>OZ016501.1:18630889-19345889 GCA_963966595.1 Physocephala rufipes
TATTCTTCCATATCCGTGCTCAAAATCGTCGCCATATGAATTAGTACTGTCTAGATTCCACACGGACTAAAAGAGGGTTACTCCAAACTATACACAATAACAACCGGTAAACTGAGTATCTTGTGTGTTTCAAGAGCAAACATTTGGGGAATTTGTTTGAATAAGGAATAAAAAGATAACTGTATAACGTAAGAGCAGAGTCAGTTGAGAGAGAGGAATGTAGAATGGTAGAGAGAGATAGAGGGATATAGAAATTAGGAGAAAAGGGGAGATTAAGAGAACTAAAGGGTGTTAGGTACTATGAACGGTGTTATGATTAAACAAACCATAGTACAGTTACTAAGAAGGGTCAAAAAAGGGAAGGAAAGCAATTTTATGTGTAATATGTGAGGAACAAAATGTATAAAACTATAGATACCTTATCGTATAATTTTTCTACGTATTATCATGAATCCTTTATAAGATCAATATTCAATATGTCGTTACAAGAAATTTTAAATATGTTCTACTTTATTTATAGGCGTAATTTTCCGCAATAAAATTTTTGTAAAGATACAGAAAGAACCAAATGGATGTCTAAAGTTAGATTAATATCCGTATTTTCCTTATTCAAATGACGGGACTCTGTTGGATTTCATCTCGTTATCTGCCAAATTTATTGTTGCCTCTCGGAGAAAAATTTAAAATTAATGAAGAAAAATTAAGTAATGTTTTGCAAAGAAAAACCAAGTTGTACATGTTGCCTGTCACGTAATAATAGTGGAAGAGCTCTCTCTCTCTCGGATTCACTTTTTCTCTGCCTTTCTAAGAACGCATGTAAATTTATGAAAGATATATATCCACGGAAGATGTAGAGACTATATAACAACTCAATACATTATTACCTCTCCCCAACAAATCTTTTTTCCATTTTCTCTATCTGCAAGATTATCTCCGATTTGATAAGTTTAAGAAAGTATCATCGTTTTTTTTGGTGTTTGGAGTTCGTAACAAATTCGTTTCTATAGCTTATTAGCTCTTTTATAACAATTTCACGTCTGATACAGTTTTAATTCCTGTGGAACAATTTCTAAAATTCGCGTGCACCCACACACATACATACGTACGTACACATACATATCTTACAGATATACAACTTCATCCGTAAGATACCCAGATAGATACGTTCCACACTCTCCCTAAAGCCTGACTCTTCTATGCTTATGAATGCGTTCCTAAACGCCAATTACGCCGACTGCGGGAAGGACTGAGCAGATTCTTGATATTTGTTTGGTTGCTCCTCGAACAAATTCACTGAACGCGTTTAGTGCTTTGTATGGCTCTCGTTTTGTTGGTTGTGTTGTTGTTTGGTGGCGCGCGGTCTTTGCTCCAGACACACATTCACACAACCTTACCGTTTTATTTCCTTTGCTCATTTTGTTTGATTGCTTGCTTTCATATTTTTTTCCTGTAGTCAATCGGCAGAAATTGTTGAAATGTTTGGTAGCCGCAACGACGTCATCGTGTTAATTTTGTTTTGTTGTGTCGCGCGCAATGCGTTTGTGTTGTCGACTTGTGTTTTTACAAAATATGTTAACAATATTAAATAGTTTGACTTGTATAAATACGGATATATATTTACATAAACCAGTTTATAGTTTAGTTACAAAATCTTAAAACCGCATCAGTATTAAATTCTTAAGTGAATCGCCGCATCATAAAACGCAGGCATGCGTACATAAAGACCGATTGACTCAACCGAACATCCACGCTTTCGATACGCGAACAATTTTTTCGTCGATCGATTTTACACTAACACCAACAACAACATGAAGATGCTCAACTAGTACAGGGAATATAATTACGTTAAAATAACAACAATCATCATGAAAACCACGATCCTCTTATTACACGATAATGATAAAAACACAAAAAATTGTTTGAATTTCTTTCAATAATTGCAAAACTTTTTGGTTTTTTTGTTATTATTACTAAATATAAATATATATATATATACATATGTGTATGCTTGGCTTCTTCCTGAGGCAGCAGAGCTAATCGAACAAAAGAAAGATGAGATAAATCCGAGAGCGTTCTGCGAAAGACGGCCGCCGCCAAGGGCCACCAATTAAAGAAAAAAAGAGAATCGGCAAACAATTGCCGCCGCCACGCCTTTTCTCCGTAATAACCGATACTCATTTAGAATTAGAAGGAACCGGGGCGTAGAAGGAAGGATCATCGAAGGTTGTGCAACCATTAAAGTTAGTAAAAGGTGTTGAACCAAATACAATATTAAAAGTTATTCGCATTTACGAAGCAGTCTCCCACTCTCTGTTTCTCTACCACTCTTTCTATATCCCTCTCTTTCTCTTGATTTTTCTTATAGCACTTCCTACTCGTTCATTGAAACATTCGATTATTTATTCAAGTCCCAGCAAATGAATCGATATTGTTTCTATATAATAGTAAACAGGAAAGAATAAAATACAAATTAAGAGCGGAATAATATAAATTTTAAAAACAACAAGAAAACAAAAGAAAAAATAATAATAAGAAGAAAATTATATCATTACATTTTATTCAACTTATAAAATGGAAATTTTACATTACGTTGATTAAAAATCAAGTCAAGTCAATCAAATCAAGATCCAATTTCGTGGATTAGAATTTTGTAAATTATTTTAAATTATGCATTATATTAATTGAATACATAATTTTTGTAACTAAAACAGATATTATTAAGTTTGCTAAAACTTTCCTTATTTTTCTTCGTTCTGCAGTTCCTCTTGTAGCTGAATAATAAACAATTCCCACAATAATTGGCTTAATTAAATGTTACTCGAACATTTCTTGATCTGCGTCGTGAAATTTTTACCTTTTAATTTTAATTTGTTTTAATTTTAATTATTAAATTTATATATATTCTTTATCTTTTTTATTATAGACTATTTAATATAGTTTTATGTTAATGCTTTAAAACAAATAACAAATAAATAACAATAATAATACCATAATTCGATATATCGTTTATGAATATATCGAGATTCATTGATTTTAAGCAAATATGTTCACCACGGGATTTCATAAAAAAATTGCCAAAGGTTGGGAAATTTTAACAAAAGTTTAAACAAAAATAAAATTTATTTTTTAATAGGGTATGATACATTAATAGCAATGAATCATAGATTTGTCGATAAATAACAAAAAAATATCGATAAAATTATTGTGACCTCTTAATATAATTTTACTTTATTCTAATCGAAATGAGAATACAGGTTTATTCATCTCCAGCAGTTCCTAAAATTATGCTACTAAAAATTGATCCTAACGCTGCCATTCATATTTATTTAATATACAATTTTTCTTTATTTCTTTAAATCAATTAAAATTGAAGAAATAGTTACAATTAGTGTATAAATAATTAAAAATAGTGCTTGTATTTTCTTTTTATTTTATATTAAGAAATTTTTTCATTAAATTTTTATATAAACACCAATTGGTTTTTGCAATTTTTGTTTTGTATAGCGTTTAAAATTTATGTATTATATATCGGCCTATAAAATACTTGTGTATCTACCGGTATCGACATATATGTACCGATCAGCACTTATTTTTAGTACGTTTAGCCATAAACAAATATCTACATTTTTGTCCTTTCAGTTGTTCTAAGATACTTTATAAAATACAATATGAATGTTTTGTTTTTCTTCCACTCTCTTCTTTGTATAATGCAGTATTGCAGTTGTCGTTCCTTGTCGTCATCACTCAGATGAAGAGCTTCTTGTGCTCGTTCAGCTCATCTCCTTTGACAATTCCTGCTGAATTTTTTTTTGTGCATACAATTTTAAGTTCCACATTCAACATATCTCTGCCGGTACTCTCAGCGTTGTCATTGATTTGGATTCACTAAAATGTTTACTCAAAACTTACCGGTCAACCACCACATGCTTTATATACATAAATATATCTAAGTACACATACACACATTCTGACACAAATAAACTTACGTACGAACACGTGGGTGATTTATATAAAAATCACTTATCTAAATACATCCAGTGCATGCGGATTTGTTTCTTGGTATTTAACCAGTAAAGAATGCGCCGGTTATTGCTGTGCGCTTAAGAAAGTGTATACATGTATAAATTTTTGTAAATAAGAGAACATGCGTAGAACACTACTAGGCATTAGAGAAATCAGATTGAGCGAGAGAGGAAGAGAAAGAATAGTTGTTCACGTTGCCATATTACAGAAAATTTCGCAATTCGCAAGAAAATTTCTCAATTCGTAATTGAATTATATATTTTTGTTGAAAAAATCAAATAGATTTTATAAAATAATCGTAAGCAATTTATAAACCATAGCTTTATATTTATTTTATTTTATTTTATTAATTACGCTTACATAAATAAATCCTAAGACTAACTTTAATGAGAAGCACTAGCTGCCAGGGCTACATCAGAAATTTTATTCACCAACGAAGCACACTTTTGTCAAAATATAGAGTCTCTTGTAAAGATTCTACGATTAAAATTCGATAATCTGAGGGAATTCTAAGGAAGCAATAAATCTTGATTAAATGGAGGCTATTTAATAATAATGAAAAATCAGATACTACTTTCGTGACTCCAATTATAATCCACAAAAGTTATTGATGTATTCTTTGAGGAAATTTTATTAAAATAACAAAATACTGGTAGAATTAGCACAACTAAACTTAACCCAAATAATCTGCTTCCAGAATTACTTGTGGGGGAAATTTGGGGATAGAGAAATAATTTGGTAACCTTAATTGTGTGACGAATGTTTGCTGTACGAAGAGCGATTCTTATTTGTACAGAGGTAAAGATTCTGCCGAACAGGTCGCCAAGTAAACTCATTCATAGATATTTATCATTTATCATATTTCTCTCGTTTCTGTTGTTGGCAGTACATTCCTATGTACGCCTTTTTCCCCTTCATTGAGAGCAATTTTTTCTTTGAGAATTGCTTTCGCGATGTGAGAGCAAATCTCTTTCTTCAAGATTTATGTGGTAGTTTTTTTTGTTTTCCTATTTATTTTCCCCACATTTTGCCGGTCTTTGCAGACATAATTGTTTGTGTTGTTCTGTTTTTTATTATTGGCAATTGATTTACTTTTTTACTTTTATGACTGGATAGAAGGTGTTCGTATTATAAAAAAATAAAACTGGTCAACAAGTTCGCTCATTCTATTTATGATTTCTTATATAAATTGATGTGTTTATGTTTATGTATATCGTTCTATATATTCTTCACATTTGCTTTGATATGCTTAATCCAGTTCATTCATTATAACTTTTATACTCTGATTGCCTTTAAGTTCATCGGGTTGTCTTAGTTCACTTCAGCCTTTGTATTATGCTCTCTTAAGAATTGTTTTTATAGACAATTCCTTGTTTGAACTTCTTTAATTTTACTCATTTGCTTTGTTTCATTCAAAGTTTTTTTTCATCGCTAAAAAATAGAGTGATAATATCTGTTCGTGTTGGGAACTATCAACTAATTTCAACTATCGATTGTTAGTTACTGAATGATTTTAACAGTCGAATGATTTTTTTCATTCATTCATTCATTCATTCATTCATTCATTTCATTCATTCACTCGAACTGTTCAAGTTCAACTTATGCGGTTACAACATAATCAACTAACTCGTTGCTTCTAGTTGCTAAGGCTCTATCAGCCTTACACACTGAACGATTTCTGAAATACTAAGAACTAGCGAATGGCTGAATTGTTCGATTGTTTATAATAATTACTATTTCTGGAAAGCATATTCTCTGGTTGAATGATTTTTGAGTTACTAAAAACTATCGAACAAAAGAATAATTTATAACTATCGAATAACTCGATAGTTTTTATTCGATAGTTCCCAACACTAATATCTGTAATGTAATCCTATCCTGGGACGAAATTTGTACAGCCTCTTGATAAGCGAGGTTTTTGCAAAAAAGCGAATCGAATACAAAACGAATGTATTGACTATTCTTAAAATTATACAATTTCGATTGGGTCTCATTTCGAATTAGAAACATGTTGAACGACAACAGCAAAAGCTTTTATATGCTTATACTCTTCTATACTTATACTTCGCCTAAACTTATACTTATAATCGAATGTATTTCAAGGTCATATTTCTAGCTTCAGTCGGCAAGGGAAATGAAAATGGTGTAACAGATCGGTAATCGTTTCTTAGTGTGAGTTGAGATTTCGTACAAGACTAGTTTTTTTTTAATTGTGAAACGATTTTCCGTCATCGCTCCTCAAATTTGGGCTTTGAGACAAACCAGTTTTGGCGGTGTGTTGCCATCATTGGTGTCGTAGTCAGAAATCGGCGATATCGCTTTGTCTTCAAACTTAACGAGGAATGTCGGAAGTTTGTTTCAATATTTTAAAAATATCGGTAATCGCTTGTAAAAATATCGGTAATTCAAAAATTCCGTATAAATTATAAAATTTACATGATTAATGTCGGAGAAATAACTAATACAATCCTAATAGAAACGACTAATGGCTATTGTTTGGATATTGTTTTCAATACGAAAGCAATAGTTTTTACGAGGTCACGCAAGGTCACGTGGTTTCGAGATTCAAATGAGGAAAAATTAAGAGATGGAGATATTTAATTTATTCCACCACACACGTTTGTGATTCAATAATTTCTTGGATTGATTTTAAATGCAAACACATGAATTAAATTTAACTAAATTCATTTCTTAAAACAATTGTAATTCTACATAAAATTACAAAACTTTCAATATTCAGTCCTAAAAAATACAAACATATTTTTGTAGATGGTGTAGGATGCAGCAATTTAATATACTTTTCTTATACGAAGATTTTAAAATTAATTCTTTAGTTGTTTTAAGTTTTCAATAAAAAGTTTTCCTCTTCTTTTTCTTTCCATAAGTATCGAAACAAGTAATTCGATCTAAACCAGCCAAGCGTGTAATACAATCCTTCAACTCGTTAATTTTTTGTTTCTTTTAAAAATTGTATGCAAATATCGTATTTCTTTCGATTATCCGTAAGTCTGTGAGTAATAAAATCAAAATTGTGTTAAGATGTTAATGCCTGAAAACGTATATCCCTTACGTTTAATGACATTGTCATTTTGCAGTCAGTTCGTTTTTTTTGTCCAATAAATCTCGAGTGGTTCTTTCACTTGATTTTAAAGATTTTAATTAAACATTTTCGTTTTTATTACTTGCTCTTTTCTTTTTACCATTTTATCATACAACTTAAACGTTTCAAAAATAACTACTTACTTATTTTTCATTATTTTTCCATTCACATATCCTTTTAGAGTAAAAATATTTACATCGAATATAAACAAAAACTCAGACTGAAATTATTGAAATAGCTTCAAATAAACGAATTGTTTACTATGCAACCAAATAACTTTTTGAGAGACTTAAGAAACAAACCTGCCTTCATATCAGGCAATCTAAAATGTGTTTAGGTTTTGGCTGTCAAATGGCGTATATATGAATAAATCAAAGAATAGAAAAGATTTTTAAATATATCGTGACGCAAAAAAGTTATGACAGAACTAGGCGTTGACTAAATCAAAGCATAAATATCATAATCCTAAGCCTTATATTACAAAAAATATTTCCACCGGAAACAAAACTTTTCAAAGAGCTAAAATTTATAATCGTCCATATGGAAAAAGTGTTGCCAATTCCGTCCACTAATTCGATACGAACTGTCAGATTTTTGCATATTCGAGAAAATTGATAAAAAAATTTGTATCCTCTTCAGTTACGTCAACAAGGAAAATTTATAGAGAGGTGTACGGTGAACACGGAAATACCTGGGGGAAAAGGTGGCTGTGTGTGTATTTTATGTAGCTTTATTTGGCCAGACAACTCTGTGCCAATAATGATGCCATTATTGTGTTGTTTTTGGCCAAAATATCACGCACAAGTTATATAAACTTTTTTAGATGACAATTAGATGACAATTAGATTAGATTCGATTAGATGACAATTTTTAAGTTTTAAACACAAACGATTTTGAATTTCGATTAACAGAAATTAATTGTTTCTCATAAAATTGTAAACATTTCACTTCGGGAGATGATTCATCAATGATATCAAATCAGTTTTAAATAGAAATCTACAAACGATAATTGTCCAAAATTTCAATAATCTCACATGTTTTCAATGCTCATTTATGGTTATCTCGTATCGAAAACCAACGATTGAGGTACAATTAATGATTCGGTTTATACTGATGTGGACGTTTGCGACTAATTGATATATTTAAGGTGATGAAAGAGAGAGAGATAGAGAAGGAGAGAGAGGGTGTTTCTAAAAGAAGAGGGGTTCGGTTCACCGCATACGTTTTAAATAAATTGCCAATTAAATTTATTGTAAATTATTTTAAATATAATTTCTATGTAATTTCTCTAATTTTTTCACTTTTTTCTTTCATTACAGAAATAAATAATAAAACAAAAATCAATAGGTGCTAATTTAGGAATTAGGCTTTAATTAAACTCTGATTAACTAAATTGAAGTACAATAAAATTAAAGAGAGAAAGAAAAGAAATCGAAATAAAATTCTTTCCAAAAAAAATACGGAAGAGCAAATATTGCCATAATCAAAAACAACGATCAGCCAAAAAAAAATAAAAAAGGAAACCAATTCAAACAGCAGTCTGTTCATCGTCCATCGTATTCAATTACAAAATTCAGAAAAGCATGCAAATCCGGCAATTATAAATGAACAATAAATAATTCTCGAAAGATTTCCAAAGTTGCGTGGAAGATCTCGAAAAGAGAAAATGTATCATAATAGAGAAAATGATTTGCATGTTGTTGTTTGTTGCTGATGTAAAAGAAAAAGAAGAAAAAAAAACGAACAGATCATTAATTTTTAAAATTAATTTTACAAACGAATAAATATATTTGTAAAAAGAAATTTATTTTCTTCTTAAAATATAAATTTACAAAAAAAAAATTTAATTAATTAATGAAACCGAATGCTTTGAGCAAGATTTTTTTAAAAAAAAAAATTCAGAACTGCGAAGAAGGTAATAAACGTCGAGAGAAGATTCATAAAAGCAAAAATAATTTTTTAAACCAAACAACAACAACAACACAGAAACCTCAAGCAAGAAAAAAGGTGTAACCGACCACGTGGAAAAGGAAGACGAATAAAGGAGGAAAAGGTGGAAGTGAAGTACTCTTTTACGTAGTTGCAAACGAATGAAAGGAAAAGCGCAAAATAATTTTATTGTTATAGATATATATTAATATAATTCCATCTCTCTCTCTCTGAGAGACTCAGATACTCGTATACACATATACATATATGTATATATCGCTTATATATGTCAATATTGTTTTATTCCATACATATAAAGCGAAGCAAAGCATTGAGAGAGAAACAAAACTTGAGCAGAAATTTCCAGATTGGAAAAATATACACAATACGTTTACGTCGCGGCACTTTTTTCAAAGAAAATGTCAAAATATTTTGGTACATTATCAGTGGCAGTAACAACGACTAGCAATGGTAACACACAAAATAGTAGCAACAACAACAACAGCAACGGTACTGGCAGCAGCGCTCAGCAACAGCATCAACATCAACAACAACACCGTCAACAACAACAACACCAGCAACATCAGCACCAACAGCAACAACAACAACATGCAACATCATCTGCTATGCGTAAACTTTCATATGAGAATGCAGTCGCCTCCAAAACAGTCGATTCCGTGTCGAATACCGGAACGACAAGCGGCAGCGGTTCATCCGAAACAAAATTGTCAAAAACTCCTGGAAGGTTATACGAAAGTCAGACGTCGGCAAATTATTTATCATCAACATCTTCATCGGCATCTTCATCGCCTGTTTATCAAACAACGCAGCAGATGAAAAATAATACCGCCATACATTTATTAGATCATGGCTATGGTGCCACAATGGATTCAACAGTACAACAACAACAACAACGGCAACCCCAGCAACACCACCAAAATCAACACCAACGCCATCAGCCACAGCAGCAGCAACAACAACAACAGCATCCGCTACAATTCCCCGGGAAGTACACCGCGACGGCAGCAGTTTGTCGAAATTTCGGCGAAGGGCAGCCAATCACGCATTATTATAAAGTACGTAAACACTTTTTTCATTTAATAATAGTAATAATTTTAATTGATTTCAATTTATTTTTCCATTCTTCTCTTTTCTCAACGTTCGCATATTTAGCAGGTGAAACGACGTATGCCCATAAGTAGTGAGGGCGGCGATGGAAGCAGCGATAGTAGCCATCCAAAAAAGTTAGCAAAACAAGGTGCTGAGCAACAAATATCCTACACAGTGCTGTCGCAGCAACCACACCAACAACAACAACAACAACAAAGCCTTTTACGCGCTGCCTCGCAACGAGCCACATTCGTTACTCCCGCGGCACGTCTTGGCAGCGGCACGGACACAATAACCGTATCATCATCATCAACAACGTCAGCAACATCGTCGTTGTCGCCGTCGAATGCGTCGCCGAAATCAAATACTCCCACACCACTACAACAACAACAGCAACAACAACAACAACAACAACAACAACAACGCCATGGTAGTCGTGGCAATAGCAATCCGCATACGCATCATCAACAACAACAGCAATCGCGCCTTATTGTTAGAACTAGTGGCAGTGGCGGTTGTTCATCTAAGCGCATCACTGATGGCAATCGAGCGGACACCTCATTGGGTATACTAACAAAAAAATTTGTTGATCTATTGCAAGAATCGCCAGACGGTGTCGTCGATTTGAACGACGCCTCACTTCGATTGTCCGTACAGAAGCGACGTATATACGATATAACAAATGTGCTCGAAGGCATCGGTATTCTTGAAAAGAAATCAAAAAATAATATACAATGGAAATACGGTAGTAGTTCGTTGGTTTGCTCCGATGCGAACAACGATATCGAGCTAGAGAGTGAACGACTCGAACAAAAGGAGAATCAGTTGAACTTTCTCATCGATCAGATACGTGATGAATTGAGCGGTGAAATATCGAAAAATAATCATTTTGCTTATGTGACGCATAGCGATTTGAAGAATGTTGATTTATTTAAGGATCAAATAATTATTGTCATAAAGGCGCCGCCGGAAGCGAAATTAGTGGTAAGTAAAAGACGAAAAACGAAAGAAATCCAGAAGAAAAATAGAAATGTATTGAAAAAAATTCTTTTTTTTATTAAAATTTTAATAACTTTTAATAACAATACAATCATTTAAAAAAATACAAAATTGGCGATTTATTGAGTATATTTTCGGTGTTTAAAGTGTTTGGAAAATTTCAGAATTTTAACGTTTTTTATTTGAATTTTTTTATGAGTGCAAATTTGAAATTCTAATTCATTAATATAGTGTTAATTTCTTAAAAAAATCATATTCTATTCCTTCTGTTTTCCATTCAAAGAATTATTTTTAGGTCATCTAAATTATCTGGGATATAAAAAAAGTTCTAATTCTCAACTAAATGATAATAAAATTGAAAAAGTTTCTAGAAGTGTATGCTAAAAATTTTAATCTTAATTTTCATGTTGGTTTGTTTTTTTTTTCTTAATCTTATCATTCATGTTTTGTTTTTTCTTATTAAAAAATTCTATTTTTAATTCAATGTAAATACAAATAAAAATTTTAAAAAGTCGCAGAATTCAGAGAAAAATTGAAGTAAAAAGTAGCAATATTTGGGCGGGCTTTGTCATGAAGTTGATTGATTTTATAAAATAAATGGTTTAGGAACATAAACCACAAAAACTTATAATAATATAATATAAATGAAAGTTAAATGTATTCGATCATTTATATTTATTATTTTATATAAAAATCAGCATAATTTAATGCGATTTGTAATAAAAAGTTTTTGTAGAATTTTTTCCATTATTTTAATGCAATAAATCTGTCTTCATTAAACTTCATTCCGGAAATGGTTACGCTTCTCGTGTAAAGAAAAATAACAACAAAATTAATTAAATTACTTCTCGAAATGTACACGCAAATGAAATTTTTTTGTTCTCATCTCTTCTTCGTCTTCTTGCGTTAGTCATTTAGACAGCCTATTTGTAAATTTTATTGCTTTTTTATAACTGAAAGAAATTAGATTAATTTGCGACGAAGAATTGTTTTACTTTTATTTCTAATTGCAGTGTGTATAAATATGTGCGTGTATATATTTAAATATATATCAATATAGTGCGAATACATTGAGCAAATTCTGAGAGTTAGTTTTAGTCATCGGATTTGCATTTTGTGTTAACAAAATTACAATATATTATTTTTAATTTTCTTCTATAATTTTATTCTTTTTTTATTATTTATTCAAAAGGGATTTCTTTTCTTATTAATGTTTAAATATGATTAATTTTCAATTAACGGCCTATTGTCACTTTTTCTTTTTTAAAATTTCAAAACGAGATAATTTAAACATTAATTTATTCCGTTCGAAATTCACCAAATCTTGATTTTATAATATTTTAAGACTAACTCAGTTTTAGCATTTGATGAATTTTTAAAGCAAAATTTATTTGAAAAATTTGCCGTCAAAAAAATTTGCGAAAGTTTAGAGCAAGGGTGGTCAACCTTTTCAAAGAAATTTTCAGTATGTGGTCTTCGTAAAAGCGTGTTATTCCTGGTATAAGTAGGCAAAAGTATAGAAAGATTTTTGTATTATTTTTTTTAAATTAAAAAACTGTAAACTGTAAGATACAATATTATATCGGTATTTCCAAACGGAAGCAATTGGGAAACAATTTAGCAAGTGATTAATACATAAAAATATTTTTGAAGGAAAAATTTTTCAGAATTGATTTATTCTTACAATGAAAATGAATTTTTTGCACATAAAAGTATTTTGCACATAATTTCTCTAATTACTGTATTTTTTTAGCTGCCTGATGCTTTAAATCCTCGAGAGATTCATGTTAAGGCTGAAAACAATGGCGAAATCAATGTTTTCCTCTGTCACGATAATTCGCCCGAAAATTCGCCATCATTCGCGGCTGCCGCCGCAGCAGCGGCCCAACAGCAACGCCACTATCATAATCAATACCACCAACAATATCACCGCCATCATCATCATTCGCAACAGCAACAACAACAACAAACCTATTACGATCCACTTTTCAACGATATCAATCGTCTGACACCTGTTATCGATAATACGAATCGTTATCGTTTAGGTAAGTGGCGCATAGCCATCAGTAGCATCATCATTATTATTGTTATCATTATCATTATTATCATCATTATTTTTATTATTAGTATTAACGTAATTCTCTGCTAAATATTTTAAATATATCTTTGCTCTTGGTCTCCCTTTTTTCATTCCGATCTTTTTCTCATTCTCCATCTTTCTCCTTTTTCCGAACAGGTTTGGCACCTCCGCCATCAACCAAGTCAGCAACATATCCCACCAGTAGTTCAGCACAACGTAATCTAAACAAATCGATTGAGGATGTTGCTGTTTCTGGTGGCGGTGGTGGTGGTGGTAGTGTCGGTGTCGGTGCTGATGATGGAACATCGGCGGATAGTTTTTATGGTGATGGATATTTAATGCCAACAATAACAAAACCTGTTCTCACTCAGGTTGTTGCTTTAGCGAGAGCTAGAGAACAAAAACAAGCAGAAGCAAACTGCGCCGTAAATGCTGCTTCAACATCTGACGGTAGAACGGCGTCGTCTACGGCAACGGGATCGACAATGGCACCGCAATCACAAAGTGATAATTTTGTTGTTAGTCGTTCACTGGTGGACGGCGACAATCGTGAAGTAATAAGAAGAAGCAGTGATTTAATAAAAAATACGCTTAATAGTTCTAATAATGATAAAACCAGCCTTACAAACAATGACCCTATGAACAATCGTGCAATGATGGATCATCATCAACAGCATGACAACGATGGTGACGATGATCAGCATGTTGCATGCGCAGCATCAACATCAATGTCATCATGCAGCAGTTCAACAAAAACAACAGCATATCATTCATCATCCGCTGGCGGTCAAATGACAATGACCACAACAACAATCGAACTGAATGGCAACAATAAAAGTCATCATCATTGCCTGAATGATTCACATTTGCCGCAAATGGATTCGAATAATGGTGCTGGCGCCCGTAACGCACTCATTATGGATGCGGGTAATCTGAGTCCAACATCGTTGTCGGGCGTGCAGAGCTGTAAGTATTATTATTATTTTGTATTTATAAATTATTTTTTTTGTATTGGAATGCAAATTTATTTGCATAAAATTCTGTTTTCTGTTTACTCGAAATTATAATCCATTCCTTTCTTTACAATTAAAGTTAATTAATTTAAACTTAATTTAATTAAATTAATTAAACAATTATTTTAATTAATTAATTATGTAGTTAATTAATTAATTACCATCCTATTAGTTAATTGATTAATTATTTTAATTTTGCAATGATGGATGATTTCTGTAAAAACCAAATTTTTATGGGTTTCCCGGTTTGTTCAATGAAACGTAATTTTAATTTGTAAAATTGTAATAATGGAAAACTGTATAATTCTCGACGGGGACTCAGGTTGTGATTGCGTTGCGTCAATTTAATAAAATTCGCATCACAGTCTGAGTTCTTGCTGAGCGTTATTTTCATACGACGCACAAAACAATATTAAAATATTAAGGAACAACAATAACAAACAGAGAAGAAAAGAAATGCCAATAACGAATTATCGCAACGATAAATAAGAACAACAACAACACCAATAGAAGAACCAATTTAATCGCATACACACACGCACACACTAACAAATTTAATCGCATACACACACGCACACACTAACATATACGTACGCATGCATATAAAAAGACATGGGTGTATTTATTAAGGGTTCAGGTATTCACTCTTTATTCGTTTTGCCCCCTTATAGCCACCCCTTTTCACCACTTAATATAGCTTTTCCTCGCCACTTAAAATTTCGAACACTACCTTTCCTCTCACAACTACATTTTCAAGCTAATCTCAAAGCAAAATTAAAAATGAACCACCTGTATGTGCATTATATTTTCTTAATTTTGGGAAGTATTTTTCATATATTCAAAATTTTCTTTCAATTATTTGCTTTAGTTATAATTTCAAAGCTTCTTCTGATTTTATTCTGCCTCTTCTTCACTAAAATATTGATAATTCATATTTTTTATAAATTTAATAAAATAAGATTGTAGAAGACTTCGAAAAATTTAGTTTCGGTTTTTTAAATTCTTCCCCCCCCCAGTTTTTTTAAGCGCTCTAAATTCGCTTTCTATTAAATTTCTGTATCGCTGATTATATTTCGGTTGCGTTTGGCTCACTTTTGATTCTTAATATGATTCAATAATTTCGTTTCTATAAAATATTAGTTGTTATGATTCGTTTTAATTATGATCGTCTCGATTCAATTGATTACGGTTCAATTTTGATGGACTTAATTCCGGTAAACTCAATTCTGCTTTTGATTCAGTTTAAAATTATTCGATCGGATTGATTTTGACAAATTAAAACCGGTTAATTTTTACTCATTTTATATTGATTCGAATCTGTTAATGGTACTCAATTTTAAATGATTCGAATTATTTTTTAATAACTCGATTGTATCTATTTTTGTCGCAATTTCGGTTAATTCGATTCGGTTAACTTCGATTTAGCTCTAATTCACTCAATTCTAATAATGAATCTTAACACGAATTTATTCATTAAATTCTTTTATGAAAATATCTACAAAATTTATTCCTTTTTTAATTCTCTTCGGTTTTCTTTTCTATTTATTCTTAGCAATTTTTAAATATATTTTCGAAATTAAAATTCAATTGAAATTCAATTATACAATTTTATAGTAGTGTCTGAATAAAATAATTATCAATATTTCGATGCATTCATTGAAATGGTTTTTCATTGTAAAGAAAACTAAATTAAAAACCACCGAGAATACAGCAAATTTAATTTGTTACGCAATAATTCATTTTGGAACTGAATTCTCGTGGGTCTGCATTGCGTACTTTTAAGAGCAAATAATTGAGAATGAAATTTTGTAGCACCATGAGATTCAGCTCTGGCGTGAATTTCAGATCATACAAAGGGAAAACTATAATCATATTACCATAAAGCCTGCCAAAAATCCTAGCGAACCAAACAACTACACATGATCAAAATCATCGACGACAATTATTCATTTATTCATTCTTCATTAATGAATCATTTATGAATTGCTACCATAAAGTAATCAATAATTAATACAAAAACATTAACGATATTAGTTCATTAATTAAGCATTTAAGTCATCCATTTGTCGATACTAATGTATTAATATTAATATTAATGTATTATTATTGTCGATATATGTATTAATATCGACTAATGAGTGTATTATCAATGGCGTAAAAACAAAGTAAAAATGTAATATTTTAAAAAATTATTTACATAAACTATTTATTAAAAAATTCTTGATTTTTATTTTCTTCTACAGATTTTGATGACTTGCCGCCATTTTTGCCTATCGAACCGCCCCTTGATGTTGATTACAATTTCGCGCTGGGTCAGACGGAAGGTCTTATTGAGTTGTTTAATGATTTCGTATAAATTATTAATTAATATCGATATAATATAAGTATATTTTATATTATTCTTATTATTATTATTTTTATTATTAATTAAAATTATTCTCACTATTATTATTATTATTATTATTATTAAAAATAAATAATTTTTTCTTATATGCAAATTTGTATATTTGTATTATAATAAAAACAAAACAAAAGGAATAATAATAAATAACAACAACCTCAATAATAAAAACAAACCAGCAAACAAAAACCTTATGTTCTTAAAATATAATTTAAAAATATATTACAAAACAAATTTTTAATTAATACATAATTATATGTATAGACATGTATATATATATATATATATATATATATATATATATATATATATATATATATATATATATATATATATATATATATATATATATATATATATATATATATATATATATATATATATATATATATATATATATATATATATATATATATATATATATATATATATATATATATATATATATATATATATATATATATATATATATATATATATATATATATATATATATATATATATATATATATATATATATATATATATATATATATATATATATATATATATATATATATATATATATATATATATATATATATATATATATATATATATATATATATATATATATATATATATATATATATATATATATATATATATATATATATATATATATATATATATATATATATATATATATATATATATATATATATATATATATATATATATATATATATATATATATATATATATATATATATATATATATATATATATATATATATATATATATATATATATATATATATATATATATATATATATATATATATATATATATATATATATATATATATATATATATATATATATATATATATATATATATATATATATATATATATATATATATATATATATATATATATATATATATATATATATATATATATATATATATATATATATATATATATATATATATATATATATATATATATATATATATATATATATATATATATATATATATATATATATATATATATATATATATATATATATATATATATATATATATATATATATATATATATATATATATATATATATATATATATATATATATATATATATATATATATATATATATATATATATATATATATATATATATATATATATATATATATATATATATATATATATATATATATATATATATATATATATATATATATATATATATATATATATATATATATATATATATATATATATATATATATATATATATATATATATATATATATATATATATATATATATATATATATATATATATATATATATATATATATATATATATATATATATATATATATATATATATATATATATATATATATATATATATATATATATATATATATATATATATATAAATGTACGTTAAAATAAATATGAAAAATATTTTATCATAATTTTCTCTAAAGGAGAAATGATTTATAACTGAAAAAATAGAATTAATAAAATTACAAACAAAGACAAACAAACAAACAAATCAGCAAAAGTAAATAAATAAGAAAATTTTTTGTGTGTGTGTGAAAAATAGTAATTTATATATGAGGAAAATTTTCAAAGTTTTCATTTACATTAAAATAAATATTGTAATAAAAATTATATAGTTTTAAGCTTAAAAAAGTTCACAACAAACACAAACAAGGATATAATTTTTTTTAGAAACAACAAACCAACAGCCAACATTAGCACTTCTTATATATTCCTGAAATAGTTATGAAGTCTTTAGTAAAAAAAATTAATTAATTCGAAAAAAATAGGAAAAATTTAAATTATATCAAAAAGAAGAATAAGCAAATACAATGTATATAATTCTACTAAAAACAAAGAAGGAAAATGAGAATGGAAAAATGAAAACATATACAAAAACAAAACAAAAGAAAACAACAAACAAAGTAATAGAAAAACAATTAAATAGAAAAAACAAAGAATCGAAGAAAATTATTCGATATTTATTTAAATTTCAAAATTTATAAAAACAACTAAGACACACCAATATAAAAATACTAAAAAAATAGAATAATGCATGTTTCCACCAATTCTCTTCTTTTCTGTTTTGTTTCTTTCCGTGTCATTCTATTCAATTAAAATTTAAAATAAAGTGTGTTCTCTAAGACTTTATAAAAACAAATACTTTTATGATTTTCATAAATGAAAAGGGCAAAAAAACTAATTTGTTATGTTTATAATAAACGATTTATTTAAATTCAAATAAACTCGACTTATAATATATGGATTTCTTATAAACATTTATATAAAAACGCATATAATATTTTTAAGCTTAAATAATTATTTGGTTTTTTAATGATTTTCGTCAGGCAATGTGGAAGAATCGAAAAAGAAATTATGACTTGAGTAAAGTCAAATAACTAAAGTAAAATAATCGGTCTGACACACACGCAGGCATTAGATAGTGTTAACGTTAAATGGATTAATGTGTATTTCAACGTTAGCATTATTTCATCTCGTCTCGCCTTTTTAATTTTCTTCGAACTGTTTGATACTATAGATGACATCCTGCCAACTGTATTTATCTCAAACTATAGAAGCAATTTGAAAATCATGAGCACAGTGGAATAAGGGCATAAGTATCAAGTTCGAAATCGTCACTTCGTGGCATATCTTACCATCATGCAATTCGCTGATTTCAAATTTTTTTTGTTGGTGTTTACGCTGACTTTAACTATGCTAGCTGTTCGGATTAAATGGGTACCGTTAGAAAGCTAAGGATATGGTTAATTATTTATGTAATATATCATTTTATCTAAATCCTCACAGTTTTTGAAATAAAAACAATATTAAATTTAAGTAGCTTTTTTTCGCATTCAAAAATTATTTCCACAAAAGAAGTACGTAATTCACCCACACAGCAATATAAAAAATAAGAAAGAATATTGATAGGAACCTTAGGAAATTTATTTCATCCAAATCGGTGCTGGATTTTTTGAGAAAACTTTTAAAGCGGTACACAGACTGCACTCATAACTTTCATGACAACACCTAATAATTTTGCAACCATGGGGCTTTCTGTGCCGTGACGGATATTGCGATGTATATGTGGTGCTGGTAGTCGTGTTGCGCGATTTTTCTAAAAGTTTCGCCTGCAGCGCTACCTCATCTTCATTTGAATAGAAAATATTTTTTTTAATTCGGGATTTTTTTGAAAAAGTTAAGGGGAGTTGCAAAATTAATAGCGAAATAAGGTACTAAACTTTAATATTGCTTTTATTTCCATAACTGTGAGGATCTAGATAGTGTTATATTACATAAATAATTAAGCATATCCTTAGTTTTCCAACGGTACCAATTTAGTCTGAATATCAAGCTCAGTTTAGGAGATATCGGAGGTTATATTTCAACTTTAGAGGGCTTTGTTGTTGTTGTTGGAATCAGCGTAAAAACAACAACAAATATAAGCGAATTGCCTAATGGTAAGATGTTCCCACTTCGTTTATTATTCATTTGAGAGCTATCAATCAATAACGCTTTTTCAAACACATGGTCATCATTATCATTATCTGATTCGATATTTTGATTTAGGGCCTCATAATGTAAAACGAAACGAATGGTACGAAAACGTAAAATAAAACGAAAGACTGCGACTCTGGCTTTAACAGAATGCTGGATATTTTTGTATTATGCAAAAATTGCGCCAACTTCCTTAGAAAAAGTTCGTTTTCCACTAGCCATCAATATGTTTGCGCGCCACAAGAACACCATCGCTAAACAACGTCTTGAATGTAACTTAATAAGATTTTACGTCGCCGCTTCACTCACACCCAAGCGAAAGGTTTCTTAGGCCGCACTCACACAGGGGACATTTGTCGCGAGACATGGAACTATTCATTTATTTGTCCCCGATACCACTCACACAGGAGACAGATTGGAATATGGGTTGTATCCCCACGTATGATTTTTAAATAAGACATTACTACATTTTGCCACCTTTAAATACTTTTTTGCTAAATGGTAGGGTTTTCACTACTATCGAATATAATTTGATTACATTTAATTTTGTGGTGTGCGCTAAGTTGGATATTGTTTTTAAATTGAATATTGTTTTTAATCTCTCAAGCTTCCACCATATAATACTTGGTACTGAGTTGAGGGACTTTCTGCCCAATGAGACCCCAATTTTGTTTATGCGCGGTGAAATATGTTGTTGCTTTTTGTTGGAAACTGATTGAAAGCAAACAATAACAACAATATGCCACAAATTCACGCAGTGTTCGTGATTTAAACAATGTATAAAAAATACACGTCAAATCACTTTCGCGTGGTGAATTGGGAATGTCCTATCTCTTTATCTCCGGCTGAAACACAAATGACAAACGTTGTACCACCGGGTGAACAGCTGGGCGTAACCTTGCAATATTTAGCCACATATATTAAGATTTTATCAAAAAATTCTAGTAAAAATATAATTTATATTTTGCAGTCTTAGTAAAAACCTCGATCGAACAAACCTTCAGCAAAATTCATAATGCTCTTTTGTAAATAAAATACAAATGCCTGTTCGACGAGATTGGCAGCATCATAAGCAATTGAACCCCCTGAAACCCGAAAAGTTTCGAAAAAGTAAAGAAATGCGAAAACGTACGACTTATCAGGCCTTTATGGTTTTCACAAAGGAGTACGACGGCAAAAAACAGTAGTGTAGATGAAATTAAATTCTTTTCTTTTAAAATCCTCTTATTTTTAAAACAATTAGTATTTCAGCATATTATTATTTCATATAAACTAATTTTATATATATATTAACTTTCTAACGGCACTATCATTTGAATTCGTTCTACAGTTTAGGAAATATTGATGATTGCATTTCTAAATTGTCTTCAAGATAAAGCGAAAAATAGTTTTATTGTGGTTAGAATTAGCCGCAACAACATCTTTAACAGCAATTAAAACAGCATGCAAGAGGATGTGCAACGGTAAAATTGTCAAATAAAAATAGACAATTGTTTTCTATTTAAGTAACAGACTTTACGATATAAACATGTCACTGAAATCTTCATGTTCAACACATTAATGAATTTATATAAAAAAGGTGGTTATTATATATTTCTGCAATAGATTAACGCTATAAAAAAGTAATGTCGTAACTCTCAAAATAGTTGAATATGGCTGTGTGGAAAATGAACTTTATCTAAGGAAGCAGATGAAAGTTTTCTTACTAAAAAATTTCAAGGGCATCGTGAGAAACATCGTTGCAGGTTTTCCATACGTTTCCGTTTGTGTAATAAAGGCCTTAAATCATCCTGTGTTTAGTACTAAATTTATTAGATTCACGCTGTTCTAAATACGCAACGCATAAGCATCTCTAGCATAAGCGTTCATGTTAATGATTTAACTAACAAGACAAAGGCGTGAAAAATAGGGTTTCTGTTGTTTGTGTCTTGTTTTTGTCTCCCTGCAATTAAGTGCAGTACCGTGTAATGAATAGGCTCGAGGGGAAATCTGAACCACTTCAATAATTTTTAAATATGTCGCTTCCAAACACATTAAAATACATATCCTCTAATAAATGAAGCAAACTTTAAGGTTATGCATTTGTCATGATTGTGCAAGGTGCAAATTAAATGTTATTAAATATTTGAATTTCAAAATTCCGCACGTAGTTGTTCTGTTTTGGTCCAGTTAGTCAAGACCAGCGTTAACGATCCGTAGCTTACGTGCGTTGACTGTGCGGTGTGGCGTTTAGTGAATCTGTCAGAACTACTAAATATTCGAAGCAAAGCGAAAGTGATTTATTCCTTGTATTTCACATTTGGGGAGACCATATTACTATCTCTCTCTATTTTATACGTTTTATATAAGAAGAATAAAAAACAGAAATAGCTATCTAAAATACGTTTGTACGTTGACGCAGAGAAACCAAACTTCAAAAGGTTTGTACAGCTATAAACGTTTTGATAAGTCTTTTACATCGAACATGTTAATGTAAAACGTTATTAATTAATGTAAAACATTAATGTAAAACATTACGTCACGTTACGTTACGTTTAGACTAACTGATTCATACATTAACAAGCTCCGTTTTCGTCAAAATATTTATAATATTATAATACTAAACGTGACAAACTGATTTGTATAAGCTCATTGATGCAATGAAGGCATAATTTAACCTGAAGCCTTAGCTGTAAATTTCCAGGCCTTTCTGGGATTTTACAAACTTTTCTCATAATCTTTGATGTTTATATTCAGGTTGTTTGGTATGTATTTAATTATTAATTTTGTCTTTATTAATTTTATTTATCTTTACAACACATTACAGACTTTCGTTAATGATATTTATTATTGCATCATTAATTATATTAAAAAATTAAAATAAAGAGAATTATATTAAAGCAATTCAACTCCCATTGAACTCTCGTGACGCATATCTATCGAACAGACCTAGAACAAAAATGGCATCGGTTTTGTGTTGAGTGAGGTTTGTCGTCCATTGTCGGTAATTTCTCTGTATTAGTGTGCTTGGCTTGGGTTTACTTTCTTGCGGTTCTTGCTTTGTGCAATTCAAATAAAGATTCCCAACGCTCTCACTTATAGTTTAATAAAACTTGAGAAGAATTTACAGCGTTAAATTAAATGACTTTTTTAAAAAATTGAATAATTTTCTAAAAAATTTATATCATAAAATTAAAGAACGGAAATCTCAAGCAAAAAAGTCAACAAAATTTTTTTTGCAGAGGAATAAAACAGTAAAGCGCAAATAGAAAATCTCTGTATACAGCGAAAAGTAAGAGCAAAGCATAATTAGCAACAGTACAGATATGGAGGATGTTAAAAAACGCTCACGATCTGCAGATTCTGACAATTCTGCCGGTGATGAAAGTGTTGATGAAACTACTGTACCATCCGCTGGCGGTACGAGTACTCCGCCAAAGAAACGCGGGCGTCCTACCCAATCCGACAAAGTAAAGAAAACGGTGAGTGTATCAAGTAGTTCCAGAGGTCGTGGTCGCCCGCCAAAATCAGGCGGTAATGCAGTTGCGAAGGATAGTAGTGATGGTGTGGCCAACGGTAGCGGTGATTCACCTGAACCAACTAATTCAGGACGTGGACGCCCGGCTAAAAAAAACAAGCCAAAGGCTTCCAATATTTCTGAATCTACCAACAAAGGTCGCGGACGCCCAAAAAATCAACCGAAGTCTGAAGACGATGAAGACGATAAAGACGAAGAAGATAACGGTGAGGATAAAGATGAGGACGATAAGGATGAAGAAGATCTTTCAAATGGAAATGACGATGATGATGATGCCGACTATGAAAAGCGCACTCCCGTCAAACAGCAAAAAGGCAAGCGGGGAAGACCAGCTCGAAGTTCTGGCAGTGCAAAAAAGGCCAAACCGGCAAAGAAGCCAGGGCGTCCGCGAAAAGTTGCTGATAGTGATGATGACGCAGATGAAGGTGTATTTAATCAAATTTGTTATTAATTAAAGTTTTAATTTTCCATTTCTATTCTATAGCCTCTGAAGACGATGAGAAACCGCAACAAGAACGCAAATCACTTGGGCGCCCAACATCTGGAGGTGTACGGCTCAATATTGTATCCACAGGACGTGGTCAAGGTCGCCCAAAAAAGAGCGTTGTAGCTAAGCGACTGTTGGACGCCGCTAACGGAGTCGAGCCCAAGAAACGTGGTCGTCCACCAACTGGAAAAGTAGTCGTTAAGAAAACTGGCAAGCCTCGTGGACGCCCAAAGGCCAATAGTTCACTTGATACTCCGAAAGTTGCTGAAAGCGAATCACAAGAAGAATTGGAATCCCAAGAAGACGAGGAAGAAGAGGGTAGTCGTGCCCCAGTTTCAAATGGAAATCCGGACAATGAAACTGTCAATGAAACAGAAAGAAAGAAAGGCGGTGACATAGAAGACGATGAGGAAGAGGATGAAGATGACGAAATCGTATCAGAACCATCTAAAATGGTAACAGCTTAGAATTCTAAGGAGAAATGAGAGGATGAAAGAGTTGGCGACATAGTCTTTAAGTTTAAATTAAAGAAAGAAGAAAATGATTCCGAGGAAGAAACTTGAAATAAAAAAGTCTGCAGATGGAGGTTTTTATGTTTGCACTGTATCATCGTTTGTACTATGAAATACAAAATTAACACACATTATCCAATTATAGTATATAAATATACATATTTTATAAGATGGCGCTACAAGACCATTACCAGTACTCTGCATAATCCGTTAAAATCAAAAATAAATAAATTTTGGTTTAATTGTGCGAAAGCCCCTTCCAATTGTAATATAATTTGGTTGCGATTAAACCCACGGTTTGTACGCGTTTTAATCGGTTTTTGTACGCATTTTTGAAAATTATTAAACGAAAAATAAATGAGCGTAAACTCATATTTTTGTTTATGTTTATATTTATTCATGTTTTTGTTTATACGGATACGAAGTAAATTCCAACAATCTCGATGAAAGTTCTAGCATGCTATTGACGATGACTCACGCCACCATTGCCACCATTGGGTGACTTCGTGATACCAATGCAGATTCTTGCAACAACGTTAGCTCATGCTAACGAAGTTAGTTCATGCTACCAACGCTAGCTCATGCTACCAACGTTAGCTCATGCTACCAACGTTAGCTCATGCTACCAACGTTAGCTCATGCTACCAACGTTAGCTCATGCTACCAACGTTAGCTCATGCTACCAACGTTAGCTCATGCTACCAGCGTTAGCTCATGCTACCAACGTTAGCTCACGCTACCAACGTTAGCTCATGCTACCAACGTTAGCTCATGCTACCAACGTTAGCTCATGCTACCAACGTTAGTTCATACTGGCAACGTTAGCTCATGCTACCAACGCTAGCTCATGCCACCAACGTCAACTCATGGTACTAACATTACCTCATGCTTCTCTAACTCATTCTAGCAATTCAAATTCGTGCTTCCAATGATAACTTATGCAACGAACGCTCTGGCGTTAATATCGATACCAGTTATGACTATCTTGTACTATCAGCGCTGCCTGGTAGTGTGAGGTAGTTATAACCATGCTAGAATTACTGGCTCTCTTATTTAACAAATGCTTACTCTCTTATACTTCTCTTATACTACAATTCTATCTCGCTCTCTTTTATGTTACCAATGTCAGCCCAATTATGCTACCAACGTACTATCTTATTCTATCGATGATACTGATCTTATGATACAAATTCTGACTCTCTTATGACAATGCTAACGCTCTTATGCAACCAATGCTAACTTTATTATTGTTATATGAACTCTCATAGCACTCTTACGAAAGCAGTTGTAACCCCCTTATAAACCATTTTAACTCTCTTAAACTATCTTATGAATCTCAACTCTGTTAATTTACCAGTGCTTCCTCTCTTTTGAAACTAGTTTTAACTCTCCCATGTTTTCAATACTAATTCTTTTATGCTATCCAGGCTAACCCACATATGTAGTCAATACTCCCGTATGCTACTTTGAATATGCTGCTTTAACACAAAATTTGATAGATAAGAATAATGTGTAAAATTCTCTTATTCGTAAAGGATGTCCGATATCGTTATCTTTGTTTCTCATAAATTTCGCCATAAGAAACGTTAAAATTTTGATCAGAGTAACTCTTAACTTATAAACGAAATTTCCACACCTCGTACTAGCTGATAAAAGATGTAGGATACTAGAGATTTGAGATCATTTTCATTCGTACACTATGCTGCTCCCTTTGGCTACTTCTTTCTTCAAAAAATTATAATCGATATGTTTGGTGAGACTTTCCCCGGATGCGAAATGTTTACAGTCTAATAAGAAACGAAGAATCCATGCTCTTCGTGTTTAAATCCCGTACAAACATTTCCATAATTGCTTCCCGATGGTGCTTTGAAAAGCAATTCTTACTTTTCGGGTATAATTTTACATCGTTATTAGAAGAATTATATAATAATAACAACTAAGGATTATTTTGTAATAATTGACGATTTTGCAGTTACTACTTCAATCGCGTACAACAATTAGTATTTGCGCATACAAAAAGTGGTTAGTCAGTAATCGGTTCGCTCTCATTAAGAATTTATCATATATTTAATCACAAAAGTTTCGCGTGCAACCCTGTGAATAGTGGGAAATTTAAAGGGATATTTTGTTGTCAAAATTCCATTCGGGCAAAACAAATGCGAATTGTATTTATTTTTTATCATTATTATATTTTGTAATTTATTATTATATTTTGCAAATATCAATTTTATTATTATTAAAAAAATTGAATTGAAATGAAAATTGAATCAATTTTAACATTATTTTGAACTAGATATCCATCCACTCGCTTCGATACAATCTCTAACTTATAAATTCTCCGAAGTGCGCCAATTGCTCTAATAGTTTTGAAAATAAATCAAACTTTAGTAACATTTCAGTTGGTGGAAACGGTATCTCATTGAGGTAATTGCGTTAATTATAGAGATCATTCGAACATTAATTCAATAATTCTCACGAAAATTTTTCAAAAACCGACGACAGTTACAAAGCCATTTAAGACAACACAAAGAATTTGTGTTTTCTATTTAGTCGGAACACAAGTGGATTATTTCTTTCGTAATTATTTATTATAAATTGTGAATTGCATTATCAATCATTTTCAGTCTATTCAAATACATTGCTTAAACCCGTTTTAATATATTTACATATATTTACAAAGAAAATTATTCTCAATCCCATTCGCGCTAACGTTCACCCAGAGCTTCAATTTTCGCAAAACTTGTTATCCTGTACAATCTACTAATAAGTTCTCATTCAACCTTTTCAAAAATTAACGATTGCGAGTTATTTGTATTTGGATTTGTGACTGATGAATATCGATCCAACGTTCCGAGTTGACCTTCCAAAAGAACTTCATTAATAATTCGATCAGCAAATAACCGTTGAAGAGGTTCCATTTTTTTAAGTTTCATAGCATAATTTTTAGCCATTAATAGAAATTCATCATCGTCTTTTTCCATACGAATCGTATTCAAATACGATGATAATTTATGGTGCGCGGTGGTATTTGGTGCGTTTAAAGTAGTAAGCAATTGTTGTGATTGATGATGTTTTTGATGATCATTAGGCAACGAATTTGATTTCCTCTCTCGTTTCGGACTTGCTAAAGTTTCTGTTGGAACATCGACGTATTCGTAGGTGCACGAAGGTGAAAAACCATTTAATTCGGTACTGCATAAACTCTCCTGAAAGTAACCGCTTTTTTCTAGTATTATTTAAATTTTTCATACAGTGTTCCTTAAACTTACATCTTCTTGTTTACTCACTTCCAGCTCTTCAACGTCCAATGGTATCTTTCTTTTGTTAGCCGCAGTTCTTCGATCGGCCAAAAACAGGAAGTCATTATAGTACCACAATGAAGGCGTGTATTTAGTCTTATCATCTCCCGAAGTGGAGGCATTTCTCGCCTTGATCAATTCCTTCCGAAAATTCGATCGTAATGAATTTATTTGTTTGACGACGGTGTCACGAGTAGCACTGGGCTCAATAGCTTTTATGATATCCACTAGTTTGGCATAACAGTGAGCTTTCTTGGTACGATTATTATAATCCTTGTGACTTGTATCCCACAATTCAGAATATCTTTTGTATGCTTTAATAAACTCTCTTAGAACTTCTCTACGACTGGGTTGGCGATCCATTGAAGATTGTTATTATTCAATTTAAAACTGTCTTTTCAAAAAAGAAAACTGAAATTAATGTACTCAGGATGCACAATTAAATTGAAGTCAAACGTATCCACACTTGCACAATGCTCCTTTCCTCATTTTTTCTGTCAGTTTTTAACAGAACGGTCAGAAACAGTGAAAATATTTACCACTCATATTTCAAACCAGAATATCAAAGTAAAAAAAAGAGACAAATATATTATGCCTAAAAGTGGTAGTGCTGCCGGTTATTTATGTTGATGACTTTATAGATTATTAATGTATACTAGTAAATACTTTAGAAAATGTATATACAAAAATGTCTTTAAAATTTGCTCATTAGTACTATCAATAAAGAAAAAAATAATAATAATAAAATAAAATCAAATCAAAATAAATAAATAAATGAATAACTAATGAGTATGCAGCGTCGGATTTCTAGAGTTTTTTTAATCTTAATTCATTCAATATCGTGATTTCTTTAATTTATTCAAAGACTGACGAATCGTATTAGCTTATCTCAATCAGATCTAGAGAAAAATCAGTTCCTGTGATACTTATTTGAAACATGGCGTTTCAAAAATTTTGAAAATTTTTCTGAAATTATTAATAAAATATTCGAAATTGCAATATATGTATACATGTATGTACAATTTCTGAAAGAAGTCGTGTTCATTAATTGAACTAATATATTTCTGCTTCTGAAATATGAAAATAACCGCGAACAATTTTATACTATATTAGGTATGATTTAATTCGCTTCCAAAATTTTGAATATATCTAATTTCTGAAGAATATAAGAATATAAGTCTACAACTTTTCATGTGGTTAGTCAATTATTTCAATTTTAAAATATTTTGTTAGGGTTAAAAAAGACTTTAGAAGTTAAGGCCTTTAATCGACTTAAATTTTTTACCTAACTATTATTTAATTTATTTAAAAATTCTTTAATGCAACTTATATAAAATAAGATCAATAATTAGAAAAAATTAAAAAACCTGACATTTTATGCTGGCAAGGTCGTATTGCAAATATTGCATTTTCAGCAATTAGGCAATCCGAAAAGAAGACAACTAGTAAAGTAACGTGTTAGTCAATCTGTCGTGTGAATGTAATAGATAGAAAACATGAACCTATTTACAAGTCACTGGCATGATCCAAGAAAAAAGAAGAATTACAATACCAAAAGAAAGGCTTTAACTGGTCTGCCGAAGAACTAACCGCTCGACACAAAGGAATGACCAGAAAGGAATTAGTGTGTGTGTGTATAGATGGGACAGTTCAGAAGAGATTTTTGTAAATTTCATAACATAAGAATTTTAAATAATTATAAATATATATAAATGTAAAGTATTAAGACAATATACGTGTAAAAAAGGAAACATACGTCAAATATATCGCAAAGAATGTGTAAAAAATTCGAGACGTTCATATCTATAGTGTGAAATATTTCACTTCAGTATTCATAATTCATGAAACGATTCATGCACATGTAAATAATCCACGCCGAATAAATAAGAAATAATTACAATGGCATCGTGAAAAAGTAATGCGTGCAATTAAAATTATTTCGATATACATAAATTTTTTAACAAAGAATCAAGAGCCGACAGGAAACTATCAATTCAGCTGAAAACAGGAAACCGAGGAGCCATTGAAAAATTGATCCTCTGGACAACAAAAGGGACGGTCGGTTTTGTATATATCCCAACAAAAACAAATGCGAAGAGAAACAAGGCAAAAAGGAAGACTGCAAAGAAAGGTAGCCATTTGTCTGCATTAATTCTTAATTCCTATAAAGCCTTAGTAAATTGGGCAAAGTTAATAAATTCGAGATGTCTCAAATTATTTTTTGAATAAAGTGCCAATTTGTAGCGCGATAAGCTAAAAAATGCGAATGCAATAAAAAGCCGCAAATAAGCAAATACAACAATAACAGCAAGCTAAACATCCCGGGCAAAGAAAAATAGAGAACAGCGCGCCGTCGCCGGTTCTTGAATGCTGACTTCTCTAAAAGGTACAAAAACAACAAAAACCAATAATTACATGTATTTAATGCAACCTATTGAATTTCCAAAGAAAATCAGAATTTTGGAGTAATGTGTTGCAGTACTGCGAATCTCTCAAAAATTTCCAATTTAGATAAAAATTTTTCAAATCCGAAATTTGCACGTTTTTTGTTTTGTAATTAAACAGTTTTTGTTGGTACATTTTCGACAATTTATTTGCCGCTCAGAATTCTCATTAGCCATATGTATATATATCTATTTCATATAGGTACAATTGTTGTCCCTTTTATTACCAAACATTCGCTTAAACCTGTCCCATTTACAATGTGAGTATTTGCTTCATATGTGATGCCATTAGCATGGTCTTCATCATATAACACTAGTAGTGCGTCCTTTTTGGTGCAACATCTCCACTAAATGTTAAAAGCAACCCGCTATATTAACAAATGTTCTAGTCTTCCGTTTTCAATTTTTAATTATCCTCTTTTGCTGTTTGAAATTCTTTCTCGTCGCTGCAGATATAGCGAATTTTATACACAAAGTAAAAGGAGCGAAAAGAGGTGAAATGTAATAAAATGGATCACGATGGAATTTCTGAACGCTTTAAATCGGAAGAAATGAGTAATTCGTAAGAAAATCTTAAAATAGTTTTGTGCACTAAAATATCAACAAAAGTTTATTAAAAATGTGTAATCAATTATTAAAATAGGAATAATAAGAATATCAAATTGGCAAGGAAGGAAGAAGAAGCAGAGGTAGAAGTATAAAAAAAGAGAAAAAGTGACAAACAGAACAGAAACCGCAAAAATCGAGTAGCATTTTCCGTGTGTGTTCGCTCTTGTAATTCGCCCTTGTTCGTTTATTCGTTAGTGCTCTCGCTTTCGGATAATAATAATTTTCTGTGTAAATTTTGTAATAAAATCATTTAAATTTAAATATATAAATATTCTGTAATATAAATAAATTCGCCTAAAAATTTTTTTTGCAAAAAGTAATTATTAAAGTTTAATTATGATCGAATTCAGTCCTTGTATATAAAGCATTCTAAAAATCAGTTTTCTTGTCTATAAAAACTAACCAATACTCAACAACAACAACAAGAAAATAGTGCCAATCGCTCCCTTCTCAGTGTATACAGTCATTGCAAAAACAATAAACAAGAATTGACAACGGCCACTACTATGCCCAGTAGCACCACTCTACCGCTACCATCACAATTATAGTGTATATCATCATAATCATCAGCAACCAAATCTGCCGACTGACCAAATAATTGTCCGAATAAACGATCGATCGCCCGACCGGTCTCCCGTTTTGCAGTCAAATAAAATCAGGTAAAAATCAATCGCCCTAATAAGCCAATCCATATAGTATTGTTATGTTTCGTTTAATCATTTTTTTGGAATTTTTCTTGAAATAAATTTGGTTAAATTTTTTGGAGGGTATAAAAGGATACAAATTATATTAATTCTCTTAGCTCTTAGGTAGTTCTCTATGTGATCATTAGCCAATTCCTTCTCAGCTTTTTAACATCTTCAATTTTGAAGGCTTATTTTGTAATCATAAATAATTATATTCCCCTTCCACCCCCCCCGTACAATTAATGTCATTAAAATTAATAAAATAAAAATAAAGGAATAAAATATAGTTTTCGAATGGGCAGGATCAATTTTCCTCCACTCGTTTCGAGAAATGTTTCTTTTTCGAGATTTGATTAATAATAAACAATTCGCGACCTGATCGAAAATCGTATACCCTAGACCGGTAAATTAACCGTGTCACTTAAATGAAATAACCAGCGACGAAATACCGACATTAGCGCCACTATTTCTAGAATTCTCACTCGTATAAGATTATTTTTGACTTTTATATTTCTCGTATATTTCTAAGTGTTCACGTAAAATCACTAACTTTTGCATTAGTGGGCAGGTCATCCGTTTGCAATTTTTGCAGACATTTTTATGATATTTTCCACATTCAAATATAATTTCGTCTTAATATCTTAAGTCGTTCAAGAAGTATTTGATTTTATTTGATGGGAATTTTGTGATATAAAATGTAGGTCCAATTTGGCCCAATTCCAATATTGTTAATTTTATGATGACAAAGAACATTTGTACATAATTTCATAAAAAATAGCTCTGCTCTATTCGTACTCCTGTAATTGTGATTTCCACAGACGGACGGAAGGATAGACAGATGGGCAAATGGACGGATAGACAGATAGGCAGAGAGACAGAATTGCAGAGAAGGAATGGACATCGATAAATCGATTCGGGTGGTATTTACGAGCAAGAATATATATACCATTCTGTGCTTGCCACGCCTTCTTTAATGCGTGGCAAACGGAACAATAAAGTTAATATGTCCTTCGACTGTAAGGTATAAAAACTAAATATAAAAATAAATTTAACCAATAAAAGTAATATTAACAGTTTTTTCCAAGCAAATTTTAGCTAATACATGAACCGTATTTCACGAAGACACAAGGTTTTTGCTATAGGATTCATTCCTCAATGCCTAAACCTTTTCAGCCAATAATAGTCTATATCGTATGACAATTTTAGCCATTTTAATTCTCCATCTGCTTTTTTTAACTTGAAGAGATCACTTCTTAATTATAAGGAATTATTCCTTATAATTAATATAATAATTATTAAGAATAATATAATAATTATTATTATATTTTTCTATTTAAATATAACTTTTGGAAAATTAACAATATTATTTTTTTTCTATTTTCAGAATACTTCATTGTGTGTAATCTAAAAAAATAATCATTAATCTCATTAATAATAAATCACATCACAAAAGAAAAAAAATTTACATTTTTCAAAATAAATTTGTAAATCAAAATAAAAAAAAATTTGGTAGTCAAATAAAATTTTTTAAAATAATCAATATATAAATATTTAATTATCATTACAGTGTGCACTGCTTATAACAAGTATTTTATAAAATAAACCATGGTTTCCGCGTCCGTTTTAGAGATTAAGTAGATATCGTTTTGTTTTTCGGTGAAAACTTTTGTTCTATAGTGTAAAAATAAAATCACAAATCGCGTCGCGTTCTTTTGAGTGTAAAGTATAAACAGCGTAGTTATAAAAAAAATAATCAAGTTTTGTACATTAAAGAAAAAAAAAACAAACAATAAACGCATAAATAAAAAAGGAAAATAAGAGGGAGAGAAATAGAGAGGGAGTGTAATAGAAAAAAGCTTTTATATATCGAATCCCACGAAAATCGAATCGTTTCGAAAGGGAAACAAATTTTTCTCTGTGTACGAAGTTATAAAAAACGGCGTCAAAATTGAGCTCCTAACAGCGCCCACAATTTCCATTTCTTCTGTTGCGCCAACAACATCCTCAGCGCATCAACAGCAGCAGCAACAACAACAACAACAGCAACAGCAACAACATCCGCATCAACAATTTTATCATTTCCAACAACCGCCGCATAATTATTTTTTGCAGTCACAACAATATCACCACCACCACCAACAACAACATCCATACCATTTACAAGAGCAACAGCTTCACGAACAACAAGAACAACAGCAGCAACAACAGCAGCAACAACAACAACAGCAGCAACAGCTAGATCAACAACAAACGCAACACATGAAGTTGTTGGGTGGTAACGATGATCGAAATGTACGCGGTGGGGATCATACCGGACCGCGTTCCACTCAAGAGGATGCAGCTGCAGCAGCTGCTGCCGTGGGTTATGTTTTTCAGCGCCCTTCACCAATTGCTCCCGGTTCTCATGAAGCGGCCGCCGCCGAATATGCAGCACAGTTTGCACAAAAACAAACACGTTGGGCATGTGGTGACGACCAGCATTCAATCGATGTAAGTAAAAGAAAACAAAAAATAGAAAGAGAATTTAAAGAAAAAAACCAACTTAATACTAAAATGACCCGTTGCATATATAGGTGTAGTAGTAATATCCTCTTCGGGCTCGAGGGATGATTTTCGAAAAAATTTCCTTAAAATATAAAATGACATCTGGTTGGGATCCTGCCAGGCTGCGATTAAAAGAATGAGCGTCAGTTCTTTGCATGATTTTCGAATATAATCAAAAGAGCTAGACGGATTATTAAGAAAATGAATGTCAAAATTGATATATTCAAAGAAAAAAAATTAAAACAGAATTTCAACAATTGTCAATTTGTCTACATTTCAGCCTATGATCCTGAGCGTTTATCATATTTTGTTCAGATCGCCCTCTATATATTTATAATAGGAAAATAACAAGCGCTAATCGATTACGTTAACAATCATTCTTTACCTTTATTCACCTTGGTCGTTCTTCCTGAAAAACCGTGACCTTGAAATGCAAATTGTTTGTAAACAAAAAAGGACTAAGTAAAAGCGTTTGTTGTTCAGACAACAAACAGTTCTTTTTCTTGCCAAAAACTCGATTAGATCGGAATTATGGAATTTATGAACAAACGATACTATAGTTTATCGAAAAACAAAGACTAATGCTAGTGATTTCTTATACGTTTATACAAATTTCGTATCCAGAAAATAAAGGGCATCAATGTATCTATTTGCAATGTGCCTGCTTTGTGTAGAAAAATGGAGGGAAGGATAAGTGAAAAGTCGACATACAGCTGCCCCCACACTGAGCCAGACAAAACAGTTTTTTCTTTCTTTTATAAAACGTTGGCTTATTACTTTCATAAGCCCTCACACACCCAAGGAAACAAACAAAATCATTCCTTCCAGTTCTGTTTCGTGCGAGAGAGCCTTTCGTTAATGTTAAGTCATTGCATACCCCGTCGAATCCATTCAGAATAGAACAAGTTTATTTCGAAATGGCGGCATTGCTCAAAATGCGCACTATTCTATGTCATAAAACAAACCATGTTTTTGTCAGCGCACATCAAACGAAACAAGACACTAATGTGCTTATTCCAATGCTCGAGTCATCGTGTCTCATCCTTCCGATTGCTTTTCAATTGTTCTATACTGTTACGGGTGATGCATTTGCCAAGCAAAGCTATGCCAGATGGTTGAAAGGCAACTCGAAAGACATGACGAATGACGAGATGAGACGAGATAAGACGATGCGAACGAGATAAGACGATTTGTTTTGTTTCATTCTCTATTTGCTCGGCTTTCATTGGAGTTAAAAACTCTCAACTTCATTTATGAATCAATAACGTTTTGTCTGACTTATTGGGGAGGCAATCTAAAGTTGCCATTCGCCAGTTTTTTGCCACTTTTTTGTTTTTAAAGCAAACGAGAAAAAATTCGGTAATAGCTGCGAATATTTATTTGGTATCGTCAGTTTCGAAGTGATTAAAGCAATTTCTGAAAAATACTATTCGAGGCAATTGTTGAATTCTCAAACGATTATCGATTTTTTTCTATCCCTTAATTCTCCTGAGTCGTTTTGAAACTCGAAACGTCGTCTTGAAACTCAAGTAATGGCGAAATAATCGAAGTGAATTTGTTGTTGTTTCTGAAGGTTTTTTATTTGAAACGAGAATGGATTGGAATTGTTGAATTTTAAATATAAACGACGCGCCCGTTTTGAATGCGATTAACAAATATCGAAGAAATTTCGTCTTTGGATAAAATTTTCTAGTTCATTTAAACAAAAAATTAATATCAAGTCGTTTTATATAAAATAATTGAATTTTTGAAAACATTTTTTAATATCGAGTCGATTTCTTAATGATATGTAATACCATTGATGCCATAAATCAAAGATTTTCAACGCACTTGCACAACACAACTGCTCCATCGCTTCGCATGGTTGGAAGAGAGGAGGAAGGGTGGCGAGGGGTTGATGTTAGCTGTCTGCGTTTATGAGTATGTTTTTGTAAAAGAAAACGAATTTAAGAATTCATCAGATTTTTTTCTGGCGTCTCCACGACGCTTATTTTAGTGCATTTCCGTTTCCTCGTACTCTCTCTCTCTTTCTTCCTTTTTATTTTGTTTGCAAAAACACAAAAACAAATAATCGCTACTTAAAGAAAATGAACTCTAGACGAACATTCTCGACGCTCGACGTTGACGTTTTCGCGAAGATAAACGCATTTATTTCAATTTACAAATTTTTGTTGGAAATGCGCCAAGTTTATACAAATAAAAATTGTATTTTTCAAAATAATAGAATCGTCCCGAAACTTAGTCTAGCCATTTATAAAAAGGAGAAATTCCTTTATGGAGAATCGACCGGCTTCGGGTTAAAATATTTTAATACATTTAAGAGTTTGTCATCCTTATTCGTTTCATTATACTGATATTATTTTCCTTTGATTTTAGAATCCCGATAAATGGAAATATAATCCTCCACTTATGAATCCTGCTAATGCTGCACCGGGCGGTCCTCCTGGGGGTGGAGGAGGGACTATTTCTGGATCAATTGGACCCATTGGAATGGGTGCAAATCTGAGTGGTTTGAATGCTAACGGGAATCTACATCATCCTTCAATGAGTGGTGCTTCGCAAATGGGAGGTAATTCCGCTGTTGCCGGTATGGCGGCAATGCAACAGGCGGCTGCTGTTGCTAAACATAATCATATGATGTCGCAAGCAGCAGCTGCTGCTGCCGCTGCAGCCGCCGCCGCCGCTGCTCAACAACAACAACAGCAACAACAACAACAGCAGCAGCAACAACATCAACATCATCAGCAACAGCAAGCACAACAACAGCAGCAGCAGCACCAACAACATCAGCAGCAACAGCAAGCACAACAACAGCAGCAGCAGCAACAACAACAGCAGCAGCAACAACAGCAACAACAACAACCGCCACATCCATCACATCAGCAGCCGCAGCATTTACCACATCCTTCTCAACTGCAATCGCATTTAGGCGGCGGGCCGTCACATCTCAACTCGAATCTCTTAAATCATACCATGAATAATCAGGCCGCTGCCGCCGCTGCAGCAGCAATTGCTGCCGGTATACCGCCAATGCAATTGCCAACTATACAAACCAACAGCATCTACGATCATCCAAGTGTTGGTATGCATCATCCTGGTGTAGGAGGCGGTGGTATGAATGGTGGAATGCCAACAAAGCCGCCACCGCCACCACCAGGTCATCAACCGCCGGGACAACCCGGACCGGGTGAATTGGTCTATTTGGGCGGTCAACCGCATTTGGGTATGATGGCACAAAATCAATATATGAACAGCGCAGCAGCCGTTAATCGAAATGCAGCGGTAAGTATTCCGTTCACTTAAAAAAAACAATTCAAATCAATTAAATTAAATATTAATAATTGTTCATATGGCGATTATTATGATCGTCATCATCATCAATAACATCATTATCAAGATTGAATTTATTTTCTAGTACAAACACTTTGTGCTATTCTTTCTTTTAGTTTATTTTTGCTTACTCGTTAGATTGGCGCAACTCTTTACAACGTCTAAGATACTTAGCCGTAAATTGTTGTGTAGTATATAATTCATCCGATAAGCTGTTCCGCTAATAATTTTCTGAGGTTCAATATTTATATTGTTGAGGAAGGTTTTTCATTCATGAACGTTTAAGTTCTATCATTCTAAACAATCTCAGGTTAATAAATTCTTATCAGAAAATTATCTTGCATTTGAAAATTGTTTGTTGATTCAATAAAACAAAGTAAGTTATTGAAAGTTACATTAAATAATAATTATAATCAAAGTGATTATTTATTATTGTGATTTATATTGCGAACAGATTATATTCTTATAATCGATAGTGATAAAGATAACGAAAGATTGACCGGTAGTATGATATGATTTCATTGTACTAGAATTTTTCCAGAATGCAAACAATTTGAAAATATATTGATCGTTTTCATGATCGTATTTTTTTCTAAGATTATAATTTTAGAAAAATCAAAGGAAATTCTATTTTATTTTAATAACACTCTGTATTATTAAGGGGAGCCTCTGGTTTGCTGATAGGAAGGTTTCAATGGTGGCAGGCTTTTTATTTTAATTAATTAATTAATTAATAACATTTTTTCCCGTCGATCATTGATCGCATTCTGTGAGAATTTAATCATAATAGATTTTGGCGTTCGTTCTCAAAACGAAAAAGCTTTTCATTCAATATATAAGTCTGTTCTCGGCAATAAAATTAAATCTTGCATTCGTGGTGAATATGATGGATTGACCACGCAGGCGTTCGCCGGTGGTCGAGTGGTGTTTTAAGTTCGTGTTTTTATTGAATATGTAAATATAGGAAACTGTGCATATTTCGGTTCAGAATTAGCTCCTTAATTTGATTTAGTCGTCCTGTCCATTCCGTCTGCCTGTCTGTTAGTCTATCGCTACAGAAATCACTATTTTGCAAGAACAAATCGTTATGAAATTTGGGATAATTATTCTCGGTGTTTCTGCGGTATTTTGTATTGGGCTAAATCGGTATACTTGAATACTTGCCTTTTAAGATCACTGTAGAATAGGTTTGATAACATAATTCTGAAACCACAAATATCCAGAAAAGACAAAATCTTGAAATTTATACATACAAATTCTACTTGCGTAAACAGCACTCTTTTAACTCTCAGTAAATAGAACGCCTGCCTCACGGTTAACAACATTATGGTGCAATTTGTGATTCGAATGCCGGGAATTTGAATTTTTAAAAACCGTCGGGAATTTGTCGTTCGGTATATCGTTTATATGAGAATAAAATTTACTTTTACTTTTCTGCATAAGCAATTGCTCTGCTTTCATGAAGGTGAATGATTTCAAATGTCTTAAACACCTCTATAAATTAAACGCAAACGATAGTGAGTGGTATTAATATTTAATATAAAACTGTTATACAACACAAATCCTTACCATTGCCAGAATAAAATCTCATTGAACAATTTCTAATACACCAGCATTTCTCAATTTAAGTAAGACCTGGTGAGAAGGAAATATTCGCAAATGTTAATTCTAACATATTCATAATAAAAAGGGACAACGTTTAGTTTTGTGTATTGACAGCAGTTTTGAAATCAGTTGCACGTGTCACAAAATTATAAATTCTGTTTTTCGAAGACATTCGGCGATATTCGATAGTCTTTGTTGATTTCTAGAAATACGTTTTCTAGTAAAGATTGTAAGCAGAAATTCTTCGTGTGGGTTTGAATCGATATCTCGGTTATTCGTATTTTCTTTCGCCTTTTTTCAACTCTAGCTGTTTATATTTCAATGAGAAATTAGTGATTAAGGGCGAATATTCTCTTGAATTGTTTTACGAGAATACAATATATTAATCATTATTATAGTATGTGGTCTCTCTTTCTCTCCCTTACTCTCTCCTTTTTTCAAATTATCCGTCGCTTACGTATTGTTTGAACTCGATGGGAAAATGTCTTTTTTGCTGATAAGCGAGTCCCAAAGAAATACATCACTTTTAGTGGGTAGGAAAGAATAAAGAATGGAAAAGAAATCGAAAATATATAATAATGAAGCAAATTAATTAAATGAAAGAATATATATTTTTTTGAAAGCTACATTGTATTTATATGTATTTATATAATTTTATAAAATTATAAAATTAATATTTAACGATTAAGATTATTTCATATGTATTCACTCGTACTTATCAATTTTGTTGTTGATTTTTTTATTGTTCTTGTACGATTAATAGTGGTAATAATGAGAGAAGTCATTCGATGTATTATAAATTTTGTACGATTTTTACTCTTTGGCATGTTTAAACTACGTTTTGTTGTTGCTGTTCTGGGTAGATTGAATGAATCCGTTGAATTCCTATAGGGGTTCTGTCTTGTGCATTTTGTTGTTGTCAAGTTCGTTGTTTTTCTGATGTATTCATAAATGTATAATCGTTGCGTTGCGGTCTGTTCGGTCGTTAACATTTAGTAGCGAAGGGGAAAATGTAGAAGCGAAAAAATATGTGCATACCAAATAAATACGCAAAGCAAAAAAAAAAATATTAAAAATGAAAATTAATAGAAATTTCCAACAAAATAATATACAAGGTGTTCTGCGTAAAATATGACTGCAGACCGAGATCGTTGTTTGAAACAACGACAAGGAAAAGAAAGGATTGTCGATGGAAAGACGTGCATGAGGGGAAAGGGTTCAGTTTAGGATTTAGCAGCGATTTTAGGAGAGAAATATTAACTTTAAATATTAAAATGTGAATGGAAACATAAAATCGATGCCTATATGAGACCCTGTATCTGCGTTATGTACCCAGAATATCACTGCATTGTATTATTTTTTAAATCTAATCAACTCTTCAACTCTGTTTTGAGAAAACGAAAGATAAACAAAAACATAAAAAATTAAGACATATAGGTTTTTTATTAAAAAAAATCAAAGCCTTATAGTATACGATTTCTGTACTCTACACCCAAAGGGATGGGTACATTCACTTGCTTTTTCTATTTGTAAGAAATTCAAGGAAGTGTGGTGGGTATAGAAAAGTATATGTGTTCATGTGAGCAACCGATCCGAAGAAGATATCGATATGAGATTTGGTGTGAATGTTCTATGTCATTGTAGACTGTTACGGAAATGCTAATGGAAATGGTCAAACTCAGATGGGAGGCACGTCCACCTTTATAGTAAATATAAATCAATTCGTGTTTATGGTTCAATTTCTTTGATTCTAGAACAATTCTGAAGTTGCAATTACGTTTCTGAATAAATCGTTTCCGTCAAAATATTCCTGAATCATTGTCATTACGTTCCGATTACGGGAGGAACAATAGACTATCGAGTTATTCAATACTTGTAAATTATTCATTCATTCGATAGTTTTTTCTCGTTAGTTCTTAGTAATTCCGAAATCATTCAACGAGTGAATCTCTCCCAGAATTAGTAATTACTAAAAACTATCGAATAATTCAAACATTCGGTAGTTCTCAGTTATTCAGAAATCGTTGAGAGAATAAAAGCCTAAATCCAATTAATCAAACAAGAGAAACGAGTCAGTTGATTATGTTGTCCACACACGAGTTGAACACGAATGGGTCGAGTAAATGAATGAATGAATGAATGAAAAAATCATTCGATAGTTAAAATAATTCAGTTACTAGCTATCGATAGTTGAAATCAGTCGGTAGTTCCCAACACTAGTTATAACTAAATATTTTAGCAAGGTAGAGGGAATTTAAAGATTCGATTTTAAATTCAACTTCACCATTTAAGGAAGAAACAGAACACAACAAAAAATGGACGTGATCCTTTCACTGTTTATTGCATGTAGATCATACATTTTTATTACGGGTGTAGCACGTATGAATATCGACTAGATCAGTTCGGAATTAGCTTTTTTACTCGTTGTGATTCTTTTTCCTTTTCTCCCCTATATCCAGCTTCTGGGTAAACAGTTTTTTCTTTAGGAAGTTATTGTGTGATGTATCCTACTTCAGTCGTATCTCGATGAGTTGAGCTTGCGTATCGTATTTCAAGTTATTTTTTGTCCTTAATGGCAAGTTTATTATTCGTTGACTATTTTTTTCCTTCAATTATTTCTTTTAAAATATTGTATATTTTATTAGTTATTTGATTTTTGTTTATTTTGATTTCTTTTTGCAAATGTTTCTTATGTATGATTAATGACTAACATATTGACATACGTGTCCTGATAGTTTTGTTGGGGTGCAGTAATACGTAAAAATTAGGAGGTACAGTCATTCCTTCTTAGAAATTACAATCATAATTCACAACCACAATCATAATCACAGTTCCTTCATAGAAACCACACTTATCCAATAGCCATATATAGTCTATAGAAATTTATATAAAGCGTATACAAAGATACGTAGTGGTACAAAGAGCTGGTAGTGTTTTGTTAGGTTATGATCAATTGAATCGTGTAAAGCATTTTAATTGATCTTTAGAAAAGTGGATAAATTTAGCAAATCTCGTGACAACCGCGTAAAATGAGAAAGGATGAGAAAATGTAGAGCCATTTGTCGATCAATATGACATTTTATAATTATTTTTCTTTCAGGCACTTTAAGATTTCAGATATTTATTTTTCTTTATTATTATAAATTTTTATAAATGAAAAATTGATATTAATTTTTTTTAATTCCGTCTATGCGATTTTTGAATACGGTTTGTTTCGAAATATTTTTTTAAAATAACAGATTTATTACGATTTTAAAAAAATTATTTCAGATAGTTTCTAAACGAGTTTTAATTTATAAAAAAGAAATTATACTCGGATTGATACTAAAGATTTGTTATTATTTGTAGAGGCTTCTCTACTCACCCCTGCTACAACTCTTTCTCTTTCTTTTTGTGTGTTCGACCCCCTCTGTCACCTTTCTCCCAGTCTTTCTATTTCTCTCTTACCTTTCTAAGATTTTCATTCGTCTGTTTGTTCCATTTTTATTTTGTTGTATAATACGTCTTAAAAAGCAAACTCAGCTGCAAAAACTGAACCAGGGCAATATCAGCTAACTTCATATCATTTAGAGCAGCAGTGATAACGTTTTTTTTCCAAATGGGAACAGAAAAAAATCGGAGTTATTCAATAACTATAAATTGATAACAATAAAAACCGACAACAACCAAAAAGTAAAGAAAACGTGCAAGTCTCATCATTAATGTTATCATCATCAGCATCATCATTATCATTACGAAAGTTAAGATTAAATATAAAAAATTGTAGATAAATAAATAATCAATAATGAAGGAAAATGAGAAAAGAGATGATAATAAGAAAGTGAGAAACACGCACGTACAAACACACGCCCGTTCTATAACTGTTATATTTGTGAAAGTAATTTTCGTCTATAGTACGATATTCTACGTAAACCAAATGTGGGTGGGGTGTGGTACGTAGTGGGTAAGGGCACGCTGTATTAATAGTACTCTGTGATTTTTTAAAAATTACATTGCTTCATTTTCTTCGGTGTTTTGCGTAAAAAACAAAAATTAAATATTTGAAGCATTTGACTTTAAACGATATATTCGTTTTGTTTTTTCAAGCGATTGAAATAAACGAGTATTAAAAATTAAACCGAGCGATTGTGTTAACTCGATCTTATCGTTTGTTTTAAGAAACGAGATCGCCCCAAACGGGCAAAAGCAAAACGTGCGATTGTTAAAATTTTGTTCGGTTGTAATTTGAAAATTTGCTTTGCTGTATACTTTTCATACAGAAAAGACTCGTGCAAGTACTCGTGCAAGTACTCGTACAAGTCCATAAGTAAGCTAACTACAGACTCCTGTTTTTAAAACAAGAGCGTTTTATTAGTTCCTAAAACTCAACAATTCTGATCCAGTCTCGTTTAGGATAAAAAAGGCTCCAAAATAGCAAGAACACAAACTCTGTGTTTCCAATCATTTGAGTTTTAATGAAATTTTTCTAAACCCCTCGAGTTTCAACAATTGCTCCAAAAGATATGTAAATCGGGCAATTGTTGAAATCATAACACGGTGTGGTGATAGGTGAGAAAGTTGCTGAGAATCAATAATCTTTTCGGCGTTTGAAGGTGAACTTGAAAGACAAGATTAGATGTGATAGAAGCTCTCTAATTGTTGTGATTTCACACGACGCTTTTCTATTCAAAATTGAAACGAATAACGATTGTTTGTGTTTCAATAACATATGGCGGTCTCGTTTTGAATTCGATTACCAAATGACAGTTATTTTTCTCATGAGGATGAAAAAATTTCGCCTTCTCCGAAGATTTCATCAGTAATGTGCCGAGGCGTGTTTTGTATGGAAAGACATAAAAAGAAAGAAGGGAAATGAAATTTGGAAACGAAAACATCTTTAAATTTTAACGATCGCACATTTTTCTGTCGCACATTTGTGGGCTTCTCGATTTGAAAACAAACTTTAAATTCAATAAGAGCTCTCAAACGCGTTTGTTTATATGATTTCATAATTCATGTTTGTGTAAATAATTATTTTTCGGATGTTCATTTATTTATTTATCGGATTTTTAATTTGTACGATAAATCATAGAATTATTTATTTTAAGTTTATGTCAACTAAAGCAATTTTTCTTCTCATTTTTGTTTGGGATTATTATGCTCAACCATTTCTTCTCCGCCTGCTTCTTATTTGTTTGTTCGTATTTATTTTATTTTTATTTTATTTGTATTTAGCAGCAATCATGATATGATAACCCCTACTGTCAATGAATAATTCTTGTTCTTGTTGTCGTTCACAATTGCGGCGTCTGCGGTTACTGACTTTTGTAAATTTTTTTTAAACAATAAATCATATACACTTTACAAATTTTAGTTGTGGTTTTGTATATTTTTTTGATCATTTTTATAAATATTAGTTGTCCGCGGTCGACGGCGCAATTCTATATGCGACACATTCGCCATTCGTGCCTTGCTTAGTTTCTATTCATTTTATTACTCGCTGAATTTTATTCGCTTAGTCAACGAGTGAACTCCGCCGTTGTTCGTGTTGATCGAATAATACCGAACGCATCAAAGATGTTCCTTTTGCTTTACTTTTAAAACGTCAACGCGATTTTATTTCTTCTTGTTAAAAATTAATAATTTCAACGATCTCATTTATTTCGCGCGAAATAGAATGGACTAAATTTTCCTTTATATGTGAAGTAGAAATTGTGGTGTTCAAATAAGTTCAGTCGGCGAAAACAGAGTGCGTGTGTGTGGGTGTGCTTGCATCTTTGATATTGAGAATGTTTCCCTTTAAAATAAAAACAGAAGATCCTGCTTGGTTAGGATTTTATACGAATTTTAAAATAAAGCTTTAAAATTTATAGTTTATTTTAATAAATTCCGTGAAGATATATACATACATGTGTGTGTGTGTGGTTCATCATTGTGATTCTCTCATGCAGCAGTATTCTATCCTGTAAACACGTCCCCACAATTTTCTTTATAATTCTTTATATGTTTTTCTTTATTGCTGGCGAACCGAAACATAAAACGGAAACATAAATTCTTTATGTCTGTCAGCGAAAATGGTGTACGAATAAATTCAAAAAAATCTCCTCTTGAGAGAACAGTAGAAAAAAAAAATACCCGCGGAGAGCAAAGATTTGTAGAAATTAAACAGGAAATTAATGTCCAATTTGTAATATAATGGAGAAATCATGAATTAAGAATAAAAAGAGAATACAACTAAAATTAATAATTTAAAATACATTGAAATTAAAATAACCTTAAATTAATAAAACAATTACGCGACGCGTTGTATAAATAAGATAATATTATTAATCAACCATTACAAAGGGATTTTGCTTTTAAGCGTTTATTAAAAACGTGTAATTAATTTGCTTCGTGATAATTTCCATTATATTCTCTACTATTACTTCATGATTGAATCGCGATGAAATTTTTATATGAATTTATGCTTAACACGTGCACCGTTGAAGATGATGATGCTTGGTCGCGGGAAATGGTAAATATTATTCTGCTATAATTTGAAATATATTTTCTGTAAAGTTTTTGATTTAAACTCTTTTATTTTGAATTAATTGTTTAATGAATTTTTTGTAAATAAATGGAAACTATTTTACAGAAATGTATTTTTTTGGTAATTTTTCATGAATTGAGACTACAACAAGATTCTCTTCTCATTTTTGAAATGAAATTTCTGATTTTCCATTGACGTAATTAATAATTTTCATATGGAATTTCTCACTGAGGTTTATTGAGGTCTTTATTTGAAATAAAACACATCATTTACATCGGTTCTATTCTCAGTTTCAAGTAAGAAAGTTATTGATTGAATTAATTAATTTCATTGCTTAACGAATTAATTGTTTAATGAATTTTGTATAAATAAATGGTAGCTATTTTATAGAAACGGGTATTTTTCTTATTTTTTAAATGAGTTTAAAATGAGATTCTGCTCTCATTTTTGAAACGAAATATCTCATTTTCCATTGACGCAATTAATTATTTTTATGTGGAATATCTTATTGGGTTTTTATAATGTTTTTATTTTGAAATGAATCGATTTCATTCTATTCTTAATTTCATGTGAAAATTCTTATTTTTTCCAATTACATTTGGCTTATTTTAATTTAGAATTGTATATGATGTAAACAACTAACAAACAAATTAATCTGTAAATTCTCTCAGAAGACGTAAAGGTTGGTTTCTCAAAAAATGTCCTACTTTTTAATTGTTTTAAGGCAGAATTAATTTAAGTTAGACTGGATTGCGTATATTTTGGATTGTTTTCGATTTTCATGCTTTTTCCTTAGGCTACAATTTTCATTTTCACTCCACGCGTTTTTATGAGAAAGTGAGTGTTTATATGATTATAATGATTACAACTTCTAGAACTGCCCTTCCCATGATGGACATACCTTTTTTTAAAAATAAGTATGTTTGGTTGTAAATATAAACATGGTAAACTTTCTGTAAACTGAAACGTAAAAAAGGTTTGTAGCTTTTTATTTAAAGATAAACTTTTTCGTAACCTAAAAAAACATCAAACGATGTGAAATAGAAATAAAAGTTTAAAACATTAGCACAAACTACAGAGCTCTCAAACATTTTAAAAAAATTGACGACAAAAAATTAGAAACATGAAGTAATTTAAATAAGAATTTAAATAAGAAGTAGAAAAAATTATAAAATTTAAATGAATACGTTTACTTTTGTATACTCTGTAAGAATTTCTCTCAGTGTGTTCCTACCACTGTATGATGGATGGAGCAAGAAGGAGAGGGAGAGAGAAATTATTGATGCGTATCATAATCCAATCTATAATAGTAGTAGTAATAATAATAATAGTAATAACTTTATATACTTCAATTATTTTTGGTTAGTTGTGGTTTTTTTTAATTTCACTTTTTCTTTCATATTTAATTTGATAAAATGCAGGCTCCTTTTGGGTCGTGATTGTTTTGATGGGTTTGCTTTTATAAAAAAATATACAAACCGGAAGACATTTATTCTCATTTAACTAGAGGCAGAAAATAGCAGCAAATAGCATTAGCAGTAAAGAGATAGTACCCAATGGTCATTATTGATATAATGAAAACGATACGACAAGCTGAATCGACTGCAAAACAATCAAACATTTAAGCAAGCAAAAACCACCAACCAATGAACCAATCCCCTTTTTTGAAATGTGTACGTGTATCTTATTATTGTTAGTCTCATTATTATTATTATTATCGTTATTATTATTACTATTATTATTATCATCATCATGTCGGTCTACACGTGGTATTATCATTGGTGAGGTTAGTGATTTAATTTTTTTGTTCTAGAATTTATTTTATTAGTAGTAGTAGTAGTAGTAGTAGTACTCGTAAAAACTCTTATGGTTCTTTTCTATAAGATAAATTTAATATTATTTGGTTAGTTTGAATTAAGGTTCGGCTGGCTACTTTTCAGTTATTGCTCTTCATACATTTTCCGGTTCGTCCATTCGTCTAATTGAATATTTTACTAGAAAATTATTATACATTTACTATAATCGTAAACCAGTAGGCGGGTATGAATTTTTACGGGCGATTCGTGGGTAGTAGACGATCAATTAGTCATATTAAATCATTTACGACACGTTTACGAAAGCAATAACACGCGTCACACAAATACGTGTTATTGACCTGTTTACTATTTTAATAAATTATATACTAGAACTTTTATGATAAGTTTAAAAAATTAAGTGATTTTATATCTATATATCTATATCTATATATATAAGATAAGTGATTTTATATCAAAAATAGTTTTTGATTTTTTATGTAAATTGGAGAAGGGGAAGATGATAACTTATGAATATTTTTTGTAATATAAGTCGGTATAAATTAAGGAATACCATAGACATTATTTTGTCAATATAAAATTGGGAAAAGATAATTATAAGCAAAAACGTTATTATGAATTATAAGAAAAGGTCATTCTGGAAACAAAAAATGCAATAATGTCGTAGTTTGCATGTACGTGGGAGAGTTTGTTGAACAATGACATGAAGAGAGAAAAAGAAAAAGTGAAGGATTCATTTATAATTTCTGTTCGATTAAATGAATTGCAAGTCTACATCTTTTCCAATTGTAAATAAGAAAGCATCAATTGTAAATCAGAAAACTTCAATAAAATTGAACTCAGAAATTATTAAAAGCACACTCTAAAAATTTGAGTACAATATAAAAACGATTTGGACTTTTACAATTTTGTTTCACCCTCGTTTCATCCGCGCCGCTGTCTTTTTCAACTTATGTTAGAGTCCTGTTTAATCCATGATATCATGATCTCCACTACTACATGGTATCCATTATATATATAAAAAAAAGAATCTTATTGGAATCTTCATACTTGAATTTTTTTCCGGTGTATTTATAATAATGACTTAATTACTGTTTGAAGTTTTCTAAATTAAAATTGATGTTTTCTGATTTCCAATGTTTGATGCTTTCTGATTTACAATTGAAAAAGGTGTGGAAATAGAGACCTATCGATTTGGGTTTGGCAAGAGAGCGATTTTGACAGTGGCATCTCTAGATCACCTACATCATCTACATCTAGAGATACAATTTAAAATTATAATAATAATTACAAAACAAAATAGAATTAATTTTTATTGAATCAAAACTGTTGGGCCCCCTGTATTTTAGTTAGGGGCTCTCATGCTCTCTTGTAGATGCATTTACTACTAAATTTGATTACATTTTAAAATATTCGTTGAGTTTCTGATGTTGTTTGTTATCCGCTTGTATAATACTTTGTAACATTATAACTTTATAACTCTTTTTTGTAATCGCCGACTCACAATGATTGTCGATTAATTTTATCTCCATCAATAAATTGAAAGCAATCTATTCTTTTCCGGTCAATTAATTCGTAGACGACCGATTGTCTGTCTATGAGCTCTTCAATAATAATCATCGCGAATTAATGATGCATGTATATTGCATTTGATTAAATTTCGTTGATGATTATTAAAATGTTTGCGCTATTCATTATGCGAGTATTTGCTTCGTTATTGATGTATTATTATTGCTGCTTCTTGCTTTTACTTGTGCTATCAAACAGTTTTTCTAAAAATATTTATTATTTTAATGCCATATTAATAATTTTTATTAGCTTCTGTTTTTAAAATTTACCTTAGTTTTTCTATCCTTTATTTTACTCTTTCTGTAGTAATTATTTTTATTTTATTATTATTTTTTTTCTTTCGTGTAATGAGTCCTTTTTTTGGGCATCATAAATTAATGATTTAATATAGAAATTACTTTCGTCGGAGTTTTTTGATTTTCTACAATCAAGTGAGTTGATTATTTAGCTGTGTCCTTTTTTTGGATACGTTATATAATTTATTATGTAACATTTGTCAAGTATCATCAAAGTTTTGTTTCAATTAAGATTGTCAATAGCTTTGTCAATTTATTGTCAATAATAATTAATCATTTTCCTTACCACCCATTCCCTTCCCTTCCATTCCCTTCCCATTCTCCCTTTGGAGCGGGGCAATATATTTAAATGAAGCTGGTGAAAAAAATACCTGGTACTGACAAATCATCATGAGATCACGATTCGGCATTATCTCAATTTAATTTTTTTGGCGAACTATTCAAACTGAAATGCTACCTGCCAGACAAGATTCCAGATGATCCTGACTACTTTTTAAAGTCCTGCCGCGACAATATCGAGATTAATTCTAATAAATAACCAAAAACAGAAAGCATAAACGTCCGAAATTGTCAAAACTGCCTTGCAAATAATATTTGTGGAACGCAAAAATTCGGAGAAGTATTGCATAAATTAATAATTTTACAAAAAGTTGTTTTACGAGAATACTGTTGGTAAATGAGGTTAGTAATTGAGTATTATAATACTTGCCGCAGCCGAAGATCGCCCCAATTTAAAGCGTTGTGTTAGTTACGCGTTACGGTGGAAGACGGTGGAAAAGTGGTGAATATTGACATTCACAGCTGAACATCTACAATGATGTATGCTTGGAATATTTGGACAATGCTTTTGTATAAAAGGTTTTACATATGGCGGCCTTCGGTCGCGAAAAGATTCACAACTCTCAGTCAGCAGAATGCTCTCGAAGAAAAAAAATTTTCTTATAAAATGTTTTTAAATGTGGACAAAAATGTAATGAAATATTCGATTAATGGTCAACATATTTGCCATTTGGTATGTGTCGGCGGTTCTCCAATTGAGGTCCTTTAAGAATATTGAACATGTTGAATTTTATTATTTGGCAACAATTTTGGTATTTTGTAGAAAATGTTAAAAAAATTTCAGAAATAAAAGAACACACATCCAAACGTAGAAGCGATATGTAACCAAACAAAATATTCATTTAATTTTCTGCATTATATCCTCTGTCTCTTGTTCTTCTGTACCTTGTCTCTCCACCCTTTGTTTTTGTGTTTGTTCTTTTTCTACCTAATTCTTGTTCTTCTTCGGCCGTCTACAGACTGGAACAATATAATTGGTTGGCTATGATTAGTTTGTGTCAGTAAAACTGTAAACAGTCGTCAAACACCGTCATCGCCGCCGACGTTGCCACCATCATCTTCATCCTCATAACTCAAGAATTTCTGTGAACTTCGAAGATAGAAGAGTTTGAGGGAACTGTGATGTTAGCTGCGCCAAGTCTATAATGGAGGAAAAGAAAAAGGGATAGAGAGAGAGAGAGAGAGTGAGAATGCTTAGAAGAAGAAAGAGTTAGTCTGTCACATTCTCTGCATAGCACTAAGTAGTTCTTTGCCCTTAGCTCTAGTGTACCATTTGTTACCATTGTTATTGTCGTTGATGTCGTTGTTGCTGTTGTTGCTGTTGTTGCCTTTCCTTGTAGTTCCTTCTTATTGCTGTAAAGAAATCAATAAAATTAATTGCAATGCTTCTGGTTTGTTTGATGATGAAAGATAGATGGGTCGATGGGGACAAGCAAGCGCCCGACAGGCAAGTCACGTTTTTTCGGGAGGGGTAGGGACTAGGAGTGGTAGTGGTGCATTGATGAAGAGGTGTGTTGAGATTTGTTGGCTTGTTTGAGCGAAAGAGGAGCAAGGAATAAATATATTATAAAAGTAGTAGAATTGACTTTTGAACAATGACACACTATTGAATAATTTATAAGATAAAATTGAGAAGAACGATACGATAAAGTGTATTTTTGTATCATTATTAAAAAGTATTTTCATAATGATACAAAATATAAATTATGACAGATCAAAATATGAGAATATTTAGTAAATTTAAAATCGTTTTACTTCCTTAACTTTCTGGAGAACATTACGAAAGACTGAGTTGAAATTAAATTGCTCTCGAAATCGATCATGTATTTTGTATTCACATGTTGCAAAATATTTTATTGTACACTCAATATTTTCGTCAATCTGATTGAGAATTTAATTTGTACTTTTTTGTGCGAAATATAGGAAATACTACAATTTCGAAAATTTTCAAAATTTAACGGAATTATCAATTTTTTACCATTTCTGACACAATTTTGAGTACCTTTGCAATGACGCTCATACGTATGTATATGGACATTTATGTACGTACGTATGAAATACGAATAACTAAAAAGCGAGCAAAAATGCTTTGACATCTACATCTCTTTATTAAATGTACTTCGGAATTTCTCAATTTGGACTATGGATATTTTCAATTTTATTTCAGGATATCGATACGGTTTTTTTTCAGAAAAGTTTGAATACATACAATTTATTTACATTGATTTAAGGAATTTTCAACTGGATCTCAGCATAAAGTCAATTAGATCTCATAATTACGATATGGTCTTCAGAAAAGTTTCAGTGTATTTAAGATTTTCTCAATTTAATTTTAGAAGTATTCAATTTGACCTCAGATTTTTTTCACCTTAGTATAATAAGGTGAATATTTTTCTTTGGTATCTGTTACCTTATATCTGATACCTAAGTATCTGTCGCCATAACAACGACAAGATGTGGACTTACGAAAGGCTTATATATATTTCAGATTTATCGTATTTATTTATTATTTCATTTAAGAAATTTCCAGTAGATTTCAGAACTTAATAATTTTATTTCATAAAATTTTAATTTAATTTTTTAGATAAATATTAGTCAAAAACTAGATGTCTGTCTGAATTTGTTTAAAATCGAATGTTGATTTTACACCCAAATGAGAAATTGCTAAATATTTTGAATACAATTTTGTAATCTTGTTTGTTCAATCTCATCAATTCATTAATGACCCAGAAGAGAGAGATAAAGAGAGAGAGAGTTAATTAATTAATGAAGGCTCTTAATTGAAACATTGACAAAATTCGCCCACGCCTTAAACGTTTAAATAATGTCCGGCTTGGCATCGACTCTTCCAATTGCGGTCAAAAAATGACTGCGAAAACTGTTGCTCGTAATACGTTTTGTTTTTATATTTATTGAAATTGACTTTTGATGCAATAATTATACAGTAAAAAAGTAGTATTGCTAAATTAATGCGTAACAAAAAAAAAAAGGATTGAGTTGGTTTACTTTGGATTCATTTCTCGTTGTTATTTTTTTCTTTATTTATTGTAAATTCAGTCTGCTGGCGATAAAATTGTAAAAATCAATAAATAAAATTGTAAATAAAATAAATGATTTAATTAATTTCTTTTGGAACATGTCTTGGTAATTTCAGGGCAGTTTCTTTTACGTTAATTGTTTTTTTCACGAATGAGTCTGAATTGTTTTGTTTATCACTGACACTGCCCTTGACCACGACAACAACAACAAAAGTACAACCATCATCACCTCTCTCCAAACTCAACAAACTCAGCGACGATAAAGACTCCTATAACGACGACAACAACAACAACGATACGATTACTATCTCAAAATTGTGGTGAAATCAAAAGATATTTTGTGATTGCATCGACGCTCACACATGCTTCGTATTATTGCTTCTTACGCAAAAAAACACGCAAAAATTATTACATTTACGTAAATTGAAAAATGAAAGAGAAATAAAAACTAACAAATAAATTAACAAAGAAAACAACAACAACCTATTATATATACCAACCAGTCAACGATCAAGAAAATCAAGAGAAAAGAGAGAGAGAAAGATAATAAAAAAGCAATTCACAAAATGTGTTCGACGGCGGTTGGTTTGGCGCGCTATGATTTTCAAAGTCAACACAACAACAAACGCATTTCAAGCGTTTATAGAGCTTTTGATTTATACGTAAGAAACACGTTTCTTTTGTAGTAGTAGTAGTTGTTTTTGTTTCAATTGTATTTTTCTGACCTTGATTTTTCTTGTTATCGGTTTGAGTTTCTAAAATCTCCAAAAAATAATGTATTTGCTTGCTTGTTGTTTTCTTTTTTGACAGCTCAGCTGTTGTTGTTGATGTTTTTTTATTATAATAATGCTTACGCATATCATTTGTCAATTTTTTTGTTCTTTTTTTAAAAATGATGTAAGTCTAAATTATATCAATCTATTGTCAAATCTCGATCGCGTGTGTTATAAACGTGATAATTACAAACGAGGGAGGGAAAAATGTGAATTTGTTCAAACTTCATATAGCTTCTGTTTATAAGCTTTACTTATCTGCTTCCTTTCCTATTCATTTCTAAACAAATCGTTATCAAAGTCCTTTCCTGAAGAGAAATGTTTTCAACAGTTTTATGATAAATTATTGGTTTTGGTCTCTGCTAATCGAATTCGGAACGAGCTAATTGTTCGTGTTTAAATCCCAACAATCGCAGTCGAGCCTTGTTTGTGATAGAAAGCTAGCAGAACAGCAGTATCCAAAGATGTTTGATTACTATCAATCATGTGTATCTCAAAGCCACGTTTGTAGCTCTCACGCGACAAAGAAACAAACTCTTGATGAGGTCCGCATCAAAGAAGAAAATGATAAGAACTATTTATTACTATAATTATGAAAAAGAGAATTTATGAAGGGGCAGATTATTCACAATCAATTATGATTATGTATTATCGTTTTAAAAAAATTATATCTTTCTGTTTATTCGACTGGAATATACGAGATCTTATTTCATTGTGTGGAGTAATGGAAGTATTGTATTCATGAAAAATTTCGAAATTAAAATTTCAGGGATATTTTGCCCATCCCTGAATTCAACCAGTCGTAGAAAGTTGAGAATATTATTTAGTATTATTTTGAAAAAAAAACACTCAGCGCTAGGAAGTTGATATTCCGTGTTTTGGACTACTATGCCATCTAAATATATGCCTCTGATATTATTTATAAACGAACTTGGTAACGAAGGGACATTTTGCTTAAAGGATATATATAATTTTACATACAAGTCAATTAATGGTCATGCAAGGGACAGTCACTTGTGCGCTGCAAGAATTTTTCCTGTCAAATATCCGTGACTTTGATTCATACTTTGAAATCGTAGATTTTCTTGAATTCTTTGCTAAACACTATACAATTAATTCGTAAATTATGAATTCTGAGGATAAGTATTTTCGAAAAAAATTCCCATTTCGTGCTCGTTTCAATTTTCGTTTCAGAATTTCCTGAATACCTGGATGGATAGTTGGTTGTGTAATAATAGTTATTTCTTTTATTTTGCTGTCGCAGTTTTTGTGTGTTTATGAAAATGCTTTTAATAATTCTTGACATCATTAAGAATTATTAATTGTTTTCCTTCTTGGTGATTTTTATAACAAAAAATTCATCTCTTTTATGATCTTTGTTTATTAATGAACATTAAGGAACATTCTGCGCATATCTAAAGAAATATAACTTTCAGTGGACTAATTAGGTTATAATTATTTTTCCTACACTCATTAAAGCATTTAACACCGTTTTTGCATGAATTTCATAATATAAAATTTTGTGATTGTAAACAAATGTTTTGTATTTATACAGGGTAGCCTGTGTAAAATGCAATAAGAATAACAGCCGAAACAAAACGTTGCAGTGATTGCTGCAGCAGCTCTCACACGGCAGTGAAATTGAATGTCGTAGCAGTAATTGAGACATCAGAGATTCATTTACCTGAACACTCAAACGCGGTGTCATATCTTATCCTGACGCGCTTCCTCGATAAGATTTTCTTTATAATTCGTTTTGATTTCAAATTTTAATAATTGTTAAAATTTATTTCCATTTATTTTCCATTATCAAAATCTTACGGTTTTCGTTTATATTTTATAATAAAAAATAAAATGGTGGTAAGGAATTTTTGACGAAATTTTTGTTAAACTTCCGATAAAAGTTCTGCCATTCTTTCTTCGCTCTTTGAACTGAATCACTTCTAGAGTAATATAATCAATAATCTCTACAGGGTCCGGAATAGTTCCCTATTTCTTTTTCTCTTCCCGTAAGTGTGTTGTACAACGTTGCTCGCTGTTGCAATTGCTGCGAGGAAAATGTGTTGCGACTGTTGTCCGATAAATAAATTTCTTCGCACATTTATGCATTTAATCGCAAAACTTTTCTCAACCTATTGACTAAATTAGAAACTGCACATTTACAGGGTCTCATAATCGGCATAAAAGATGACATTTTTTCTTTGGCATTTTTTAATAATTCGAATAATTATCCAGGAAAAGCACCTAAAATTTTTTTAATGTTGTGATTTAATTTCGTCTCACACAGAGCACCCTGTATAGTTTACATCTTTCATTTTAGGTAAAGTTTCCGCCCTCGTTTTAGCCTTGTATAATTTTTTTAAGGTTCGCGTGTATGAACCGCATTCATTATTTCTGCGAACTTATTACGAATTAGCACATTTCTCTTGTTCTTCCTCATTGCTAAAAAAGATATTGCATTCTTCAAAGCCGTTTTCATGTAATTATTACTGCAGTGAGAAAAAAAATTGTTACCATTTTATTAAATAGAATTAAATTAGATTTTTTGGAATATTTTCGAGATAAATTAAACAGATAATGAATATTTTATTACGAAATCTTTTACGAATTTCATATGAAGCAAAGTTAAATGGATTTTTGAAAGAAAAACTCGCAAATAAATAAATATTATTATAATGACTTGCGACATTAAAGAAAATAGTTAAATATTTATCAAATAGAAATATATACGATACGATACTAATACGATACTGTACGATGGGATAATACTATACGATAATGCGACATGATACGATAACGATACGATATCATACGATGATAAGAGAAACAACAAATAAATCCAATCAACAAAACAACAAATTATCGAACAAACAAAGTAATTCTAGATTTGTATTATTTCAAGCCTATAAAAGACGAAATTTTGAAAAACAATTATATGAATACCGCAAAATAGAGAAAGAAAAAAAATAATCTACCACAAGAACTTAAACCTCGTAATTTGATTAAAGCGTAATGGTTTCTTTTTTGTAGAACTTCATGTATACAGGGTGTTCCGCTTAAGATGTGACAATAGCTCAGAATCGAGTGCTTCGGCCGGGACAAGAAAAAAAATTGAGATTTTACGATTGTTTTAATTATACCCTACACGCAAAGAAGAAAATAAAATCTGTTTTGTTCATTTCGTGGTATTGTGTCATAGCAGTTGTAAAAGAATAGAGATATTCTTGTTTTCGACAGTTCGGACCAGTATCAGTACACTATCCGTATCTGTATTATATATCAATTTTTCAACTTCTAGACCAAGCTTCAAGCTAAACTTAAACATTAGTTCGATGTCTAAAGGAAAAATCTGTGCGGAATCTCTGTTCAAGTGGCTTACACGTTGTTAAGCGTGTGGACTAAGTTTAAACGTAATTTTAAACATCATCTCCCTTCGTTCGATATAGTTTTGGATGCCATTCATGCTAATTTCCTTCAATCAAATTCCTGTCAATTTATCATTTCCCGAAGAAATGTTTCACGTTGTAGTTGTTCAGAATAAAATTATATCTATTGTAACGCGTTGCTTTCAGCCAACCAACTTCCATTGAATAACGAACTTCTGTACAATTTCATATTATTCATAATCGAACAATCAGCTGTTTAGCAGTTGTGTCTTGATTTTACAAAATATGATTATCCTCTTATTACTAACGAGGTGTGAATGTAAGAGATAGATAGACATAGATAAAAGAATGATAGAGAGCGTGATAGAGAAGGGGGGGTGGGCGGGTAGGAGTGGTTGTAATTCTGAATTAAGGGAATACAGTCTCGAGAATCAAATCAAAACTCGTTAAACATTTACGCGTGGGTTGTTTTAGATTCGAACGATTTTAGCAATAATTGAATTATATTTATTGAATAGATTATTCAAATTTGTGAATAGATTTTTGTATATAAATGAATGAATAACTGAAGTAATGAAGTAATTTATTTTGAGGGTATTGCTGTGATTAATATATGTATCAGCTGTGTGAATATCAGTGAATATCAGCGAGTTCTCGTCATCCTCCAGTGAGAGATGAGTTGTCATCATTACGTGCATACATCTGACAATACATAAAATCCTATCAATATTAGTATAAGGAAATTTAATGAAACGAAATTGCGAAATTTAGCAAAACGTAACGATATAAGAATTTTATAAAAACTTTTCTAATAAAATATATTAATTTTATTAATTCCTAAGAACCAAACTCTTTCCTCGAACTCGTTATAATTACTCTTTTTTTATACATACTCGTTGATTATAAATAAATATTCTTGTACTCGTTCGATGGCATGAGTACAGATTTTTACAGAGAGTAAAGGTTTTTCTTTGAATGTGAATTCATGAAAATAGAATGAAATGAAATATCTTATTTTTTGGTTTAAGGGAGACAGAAGTATTTCAAATGATTGTGGATAAAGATTAAAATACATTGTTGTTGTGTTGATAACTGTTTAATACGCATAGTCTCAAGTGCAGAAGAGTCTTCCTTTTCCGTCTAGACCAATAACGTTTTAATTGAAACCAAGATGCAACAGAATGAATAGAAAGATTAAACAAGTTTAACCTGAAAATATTCTAATTAAATTCCTATCACGCTAATGACGTTAATCCTTATGAATTATTAATTGAAATATATTTTCATTCTTTTCTTAATTTTCTTCATTCTTTTAAACTTCAAGCAATATATTATTATATATCTATTACGGATAATTTACCTTCTTTGAAAGTTATTAATTAACAAGACTTGATTTCATAACGTGTAAAAAATAGCATTAATTCCATACTAAATTCTCTTCCGTTTTTTTCGATAGAATTTTAAATATGAACTTATTCGAATTTTTAAAGACTTCGACTTCGATGGAATCCGTAGTAATGAATTCCTAGTAGGGATTCCTAATCGTAGTAGTCCATCGCCCTTTCGACATCATGACCATAAACTCATGCGTAGAAAAAAAAGCAGACAAACAAACAAACACGCATACACATATGTACGTGTACATAAATCGAAAAATGCGACACTCTCCTTCCTTCTCGCTCGAGATAGATATCTGCAGATATTTTCTCCTTCTCACTCAAAAGGGCAAACAAGATTTCTTCAGAAATTATTACATTTCATGTTTTTACCTTCTCTTAATTCTTATGTTATAAATTCTCTTGTGTAAATATTCTCTGACACAAGTCATACATAAGTCATACATAAGAATTATATGCATGCATATTCATGCAAAAGTAGGCACAAGCAGATTAACTTGCTTTGCAAACAGGCAGCGGTAAAAAAGGTAATTAAATCATCTTGAATTTAACATTAACTGAAAACATGAGAAACAGAGAGAGATAGAAAGAGAGGGATAAATAGAAATAAATGACAGTATAATTATTTTCCTGATTGTGTATCATGATATTAAGGAATATAAAATTCATTCATGATAAGTCCTTCATGAATCATCAATGACGAATTATGTTTACTTCTGAAAAGTTTTTTCAAAAGATTCGAATTTTTAAGGAATTTCATTATTTCAGGCGCAAATCCATAAGTATTAGACATAATGACTATTTTTGCTAGTTAGTCCTCACTCGTTCGTGTCTCGAGGGGAGTAATATCGATAATGGTATCATATTTCCGTCAGCGAAGCGATGTCTTTTCATTTTTACTTGTGAATATTGTGAATATTTGTGTTTTTAAAGATTTTTTAAGTATTTAAAAACAAACGATAATTCGCTTGTGACAAGTTTTCTCATCGATTTGTTCTTGTTTTATTTATTAAATAGGGATGATCTGATGTACTCTTTTTATTTATTTTAATTACTAGCATACTGTTTTCAGAGCTGCTTGTCATTAGTGATTCATGCACGATGGTGAAATGTCGCCTATGACTCGTTCATGTTTTCCTACGGATTAAGAACCATGCGATTACTATTGTTCGAACTTTTTTGTTGTTGGTGTTGTTAGTGTAGTTGTTGTTGTTGCTGCTTCAGTTGTTGTTGTCATTGCTTATGGCGTTCTGACTCTGCGGTATGATTCCGGTTGTGAGTGTCATGTTATCAGTTTGATGTTTTTGATGCAGTTGTGCATTTTGCACTTGTTTTATTGCCGAGAAGAAACGTTGTCATTATTCTTAGAATTGGCTCGAGGTTCTTAACTTTTCTTTGGCATTCTTCTTGTTTTAGTTTCGTCTTATTCTTTCGCATTTCTTTCTCCCCCTTTTACTTTTTTATTAATTGCCTGTTTGCGTGTGCGTGCGTGTGTGTGCGAGAGTGTGCTGTCTATTTTGTTTCATTGAACTCGGTGGGCATGTGTTCGTTCTGTAAAATTGTTCGTTTGTGTCCACGCAATTTCATGAGAATGCAATTTGTCTGCAGTTGTTATTGTTTTGTAATCATCATTGTTCAAGCAAGTTCGTCGTGATTGGTCATCATCATCATCAGCATCATCATCATCACCATCATCATCATCATCATCATCATCAAGCTGGGAAGAGTGTTTCGCTCCGTTGCGGTGGATGAATTTCGTTGTGAATTCTCAAGAAAGTCAGTAATAAAAAAGCAGCACGTCTGAATAAATTTGCTACGAATATAAAACCAGAATACTGTAATGGATAACATTTTTACGTTGAAATTTTTTCGTTCTTTTATCAAATCTCTAATTTTTTCGAGTTTAGAATTATATTTTTCTAGTCATTAATTAATTAAAGGAAAATTACTATGGGAAATAATTTTTAGGTGAATTTAAGGACTCATAGTGATTCTATTGGAGAGCACGAAACAACAAATCTTCGATTAAAGCTTTGTTTATAGTTGGGGGCTTATCTTTATGCAAATGATATGACAGAGCATTTTGATTAGACTACAATCCGTTTAATTCATGAATGAGTGTAGGTCGATTGTTTTATTTGGTTTTCTTTCAGCGGTGGAAGCTACAAACGTGACCTTGAAACACAAAAGAAACGACTGTATTGCGATGATTGAATTTTAAACAAAAACTGTTTGCTTTTTCTCTTAGAAAATTGTAAATACAGCGAAAACTCTCATAGCGGACACTCATGCGGACACTTCCCTTAAGCGGACAATTTCTGAAAAACTTAGCTTTACATGCTTAATTTAGAGTAACTTCACTCCTTTTAAGCGGGCACCTTTTTTATCCGGACGCGGACAAAATATTTCTTATAGACTTATATTAAAAAGCTTTTCATTTTGAAATAATGTATGCACTACATATTACATTTTATTAATATCTAATTATGATTTTAAAAGACAAAATTTTAATATAGACTATTTGCTTAATAAAAAATTTTTAAATTATTCACCACCTTCCTTAGGCGGACACCTCCTGAAACGGACGAAAAATGGTTCTGACGGTGAGTGTCCGCCTAAGAGAGTTTTCACTGTATTACATTCATTTTCCTGACGCTATTCTTGAGAATCTCGTTTGTACCACAAATGATATAGACCCCAAAATAGCTCGGAATATTAAGGAATAAAGGAGTAATCGATGACCCTGCGATTTTGGGTGCCAGTCCCGTTGTGATAGGGGCAAATAATGGTAATGACCAGTGTGTGCAGTACAATTCATTTGATATGAACTAGACACTGTAATGGAAAACAGTTAGTAATGTTGTAATGGAAGACGGCACAGTTGTAATGGAAAACGGCTAGTTCCCAAGCCTCACCAAAGGCTATAAAATGGTGCCACGGAAGAAGAGCACCTGGGGGTCAGAAACCCCCGGCTAATATAAAGCCCAGCAATATAGCTCCTTGTGGGTAGGGCCTCTCGTAGGAGCTCCGTGGTGGGTGTGGTTAATACCCAAAGTTTACGCGGGTAGAGACCAATGTCTCCATGTGGATTTGCATGAGCCAAAGACCAGAAGATGTTTTACACAGGCCTCGATCGTAACATAAGAGTTGGTTTTCGACGGTTCGTTGGTTGTCGACGATATAAGACAGTCATAATGTCTATCTAGCAACCCCGATGTGGGAAGGCCCACCGTGCTCTTAAGCTAACATGGCAGGTGTCCACGTAAAACATCGAGAGACATCTGACCCTGCGGTCTTGTGATAAATTGTCTTTGGAAGTATTTGAGAGAGCCAATTGACAGGCATTGTGGGGTTACTTTTTTGCTTAAGTACTTGGTAGTGAATTCCGAAGTACTTAGTAGTAGTTGGAAAATGCTTAACTGACATAACTGATGATATATCTTAAGATCGAAGATTGTATCAATTTTTAAATGTAAGGACGTGATATAAAGGGTCGGTTTTTGAATCGCTATCATGTTTCTTAAATAACTTCCCTTATTCGATTTATGCGTCTATAAATTTCGGATTGAAGGATGATAGAGTCTCATTTTTTCTCAAGTGATTTTGCTGTAATAATTACCGGGAATAACCTCTAGGATGACATCAAAGTAATGCCTTTCCCCCCTCTCTGAGTTATTATAATTACAAACACTCACTTTTTGAATGTATTTTAAAATAGGGTGAAAATAACCACATGTGGTTCTAGCAGTGTTCTCTCCCTGATTTCATCATTTTATCCTACGCTATGCATGTATTATACATATTTTTTGCATTTTTTTTAATCTTATTCCAAAAAAATCAGTCTAGATGATACTGGAGTGTTTTTTTGTTGTTGTTCTTCGTTAGCTCGCTCTAGAGGTTTTCGGAGTTCTTCATCGCTTTAATATTCATAGAAATAAGGATAATTTTATAAACTTCTCCCTTTTCTCGTTATTTCCTCTCCTCTCTTTCATCTTTCACTTCCATATTGGTTCTTTAGTTTTTCCTTTTTCTTTTAATACTTTCTTTATTTTTTATCTATTTTTATTCATTTTTTGTCCTTTTGTTTTTTCCCTCCTCATTTTTTTCAACACTCGATCAGCAGGGGAAACAACTCAGAAAAATGTTGTAATCAAGAGGCCTAAAAAATTCTTTATTTCCTGATGCAAGTCCTTTCCAGCCAGCTACCTTTACTGCGTTTTGTGAGAAAGGGAAAGGTGTGAAGAGGCTTGAGAGGAAGAGTGGCAACGAGTACGCATTCGTCCTGAACTCCTGTTTTTTTAATATTGAAGAGTTTTTGCTGTTGTGTATCGTCGATGGAACGTATGAGTGTTTGGCGGGGGGGGGGGGGGTCTTCGTCGTCGTCGTTAGGCAAGGACGAAGGAAGTGTAGCTCAAGGAGTATCAACTGTATGCTCGTTCACTTTTTGAGGTGATTTTTTTTTCATTTGAAGGATGATTGAATCCAAGAAAGAAAAAAAAACGGAAGAAATAAGAAAAGGAAAGACAGAAAAAAGGAAGGTAGAAAGCAAGAAAGAGAGAGAAAAAAGTTATATGTATGAATTAATACCGGAAATGTGGTCGAAAGCTGGATATGATGATGATGATCATCGTAATGATGATGATGATCATCGTAATGATGATGATGGTGATGATGGACATAACTAAAGCATTCCGATTTTAATCAAATTTCCTCTTTCGCAATGATTTGTGTGGAGAGTAAATTGTGTGGAAAGTCATTTTGATTTTGTGCGATTGATTTTTGATGCAGCTTTTTTTACAAAAATTTAGATAAAAAAGTTTAAAAAAATTTTGATAAAAGATTTTTCAATTTAGTTTTTTAACAATTTTTTAAATTTTATCTTATCATTTTTCTTTTCAGATAACCACATCAACTGCTAAAAAACTATGGGAGAAATCCGATGGGAAGTGTCCATCAGCCGGTGTTACCGGTGGACCCTTAAATCCTTTACACATTCCCGGTGTGGCCGATCATCCCGTTTGGAAAGATTCTACTTGGTCGACACAAGAGAATATTTTAGCACCACCGCGTCCACGGACATTTCCACAAGCGCCCGATACAAACGCCAGTACAAATGCTGGAATTTTAAGGTAAGAAGATTTTTGTGATTTTTTTATATTATTGAATTTTTTTCTGTTGATTAAATTAAATTCGGTAATGTGTAATAATGGCGAAATTCTTCTTTCCATTTCAGTCCACGCGATTCCACCAGCGGTTTGGGTGTAAAAATGGTTGAATATGTTTTAGGTGGCTCACCCACGAATAAGGATAGCCCTTTATCGGGTTTGGAACCACGTTTGAGGGCTTTGAAATTCGATGACAATGATAAGGTTGGTATTCCGTAGGTGTGGATAAGGGGGTGGGGGCTGAGGGGTGAATTTTTTCTCTATGAAAGTAATAAAATTATATGATTATGATTTAACGTATAATTCAAATTGATTGATTGATTAAGAGATGTGCAAACGATGCTAATCAAGCGAAGGATACTAATCACGCAAACGATTAACGAAATAAAGAGAGGTCTAAAAGACATTAAGTTATGCGATAAGAGCGATAGGGATGGAGAATATATAGATAGATAGATAGACGAAAGACTAATGTATTGTTATTAAAATCAATTCCATTTTATTGTTTTTTCTTAGAAAACAGTTTTAATTCTTGCTTTTGTCATTTTATTTTTAATAAATCGTTTTCTTTTGCAGACTCACGATGATAAAGAGAAGGCAAATTCTCCATTTGATACGAATGGCCTGAAGAAAGATGATCAAGTTTCGAATACGAATGGTGTTGTCGTTAATGGTATTGACGATGATAAAGGATTTAAGTAAGTTTTCATATTGTTTTCAATTATCGCTGATTAAAATTAAATTCAATCCATTCGGGGTTAAAAAAAATATTAAATTCATCTAAAAAAGGGCGATCGTGTGTAAGACGTTCATTTGATTAGACGTTAATTAAAAGTGAATTATCAAGATATAATTCGTCTCCAGGAAATGATTATTGAGATTTAGGGAATTACCACTGTACTATTTTTTTTAATATTATTGTCATTATTAATACATTTTTGAGGTAGAAGTCATATGACCATTTCGTAATAATAACCCCTGCTGGGAGGGTGGGGTGGTGGTGGATGGTTTATGAAGGAGATAAATTATTAAATATTAATATGAGATGCTCGTTTACCATAACTTCTGATCTCTTAATCTTATTAAGTAAATACTCAACGAGTATAATACTCAAATTAAAAAAATTTGTTTCCAATAAAATTCCTTTAATTCACATTTAACACTGGCAATAATAAGATAATCTTCTGTTATTTAAATATAAACCCATCAAACCATTTAATAACGTTTAATTGCTTTGTATGATAATGTCAATTATCGAAGTGAAGGTTATTAACACAATCTAAACAATTATGAGATAGAACATGATTTTTCAGACAATTTACTGTAAATAATGTCGTATCACGCAAACTGTTCTATTTTGAAAATTAATAAATAACGGTAACTCATTACGCAATTAATTTATTTTGATATTTCTTCAATCAATTTCTATATTTTATCAGCAAATAACGGAAATAACGTGAGAGTTCTTTTAATTTTCTTTTCCGTTTTACAAATTTAATCGATTTGTTCAATGAACTGTTTTTGTCTATCTATTAAAATGATAAATTGACAATTAAACATACAAAATTGTTAAAGAATTGTTAAATAAATATATTTATTTAGCAAAATAAAGATACGTGCAGCAGCTGAAGCAACAATATGAGTAATAACAATAATACTATTTTCTACCTCGTAACGCTTCATAAATTTTGTTGTTGCAGACTTCAATTCCTTCGCCCCCCTAAATACCACGTAAAAACAATGGAAGAAGACCATAATATACAACATTTTTAAACGCAAAATTTATATTAATTTTCATTCATTATGAAATTCATGAAAACTAATAACTGATAAGAAGAGATATAGACGCCAACTAGCTGCACGACATGACGTCAAGGTGATTTTATTTTTTTAGAGACATCTTTTTGAGATTTTGTTGTTGTCTTCGGTGGATAGTTTTCTTGTGATTGTCTTTTTTTTCTTAGAGTGACGGCTGTTGTCTTTCTAGCGTTCAGCTGTCGTTTTCCTTTTTGTTGTCATTGTTGTTGTTGTTATCTTTGGCATTGTTGTATGTAGTTGTGGTTGCGCGACTGTCAGAGTTGATTTTGTTGCAGAAAGCTGATTGTCTTCGAGTCCACTTGTCCATGTATCTGTCTTTCTTTCTGTCTCTCTGTTTGCGCGGCTATGTGTTTGACAAATCATTGGAAGAAGAACCTTGAAGAAACCAGTTCGACGATTTTAATGCCAATGCCATCCATACATTACTGCGCAAACAACAACAACAACAATACTTAAGTCAGTCGATTAAGAATAGGTGGTTAGTAATATTAGTGTTTCGACAGTTTTTAAAACCAAAAGCCGACAACAACAACAATAAAAAGGAGAATAGATAAACAACAACAGCGAGAATATACTCCTATGCTATCAAGAAAAGAGAGCAGTCAGTAAAACGATGTCGGAAACAAAGAAAAATTACATGAGAAATGTGTTTGCCGGAAGGGGTTTGCCAGGAAGAAAAGAATAGAGGAGGGGGGGAGTAGCGGTGGTGGGGAATTTAGGTAAAGATATAGGGAAGGATAGATTGATGTGGTGGAGAGGTATGAAACGTTAAAGAGAGTCAGCGGGTGAATAAATAAATGAGCGATTTATGCGAGAGTCTTCTGTTTGTAAGGCGGAAAAAATGAGACGAAAACGGACAAGTCAATAAAGGATTTGAGCGAGAGGAACGACAAAAATCAGCGGCAGTAAAATCAGTCAACAGTGCAAACAAATCAGCTTAGAAGAATAATGAAATAACAAAGAGTAAAAATGAGTAAAACGGCAGAGACTAAAAACCAATTTGCAGTATACGAGATATGAGTCATTATTACTGCCTCACGATTTTTTCTTGTTGCTGCTGCTGTTTGAGAGAGTGCTGACCGTTGTTTGAGAGAGAGAGAGGGGGTGGATAGAAATGTGGGGGTAGAAAACATGGGGACGACCTTATGTAGAGTTATTATTTTTTCAAATTAACTAAACGACTAGGAATAGACTTTCCCGTCATAATTAATGAGAATGGATATTTATATGAATGTCTTGATTGGTTTATTCGTTTAGTTTAACGCGATATGGAATCCAAATTGGAAAATATATAAAAAATGTAGAATCAGAGTTTTTTATTCTGGAAGGAAACATTTTTTCAGAATAAAGTTAGATCGGGAGCCACAGATTAATATGCTTATAATATTTTTCTATTAAAGTCTTTTATTGTTTAATAAAATCTTGTTTTCCATACAAATAATCCCTACAGATAATCACTAACGGTAACAGCAAATTGTTGATTTGACAGTTTAATTCTTGGCTAACAGATAAAACGACTGATAGACAGGTAGTTAGGTAGTTAGAGCGATCAACAGAATCACGTTTATTAAAAAAACCCAGACAGCATAAAGACGACATACACACGCCGCAGGCAGAGCTACTGACGGCAAGAAAAAAATAAGCAAATTCTATCTGATATTTTTTTTACAATCTTTTTGCTGTCTCTGCTTTTGTATTGTTTCTTTATTGCTCTTCCCTTTTCGATTTTGTGATCTGCTCACATTCATTCATATTCATTAGTGTGGTGTTTATTGAAAAGTTATTGACCCAAGAATAATTATTTCGTTATAAAAGTGTACCTGAAATGAAATAACCGAAATAATATTTCTATTAAGAAGCAAAGAGAAGAATTTAAAACTGTTCGATCTCTCTTAATAACATGATAACTATTATTGCATAACACTGTACTCTGGCCATTAAAATAATTGTGGAAGCTGTTGCCTCAACAAGACAAGCTTGTTGCTTAAGTCTTTTGTTTCGGGTTTGATTACGAAAATTGATATTTTAGAATTAAACAGAACTATTTGCAATATTTACTTTTAAAATTAATTGGTGGTATATGAGATGTATGGAACTTTCACCCTTAATAAATATATGAATAATTCGATCGATGTGATTAATTTAATATTACATTTCACACCGATTAGAAATTAAAGATTGTTTTAATGATGTCTTTTTTTGTCAATGGCTACAGAAAAAATTAAATAGAGTTCTGATTACTATACACTGATTTAATTGCGATATGCTATTAACTTGTTTGAAGCCGCCTGTATGAGATTTTTACATTTTATTCTAATTTTAACTTCCCGTCTTATCTAAATCCAGTTTCATCAAATATTCTACTGATATGACTGTTTTAAGTCTCCCTCTACCCATATATGAATCCGTTATATCCTAACATCTTTTTTTGGTGACAAATTTTCTCGGGGAAGCATTTGTTAATAAATCAATTTTTGTTCTAAATAGCGAAGTAAAAATATCCAGAGGGGGACGGAAATTCCTAATATAGTCATAACGCACAGATGATAGAATGATGGTATCTCGAAAGAAATTTACCGAATAATCTATAAATCTTTTTGTGGAGTGACGTTAGTGCTATGGAGTGCCTCGCATACATTTGTAAGATATTTTTCATGAGAACTCAATACAAACCATGCAGTACAAGTCATGCAGTATTAACAATTCGAGATTTTCTTATTTATGATTTTTTTTGGTTTCGAGATTTGGTTTTCGTTTGGAATATTAACACATTTTGGGGATTGGTATAGGATTCCGTTCGCTTCCATCTGATTTAAGCTTCTCATGCTGTCTCGGACAGTTTAGAACTTGCTGGGAAAGTGTTATAAGCGCAAGTAGCAAAGGCGACAACCATAATCAAAAGATATTTTTAAGAATTTAGTACACTTTCAGTAACGGCGTCTGGTGTTTGTTCATGCTAGTTGGCAAAGATTGCTATCACTTCAAACTGTTGACTACATTACAGTGCTTTTATGGTTTTAAGATTTCCAGTGCTTTACTGAATTAGAATTTTTTGTTATTTTTTAAGCTTACCCATCATTTCTTTATACAATTCATCTAAATTTCTAATTGATGTATAATTAATTTTTATCGTAGCCGCACTCCTGGTTCTCGTCAACCCTCACCAGCCGAAGAAACTTTACCACGTCCTCCAAATTTACTTGACCCATCACAGCATAGTGGATTTCCACCTCATCATTTCAATCATATGCTTGGATCTATGGATCATCAGGGTCCTGGACCACAATTAAATTCATATCCGCATCATCATCAAATGGCTCAAATGAATCAATTACAAGCACCAGTAATGAATGGAGTTGGAGGAATGCAAATGGCACAAGTAAGTATCGTATTGTTGGTGTAAATTTAGGAATAGAGATTTAGGATGATTAGATATCGATGGATGATTTGTGGATAATCCTTATATAATTTTTCATTATTTCTAGAGTCCCATGATGAATCATCAGGCCGCAAATCAAATTGATTCACCTGCAAATTTGCTGCAGCAACAACAACCACCAAACTTTGATGTACAGGTAAGAATATTTCAACTAAAGAAACAAATAGTATCAAGCATAACAAAATTATCATCAAGCATGTTAAATTTGGTTCATCACCGATGGTCGTACTAAGTATTTAATACTTAATTCTGGAACGTAAAAGACTAAAGAGATATCAAGCCGATTAGTTATTTCATTTTCTCCTTCATTCTATTTGTAACATTTTAGTGTGCCGATATTACTTAGCTATTTCCTCCAAAAGAAGAGAAGATTTTTCATAATTGTGAGAATTATAAAGGTCGTACAAAATATCGAAGCTATATAGAAAGCTGTTTTTTCCTAACCTCGGACACTTATCTTTAATTTGAAAATTTCCCAAATTTTATTATAGTTCGGAAGGAACTAATTTTTCGAATGCAATTTGTGGATGCATCTTTTAAATGCATTTATACTCATCATTTCCCAAAGCACCATCACATTCAGAATCTTAGCAACCAACCAAGAGAAGCAGCGTCATCAGTATTAGTTCGTTGCTCCCCCTGAGAGTATTATTTGCAATTAAAGCTTCAACATTTACTCATTTATTTTGCGTTTTGCGTCAGTCGATCGATTCTATGCGTTCGATTTCGTTTAAATGTTCTAGTTGGTTGCTGCCCCCATTTGTGATGCCCGTAGCCTTAACCATCTCGTGTCTCGTTAGCGCAATTCTTACTTGCATTAGAATGCAATTTATTACTAACGGAAATCGGATTTATTAGCCACAAAATTGCTTTTCAATGCTTTTAAAGTTGTCTTTACGTGTTTGCTTGTTTTTTTTCCTTTTTGCTTCAGTTTTTTTTCATTTCACTGCCACGACTATGCTTTTTTTTATAGTAGAATTGCAGTATTGGACAACGTTATGGAGCTATTTAATCCTCATTTCATTCGATGCTATTTGCTTTTATTTCTTTTCGTTTTTTTAAACATTTTTTTGTTACATTTGCTTTAGGTGATGGCATGACATGTACGATTTGCTTTGCGTTTTGGCACCATTAAAATTGCCCGCTGGCTTAAGCGAGAGATAGAGCGAGTGATAGAGGGAAGGGGGTAGTGAAGGGGGGGGGGGTGAAATAGAAGCTATACAGCCGGCGGATCGGCGGGCTTAGCGTGTAGTGTTTTGTTATGCTTGCACTATTGGATTTCAAATCGAAAATCAATATTTCTGTTGAACCATTGAAGAGTCGCTTTATTGGGCTAACTCATGGGCTCTTGATACATTTGTTACAAGTATCAATGGGTGGATTTGAAAGTGTGCATCATATTCCCTTCTGGTTTTGCATTTATTTCGTTCGTCTATTGCTTTTACGAATATTAAATAGACAGTTCGTTGGAAATGGAGGCAGAACTATATAGAAGAAAAAAAATAACAAAAGAATCAGGATCATATTTGCATTTGCATTTCATCTCTGTCCACTGTGTGATGCCTAAAAATAGGTAAAATGCATTTACTTGAAAGGAGACTGATAAATTTAAGTTGTGGTTATGATATAGCAAAATTGAGAGTAGTGACGCAAATAAATAAATAGTGGTACCATATCATTGTCGGTGCGTCTCTTTTCATTCATTTTTTATATAGATTCATATACCCTTCATTACGATTTTGGTCGTATAGTTATATCTATTTTATTTCTTCGCCAATTAAGATTTTGCTTGCATATTTTAAAAATGCTCTTGAATTTAATGTTATCTCAGATTAATTATTTTTATTAACAATCATCCATAACTTCTTTTCTTCTGTCATGCAATTTTGATTTCCTCTGGACCTTCGATACAATTTATATTATACAATTTATATTAGGTCGAACATTTTTCACGGTTTTTGGTAAATAATTGAAAAATTGTTTCCTCTTTTGTGTTGATGTGTCACTTATTAAACACACGTTCGCTTGCTGAGGTCGGGAGAGTGTTGCTCGATAGATGGGTATGAGCATCATCTAGTCATCTATCGTAAAAGCTTCGAAGACTTCTTATGTGATTCGATATGAAAAATATATAACAAAAACTGAAATCGGCCAATATTAAATATTTCATAAATTTTCAATAAATTTTTTTTTAATATTCTGCAAAAGCAGTTTCCAATTACAACAAAAATCGATTCGATTTGCTATTACGTATTTTGTTTAGCACGATTACCAGACTTTAATGGGTATAATTACAACATTAATGAAATTAACTTTCCATGGAAATAAGTTTTTCTTTAATAGGTTTTTTCAAATAATTTTTAAGTGCATTACTTTCATTTTTTTATTAGTGGCTTTTTTTGTAATAACGATCTATCTGTGTGCATATAGTGTGCCGATTTGTTTACTTTTCTGTAGGTCGGTTGCTTGGTTGTCGGTTGTCTTCCTTCTCCTGTACTATAGGCATTATTAAGCAACAACAATAATTAAGTTTTATTGACGTCACATTACGTCAATCAATGTTTTATATAATTGAATTTAAACTTCTTTTTTCTTATATAATTTTTAGTTAAAACTTATGTAAATGTTTTATCACAAAGGATGTACTAAAAGCAATCTACTAAAGGCAATCAGAAAAGAATTTTTTTATAATAGAATAAACTTCTGTTGGGGCCTTTCAGATAATGATTATTATTATTATTATTATTATTATTATTATTATTATTATTATTATTATTATTATTATTATTATTATAAATAATCATTGTGATGAATGAAAATGAGCTTATTCATCATGATTGTGATGAATGAAAATGAGCTTATTAAATCAAACCTATCACTTCAGTAGCATTATTCCTTCTTCTTCATCAATTTCCTCAATTATTGACTAAAAAATTGTGTTTGATATTATGTAAATATATTACTAGCTGGCAACAACAAAACCATAGAAGCGTGTTGTGTTTGGTTCTGTTAACGACACGATATTGGTTGAATTCGTTGAACTAGAATTAATTGAGTTTGAATAGAAATATTCTGAAGTGAATGAAGTGTTCTGTTTAAATACGTTGAAGAGTTTTCAAATGATTTGATTGCATTTCGAACCACAATTATCCTGGTGTTGAATGACTGATACTAAATAATTATTACATTAAATGTGATTGCAATAAAATTGGTTTTATTTTCAATTCCTTTCCCCACCCCAACCACTCTTTCTCACTTTTCTTCTTGGCTTTTGTTAAAATTATGTAGCGCTCTATCAGCTGTTAACATAATGCGTTATTCGTAACTGAAATGTAACTGAAATGAATATGAAATGAATTTTACAGCATTCCTTACTTATTTTTAAATTCCTTTTAACGAAAGAATAAAACTATTTAAGTCGGGAAATAAATCGAAATTCAGTTTTCAAAGAAATTTAAATCTGATACAATTAGATAAAAGTTTTATATAAATACTTTAATTAATAGAAGTACAAAGAAGTCATGTAGGCAGCACAAATCCAGACCTATTAGAGTTTTGTTTCATTTATTCAATAGAAAGCAATTATCAGTGTTTTTCATTACAAGTTCTCTACCGTGCCAAAACAATGATGATAATGACGGCCCGCGGATTATGTTGAAACAAAGTAAATTTTCAATATTTTGAAAAACTGGAAAAAAGTCGAAACCGTTAAGAAAATTGAGGAAAAACGTGTCCTGTAAAATTTAAACATTAAATAAATACACGATATTACTAAACTCTGAACACCAAAACAAACACAAATTTAAAGTGTAGATAATGATGCCACTACTAATTGAAATTCGTTATTGCATGAAATCGTTAAAGAGAAATGAAAGGAAAATGAATGAATTTCTTCAATCTATTGCATTTGACCCACTAACTGTTAGTTCAATGAATTTGTGGTGCTATTGCTGCTTTGGTGCTTTCAGCGCACTTGAATTTGTTGTTATTTTCTGGTAGTAGGATTATTATTAATTTTATTTTGTAATTATTTCCTAAATTATTCACTCCTCTGAGGTTTTTTAATAAACAAAAAAAAAAAATTAACAAAAATAAATACCAACCAACACAATTATTTCACTTCGTTAATTTTTCATAATCCGCTTTTATATCGCCTAAAGGAAATATTAAAAAAATGTGTAATGAATATTACCTAAGCCTAGACAATGTACAATGAAAAAATGTTGTGTAATTTTTTAGTAATTTTTTGGCAAATTAGCAATTACAACATTAATACGTAATACCATTACGTATTATTGTTGAAGTCCATTAAAAAATATTTTTTTTTAAAAAAATACAAATATTTATAATTGGTTATTTTCATTGATTATTTTTATTGCCGACAAACTTTTGCTATTTATCATTCTTGACATTGTGACATTATGTTAGAACATGTCTGTTAATGTTTAATAAAGAGGTCCTGCTAAATGATTATTCGGATTAATGATAATGACAATAACCACTGTTTTAACGAATAGTTGCTGCTAATAAAATGTTACAGCTGTTAACAGAGCTATTTTAGATTAAACAGTTTAATTTTTATTAAACTGTTAGAACTTGCAAAAACTTATTAATGGTAGATCGTTAACAGTGAATGGTGAATCGTTAACAGAAGTCGCTAACGAGAATAAATTAGAGCGCACCTAGAGAAAATATTACTATTATTTCTTTTTTAAAATTCGAAACGTTTTTAGACAAACACGGTATCTTCATCTATTACCTTGTTGTCTTTTTTAAAATTTCTCTTCTTTTTATGTCTTTATTTCTGAGAAGGATATTGCATTTTTAAAAGAGATATTCTAATACATTTGTTTATAGATGCCAAATACTATTGAGCATGCATCCCAAATTAAACGTTTTGTCGTTGATTAATTAATTTAAATATAATTTAAATATTAATTCACTTCAGTTTCATATTCATTAAATCCACGGTAATGCATTGCAATTTTTATATAATTACAACAAATAATCAAAATATGTCAGTGATGTGTCCGATCAAACCACAAAATCAAGTCTAAAAAAAAATGAAATTTGAAATTGACATTTTTCATTTCTTTTTTATATTCGCTGAATATACAAAATCATCTTTATTATTAATATCTAATATATATTAATTCGTATTTATGTTTTATTAATAAATCGCTTGTTAAAATTCAATCGATTTTGAAAAATTTTTTGTGGAATTAAATCATTTACATCAAGTTAACAGAAAGGTTTTAATACTTATCTTCATTGTCAAAATTGTGTTGTAGTTAGTGAAGGAAATTATTTTTTTTAATAATTCTCGAGTCGTTTAAAGTCCGAGTATTATTATATAATATTTCGGACTTCTTTGTAATACACGACATCCCTTAGTATATCTTTAAATATATACCAAAGATATAAAACATAGATGAGTTTAAATTTTCGTCCTCGAAGAATCGGATAACCAAAAAATATTTAAACCGCAAACCTTTTGTTTCATTCATTGAGATCTCTTCTTCCTTCGAAAAAAGAAAAGAAAAAAGTTCAAGAGTGCCATGATTTTATTTCAGTGGGCGCCAAAAATTTGTTAAGTGCCGTCACAACAATAACAAAACCAACAACAACAACAACAACAACAACAACAACAACGGTGCTTTGCCTCAATGCTGCCGTTATGCCATAAAAATCATCAAAACAAATAAAGTGTTCCTGTTTCCGTCAGTTGAAATGATAAGAGAAGAAAAGGGTGAAGGGGGAAGAATACGATTTAAGGGATACTAATAGGCATTGAATGGATTTATATGAAGGAGCGCTTTCGTCGAGGGTTAAGAGTCGTCAGTCCGGGAAGCGAGAGGGAGTCAGAGGAGTAATGGAGTAATCGTAGTGAAAAACTGATGTTAAAACAATTTTATTGGGTTCGTGCGAAAAATTTGAAATCGTGTGTGAAATTGTCATCGAATACGAATTTATGTGTATTCGTATATTCGTTTATAAATGCGAAAATAAACGGATGTCTGCAATAGACTTTAAAGGGAGCACGCAAGGAGATTTATGTATTAGAGTATTTGTGATAATTGAAGTACTAGAATTAGGAAAGAAGGACGAATGTGGGAGGGGGAGGGGTGTTAGTACTATTTTGGTAGTCAACTCTATCAGCGACCCATTTGATGGTCTCTACGAATATATGCCGTCGTATATGGAATTTTTTAATTAAACTAAATGGGCTCGATCAATCTTTCAACTTTTCTTATCTAATCCCAAATAAAATGATGATATAATTTTTGTCTCCTCCACTGATTTATTGATCTGTTCAACTTTCATTTATGTAGGAATGCCTTTAAGATGAGTTCCAACGAAGGTATTCTTGATATTAGGGTATTGGGTTTATTAATAATGACGATAATTTTGGATATTACTCCACCGACAATCTGCTATCTGAGGATGTAGACATAGAGTTTTAAACAATTGCGATCGCAAATTTGTAATTAATTTCTTATCAGCGACACCTCGAACGGCTGACGCGATAATATTGAAAGAATTTGATCATTGTGATGTGATTAAATACCTTCAATAAAAGGGAAGACGAATCAATAACTATTCGTGGGGGTTTTTTTTTGCAATCTCTTTAAAATTATTTGAAATCACTTTCTAACAGGCAAACACTGTTAGCTTCATAGCTCTTAGATTTTAATTCTTTTCTTAACCTTAATTTCCGTTATATAACCTTTTATTAGTCATGGATTTTCCTTACATTTTTCTACTTGTTTTTCTACTTGATTTTCGGTTGTTTCGCAAATCTATGTTAATCATATTACGCCATGTTAAACTTGTAATGTAACCTTTGCAATTTAATCATGTAATTAAACATCTGCAAAATTAGTATCATTGCTTAAGCTTCATAACTGCCAGTACAATGTCTCGTATAATATTTTATTCAAATTCAATTCTGTCTAAAATTATTTCATCCTCTGTAAATCCTCTGCAAAGGTTTGTTAAACGTTATGGTTCGTGTATGCGCTTGATTTCGTGTATGCGCTGATTGTTTGTCGAAATGCTGTAAAACCTCTGTAAAGCGCAGTGTTAGAATACGGCACTCAGTTTTCTTAAATAAGGAATATAATATTCCTTTCACGGATTATTGATTGAAATTTTTACCAACTATACGATTCAATTCTCAATTAATTTGCTGTTAAGTGTTAATTTTCTAATATTTTTTATTTTTCATTTATTTATTCTACAACCTTCTTTGAAAACTAGGAGAGGGAGAAAGAGTTAAATATTTATAGCTCTCTGTTAAATATTTAGAATAATTAAGAATGTTATCAAACCTATTCAACAAAAGAGACCAAAAAACTGAGACCTAGATGAACGAGAAATTCCCTTGCATATTTTTTAAAAAATTTTTGTGTAAGGATTGATTGTAATAGATTTATTTTACCAGTGTAAATAATTTTCCCAGAATAAATAATGAGTTTTTTCTGGTGTATTTTTTATTACAGTATTTTGATTCTAGAGTAAATCAATTATTTCGTAAAAATGTACTCGCTTCTTAAATTATTATTTCAAAATTACTCAATCTTATGTTCAGCTCTATTAACGGACTGATTGTTTTTAACCTTCTGCAATTCTCTTTTTAATATTCAATATAATTATCTAAAGCTTTCGAATTTTTATTTCAATTTGCGGTGGATTAAGTCGAGCGTGATGTGTTCGAAAATGAAGTAACAAGAATAAGAATATATTTTTGTTAATGAGTTGGTATGACTGGGGGAGGGGCGGGGGTCGGGTCGAAAACCTAATAATAGAAAACGATAAGAAATATAAAGAAACATTTGGTAGTTAGAGGAAACTTTGCAGAAATCATTTCAAAGAATTATTAGCAATGAAAAGAACGCGAAAAAATTATATTTAAAACATAGTCGTTGAACTGCAAAGCGTTGAACTCGAATTAAAGTGGATTTCTCTTGGTGAGAATAATTAAAAAAGACTTAGAAAAAACATTAAAAAATGAGTAGTGGAGGTAATTGTCTATTGCAAAGAAATCAGTTCAGGGTTTGAATTTTTTTTACTTATTTCTATTGTTTCAAACATTATTGCTTCATATCAAAAGTTTTCGCGGTTTTGTGATCGTATGGTATTGACGTCTTTTCCGCTCGATTGTCTCAAACAGAAAAGAAGATTCGAACATCGTGTCAAAAACCGCACAGACTGCTTATATGACCCTAAATATTTGTGTTGGAAGGGCAAGAAAGTAATTGTAGTATTGATCAAGATTGAATGAAATGGCATGAAAAATCCATAAGTGATTAGGTCATAAAGGTCAATGAGAAGGCGGGAGTGGGAGTGCATTTCAAAAAAGGCGATTGTTTTAAGATAAAACGCTACAGATAAAAATGAAATAAAGAGTAAAGTAAGAAAACAAGTCTTGGAAATAAATCATACGAAGAATCTTTAGAAGAGGATATGGTTAATCTCTAAGGATATAAAATTCTTAGTAGAGGATTATTTGAGGTATTGTTCTAGAAAAAACAATTGATTAAAAAAGCAGAAACAATAAGTATAGAATATGAAATTAATAACGTTGAAATAGTTCGTCATTATGGTCTTGAACTTTTAAAAATGTAATTAAGAGAGTTGTCAATTCCATAGCTGTAATATTGCTTCGTACTTCTGTTAGACTCTCCATCAAATTCTAATGATTATAATGATGGTGTTAATGATGACGGATGACAATGGTAACGGTAATAACAATTTCCAATGAAATTTTCAGCAACGTTTGCGTGTATCATGCAAAAACTTATAAAGAAAACCCAACAAAAAACAATCAATTTTTCGTTGAAATTTGATGCTACGAAAAATTATTATGACTAGCGTAATGAAAAAGATACTAAATGCTTTTGAGCATGCCAATCCCTCCGACACACTTGTCTTCCTTCTTAAAAAAAAGAAATCTAAAAAGAAAATTTAAAATAAAATGAAATGTTGTAAATGTAAAACGAAACATTTTTCTGGTATAAATTTTTTTAAATTTGTTTTCTAAAGAATATGGAATTCGCTTCTAGAAAAATTAAAAAAATTATTCTATTGTATAAATGATTGGTCTACTGTGTGGCTTAAAAACAAATCCAACATGTCCATTTCTCCCTTCTATTGTTTGTTGTTGCCTTTCAAGACCAAAAAAACCATTAAAGACCTTTCATTTCATTCATTCGTGATTGATGTCGTCGCCTTTGTCAATCAAATCACGAAAACACGAAAAATACTTGAATGCAGAGGGTGGCGCGGGTGAAGGTACCATTTTGAATAAGTGGTGTGTGCCTAAAAAGTATGCAATGATCTTTTGCGTTTTAAATTGAAAAGAGTGAGATAATGATCTGGTAAAATAACAATCGCTTGTGAATGAGAGTGAGAAAACACTATTGCTTAATTACGCTAAAATCTCAACAGAAAATTTAAAGAAAAAAAAAACAAAAGATATCAAATCTCAATTCTTCAGCATTGAAACGAACAAAAACGACAAAAAGTACTTTTATATGAGCTCTAAATGATGAATGCATTCATTGTTTTACAGGAAGAATTAAAGAAGATGACGTTGGCAGTCAAGAAGGCAGAGCAGATAGAAGAAGAAGAAATATGGTCTAAAAAAGGTGTGGTATTCTGTCGCCAAAGCCGTGACATTAATGAGTTTTCTTGTTCTATTTCAATTTCCTCTCTTATAGTCATCTCAACGTACGCTTCTTCCTCCTCCTCCTTATTTTCCACATAGAATTAATACTAATACGAGAAGGACTCCTTGGGAATGGAGTGATGATCTTTTATAATTAGCGTTTTAAACTTAAATGCGTATTAGGATGGATTGTTTGGGGAGGACATAAAGAAAATTGTCACACTCTCTAAATGTCGGTTGGAATAAATCACAACGAACGAATGAATAAATGAATGAATGAATGAATGGAAGAGTGAAAAAATGTATGAATGAATGGATAATGACTTTGATGGGGGATAAAATACTAGGTGTAAAAAATAGAAGAGTAATTAAAAAGGTTTTTATGAGAAAGAATGAACTATTTAGTTGTCTTAGGAATGAAAGAAAATAATTACAATAAATATTGCTTTCATACAAAAATTAACAATACTTGAAAATTATGAAATTAATTTGTTTATTCTAAACATTAAAACTTTCGGTATATAATTACAATTAATTATTAGGATGAGTTGGTTGGTTGGAAAAACAATTCTGAATGACCGTACGATAAAATGTCATATCGACAATATTATTCGCCGCGCGAATTATTAATTTGCGATTTTGCTATTTCGGAATTTTGGCGTTTCAGGACTTTGTCAATTCGGAATTGCGTCAGGGGGGGCGGGGTACTTTTTGTCGGGATTGCCCGGATATTGTCGTGATATTGTCGGAGTTTGTGTTTTAACTCCAAGATACACCTTTGTCTATTTTATAAAAATTTCATAAAAAATCAGGAAAAAGGAAAATGTGGTGAATACAGTTCACGTTCATGAGACGAGGTGTGGTGGTATTCAGATGAGTTGCAATTTGTTGCCTTGCCATCCTGCTGATTTTGCACTTTTTATAAATTATCTAGAATGAATGCAAGTATTGGAGAAGGCAAGCCCTAAAGGCGATTAATTTTACATTTGAATAATCGCCTTAAGTTCTTGCGATCTTTATAGGAGTAATCGATGTTAGGATAGAGTATTTTACCAACTTACCAACTTTCTTTGAAAAAAATTTGTATAATTCTGCAAAGAGTATCGTAAATTCACGAAGTTTTGCCTTTATTGGAAAGTTTTTGGGAGTATGTGTATACGTTTAAGATTCGAGATACCCGAATAAACATGATAATGTCATGTTTTCAAAAACCTTTAAAAGAAAAACACCGATACGATACGACGATCATCAACGACAACCGAGGTGGAGCAGGTTAGTGACTGTTGGCTGACTGCAACGGAAACATCAAAGAGGTATAATTAATTTAAAATGTTGCAGGACACGCCAACATCGTGAATGAATAAAGAATGAGCCATTACCGCAAGTACTACTACCACCACGACTACCGTAATCATCAACTAGTACTACTATCGTATGAATACTTCTGTTATCGTCCCGCACCTGCCCGCAGTCATCATTCATATATCCAGTTTCCAACACTATCACTCACTTGCAATCATCAAGGCTGCTGGTATATCGAAATGCTTGACGGAAGTTTGCGATTTCAAAACAAAGTTATTGCAAAAATAATTGAACGGAAGTGCGAGAGTTAAAAGCAAATGGAATTATGGCTTTTATGATTGCTTTGGCTAAAAGCAACTAAGTGAACTAAAGCAAGAAGACATCGTGAAGGCGAGCCGATACATTTTCTGGCTTACTTTTAATGTCTTTTTTCGATTTTTTTAAAAGTTTTCATTGCAAAAGATTTACAATTTGTATTCCTTTGGGAATGCCGGCTTTTCTTTCGACAGACGCGCTTCTTTAAAAATGAATTCATATTGAATGAAAAAAAGGGGGAAATTATGATGAATTCAAACCCAATTCGGTTAATTGAAAGTGGTTTGGTAAAAAGTAGTACACACTGTTTTTATAATTATTTTAGTACGAGTATCATTCGCAAGTCAATTCTAAGTCAGTCAAGTTTAATGCAAGTAACTTACTATTCGTGATTTTAACATGCAGGCAGCCAAATGGATGTATATGGCTGAGTCGAATTAGGGACTGATTCTGAGTCAAAATATATATACTTTTCTATATTTGTCATGACTCCTTTAATGCATCACAAACTCAAGTACAAAATGAATGGATCCTAAGTACTTTGAGTGTAGAGCATAAAAGCGTATACTCACGAACATACTATACCTCGCCCCCTTCCACCGCAAAAGCAAACATAAAAAGAAGGCATTCTTAGATCAAAATAAGCCGTCGTGGTGAATTTTATAACGACTAGTTTATGAATCATTCCTGATGAGTAATGAGTAAAAACTCATCATTTATTGATGAGTGTTTTTTTTACAAACATTTCTCTCTCAAATTAATTGGACCACATAATACGATATATAATATCCTTCTCTTCTTAATTTTCCTTTGTAACCTTGTTGCTGCTTTTTTTTATATTACTATTTCTGCTTCTACTTCTGCTGTCACATGATTTATGAATCATTCGACTTAAATGTAGTGAAAATTATCTTGGTTTTAAGTTAACGACTGGTTGGTTGGATTGGGTTCGGTGTGTTTGTGCGCGTGTGTATGAGTATGTGTATGTGTATGTGCGGTCTGTCCTATTTATTCCTTTTATAAAATATAACTATAATTTCTTTTGGCACTCAACAATAATGACAATGGCAACAATTTCAACAATTTCAACTAAATAATTATTGCTAACATCATTATTATCATTCGATTCATTTGGGGAGAGGCTATTTGTTTGTCAGTGTTGCCAACTAATAATCTAGCCAAAGCTTAATTTCTTTGAACGCCTCCGTATTGTTTTTAATATGGCGCCGACGTTCATTTTGTAATTTATTTTTTCAATACAATTTTTTGAAGAGGCAGAATTTTGGGAAGAGGCCGAAGACCAAGTCGAAGGCAGTGCCAAATTTTATCGAAATGAAAGCGAAAAAAATTATATTGTTTCATGATTATTTTCCTTTATGAGATTTGTTAGAGATTTCAGGGGAAATCATTTTGTTTAGTGAGCGTTTTAGTCCTTTGTTTTTATTTAAATTTATTGCAGAAAATGTCTAAATTTCAGTCAGTGAAACTTTCAAAATTTTTTTATTTAAATATATTTTTAAGACTTTTTAGGTTTTGTAATAATCTCAAGAATAGACAATCATTTCTTAATCTTGGACTTCTTTTATTTTTCAAATGTTTCACAATTTTTAATGTATTAAAAAATATTTCAAATCTTCGTTTAAAAATATTTAATATTTTAAATTTTAAATTAATTTTAATTTCATTAAAAACAGTTTAAAAGGTTTTTCATATATTAAATTTAGCTGAAGCTTTAGTTTCCGCTGAAGCAAGCTTCGTCTTACAATATTTTCATTATTTCCTTATTTCCTTCCTTTTTTCTTCTTAATATCTTCCGTTTCTTTTTCACTCCGCTTTAATGACGTTCACACATTAAATAATTGAAAAAAAAACGATTATTTATAAATGGTACGAACTGTTATCGTCCTTGGGCGACCATCATCATTATCATTGTCATCATACCGGAAATCGGAATAAAAACATTTTATAATGAAACCGGAATTAAAGGAGAGACCAAAGACAGGCAAAAGGTAAACGGAAATCAAGATGTTGTTGAATGAATTGGAAGAAAATTCGAATTTACATAATAATGATTTTAATTTGTCATCATCGTCAGCATGCAGTGGCGTACCGATTGTTCCTGAGGGTACGGAAGGACCAAATGCGGTCGGTCACGTATGATATGCTTGATGGTTTAAAATTACTTTTCATTCTTTTCCGCTTCGCGATCGATGAGATCCGACTGATAATTAATAAATATTTTATTCATGTAATGAAATAATTATTATTTTGAAATTTGATCTCATTGAATTTGTTTTTATGATATATGATTTATCATGATTTATCTTGATATCGATCGCGATTGTTACTGCTTTGAAAAGGAAGCAAATGAAATCATGATGTTTGATTTAGTGTTTGTTCGATTGGGAATGTTTTCAATTGATAGGAATAAATTTTTGTTATGGGATTGTTATTATTGTTGTAAATGGGGATTGTTGTAAAGTGTGTAGCATATGCTGCGGCACGGTATAATTTTGAGTACAAATTCTGTCATACGTTGTATTTGATTAAGATATAAAATGTTATGTCCTTAGTGGAAAAACACATTTTTAGTATACTTTCTGGCACAAACGAATTAATCACATTTGATTACGATTGCTTGATTCGTGATTGATTTATAATGATTCAGATTTTTGAGGTAAGATGCTGTGAGATATGATAATGCTGGTTTTAAAAGCCATAAAGAGTCAGACTGATCACAAGCTATTTTTGAGCTTGATTAATATTGATTGTTATAAATTTTGTTTCAGTTGAATACATTTTATTTGGTTTGAATGAAATCTCTTAAACGAATTCGCGAACATGTATTTATGAAAAATAGATCAAATTTTAGCAGATTTTTATATTGTTTTTGATTGCATTATCGCAGTCATTATTGCTTTCATTGAGCATTTGGTTTTAAAAGGAAGTAAAATCATTGCTATTCGTCTTACATAATTTTCAGATTAATTCTCAGATTTTAAATATGTCGATTTTGATTCTCTCTACTCTTTCGTATATTAATCGATCACGTAGATATTTATTGCGACTCATTGTAAGATTTTTCATAATCATAATTAAATTCAAAGATTAAAGTTTCGATATTGTTTTTATGACTTTTTAGAACACTCTCGTGTTGAAATTGATTTTTAGATAATGTTGGGAACTATTGACTGATTTCAAATATCGATAGTTAGTTAGTGAATGATTATAGTTGTTGAAATATTTTTTTCATTCATTCATTCATTCATTCATTTATTCATTTGATTTATTCCAGTTCGATTTATGTGTTTATAACCTAATCAACTAACTCGTTGCTTTCGGTTGATTAATTGGGTATCGGTCGTTACTCGCTGAATTATTTCTGAATTACTAAAAACTAGCGAACGGTCGAATTATTCGATATCTTTTAGTAGTTGCTAATTCCGGGAGGCAGATTCACTCGTTGAAAGATTTCTGATTTACTAAAGACTATCGAAAAAATGAATAATTTACAACTATCGAATAACTCGATAGCTTCTATTCGATAGTACTGAAAACAATTTTTTCAAATATTACTGATTTTTAATCATAACTCTGAGATTGTACTTATATATTAATTATTGCGTCATATGAAAAATCCTTGCGGTTTTTTTGGTAATTTTTTTTTTCTAAATTTGATAATTTTTGTTTTCCATTCAAAATTGAAGAAATTTTGTCTCTCATACTGTTTTGTTAACGCTTTAAAGAATACTCAAAAGGAAATAGTTATAAAGTGCAAATTCTTCTAAACTTTTAGAATCTTATATTAAGATTTTTTCCTTTGAGAAAACATCCAAAATCATAAAAGAAAAAAGTTTCCTTCGGATTAAAAACCATAGAAAAACAACAATGATAATTAAGTAAATTAACAATAGTTAGCAGTCCTCTTTTTTGTTTTAATGTGCTTGATTTTCTAGAAAGCAAATAAAAAATTTTTTGTTTTTTTTAAATGCGTAAGAATTAACAAAACTTTTTCCATTCATGGTTTCCGTTTTTTCTTCTTATACATTATTTTCTTTTCTTTCACTTTCTTTGAAAACCTTTAGGAAATATTTACCAGTCTTTCATAATTATTGTTGTGTTTTTTAAAGTAGTTGTTGTTTTTGTTAAATGATCGAAAAGAACAAAATTTTTCTTCAAAAAATTAAGTCACTTCGTTGGACTTTTGATTCGGGTCTTTTTTATTAGGTCTTCGTTGAATTTTTTCTAGGAGGATTTTGTTTTTTTTGTTTTAATAATTACTTCTCTGAAGCGTATTGTTAATGGAAAATATTTGTACTTTACGCGTGTTAACTTTTGTAGAGATTGTTGAAAGTCAAACTAGTTATTCTTTTTCTTGTCTGTAAAACTTTTACACCCGTCATCATTATGATCATCATCATCATTACCGCTTTCATCTCCTTCAAAGATTTGCTCCTTCTGCTTTCCTGCTAATTCTTCTTGTTCTTTCTCAAATTCTGTTTCAATTCTTTTTTTCTTTCTTTTTTTGTTTTACGTTTTTGATTTTATGTTTAATTCTATTGTAGTGTTTTTGAGAGCGGGAAAGTTTTTGTAAAGTTTGAAGAATTTTCAATAACAAAAAGAGAGTTTCTTAGAAAATTTCTTGCATTGCACTTTCTTCTCATCACCAAGACTTCATTAAGACTTCTACCAGATTTTATCAAGATTTCAGTTCTTCAAACTTAAACTTCATTAAATTTTCCACTCAGTCATCTAGTTGTCGTTAGGAGTCAGTGACAGAAGTTGAAGGAGTTCAGATGTTTTTTCATTCGATATTTAATTGTTCAATGATTTGTATCTTTTAATTAAATGTTTTGTTAAAAACAGAGATTTTAGAGTAATCAAAGGAATGATAATTTCTTTTTTATAACGTTATGTTTTAATTTAATATATAATATTAATTATTATTTATTCGTTTTTTAATTGTATTTTGGTTTTATTTTTGTGAATTCGTTGTTTTGACAGAAATATTTTTTTGAATTTTCGTTACGATTTATTATATTAATAAATATTTCCATTCAATAAATTAATGGTGGGTTTAAAATGACCCAAGATTTAAAACCATCTTACCATCGGTCTTGTCAAACATTCTTAAAATTAGCGTAACAATTGAATGCTGAGACTTATAACGTTGACAACTGTCAAAATATCGATTGTCCTATATCAACCTTTATCGTATGCGTATTACAAATTACTTACATCATTAGTAATTCATTCACGTACCAAGAATACATTGAACGCCTCTCGTAATTAACGTGATTTACAAAAAATTGTATGGGCGAATGGGTGTATACTATTTACTAGAAATATACACGTATGCATATACATATCTCTGTATGTAAAACATTAACACAGTGACACAATTATTGTTATTTTTTTATCAGGTAAAAATTTTTTTACTGTGTAAGTCCTCAGATATAGTCGCAGTGTGTGTGTGTGTGAGAGAGAGAGGAATATATATCCTTTTCCGTTCGTTTAAAATTTATTGAAATATTTTTTTAAGCTTTAACCTCGTATTTTATCTCAACCTCATATTTTATCGTGTATACATGTGTGTATATGTATGTATATATAATACGTATACATACATGTGCATATAATATATATGTCTCTATGACTTACGTCACCCATTGCATATAAACCGGCTTCTCATTTATTTCTTTCTGCGCTTTTAAATTATTCAAGCAAAACAGTGAGTGTACCTTGCCGGTAGCGGGCGGGGGGGGAATACCTGTGGAAGCAACAGGAAACGGAAACGGAAAGCTGAATTTATTTAAATGCAAAGAAAACTGAAGGCGATGATTTAATGAATTCGTACATGTTTTTTATGTTGCCTGTTATGAAATGGTGAAAGAAAAGGCAGACAGACACAAAAAAGATAGAGCGAAGATAGGAAAGGATTTATTATTTCTTAAAAGTCGAATAGTATAAAATTTTTTGTGGTGAATTTCATAATCTTAATATTCTGAAGCAAATTTTTAATTGAAGCGAATTTCAAATTTCAAACTATTACAATTTGATTTGTTAATGAGTGTAGGCCTGTGTGTGTATCGGTGTATGTGTGTACCAGCAGTTTAAAAGTTTTACAAATTATACCAGCAAAAATTATGTATTATTTCATGTTTCTTTCCTTTTTCCATATTCCCAAACTTTATTTGAATTGTTTTTGAATTTATTTTGCAAACGCTTGAAACAAAAATTTATCGTACTTGTTAAAAAAACAACTGTACAATGAAAAGGAAGAGAGAAGCGCACAAGTTGGCAAGGCAAATAGAAATGCAGTGCGTATGGATTTCAGAGCGACCGTGTTTGTCTGTGTGTGTTGGAGTGTGCTTGTGTGTGCATTCATGTGTTTGCGTGTGTGTGTGTGTGTTGTTGTGCATTATATTTTTAATAATGTCATTCTGTTAATGTGCGTAGAATTTTGATTTCTGCTTGAAATTAAGCTGCTACTACTACTACTACTACTTTTACTCCAACTGCTTTTATTACTACTACCACTACTACCACTAACTAGTAGTTCGCCTTCTGCGTCTTCTGCTTCTTCTTATTCTTTTGTTTGCTTCGTTGAATTTATTACAATATTTTCCAATTATGTTACCGTAGAAATCATGGAAGAGATGATTTCCGGAGTGTTGTTATTCTTGAAAATTTTCATCAAGATTACTTTTATTCATGCTTATATTTATTTTTCTTTCGTAAATTCTTTAAAATCTTGCACGGTGTTTTATCGTGGCTGGGTTTAACGTAAGTATCAAGCAATAAAGAACCCAAACATGTCAAATGAATATTTTATTATTTACTACATTATTATTATTATTATTATCATTATTTTGAGAAGTTTTTGATTATTTCTTATTATTTCATTTTCTTCCTCGACAACATATCCTATATATATATTTAAAGGACCTTCTGTGATCAGTCAGATTGATATTTTATAAAATACTTTAAATATTTTTTCCGTTTGAGTTTTTTCTGTTTGAAATAAAATAATTGAGTAAAAGGAAAATATTGAAATTGCTGATTAGAATGGTTGCCATTGCTGCTGCTTGTATTATTTGGGGTTATTGTTTTGGTTGACATTACTTTAATGTGCAACACATTTGTTGAATCACAAAAATTGCTTTTATTCTTTTCCTTCATTTGAATCTAAAAGCACGACGTTGAAACACAGACGTTTGTAAATAGTTTATATCGTTGGTGTTTTACAACAATGTTTATCCGGATTGACACTGAATTGAATTGTTGAATTTTAAGAAAAAACGCCACCCTTATTTTGAGAACAATACTTTCGAGACAAAGGAAAATTTTTTGTCAGATTGTTTGTAAAAATTTCGTCTCCGGAAAGATTCCCTTCAGTGATAACCATACCTTTCTTTAACAACCATTCAAAAATTTCAATAAGTGCCCGTTTTGCATAGCTCGTTTTTTAAAAAAATAAACAAACAAACAAAAATCGCTCAGGTTAAAATTCACGAAAATGGTTGTTGTCGTTGTTGTTTTGGTGGCCATTTATGTAGCACGGTTGTGATTCTGGATAATTCTTGTTGTCATAATTGAGGTGGATTTCGGATTAATGTTATTTTACCCACACCACTTCTCAAAATACTGTTGTTTTCAATTCAGAAGTAAATCATATTCATAAATTTTCATAACTAGTAGTAAGTTACTCACTTAGTTATTTAATGATCTATGTTTCTCACATTTTAACCTTTATGCCAGCATCAATTTCTAAAATTTTCATTAAGCAAACTTTACCAAAAAAAAAAAATAAAAAAAAAAAAAATAAATAAATAAATAAAAAAAAAATTAAAAGAAAAACTAAACAATACGTTATTATAAAATCATGTTGGCTGGTACGCGTACTCGTAGTTGAGAAATTGTTTGGTTAGAAGCAAAGAAAGTTACCGTATTTTTTTTTGAATAAACAAAAAACAATATTCCACACTCTCAGACTGATGATAACAATAATACTAACAACTAACAACAATATCGACAACAACAATAACAACAATAAGAAAAACAAAAATAACCGTAAAGAGGAATAACTAAATGACAAAGTTTTTAATTTAAACTACGAAGAGAACTAAATTTAATTTAACTTTGATATTTCTACGGGGAGTAGTCGTTTATGAAGTGCAAACAACAACAACAACAATAACAACAATAGCAACAAGAATAACACGAACAAGAACAATAATATCATAACCAATTCCATTACCATCATAAATGAACGCAGTTCATATAAATATTTCTCTTGTTCACTCATGTATTCATATAGATATCAAATCATGACATCATGATTATCTAGGGTTACCAAACTGGCAGCAGGATTGAATGGGACTATTCAGAAATTCGAAAGTTTTCTATTCAAAATTCATAAAGAAAGTGTAAAGGTGCTTAAGGAAGGCTCGAGTATGGTCTCTCAATTCAAAAATATTTATCTTTAACCAATTCGTGTAAAAAGTTAATTGAGTCTAATCTAGATTTTAAAGAAGTTGTTGCTCATTTAATATCTCATTTGGGTATTATTTCGTATGCGTTAGGTTGATAAAATTTTGATATCTTAGTTTGTTAGCAGGAATATTTCAATACTCTTTATATATTGCAACTTTAATATTAGTTCTTATATGCGAAAGGTAATCATTCGTTTTAAAAATGTCATTTAAAATCACCAAAATAGTCAAAGGCGTAATAGAGAATATGTAATTGTTTAAAAGATGTTCTCACATTTTTTTTACTCTCGTTTAGTGAAAAATATTTTATACTCAGATGCAAATCTAGGTTAAAGTAGTAGAAAAATGTCAAGGAATTATCCCAGCAGAAATTGGCAACCCTGAAATAATCGGGATTCGAAGAGAAAAGTACGAGAATGTTTAGTTTGCAACTGCCTTAACCTCATGAATACAAACTGACATAGAGGGAGAGAGCGAGAGAGAAGAACAGCAGATATGTTTTACAACTCAAATAGATTGAGGAAAGATAAAGACAAGTATAAAAGGAATATAGAAGGATCAGTATATATAGGAAAAAAGTTATTTATTAACAGACAGTTCATAACAAAACGGAAAGACACGGTAAACAAATAGGAAAAAGTTGACAAATAGGAAGAAAGGTAAAGCCGAGAGAGCAATACTAAATCTAGCGACATATATTCAGTCAGACATAATGACATATGGTCGGATAGTTTGGCATATAATTAGAAGAAAAGAGAGAAATATATATATAGAGAGAGAAAGAAAGGTAGAGGATGAGTTGGAATGTTAGAGAGACAGGCGAAAAGTTTAGGCAGTTGCATAAGGGTTAAACATTTTTAATTTAAATCTTATCTACGAAAATGAAATTTGTTACTTTTATTTTATTGTTCTTTCTTTTTATTGTTCATTTACTTTTCGGTAGAAACTTCTATTTACTATTAGCGAATTCATAAAGTATATAAAATTTACGATTTATTTACAGTTCAAAATTTACATTTTTTTAGGAGAAGACGTAAAGACAATATCACACCATTTACACCTCGAATGCTTTTAAAAAGCTTTTAATGAAACGATGAAACTAACTAATAACAGCCAAACTATTAGACGATATTAATAACAGACGAAACAGACAGAATTAATAACATACCAAAAATGTTTTCATTACTTTAGTCATGACGTCAGTATGTATTTGTGTACACAGTGCGCTTTGTATAACTAAAAAACGCCTAGCCTATTGAATGACGGTACCTTGTATTTAGGCTTGAGGTGCCTTGGTACAGATTGTATATATTAGTTGCAATCGGTTATGCCGAAGATACTGTTCCCTCCTAGAGCTTCGAAAAATTTAACCTCTATGTTAAAAACGGTTAGACGTAGAAAGCTAATATTTTGTATTTTAAATTATTCTGACATTCCGATTATAAATGGTTGTGCGAGAGGGCAAATTTTGTCAAATTTGTAGGAGTTGTAGAATTTTGAAAAGAATTGAAAAACGCCTAATCGTACAAAGGTAAAATTCTTTGCTTTGTAATACGTAGTTCTGAATCCCGGTTCTGAACCTTATTCTCAATCGATAATTTTGGTTACAATCGGTTAGTCTTACGAAAAAGTCATGGGAAAACTAAAGTTTTGTAAGCAATTTCGAATACGCCAGACAGTTATTGGAAAAGTTTTAACTTTTATTATTATTGATATTAATATTTCTATTACTTCGTCTGATATGACAAATCGATCCTGAGACTGTTCCTTCTCCCTTCTGCCTGGTTCTTGTTTATATTTCTTAACAGTTTTTTGATATTGTGGTCTTTGGTCATTGGGCTTCAGTCGATATTTAACCTTGAATTCGTTTTGCTCTCGACATCGCCGTCATTCAATTTTCCGTTAAATACATTTGTTTTTGATTTCATATTTATTTTTTCCGGTTTGGTCGTATTTGCTGTCCCCGTTTTTTTGCTAGCGTCCTCCATTAACTTCATTCATTTATTTTCCTAGATCACCTGCTGCTTTACTTCTTCCTTTATGCGCCATGTTTTTGTTGCAATATATATATGTCCTCTCCGTAGTCACTTGGCTTTCCCTCGAATGGTGACTTTCTTCTCATGGAATCGTTGTTGTTGTTGTTGTTTCTCGACGAAGATTGAGTTGATTTGTATTGGTTTTTTTCCCGTTATCTCTTGGGTCTCATTCCGGCTTGATTCTCTACATTCCATTTGCGTTCTGTTTTCATCGGCTTGATTGAGTGGAGACGACGGTTACTTCCTCCTTCCCCTTTAGTTCTCTTCGTACTTTATGTGTCGCATTTGTTTCAGATTTGTATTTGATTATAATTATTTATTTATTTGCTGATTGTAATCATGACGTTTTCTTTCTATTGTTTATTTACAGGTAAGAATATATGTTCGAAGATTTATTAGACTTCATAAAATATTCAAAACTATTGAGTGCTTAGAGAAAGAGCGGTAAGAGTTTTTAGATTTATCTTTAGTCAATAATAAGAAAAGTGAAATAAATATTAATCAGTAGAAATTATTGTAAGTTTGCTAAAACATATTTTGATGACAAAATATTGAGATTGTTTATAGAAGACAATGGGAAGAAAATCTCTGCCAGCATACCCAATATTTTTAGTTGGACATAAAAACAATCTTAGCAAGAGAAAATACATTAGAAATCTTTGACGTTAAGAAAGGCTTTGGTATATTTTTAAACACATTAAATCCTCAGCGTTAACGAGGTCTCCCAGAAGCCTCGCTGGATATTGTAATGCTTTTAAAACCGGGTTTTTCAAAATCGGTTCCAGTTTTCGCTTCCAAAATGCTCTCTCGACAAGTTTTTGTTTTATATATATATATTGGCACACTATTGTCACGGGATATCGTAGATTAGACCCTTTTGTACTTATTTATATATATTTAAAAGCTTATTGTTGTGAATTCTTTATTATTTATTTCTGCAAATGAAATATAAATTTTATCCTACGACTGGTTCGGTCAAACCCAAGTTTCTACTTATTTTTTTATTAATCTATTAATCAATAATATTAGTTCTCAAATAATTATAATATTTAATTTCTTGATTTTATTTATATATTTTATAAAAGAGGAAGAAGGAACTTTGAAATTGATTTCTTCATATTTTATTATTTCTTTGTGCAGTATTTTTATATAATAATCCCCAGAGACTTTTTTGACAGCCAAATTAAAATCTAGAAGATAATTATATTTCGTTTATCATTTTATAAAGCGACAAATTATATTCTACGATTACTTCTGCCTGTCTAAGATTAATACCATTTATTGAGTTTTACTTTTAATTAATTAACGATTATTATTTCTTGTAAATTTTGTAGACGTGGCGTAGATCGTTCCTCGTAATTTTGTTCTCTCAGTTATCGTTTCTTGCTTGTTTTTGAAAAATATTGCACAAAATGCGCAAGTCCTTGGTAGTGAAATATGGTGGGGCGGCTTATGGTTAGCTTGGGGATAACTTAATTAACTATACATAAAATGATTTCTGATTACTAAACGTCTGCCGAGCGAAATTCTTGATTGAAATGAGTTTGTAATGAAATGTTTTGCTTTCGTAGCGCAGACGGTAATTGTGTGAAAAATGATGGGGATGGGATGGGGGTTAAATGTTCTCCTTAGTAACAGTGGGTTTGCGATAAAGTTTTAAACTTTTAGATTTATTTAATTTCACCAGGTTGCGGCTTTAGATAGAGGATTGAATCAAAAAATATTGAAAATAATTTCAAAAATTTATTAACAAAATACAATCCTTCACTATATTAATTTTTTCTTAAATAATCATTGAAGCTCTTTTTTCATTTTTAATATTGTTAAACTTTCTGTTTAGGTAAATTTTGATATCTATTCCAAATCAATTGTTGCTATTTTTAAAGGAACTACTTGTTGCCGTCATGGCTGCAAGCTGAGAATTGTTATCTCTCTCTCGCTTCGTTTTCGCTCTCTTTCCCCCAAAATTTGGAACAGCACACGCTCTGAATTCTTCACATAACAGTGCCTGTAAAACTGTTTACAGTCATACAAGAGTCGTGAGAAAATTGGAGAGAGAGATAGAGAGACAGAAAGAGAGAGTGAAATTGTGACAGGAAGAGAGGACGATTTATTCCGATATATAGGGAGGTAGACAGAGAGAGATAGAGTAAGAGAGTAAGAGAGTATGAGAGAAATAAAATAGAGAGGCAGGTAATTATGTTCTAAAATACGGGTGTGTAAGCCATTATGACGTAAGTTTTTGAATGATTAATTAATTACAGAATTTTGAAATATAGGAATTTCGTATCCTTAAAAAACAAAATTTGAATAGTTCATGTTAGCTTCTTTTTAGATGGTAGTCCGTACAATTAGTCCTTACTAATTCCTGTAAATTATAAATTAGATATTTAGACTTGCATTTAAAGTGATAAGATGTTGATAAAAACGATTGATAAGATATTAAGGTGTAAAGACTGTATGGTAATCACATTGATATGTATGATTTTCAACGTTTTCTCTATAGAATGACGTCAATACAGGCACGTCTATGGAGAGTACTTGACAATGCCATACAAATTTATGACCATTAAATTTACATTTCTTATGCGTAATGCCTCGCACAAATTTTGATTTCTTGCATGATTTATTGCGCGAAATATCTCTCAAACAACAAGGGTTAATAATACATGATACCTGATACCATTTTCCACTCTGTGATATTTTATTATGGAAAACAAAATAATTTTCAAAATTTTTTTTCAAGTTACCCCAGACAAGCCTTAATCATGATTCAACAGTTAAATTCGACAAAATCAAAGTATTTATTACTCATTACATGTGTTACCATTTGTCTCTTCAAATTTCGTTCCCTATAAATTTCTCTTCAATGTATTTTTTACTCTTTGTTCTTTTCTCTTTACCCTTTGTTCTGTTTTAGAAATTCTCTTTTGAATTTTTAGGGAATGGTCTGCATATGTTTCTTTTAATCATTCTCTTACTCTCTCTCGTTCTCGGTCTGTAAGGACACGAGCGCTTTTGGAGACTTAGCTTATATGCGTGTTAATGAAAAGGACTAATTTTCTCTACGAAATCGGAACAATAAACTGCGCTTTCATTTTCATTCGTAGTGCAAGGTTTTATCCTTTTTTTCTTTTAAAAACTTTCCTTGCTTTTACGCAGACGTTTTTTATTATGCGTTGAAGCGCTAAAGTGGCCATATAAGAAAGAGGGGGAGAGAGTCAATGATAATGAGGGTGAGATGCAGATTGAATGGGCAGAGAGGGAGAAAAAATGGGGTGGCGGTGAAATTTTACTAATAATTGTAATGAAGCGAAGTCATTTTTTGACATTTGATCAATTTCCGTTTAGAATGATCTCAGATCCTCTAAGAATTATGGAAATGATTAAATATAATTGAGTGTACAATGAGTATAAGGAATTGTTTTCAGTTCCAAATGTGCCAAAGCAGCCATTCATATCCTTCATATCTGCCCTTCTTCCCTTCCCTTCTTTTCTTCCTCTTTTCCCTTTCTCTATTCCTATATCGTATCTAGAGATTTATTATGCTTTAGCTGCGATGACGTTTTACTTTCTCTCATAGATTTTGTAATAATAATTTATTAATTACTTATTGAAGCTCATTAATAATTTATGAATTACATAATTTTTGCTTTAAGTAATTTTTTCAAGTTTTTAGGAATTCATTGATAAAAAATGTGAACTGTTTGAAATTGAAAAAAATTAATTCTGTAAATTTTCAAAAACCACGCCCACGATGGTACCAATGTTCCCATATGAAAGTGAGAGAGATTTGAATTAGTTTTTTTCCATAATTAGCATTTCAGTTTCGAATCTGTTAAGGATAATAAAAAATAAAAACAACGGCAAGTTGAAGAAAGAGCAGACTTATTGCTTTAATATTTTCTTTATGACATGTCAATGACGTGTCAAAAAGTCCTGACAAAACCAGTAGAATAATTCAAAATTCTAACCGATAATTATCAGTAACCATTGATATTATTATTATTATTATTATTATTATTATTATTATTATTATTATTATTATTATTACCATCGACGTTATCATTATCGTCATTACCATCGTCATTATGAGTTTTCTACGAAAGACATAAGTAAGCTTTCAAAAGCATCAAAGTTCAGTTTATCACCAGGATCAAGGACTCACAACCTTTAGTATCGAACGCGTCTTCCATTTTTCAACTTCACACTCGTTGAAGGACTGCTTAGTGAATGCTACGCATTTGTTTTGTGTATCGAGTGTTTTGCGAATGCTTACGCTTTTGTTGTTTTGTTCAATGAAAATTGTTCCACTCTAAACGCATTCGTGCATTCTGACACATGTGGAAGATTGTTATCCGATACTATCCGATGGTATTCGATAAGATTTTACGCTTTAACCATTACACCACCTTTCTCCATCAGATGCAACAGTTGAACCTGTCGAACTATTCTCCTTCGGGTCATGTATTTTGTATACATATGTGTATATGTTTGTTTTAGTTCCGGCTTCAGTTATAAGTTAGTAAAGGTGGAAGTTGCACACATCAGCGGAAATATATACTAAACTAGAAATAAAAATAATTAAATGTGTAGTATTGGAACAACATTCATTGCTGCGCATAAAGAAATTGTCGTCTCTACATATAATTTACAATTTTGATAGTTATGCTACTATTTGTCCCCAGTACGTTTAGAGTTTTGATAGTTATGGTGCTATTTTCTCCTAGTACATTTACAATTTTGATAGTTATGATACTATTTTTCCCTAGTACATTTACAATATTGATAGTTATGCTACTATTTGTCCCCAGTACGTTTACAGTTTTGATAGTTATGGTGCTATTTTCTCCTAGTACATTTACAATTTTGATAGTTATGATACTATTTTCTCCTAGTACATTGACAATTTTGATAGTTATGCTGCTATTTTTCCCCCAGTACGTGTACAATGATTGATGGTACGCGTTTTATTATTTTAATAACCGTTACTGTGTTTTCTGTATCACTAATTAAGTTAATTCATAATTTTGACATTTACGACTACAACTGTTTCCACAAATTTTGCGAATCACTTTTATAGTTGTTTATTGAAATATTTTTTGAATTAAATTGCAGTTTTTCAATGAATTTCGTTATTTTTTTAAAAATAACTAAATAATAGTTTTTTTAAATAATAGTTACAAAAGTGGTTTTACCAATTTTACGGTTTTTTTGAGAAAGCTAATTAACAGTTTCCATAGTTAATTTTACTATGCTATTTCTATATCTAACTTAACTATTTTGATAGTGATTTGTACAGTTGGTAGTTCTTATTTTTATCAATTATATTATTATTTTATTTTTTATTATTATTTTATTATTATTTTATTATTAATTTATTATTATTTTATTATTATTATTATTATTATATTATTACGACATATTACGCCTACACATGTAATAATAAAGCGGGGACATATTTTTTACGCCCTATTTTAATTCATCACCGTTTTTTGTGCGCATTTCTAAAGCAGAAGTAAAATATAAGAAAACTTTTTCTGGCAAGAATTTAAACAATTTTATAAGCTTGGTCTTAGGATTACAGGATTAGTTTTTGTTTTTGTTGAGATCCTTGCAGGCAATTGGGCAAATACAGACATCCTTATTTAGCAAGCATTACCACCGCTTGCTAAATCCTTAATGAAGTTAGTTGTCATTTGTTGGAAATTCTCACCTTTTTTCCGATTTTGTTGAGGTATTTTTAAAATCGTTCACACTTTCGGTTTATTTAAGCTTAAATCGTTCGTATGAATTCCGCATGCATTCCATCCATTGCACGATTTTCTTTGGTTTGTGCATCATGTGTTTAATAATGTTTAGTAGAGCTCTTTTGAAGTTGCTAATCCTAGTTGCATCAAAGTTGCAGAAAGAGAGAGATTAAATCTTTATCGGTGATGTTTTTGTGTGTGCTAACGTTTTTGTTTTATTCTTCTAACTAAACACGTTTGACAACGATCTGTTTACGTCGTAACAATTTGTTTAGTTTTTAGAATGTTACGAGTGTATACTACGATGTGTCGTTGTACTTCTTCAAAGAGGAAAAAAGTATAAACTGATGTCATGGTATTTAAGTAATGGTTTTGAGATTTTGTCTCTGATGGTTTTGTGAGGCAAGCACATTGGTAATGGTGACCAACGTAGACATAGTATCAGTGTCGTTATGTTTTATGACATCATATGGTTTTTTATAATATATCACACATCATAATCTGTAGTATAACATTCACACATATCGTAATATGTCATAAGGATTAGATTCGATTTTTGAGTATTTTATAAATACACAAGTTTAATTTTTCATCGGTAGGATTTTGGGACATTTTGAAATATAACTCGAGTTCCGAAATTGTTGTTCTAACTCAATCAAAACATTGCAATTAAATTGCAATGTTTTAATTTTGTTTATTCACCTTCTAACTCATTCTTGTTATTTCAAGAAATCTTTAAAAAAATCGATAGTAATTCGAAATTGGAAAGAAGAATGCTTGAGTTTTTAAACTTAACATCATTTTTAATTCTCAATGAAATTGATGCCACAAAAATTCACTTTAGTATCTATCGTAACCAAATATCGTCGTGTCACCCCCTCGTATTTCCCCTCGTATTCTTGAGTGAAAACGCAAAGTAAGTGACACAAAGTCAATAAAAATCTACACCAAAATAACATTAAAAGTTAAAACCAATAAGAACCAAAAACAACAACAAAACAAATAAAACAATCATTTCTCTTCGTCGACTTCTTTTTGCTACTTCTGCCATTTCCCCTCCTTCCCCCTGTCTCTCTTTTGAACTCATTACAAAATTTATTCTGTAGAAAGAAAAAACGAAAAAGAAATAACAAACATAAAATAAAAGCTCAATCTTCTTTGGGTGCTACGGGAATAAGTAACTATTAAATTTAGTTACCGTTACAAGCACTTGAAGAGTACATTTAATCGAAACTCAATTAAATGAACAGAAAACAGGAGAAGAATGATGAAAAAGGAGGGAGAGGGGCGGAGGAGGGAGAGAGAGACTGTTGATAGAGGTCAGGCGGGGGTGACAGCGGAAGGAGTGGTGAGTGTGGATAAAGTTGAACATTGATACCTGAAATCAGTACGAGTGAACGCGACATCATTCGGGAAGGATAACATTATTATAGAGAAACGATAAAGTTGAAGAGCAGTCACACAAAAGTTGACGGTGGTATTTAAAATAAACAGTGACAGTAGGATCAGATCGAGGATGAAAAAAGGGGGTGGGGGTAGGAGACAGAGGGAGACAGAGAGAGAGAGAGAGTGTGACAGAGAGTGACAGGAGTAAAAAGGGCATAATTGAAAGTTTAATTAAAAGTTACAGACGAAGTTGAGAGAATGTTAAAAACAAGATTTTATTGGAGCTGGTGCTAAAGAGTGTTGAAGGGGAGGGAGTGTAGGGAGTAGAAGGAAGGGGAAAACATTTAAAGGATGCAAAATCGAAATTTTTATTGCTCTGCGGGATTACTTGTCACGTAAGAATAAAATTACTTTAGCAATTGTATCAGCTGATAAAGTGATTATTCTTTTACAACCAATGGTAACACCGTTACTTGGTCCATTATCATCAAGAATTGATCTGTAATAATTGATAGAGACATTAGGAAATAGAATGGATTAGAGGTTTTTGGAGTTGGAAATCGATATTTAGTCGTTTTCTTAGGAGACACTAAATCTCTCAGTTTTTGGGTTAGAAACGAGAACTTCTAATCCATATCGGGATCGGGATGAGAATTATCCTTTTTGGTTTAATGTATGCAGCATAAATAATTCACTAAATTGAGATGCACGGTCTAATAATGGAATGAGCAAGAGGGGTGGGTGGGGTGTGGTCTAGAATTCGGCTGAACCAAAAAGTGACCACCCTAGCTTGTTCCTTTTTTGTAACATTACAATTATTTTTTTCAAACCATTGACCTGATTTATTTGAAAAAAAAAATCTGAAAGCCTTTCACAACAACCTACCCCCCCTTCCCCTTCGTCACAATTTTACTTATTTTTTGAATTACTTTGAAAAAATCGTTTTATCTTCTCTTGTTTTTCCTTATTCTTGTTCTCTGACAATTTGCTTCAAGGCTGAAAATATTAAAATCATTCCAGATAAAACCAGATAGCAATGAAAATGTTAACAAAGATTTAGTTCGTAATGATAGCGATAATGACTTTGTTTGCAATTCTGGATTATTTCCTTCCGGCAGGAACGGAACGGAAGGTCTTTAGTGGACAGCAATCTGTCGGTGTTCATTCATGATGTTGCTGCTTTTGTTTATTCAGCTTGTTTGTAGTCTATCTCAAGGATATCAACAAAACGTTGATATTTTATTCGTTGATGATTTTTCCCAGTCTATCTCTATTTTTTTTATTCTGCTTTTTTTCTTTCTCTTTTTTTCCTTTGCGATTGAGTATGAAGCTATTTTCATGATTCCTGTATTCCTTTGATGATTATTTCCTTTCATTTTTCCATGAAACAATTATTGTCTATTAGTTTCTTTTAAAAGTATTTGTTGATTATACTGAGATTCATTTATAGTATCCGAGTTCCCAAAGTGGTCCACCTGCCCACTTGGTGGTGGTCGGAGACTCCACGGGTGTCTACGTTGCTCACACGCATACACGCTCACAACACAATTAATTAATTAATTAACCAATCAATTCTCAATTCTTTTTCGAAAACTATTATTTATTGGTTGGAAATCAGCCGCAACGCAAATTTCCATAATGAGAATCATTCTCATCTTCAAATCTTTTATCGAGCAGGGAAGTCTGCCGGAACCAGATAAATTTTAAAAGTGGTGAGAAGTGAGAAAGAAGTCTAGGAATATTTGCATTAGAAGAACTTCAGTTCATTCATTGAAATTTATTGGTTGACACTATCAGATTTATTATAATTGTGCTCAGATCTATTTGATTAGGTTTTATAGTAATTTAAATAAATATCAATTTTATAAGAATTTTGTATTTACGAAAACGGAGTTACGAAATTATTAAATTTCATATTTAAATTTCTCTTAATGATTTTTTATAAAAAAGGCCCACATATCCGTAGAACAAACTTATAGTTTGATCGTAAAAATCAGCGGGATGTACGGGCCCCATTTAAAAGGCGTTGAAAATTAGATATTTGTGAAAAATGTGATTTTCAAAAAAGTTTCATAGAATTTCAAGAGACTGCCTTCACAATTTGAAACTCCAGTAGAATAATTTCTTCCTTTCATGTCTTTTTTTTGGCATAAGGACCAAAAGTGGTTTAAAATAGGATCTTGTCAAATTATTGCGTTTTGTGCAGTTTCCAGATTTAGGAGTCCCATTGGTCTGATTGTACTCTGACTTCTGTCTCGTAACGCACACCGTCAAATTCTTTTCTCTTTGGTAATTTTCATTTATTTCTAATTTACGAAAAAATCAATGGCATTATAAATTTTATTGCTAGCTTTAGGTTTCTCGAAATCTTTTGATGGTACGTAGTGAATATTTGTGGAAATTTAATTTCAATTTTTTCAAGGTTATTTTTCTCAATTTTTCCTATCCTTACTATTTGAAATACAATCCATTTTTCATTCGATTGTCATCCGCATTGATTTGTATAATCTCTGATTTTTGTTTACAAATAATCGCTGAGGTTTTCTCCTCGATTTCTCTTCGAAAGTAATCTGTATAATGTAATCTGTAAAAGTAATCAATAATCGGATTAATTCAATTAGTCAATTTGGGGTTGCTTACTTTATTGTTTTGAACGTCCTTCATCTCAGGTTTGAATTATCTCGTAACCTGTTGTTTTCAACACACCCTTTGTCACCACGCCCGTGCCATGCTACCACTTATTACTTTACTTCTTCTTTTATACACTTTTATCAATTCTTCTGTTCCTAAATAAATTCTTGTTAATTTTTTATTGCTGTCAATAGTCTATTAATTTTAATAAATTAAAACAAATCGAATTCACATTCGTTTCGTATTCGATTGTGAATCTGCCGCGAACTTGTTTGTAACTGAATTAATTTTTTGAATTTTTAAATGTTAAATATTATTTATTGATATTCAATTCTCAATCATAACCTGTTTTCTTTTTAAAATTTCTTGTAACTGGTTTTTAATAATATTTAAAATAATTTTTTTTAATTGTGCAAATTAATTTTGTTCAATTTTGGCATTTGTTAATTTTTTTATTATTATTTAAATTTTTTTTATTATATTTCACTTTTGTTATAATAAATGGTTTTTGCATTTTAACTTTGATAAATTTTGTTTTAGCGAAGAAAAATTTAATTATTGAAGAATATTTTTATTTTTATAAAAGAAATTCTTTTCATTTTTTGTAATTAAAATTAGAAGATAAAAGTAATACCATAATAAAGTTTCCAATGAAGAGTCTCTAGGTTTAATATCAAAATATTATCTTTAATTCGATAAATAACGATACATAACGGTCCAGGGTTATCTTCTCACGAGTTCCTTTAGTAGTAATTTATTTAATAAAATACTACTAGCCCAATTAGTAATTCATTGAAATAAAACTTTTTAAAATGATATTAGAGGATAATAACGAGTAATAACGGAAACGAGTAATTTTATACGGAAACGAGTAGGATTAGAAAGAATTATGTTTATAAATAATTTCGATCGACTGATAAATAAGATTACTTAATGCAAAACCATTAATCGATAAGTGCGTGAAGTTAAATTCGCGTTTTACGAATTTAACTTAGCAAAGACACGAACCATTTTTGTGGCGAGCACGACACGAACATAAGCGTGAAGTTAAATTCGCGTTTTCGTCGAGCTCCAAATTCGTGTTTTCAGCGAGCACTATATGCTTATATGGAAAACCTAAATTTTAAAAATTTACTGGGAACATTTAATTACTTCAATAATATGAACAATGTTAGAACTGAATTATCATTAAATTTTAGTCTTTTAACATTAGTTTAAGTTGAATACTTTTTTCAAATTTTATATAACATATATGTCGATTGTATGCTTGAGAATTTTGCAACAGATTTTGAATATTGCTGCTTTAGTCCTTTTCTGCTTTTGATTTCGTATTTGAAGAGATAGTAAACAGTTTCGCTTGAGGCGTGCCATGATGCGATACATTTTTCTAGAAAGTACGTAAATTGTGTTTTCGAAAGACACCAGAAACATATCGATTGTATGTTTGGGAATTTTGTAACTGAATTTTGAAAATTGGCATATTGTCACATTACGGATTTCAAAATGAGTGAATGGGCACTTCCGGTTGAGGTGTGCCATGATGCGACATATTTTCCAAGAAAGTACGTGAACTGTATTTTCCAACGACACCAGAAACATATCGATTGTATGTTTGGGAATTTTGTAACTGAATTTTGAAAATTGGCATATTGTCACATTACGGATTTGAAAATGAGTGAATGGGCACTTCCGGTTGAGGTGTGCCATGATGCGACATATTTTCCAAGAAAGTACGTGAACTGTATTTCCCAACGACACCAGAAACATATCGATTGTATGTTTGGGAATTTTGTAACTGAATTTTGAAAATTGGCATATTGTCACATTACGGATTTCAAAATGAGTGAATGGGCACTTCCGGTTGAGGTGTGCCATGGTGCGACATATTTTCCAAGAAAGCACGTTAATTGTATTTTCCAACGACACCAGAAACATATCGATTGTATGTTTGGGAATTTTGTAACCGAATTTTGAAAATTGGTATATTGTCACATTACGGATTTGAAAATAAGTGAATGGGCACTTCCGGTTGAGGTGTGTGATGATGCGACATATTTTCCAAGAAAGTACGTGAACTTTATTTTCCAACGACACCAGAAACATATCGATTGTATGTTTGGGAATTTTGTAACTGAATTTTGAAAATTGGCATATTGTCACATTACGGATTTGAAAATGAGTGAATGGGCACTGCCGGTTGAGGTGTGCCATGATGCGACATATTTTCCAAGAAAGTACGTGAACTGTATTTTCCAACGACACCAAAAACATATCGATTGTATGTTTGGGAATTTTGTAACTGAATTTTGAAAATTGGCATATTGTCACATTACGGATTTCAAAATGAGTGAATGGGCACTTCCGGTTGAGGTGTGCCATGATGCGACATATTTTCCAAGAAAGTACGTGAACTGTATTTTTCAACGACACCAGAAACATATCAATTGTATGTTTGGGAATTTTGTAACTGAATTTTGAAAATTGGCATATTGTCACATTACGAATTTGAAAATGAGTGAATGGGCACTTCCGGTTGAGGTGTGCCATGATGCGACATATTTTCCAAGAAAGTACGTGAACTGTATTTTCCAACGACACCAGAAACATATCGATTGTATGTTTGGGAATTTTGTAACTGAATTTTGAAAATTGGCATATTGTCACATTACGGATTTGAAAATGAGTGAATGGGCACTTCCGGTTGAGGTGTGCCATGATGCGACATATTTTCCAAGAAAGTACGTGAACTGTATTTTCCAACGACACCAGAAACATATCGATTGTATGTTTGGGAATTTTGTAACTGAATTTTGAAAATTGGCATATTGTCACATTACGGATTTCAAAATGATTGAATGGGCACTTCCGGTTGAGGTGTGCCATGATGCGACATATTTTCCAAGAAAGTACGTGAACAGTATTTTCCAACGACACCAGAAACATATCGATTGTATGTTTGGGAATTTTGTAACTGAATTTTGAAAATTGGCATATTGTCACATTACGAATTTGAAAATGAGTGAATGGGCACTTCCGGTTGAGGTGTGCCATGATGCGACATACTTTCCAAGAAAGTACGTGAACTGTATTTTCCAACGACACCAGAGACATATCGATTATATGTTTGGGAATTTTGTAACTGAATTTTGAAAATTGGCATATTGTCACATTACGGATTTGAAAATGAGTGAATGGGCTCTTCCGGATGAGGTGTGCCATGATGCGACATATTTGCTAAGAAAGTACGTGAACTGTATTTTCCAACGACACCAGAAACATATCGATTGTATGTTTGGGAATTTTGTAACTGAATTTTGAAAATTGGCATATTGTCACATTACGAATTTGAAAATGAGTGAATGGGCACATCCGTTTGAGGTGTGCCATGATGCGACATATTTTCCAAGAAAGTACGTGAACTGTATTTTCCAACGACACCAGAAACATATCGATTGTATGTTTGGGAATTTTGTAACTGAATTTTGAAAATTGGCATATTGTCACATTACGGATTTAAAAATGAGTGAATGGGCACTTCCGGTTGAGGTGTGCGATGATGCGACATATTTTCCAAGAAAGTACGTGAACTTTGTTTTCCAACGACACCAGAAACATATCGATTGTATGTTTGGGAATTTTGTAACTGAATTTTGAAAATTGGCATATTGTCACATTACGAATTTGAAAATGAGTGAATGGGCACTTCCGGTTGAGGTGTGCCATGATGCGACATATTTTCCAAGAAAGTACGTGAACTGTATTTTCCAACGACACCAGAAACATATCGATTGTATGTTTGGGAATTTTGTAACTGAATTTTGAAAATTGGCATATTGTCACATTACGGATTTCAAAATGAGTGAATGGGCACTTCCGGTTAAGGTGTGCGATGATGCGACATATTTTCCAAGAAAGTACGTGAACTTTATTTTCCAACGACACCAGAAACATATCGATTGTATGTTTGGGAATTTTGTAACTGAATTTTGAAAATTGGTATATTGTCACATTACGGATTTGAAAATGAGTGAATGGGCACTTCCGGTTGAGGTGTGCCATGATGCGACATATTTTCCAAGAAAGTACGTGAACTGTATTTTCCAACGACACCAGGAACATATCGATTGTATGTTTGGGAATTTTGTAACTGAATTTTGAAAATTGTCATATTGTCACATTACGAATTTAAAAATGAGTGAATGGGCACTTCCGGTTGAGGTGTGCCATGATGCGACATATTTTCCAAGAAAGTACGTGAACTGTGTTTTCCAACGACACCAGAAACATATCGATTGTATATTTGGGAATTTTGTAACTGAATTTTGAAAATTGGCATATTGTCACATTACGGATTTCAAAATGAGTGAATGGGCACTTCCGGTTGAGGTGTGCCATGATGCGACATATTTTCCAAGAAAGTACGTGAACTGTATTTTCCAACGACACCAGAAACATATCGATTGTATGTTTGGGAATTTTGTAACTGAATTTTGAAAATTGGCATATTGTCACATTACGGATTTGAAAATGAGTGAATGGGCACTTCCGGTTGAGGTGTGCCATGATGCGACATATTTTCCATGAAAGTACGTGAACTGTATTTTCCAACGACACCAGAAACATATCGATTGTATGTTTGGGAATTTTGTAACTGAATTTTGAAAATTGGCATATTGTCACATTACGGATTTGAAAATGAGTGAATGGGCACTTCCGGTTGAGGTGTGCCATGATGCGACATATTTTCCAAGAAAGTACGTGAACTGTATTTTCCAACGACACCAGAAACATATCGATTGTATGTTTGGGAATTTTGTAACTGAATTTTGAAAATTGGCATATTGTCACATTACGGATTTCAAAATGATTGAATGGGCACTTCCGGTTGAGGTGTGCCATGATGCGACATATTTTCCAAGAAAGTACGTGAACAGTATTTTCCAACGACACCAGAAACATATCGATTGTATGTTTGGGAATTTTGTAACTGAATTTTGAAAATTGGCATATTGTCACATTACGAATTTGAAAATGAGTGAATGGGCACTTCCGGTTGAGGTGTGCCATGATGCGACATACTTTCCAAGAAAGTACGTGAACTGTATTTTCCAACGACACCAGAAACATATCGATTATATGTTTGGGAATTTTGTAACTGAATTTTGAAAATTGGCATATTGTCACATTACGGATTTGAAAATGAGTGAATGGGCTCTTCCGGATGAGGTGTGCCATGATGCGACATATTTGCTAAGAAAGTACGTGAACTGTATTTTCCAACGACACCAGAAACATCGATTGTATGTTTGGGAATTTTGTAACTGAATTTTGAAAATTGGCATATTGTCACATTACGAATTTGAAAATGAGTGAATGGGCACATCCGTTTGAGGTGTGCCATGATGCGACATATTTTCCAAGAAAGTACGTGAACTGTATTTTCCAACGACACCAGAAACATATCGATTGTATGTTTGGGAATTTTGTAACTGAATTTTGAAAATTGGCATATTGTCACATTACGGATTTAAAAATGAGTGAATGGGCACTTCCGGTTGAGGTGTGCGATGATGCGACATATTTTCCAAGAAAGTACGTGAACTTTATTTTCCAACGACACCAGAAACATATCGATTGTATGTTTGGGAATTTTGTAACTGAATTTTGAAAATTGGCATATTGTCACATTACGGATTTGAAAATGAGTGAATGGGCTCTTCCGGTTGAGGTGTGCCATGATGCGACATATTTGCTAAGAAAGTACGTGAACTGTATTTTCCAACGACACCAGAAACATATCGATTGTATGTTTGGGAATTTTGTAACTGAATTTTGAAAATTGGCATATTGTCACATTACGAATTTGAAAATGAGTGAATGGGCACTTCCGGTTGAGGTGTGCCATGATGCGACATATTTTCCAAGAAAGTACGTGAACTGTATTTTCCAACGACACCAGAAACATATCGATTGTATGTTTGGGAATTTTGTAACTGAATTTTGAAAATTGGCATATTGTCACATTACGGATTTGAAAATGAGTGAATGGGCTCTTCCGGTTGAGGTGTGCCATGATGCGACATATTTGCTAAGAAAGTACGTGAACTGTATTTTCCAACGACACCAGAAACATATCGATTGTATGTTTGGGAATTTTGTAACTGAATTTTGAAAATTGGCATATTGTCACATTACGAATTTGAAAATGAGTGAATGGGCACTTCCGGTTGAGGTGTGCCATGATGCGACATATTTTCCAAGAAAGTACGTGAACTGTATTTTCCAACGACACCAGAAACATATCGATTGTATGTTTGGGAATTTTGTAACTGAATTTTGAAAATTGGCATATTGTCACATTACGGATTTCAAAATGAGTGAATGGGCACTTCCGGTTAAGGTGTGCGATGATGCGACATATTTTCCAAGAAAGTACGTGAACTTTATTTTCCAACGACACCAGAAACATATCGATTGTATGTTTGGGAATTTTGTAACTGAATTTTGAAAATTGGTATATTGTCACATTACGGATTTGAAAATGAGTGAATGGGCACTTCCGGTTGAGGTGTGCCATGATGCGACATATTTTCCAAGAAAGTACGTGAACTGTATTTTCCAACGACACCAGGAACATATCGATTGTATGTTTGGGAATTTTGTAACTGAATTTTGAAAATTGTCATATTGTCACATTACGAATTTAAAAATGAGTGAATGGGCACTTCCGGTTGAGGTGTGCCATGATGCGACATATTTTCCAAGAAAGTACGTGAACTGTGTTTTCCAACGACACCAGAAACATATCGATTGTATATTTGGGAATTTTGTAACTGAATTTTGAAAATTGGCATATTGTCACATTACGGATTTCAAAATGAGTGAATGGGCACTTCCGGTTGAGGTGTGCCATGATGCGACATATTTTCCAAGAAAGTACGTGAACTGTATTTTCCAACGACACCAGAAACATATCGATTGTATGTTTGGGAATTTTGTAACTGAATTTTGAAAATTGGCATATTGTCACATTACGGATTTGAAAATGAGTGAAAGGGCACTTCCGGTTGAGGTGTGCCATGATGCGACATATTTTCCAAGAAAGTACGTGAACTGTATTTTCCAACGACACCAGAGACATATCGATTGTATGTTTGGGAATTTTGTAACTGAATTTTGAAAATTGGCATATTGTCACTTTTCAAAATTCAGTTACAAAATTCCCAAACATACAATATGTATGTTTCTGGTGTCGTTCGAAAATACAGTTCACGTACTTTCTTGGAAAATATGTCGCATCATAGCACACCTCAACCGGAAGTGCCCATTCACTCATTTTCAAATTCGTAATGTGACAATATGCCAATTTTCAAAATTCAGTTACAAAATTCCCAAACATACAATCGATATGTTTCTGGTGTCGTTGGAAAATACAGTTCACGTACTTTCTTGGAAAATATGTCGCATCATGGCACACCTCAACCGGAAGTGCCCATTCACTCATTTTCAAATCCGTAATGTGACAATATACCAATTTTCAAAATTCAGTTACAAAATTCCCAAACATACAATCGATATGTTTCTGGTGTCGTTGGAAAATAAAGTTCACGTACTTTCTTGGAAAATATGTCGCATCATCGCACACCTTAACCGGAAGTGCCCATTCACTCATTTTCAAATCCGTAATGTGACAATATGCCAATTTTCAAAATTCAGTTACAAAATTCCCAAACATACAATCGATATGTTTCTGGTGTCGTTGGAAAATAAAGTTCACGTACTTTCTTGGAAAATATGTCGCATCATCGCACACCTCAACCGGAAGTGCCCATTCACTCATTTTGAAATCCGTAATGTGACAATATGCCAATTTTCAAAATTCAGTTACAAAATTCCCAAACATACAATCGATATGTTTCTGGTGTCGTTGGAAAATACAGTTCACGTACTTTCTTGGAAAATATGTCGCATCATGGCACACCTCAACCGGAAGTGCCCATTCACTCATTTTGAAATCCGTAATGTGACAATATGCCAATTTTCAAAATTCAGTTACAAAATTCCCAAACATACAATCGATATGTTTCTGGTGTCGTTGGAAAATACGGTTCACGTACTTTCTTGAAAAATATGTCGCATCATGGCACACCTCAACCGGAAGTGCCCATTCACTCATTTTCAAATCCGTAATGTGACAATATGCCAATTTTCAAAATTCAGTTACAAAATTCCCAAACATACAATCGATATGTTTCTGGTGTCGTTGGAAAATAAAGTTCACGTACTTTCTTGGAAAATATGTCGCATCATCGCACACCTCAACCGGAAGTGCCCATTCACTCATTTTGAAATCCGTAATGTGACAATATGCCAATTTTCAAAATTCAGTTACAAAATTCCCAAACATACAATCGATATGTTTCTGGTGTCGTTGGAAAATACAGTTCACGTACTTTCTTGGAAAATATGTCGCATCATGGCACACCTCAACCGGAAGTGCCCATTCACTCATTTTGAAATCCGTAATGTGACAATATGCCAATTTTCAAAATTCAGTTACAAAATTCCCAAACATACAATCGATATGTTTCTGGTGTCGTTGGAAAATACAGTTCACGTACTTTCTTGGAAAATATGTCGCATCATGGCACACCTCAACCGGAAGTGCCCATTCACTCATTTTCAATTCCGTAATGTGACAATATGCCAATTTTCAAAATTCAGTTACAAAATTCCCAAACATACAATCGATATGTTTCTGGTATCGTTGGAAAATAAAGTTCACGTACTTTCTTGGAAAATATGTCGCATCATGGCACACCTCAACCGGAAGTGCCCATTCACTCATATTCAAATTCGTAATGTGACAATATGCCAATTTTCAAAATTCAGTTACAAAATTCCCAAACATACAATCGATTTGTTTCTGGTGTCGTTCGAAAATATAGTTCACGTAGTTTCTTGGAAAATATGTCGCATCATGGCACACCTCAACCGGAAGTCCCCATTCACTCATTTTCAAATTCGTAATGTGACAATATGCCAATTTTCAAAATTCAGTTACAAAATTCCCAACATACAATCGATATGTTTCTGGTGTCGTTGGAAAATACAGTTCACTTACTTTCTTGGAAAGTATGTCGCATCATGGCACACCTCAACCGGAAGTGCCCATTCACTCATTTTGAAATCCGTAATGTGACAATATGCCAATTTTCAAAATTCAATTACAAAATTCCCAAACATACAATCGATGTTTCTGGTGTCGTTCGAAAACACAAGTTACGTACTTTCTAGAAAAAATGTGTCGTATCATGGCACGCTTCAAACGAAGTTGTCTCTTCAAATACGAAATCAAAAGCGGAAAAGGACTAAAGCAGCAATATTCAAAATCAGTTGCAAAATTCTCAGGCATACAATCGACATATATGTTAATCGACATATATGAAATTTCAAAAAAGTATTCAACTTTAATGTTAAAAGGCTAAAATTTAATGAGAATTCAGTTCTAACATTGTTCATATTATTGAAGTAATTAAATGTTCTCAGTAAATCTTTAAAATTTAGGTCTTCCATATAAGCATATAGTGCTCGCTGAAAACACGAATTTGGAGCTCGACGAAAACGCGAATTTAACTTCACGCTTATGTTCGATGGCGTGCTCGCCACAAAAAGTGGTTCGTGTCTTTGCTAAGTTAAATTCGTAAAACGCGAATTTAACTTCACGCACTTTAATCGATTTCTATTAAAACTCATCAAACAATCAATTGACAATTCTAAATTAAATTATTATTAGAAGAATTCATCACAACTTTGATGACATGTCGTTAGTTAAATAAAAGAGTTTAATAAAATTTCTTACTATTCAAAATGAAACGGCTGACATATTTTGGTATTAAATAAAAATGATTAAAATGCATAACGTCCCTGTAATAGCAGAAAAAAACGACTAATGAAGAAAATGTGTCTTTTCGCTTTTCTTTTGGGTATCTGTTCTTAACTTTATCTCCTTGGACAATTTTTGGCAAATGATGTCAGAAAAAACAGAAGGCAGTGACATTGATTGAATGATTTATTTCATTAGAGAAGAATATCTAATGAAAAAATATTCTCAGGAAATAAATCTTGAAAATTAATTTTGCGATCTTTTAATTTCTTTTCCAGAAGAAGGAAATCGTCAGAGCAAAAAAAAAAAAAAAAACAATTACCTAGAATGAATTAAACTTTCATTAATTTATTAAAAGAGAGCTTATTCCTCAAAATCTCAAAATTTAGGACTGTTAGGACTGATTATTAGGAGTGTTTATTTACTTGTTATTTTTCGTCATTATTTATTAGCTTTATTACTTATAAAATTTATTGATTTATTTCTTAATTTATTGACTTCATTTATTTATTTATTTATTTGTTTGTTTATGTTATTAATTTATTGTTATTTGTTTATTTATTTCATCAATTTATTTAGTCAGTCATACATTTTTATTTTATTATTTTTATTTATTTATTTATTTTGTTAATTTATGCATCAGTTTATTTTTATTTTTATTTCACATTTATTGCTTCTTATTTATTTCTTTAATTTATTAGTGTATATATTTTTTTAATATTTTTTTATACTTATATTATTTATATATTTATTAGTGTATTTGTTTTTTATTTACTTATTTAATTTATTTTTGTTCATTTAATTTTAATTTATTTAATTTTATTTAAATATTTATTTATTTCATTTATATTTTTGGTTGTTTATTTTTATTTTATTTTATTTTATTTAAATATTTATCTATTTTATTTTTATTTTTGGTTGTTTATTTATTTATGTTAAATAATCAATTTATTTTTGTTATCTATTTATTTATGCACGGATTTATTAATTTTCATATTTATTTATTTATTTATTTATACATTTTTTATTTTGCTTATTTATTTATATATGATTTTATTTATTCCTTAATGTATTAATTAGTTTACTTATTTATAATATTTTTTATTTCTTATGATGTTTAGTTTAATTAGTTTACTAATTCAATTAATTTTTAATTTTCTTTTTTGTATTTTATTTTTTTATTTTGTCTAAAAATTTATTAATTAATTTCTGGGGTACGTGAAGACCAATTATTACAAAAAAAAAAAAACCATAATATAATTTTTTTGTTTATAATTGTCTGAACCACTTCCAATTTAATTATGATGACACATAATTTATAATTATCAGAAATTGTAATTTGCTTGACGTTTTCTTTGGGTCGGTGTGACAAATTTTTATTGAGTCTTTTTGCGGAAAATATTTAAAGAAATTAATCGTAATGAAATGAATGAACAGTCCTATAGCAAAAATAAAATATGAAATATTAAAATTAGATTAGATCGCTATTACGTGCGCGGAACGGTACGACGGTACCTGATGATATAAATAAATACCTTTTGGGAGAACATCATGAGCTTTTTTCATATTTGCTTCACCTCATCTAATTAGTTTAAAGCCAAATTAAAATTTTTCGAACATCATTTGAAATTTCTTACACAGAAATTACCGGTAAAATAAAGAAAAACCATTAAAAAATTCGAAAATACAAAACGAAAAGCGAAAAGCAAAAAATGGCCTAAAGACGATATATGGCCCAAAGAAATTTTGAACCGAATCGTGCGGACGCACGTTTTTTTTTTTGGTTCTTGTTCTTGTAATACCAATTAAAATGCTTCAAATGATTTTCAAATGACTGTCGTTTATTCCTTCGATGTAATTTAACATGACAACCGAAGGTCGAACCATGTCAAGCCAAAGTAGAAACATGACAAGATGTTCTCAATTTATTTGACAAAAAAAAGACCTCATAGAAATTTAATGAGATGATGGTATTTATTGGGGCTCAGATGTGATGCGAGGGAGTTATTCCTATGAGAATTATTGGAGACTTTTCAAAAACTTTGGGTTAACTAGTAATGAATTGTAAGAATTTTGCCCATTTTTTACATTATTTTTATTTGGAAACTAATATCGATTGTGCCAGAGAAGAAATGCATTCATTTCGTTACAGAAATATGTTCCGTACGTTCAATCCCAATCCCGGAAAAAAATCCCAAGATAGGTTGATTTGGATGTTATTCAAACAGGGGTAGTTTTCAACCAAAGTTAGTCTTCAATCTTAGGTAGTTCTTGGGTAAAGGAGGTCTCAACAAAAAACAAATCTTTAGTTAGCGATAGTCCCCAATCGGAGGTAATCTTTAAGTTAATTAATTCTAGTTAGTGTCAATCCTCAAAACCAACGATAGTCATCAAAAACGAAAAGTCCTCAAACAGTGGTCAGAATCAGATCAGATTAGACCAAACTAGATCGATTAGAAGGATTACATACTCGTGCTTTTATCCAACCAAATTGGGTACAGTCAATTTGGACTGGGTTTAAAAATCCATTCAATTCAATTTAGGCATCATCACGAATTAGGTATAACCAATATGCAGACCATGTGTTCTGTTCATACAACCAACTAGGTCGAAATTAATCCGGATAGATCCATTCGTAGCTAAATGAAATTGAATTTCACTTCTGGCTCCATCAAACCAAATTTTATAAGATTGAATTCATCTATTACGAACACATTTTCTTTCCGTTATTGAAGGACAATTGCGGTGAACATTTTGCCGCAAATTGAAACGAATTGAATCATAAAAATAATTTCATTTATTCTCTTGTTTGTTTGCATTGTGTTATCCTTTCCTTTACCAATTCAGTTTTGATTCGTGTTTTCCTTCGATTATTTTACAATCTTTGATATATTCGTTGACAATCTCGTGATGCTTGAGATAATAGACCACTTCGTTCTTTACAACCCCCTTCCTCCCATCATTCTTCACGGTGTCTGTTTTCAGTCTTTTAACCCAGATGTCGCTGAATTAGGTTGAATGTTTTGAAGGTTTTATAGACTGGTTGGTGGTTGGTAAGAATTCGTTTGACTTCTATTTTGAATTTTTCAATTTAGTAATTTCAATAAATTCTCTTGTTCTCAAGCTTCCACAAAAAACAATAAAAAATCGAACTGAATCGAACTGAATCGAACACGTCATCACTAACCGCTACCGCTTACCAATCGAATGAAATGCCAAAAGAAAAACTTGTACTAAGCCGTTTCCCTCGTCTCCCTCGTCTCATCGAAAATAAAAGCCAATCTATAACGAACCACAAGCAAACTTGTCGACATTTAAAAAATTCATTCAATTCTTCATTTTATTTCAGTTCAATTGAATTCACATCGATTCAATTTTTCAATTCTATTCATTCAAAATCAGTCCATCAATCTATACCATCATCCCGGCCATCATCATTGACTACGAACGAATGAACGTTTATGTAAATACAAAGATTGAAGTGAATGAATAATGGAAATGGTGGGGAAAATTCGAGAGGAAAAAAAGGGGTGAACAGAAGAAGCAAGAGAGAAACGGTGAAAGAACGAGAATTAAAATTCGATCGTTCTACTAAATTGAAATTATTGTAACACCCACTACTATCAATCAGCCTCACCTCACTTTTGAGGATAGAAAACCCTTTTCTGGCGAAAATTTTGTTTAGATGACCCTCGCCCCCTCCGCCCGTTGCTTCGTATGATTGTTTACATTTTTTGTTATTGTGTTTTATCATTATTGGTATTATTATTACTGTCGTTTTATTTGTGTTAGTTCTGTAGGGTCGCACTAACCTCTCTGCTCCACCCTTCGCACCCTTATCTCAACTTCAGCTAAATTGTTCTCATTGGGATCAATTATTTTCTTGTTGGAAATTTCTGTTGCTTCTGTTGTTGTTGTTGTTGTTGTTTTTGATTATTGTGATTGTTGTTTAGTTACGATCTATGTCTGTTTGATTGACTGTTTCAGAGCAATTCTCTTCAGTTCTCGTGAGCCCCCGGAGGGAAATAGTTTTCGTTGATTTCGAAATGAATTCATTTTAGGAACAATGCCTTTCTCCATTCTCTTCTTCCCCTTTCCACCCTCTCTCCTTCTCCCTTTCCCTCGGACCACTTTATGGTCGCTTCTTGCCCATGGCAACACACTTCACCGCATGGAAATTGTCATCGAATCGGATGAAGCGACCGAATTGATGTCGTCCTATTACGACTAATCCATCGCTTCGAAATATTACTTCTCCTCGTCGTCATCATTTTGACGTTCTGCCTGGGCATTGACTGACGTTGATTTGCCATTTTGATAAATTAAAAAATTGCATCCATTGACTGATTGAGAACGCGAAAGCGACGACACTTGAAAAGAGACAACAATATTAATAATGACACAACGACAACAACAACAGCAACAATAACAACAATAATAACAATTACGTTAATACACTTAATATGTTTATGTGGGAGAATGATAGTAATGGTTGGAACCGGCCAACAGTGATGATAATAATGCGGTCGGCACACGAGATTAGTGGTAGAAGGTGGATGACACGATGTACCACTGATGACTTTCATTAGTTTATTTGTTTTGTTTTGCTTTTTTGCTGATTTTCGATTTGGTACTGTTGTTGTTGTTGCTGGCATTACAGCATTTCACTAATTGTTGTTGCGCACCACTTTAGTTTGTCAATAGCAGATAAAGTTGATTTCTAACCGATGCAAATGGAAGAATTGTGAGAATTTAAGAAAAACCATCAGGAAGGTGAATGGGAGAGAGAAAGATAGAGACATATATGTAGTTGAGAAGGTGGTGGTGTAGGTGAGGGCCAAGAGAGGAAGGCATAGCGTGTAAGGGCTCGTGTACGAAATGCAGTGAGAGAAACGGAGTGAAAGAGAGAGGGCATTATTAGAGAGATACCGAAAGAGAAGGAGAGAAAAGAGCGACAACAGTAGAGGTCGAGACAAGAGAAGATCGGCATTTATGAATGAAAGAAATTCTGTCATTGATTTCCAATTCTGTTATCGATTGATTAAGCGTGGACTTATTGTGTAGTGAAGGAGTTAATTGTGTGTTAGTTTTAATTAATACTATATTCTCTTATAAATCTACATTCCTAACGCTTTTTATTTTACTATTTTTTTATTTGCTAAATGATCTCTCAGTGATGACAAATAAAAGTGTGGCGTGTTTTCAAAAAGGGAATTTTTTATAGACGTATTGAATTGTTTAAAATATTGCGATGGTAAAACAGAATATATCAAGCTTAATTCAACTACGTTTGTTACCGTTTGCAAAAAGAAAACTATGATCAAATATTCGTTGGTAATGACTATTCTCTTCGAATAGAAATTAATAACATAAAAATGCTTTAATTTCTTATCCCTTTTTAATTCGTTCTTTTTTATCCTTCTGATAACATTCTTTCTTATTTTTATTTTTATTAATAATTGTTTATAACAATTTTTCAAAATGCAAAGTGCATAATCTTTCTTGGCTGGACATATCTTTTTGTATTTCTGCTCTTTTTGTTTGATAACCTTGGCATCGTTCCGGAGACGTCCGTGTAAAACTTTAATGAATTCCTTTAATTGTACTATTCACGAATATCGCCTCTTGGTCCTTGACGATTGTTTCATACACGATTATTTTCACTTCAGTTTCTCTGTTTAATCAAATATCGCACAATATTACGATGATGATGGGGGACAGACCACGGAGGCGTGGTGAGAAAGAGATGTTATGATGGAACGTCTAATGATGAGATCCGGTATTGCAATTTCCAATATCCGAACAATAATAGTCACTGAGGCAGGCGTAGGTGGCTCGCAATACGGCTAAAACAGTCATCAATATCATGAACATTAGTGTAATTATTAAATCTCCTAACCGTGCTCTTCTTCTAATGTCACGACCACACTCACTAGTTTGTTCTTCTTTACCGATTCTTCTACGCAATACTTTTTATCATTTGATGGTGGTATCCACAAGATATTCACTGCTAGTTAACCAAAGGATTAAAACGAATTTATGTCTCTCTTACGCCGACACCTCACGAGAAATAACCAAAAGATTTCGAATTGCAGATCATCATTCGGTTTTCTTTGAGTGCATTAAATTCTTGTGCTTAGAATGGATCAGTAGAGATTACAACACCCATTTAATGCTTTCATCGCTAGACGCCTTTATTAGAATGAAGCTATTTTTTAACCTCCGTCTATTAAACGTGAATGCAGCCCTACGCGATTTGCTCTTACGTCAGCTTTGTGTTTCGGCAGACATTCGTTAGAGCCGAGAAAAAAAAATAGATGGCAATGTGATGGTAATAAAATGCAGAGAGTGAAAAAGGAACGAGTTTGGAAAAGCAAAGATAAAAGCAAAAAAAGTAGTTACATCTCAGCAGTTGCATTTGGAAATTTTGAAAAAAATTTACGATCTTTTTATTTTGCAACAGCATCTCTCACTCCCTCCTATACCACCCACCCACCCATCTTCCCGGAACATCGAAACAATAACACCAAATCATCGTCTCCTGACTGACTATACGAATAGCGTTCATTAAACTGACATTTACGAACGTTCGTAGCAATAAAAATTCACGCCAAATTCATGAATGCATGAAGCTGTCGTTAAGTGTTGTCAAGAGTGTTTTGGGGCGAACACGTCGAAACATAGTTGAGTCTACATTATATGCGATGGCAGGGTTTCTTTTCCATGACGGAATTTTTAAGAGTGGTTTTCAAAATATTTCCGTCTGAAACTGAAAAGTTCGTTTTAGAAAAAGCTATTCGCTATTTTTTGAGCGTTCATACTCCCCGCCCACTGTTCGTTCTATAGGGGAAGAATTGCCGAGTGTAATTGTAATTCGTATGGATGAACATTCTGAAAATTCTGAGCGATACAATAATAATGATCATTCGTCGTATTTGAATGCAAAAACAAGGTTTCCATCGAAAGTTAGTCTGAGAAAGTAAAGAAGAAATACAAAAATCTTAGCAATATAAAAATATATGTTAAAAAAATATGAAAATGTATCCGTTTGTTATTGCGAAGAACACACAATTCCTGCAGGAAATATGGAAAAAATCATTCAGATTTTTTTCTTTCAAAAAATCTAAATTTAAAGTAAAATTATTGCGAAGGAATTCATTTGGATTCCAAGTTTTCTCGGGGTTTAGTGAGTTCGTAATTATTAAGGCGATAATAATGATAATGACATGAATGCCGGTGTAATTATGGGTCGCGCAGATATTTGTAATAATTTGTTTTATTATTATAATGTCGTTTCCTTTCACCTCCGTGTTCGCACATTTCGCATTTCAATTTTCTTCAAAAACAATTCTGACAATTTAAATTCTACATCAAGGTATTGAAGGACACTGCCATGTTGTGCGGTGCGGTGAGTTTGCGTTGGTGTAAGTGCGTACGCATATTTTTAATCTTCATCATACCTTCACGCATTATTAACTCCTTTTGCGTGAAATGGCTGGGCGCCACTTGAAAAATGTAATAAAATTTTCTTACACATACATATAAATAAACAAAAACGTCTATACACGCACACACCAACAACCACGTACATCACATACACTCTTCGGAGTAGGAAGATCCGATGAAGAAGTGTTCGAAAAAAATTGCTCATACGACATGAAGCACATCTCATTGAGACACGAGCCTGACACGCAGAAAGATGTCGGACGGGGAAACATTTAAATATTTTTACACTTGAATATTTTCATTAAAATGCTAGGATCATGTTTTTGTCTGCACTCTATTTTGATAAATCTTCAGATTCCACTTCTCCAAAGGACTCTCATACAAGTCCTTTATAATACTTTTATGTGAGTCAACAAACAGAAAATTACAAAAAAATTAAAAACAAAACGGAAAAGGAAATGTGTAGGAAAGTAATAGTGGGAGTGGGAGTGGAAGAGACAGAGAAAGAAAGAAATGAAGAAGGAATGAGCTGAACATACGTAATAATTTAAGAACGTGTAGTAGGAAAAATATTCGTGTAGAGATAAATAAATAAAATATATCACTCAAGGGAAGCAAATACACAATGAGAGTTGAATCCAAAGTACCAAATACGTTTTATAATTATTCGTTGTAATGAATTCATGAAAGTTTTAAACAGGCAGTAGTAGATATTTTTCAAATACTGTAAGATCTCTCGAAGTAGGTCGGCTAGCCAGCCTCAGGGTCAGCTTCTTCGAGGAATACTTTTATTAAAGAAATGTTTAAATTTAAAGTATCCTTTATGGCTTTTGCTTTTATTTACCATTATTTTAAAGTGTATTTGTACAATTTTTAATTTATTTCTTAGATGTTTTTTATGAAATTTTATATTTTATGTGTATAAATATTTAATATAGTTAATATATTTAAGCAGCAGTAATTCATTTTAACCTTATATACCGTTATTTTAAGCCATATTTACTGGGGTCGTTCAAAGTATTCTCGGTATAGATGTAAATAGTCGTTTATGTAATAAATTTCAATTTTATTTTTTCAATATAATTTGTAACAATTATTATTCCATTACACTTCTCACATATAGATATAAATTTTCAATATCAATCAATTTTCAATATATTCAATTTTCAATATAGATATAAATTTTCAATATCCTTCAGAAAATGAAATTCCTCTTTCTATAAAAAATTGAGAAGTAGTTCACGGCTTAAGCTATTCGTCGTAGGAAAATTGTTTTCCGCAATGAAATTTTTTCGAGTTTTGAAAGAAATAATAAATACTAGGAGTTTAATTGACTATTTTCGTGTAATAGAACTCGAAGGTGACGCTTCAGAACAACACACAAACGATTAGTTTACCCTTTTCGTTCCGGCTTAAACTTCCCAATAATTAAGCGAAATTTTCCTTAAATTGTTTGATATAAAATTTCGTAAGAAGAGGGGTGTTCTGAGCGTTTTTCGCACTGGATCAACACCTGCTTATTTCAGCACTACGAAACCTTGTTTGACCTAGTTTCAAGTTTATTCAGTTTAGGTCATTCCAACTGTCGTTAATAAAGGATAATTTGTGAACGAATGATCCCGATTAATTATCGAAAATAATTCATTACATTATTACGTTATCAATAAAACGCTTTGATACCGAGAATATGCCGAACGTACCCTATAATTCCGAATAATTTCTTCATTTATCTCAATAGTTCTTCAATTATTGTTCTTTACATTATTTCCTGTTTTGCCTACTGTTTTTTCTGGGTCTTAATTTCAATTTTTAAAATTTAAAGTAAAATTTAATTTCAATTTTCGTTTCCATCTTTTTACCTATTCTTAAATTGAAGAAAATTGGCTTTTAATATTTTTCAAATTGATGTAGACGACTTAATATTCTTAATGTTTTAATAAAAAAAAATATATTATTACAAAAAAAAAGTAATGCAAATTGTATGATTGTTCTGTGGAATATAATTCCGAATATTTTTTTTCATTTTACTAAATTTTTCCTTTTACGCATTCATAATAATATTGAATAATAGTTATTATTACTGCGTTATTAAATTGATTTATTTTAGAAGAATAATTATTAAAAATTTTGAAATTTTTATTATAATAAAATAATAAAGAAATTGTCCACGTTTAATCTCCTTCCCGTTTCTCCATTTCATCCTCCTTTGTAATTGTTTGTCTGTATTGTATTTTGATACTATTACTATCGTTGGTTTAAGGAAGGGCCTCAATCCATATTTCTGTTCTATTTTTGTTCCGCAAACCCTTGAAAATTGAAATCACATAAACGTCAAAATCTCTCAATAAAACAATTTTCTCAATTGCTTCAATGGCATTGTTCGCGATGGAACTTTTCTGTTTGCGGCTTTTAAACAGTTTTGCACCAATTTACGTCACCGGCACTACGTCGTGTACCACCGACACCAAACCTATTGTTGCCAGTCGCCTGCTGACAACCATCACTTTCGTTGCATCACTTCGGCTATGGCGTTGTATTCTATTGTCCTCGTATATCGATTGAAAAAAGTTTTTCTTTGTACCATAAAAAAAAGATTATTTTTTTATATTTTTTCTCTTTGAGTAACGCTCCCTCTGTGTCATGATTGTTCATACCCTTTCTCTCTCTGCCTACATTTAGTACTATAAATCTCGCTCTATTTCTTCCCGTCTCTCTCTCTTACTCCTTTGTGTTATTGTGTTTGTATTTAAGTCATTGTTGTTTTGTGTTTAGTATCGCTACCGTTTGAGCCATCGTCCTTGTACCTCATTCCTTGTACACGTTTCCGTTTTGCCTTTATGCTTCTTTACACTTCCTTTATTTTTCTATTTTTTTTGCCGTACATCTGTTGCTTTGTTTTGCGTTTTGTTTTTGTTTTTTTGTTTGTTTGTTGTTTTTTTTATTGTCACTGTTGTCACCAGTGATGCATACCTAAAAGCTACTACTACTGCTCGTGCTAGTATTACTCCTACTACTACTACTACTCCTACTACTACTACTACTACTACTGCTACAATTTCTATTGTATGGCAAAACAACGAGAACGATAAAAAAAAACAATCCTTAGAAAAAACGGTTTTCTATTAAACAATGTAAAAAAATGGAATACAGAACCGATTGAAAGGATAAAAATAGAAAATGAATGCTGAATGGAAATTGAGTAAGTGACAAACAAATACACCCACACAACTTTGCTCATGCACATACACACACACCCCGACGTATCCATTTATAACATCATATCCATCGTGGGTCCGTTGGGTATTGAGTAAAATTGTTTTATACTGGTTTTGACTAAACTGCCATTGGAAATGGTTGTCGGATGTGGTGCCGGTGGTGCGAGTGGTCGGTCAGATACAGATATGGCATGGCGGGGAAAGAGGAAGCCATTGTTAGACAATCTTGTTGAATTCTATAGTATTTATTTAAATCACATTTTTTCGTGTGTCGACTGTTGACCGATAGATTGTTGTCAAATGTGTGGAAAAAAACGATTTATGATTTTATGTCCGATTTTAAAAAATATTAAATTTTTCGAATATTCTCTTTCTCTCTCGTTTCTTTTGTATCGATTATTATATTGCATAAGTATACATTTCTTTATGTGGCAATATCTCAATATGGATGAATTATCTTAATGATGGATGACTTTCAGTTATCCTACTCTATTTCCCCATTCTCCTCTCTCTTTCCCCTCTATCCCCCCTCTCTCTCTCTTACGGTATCTTCTCTATAAATTTGTTACTGTATAGTTGTCGTTAATGGGATGTATTACTAAGGATAGTAACCTCATAGACTTCAAGGAGGGAGAAATATAGAAAATTTGAATCCGAAGTTTGAAAATGTGAAAATTGAATATTTAAAAATTGAATAATACAGAATTTCAAATAGCAAACGGAATTATTGATTGAATTCAAAACTTCTTGGATAAAATGAAAACACTTTATACTAGTAAAATATATAAACATTTTCGTATATATAAATATTCGTATTGTGTTTCGATTTCAACACTTTGAATGATATTTAGAAAGGGTTGAAGGATATTCAACACATGTACGATAAATTCACCAACCCTTTGGTGAATTATTGGTGAATTATATGGTGAATTATTGATAACGGAGTTATTTCTAAATAAAGATTTAACGGCTAAGACACCATCGGTGTTTTGACCACGTAGAAATTTTAAATCCAATAGTGTTTGTATTTACTGGAATTTTTCCAAAATAGCATGCACTGCCTCTGTCTCGACGGACAATTATTGCGACTGTACTAATATTTGAATACAATTCTAACCATCGCCCTTAAATTGATTTAGTATTCTTGTTAGAAATTATTAAATGTTGTTTGTTTATGAAACATCGCGGTAATAGAAATGTTAACCTTGAGTAGCGTGTTCACGTTGATAGTTGCTAAATGCAGTATTTCTCTTGGTGTTAGGAACAGCGTCATTGATTTTTATCGTCATCATAGTCAGGGGATTATCCTATTACAAAATTGACTTTATATGGTATTAAAATAGAATTATATTTCTGTTCCTTCCTTCTTGTTTCGAAATCGATTCAAACTGTTTGCCAAAGTGTGTTGTAAATGGATTAAATGAAATGAAAAATGATTGATGACGCGTTCAATATATTTTCCATTGGGTATTAGCTTTTTAATACTCTGAAAAATTAATTCCTTCATATCTGAAAAATAAAGAAAATTAAGAACAAAAATCAAAAAGTTTTCCCCCAAATTTCAAATCAATTAATAATCAATTGGAGTTAAATATTGTTTGTAGCGTGTGATATAAATTACATCGAAGCAATGTTCTGGCGCAGCCGCTTTCGAAACTTGCGCTGTGTAAAAGACGGTTCTGTCATCGGTGAGCAGTATCTCGATAGTCAGTCGTCTGTTTCTTTGATGACTATTTTCAAATGACTGAGGGGGTCCCACTGAATTTCTTAGAATCCATACTCTTTTTGCGCCACTTGTACCACAATGTTCTTGTGACACTTTACTCTCAGAGACACAATGATGAATATACGTTGTATTTCCAGTAACCATTCGTGTCAGGTATTTTAGTAATTCCTCGTAATTGGGAATAGCTCGCAAACGAATGATCATTATTGTGTTTATATCCTCTGCGTATTGCCATCCAAATATCGAGAATATGCTGAACGTTCCTTATAAATCGATTTCTAGCATCAAGTTTCATCATCAAGAATAACCTTCAACCTACCAACCATCCCTTATAAAATTTCATTAAATTATTCAAATATTTTCTGTTCAAGGTTTTTGACACCTCTGCTTAAAGTTATATTGAAGGTCAACGTCATTGCCATCGTCATTGTCATTGTCATCTCCATCGTCATTGATATCTATCTATTGGGGCATCGATCCGAGCTACCAGCATTTCTTTTTCAATATTAGAAAAATTATATCTCATTTTTCTTCTTCCCTCCTCTCGTGCACACCACTCCTTATAGTCTTATCGTTTTTTCACTTGTTTGTCAGGATTATATTGCTTGCATTTTGACTTTGGCTTTGTGACCGGTCCGTTGGAAATTGAAATGCAAATGTTTGATTTTACTTTGTTTAAGTTTATGCTATTGAAAATCGATTTTTGTGATTCTTTTATTCGATATTTTCTGAATAGAATATATATAATTTTTTTAATGCTTTGATGTATTCTGTGAAAATCGAATATTCACGTACTAAATTAGGAATCTTTCAGCAAGAGGTGTCATTTTAAAATAAAGAGAAATAAGAGAAATTGAATTTTTGTGTAAGAGTGGTAAAAGGAAAAAGCGATCAGATATAAAAATCGTTTTGCAATTTCGCAAAAAAGTTTTATGTGTGGTTTGGGTCCCTTTGAATTTCTAAGTATTAAAGATTCGATTTTTTTAAAGAAACCAAACATTTTATCGCATTAAATTTAAATTTTAATCTCAGTTTTCTTACTCTATACGACTTTTCCTTCTGTCATTACCATTTTTATACCTCTCTTGTGCTCGAAATCTGTTTTAAGTCGCGCAATTAGTTTTGTGACAATCCTTACGAGCTCAGAAAATACAATAAATTATTTGATCTTTTGATCTTTGTCAGTACCTTCTTTTTTCTTTCTAACCTCAAAAAATTAACACAAGAGAGAAAGAAAGACCAGTAGGAAAGAGAGAAAGTTAGACTGTTTCTTTACGAGACGCAATTTCTTACACTTCCTTTTACAAATCTGGCGATAAAATATTTTCCCTTTAAAGTGTAAAAGACTGCAATATCGAAGTTGTACGATTGAAGGAGGCGTAGGAGGGGTAAGGAGGAGGAGGAGGATAAGATTGGTTAGGCGAGTAGTTGAGTCCGCTAAAGTCGCGCTAAAATAACCGTTTATTTCTCAAGTATAGCTAACAGATTATTATAAAACAAAACTGAAAAAGAATAATAAAGAAAATCCAAAAGAAAAACCGACGACTCTACTACGGAGAGACCAAACATCTTTCGGATAACACAATTCGGAAATTGAACGCGCCCTTCCTTCAGCGAAATCTTTTTCCAGTTGAGCAAATCTTTTTTCGTGTTTCCCTCTGGCAGCAGTATCGCTACCAGCAATGCTACAAGCGTCAGCATTTTTTGCATCATGACCAAGTCTTTTTCGGGTTCTGTGATATACATAATGCCCTTAAGCGCGCGAGGCCAGGCCTTTGGTAGCTGGTTGAGAAAAGGCAAAAAGAAACCAAATTCAAAATCAGATTTTCCTACGAGTTAGCAATTATTGCTGTTGGTAGTAGTTTTTGTTCTTACTACTTGCCATTCGTTCTCATTGCTTTTCATTTTCTTCTATTCAAGAAGAAAAAAAAATCTGCTGAACTCTGTGATGTCGCATAAATTAGTAGAAATTTTCACTGATTTTAATTTTAGATTTTATATGTGTGAAGAAATTGCCGCTGCTTGTGCTTTTTTGAATTTTTTTTTTGAAAATTTGTTGTATTGGAAAGGGAGCAGATATAGAGGTAGAACATATCTGGTTTATGAGATACTACGCTGTTGACTTATCGTGGAGAGGACGTTGAATGGCACAGTGGAAGCACATCGGCATGAAATTTAATTTCAGTTTAATTTGAGAAAAATGTGTTTGCTGATATGCTTTTATTTTATAATAATTGAGCCTCCAAAAGAAGGTTATCTTCTGTTTTATATTTTGGAATGTGTTTAAAACTCATATAGAGTTTATTAAAGTGGCGAAGGAGGGAGGAAGCATGATGGTGGTGAGTGGAGGGAGGAGGGAGGAGAAAGTAGAACTTTGAACAAAATTTTAATTGAATTAAGATTCGACAGGACATCATAGTTTTTACTTTTTCTAGACATTTATCCATGATTTGGTGGAAGTAAATGTTTTTTATGTATTTCGTGATATTACAATTAATTGAGATTTGTATAAAATTCCTTAAGAAAATTGCCCCTTAAGATTGTAAATACAATCTAAAATACAAAACATAAATTTTTTTATGCCCAATCGTTTTTGAGTTATAAGCAAAAATTTTGCTAAGCTACATGAAAATGAAAACCTTCACCGCCACAACTGATTACATGAACAAAAGCGTGACCAATTGCATGTCAAAATAATACTAAATACTAAATTTCTACGACGAGCAATTTTTTAGTTAAGAGATATATACGTACGTCCATATGCGCAAACATTACAATTGACTTAAACAAAATCGATTCAACGGAGACCAGAGTGCAAAATTCCGTTGAAAACTGAATGTAAAATTTTGTTGTCGCGTCGCGGTACTAATTCCATTAGTTCATAAAGAGTCTGTTTAAAATTTGCTTATGATTTTTTTTATCATTTAAATATTGTCTATTAATTTTAATTTTTTTATATGTTTGACTCGTTTGTTAGAAACCTTCTTTATGTTTCGGTTAATCCGTTTGCTACGAGGACAATTATGAAGAAAATTGGTGGCAGCTTGTGAGGAAAATTATACAAAATTGCAATATAAATTGAAATATTAATAATAATAACAATAATAATAATAATATTAATTATAATAATATGTACATTTCCATTTTATATCCTTTATCACCTAACATGTAATGCCACATATATGCGTGTGTATGTATAGAAAATTATCTGCATTCACATTATTACCTCCAACGCAATCGTTTCGGAATATTTCGGTTTCACTGGCACCGCAAAGATTTGTTGAAGGAATCCAAAATCTGTGAAAATTTATAAAATCTGCCAACTGATTTCCTTATTTATAACTTTTCTTTCCTTTTAGCGGAAGTACTCTGACATATGGGCGTTAGTATAAGTGTGTGTGTGTGTGTTCGTGTTTGTGTGTGCTTGTTTATACGGCTACGTCAGAGTGTGTAAGGAGGCGTATGGTCTTTATTTCATTTCAGTTGTTTTCGAAGTAATTTAAATAGATTGTTCTCTATGTATGCATAAATGTGTTGGTAGAACATTTCTATATGAATATACGAGTGTATATGTGTGTTTGTATTTGTGTTTGCTTTCATATGTAGTATGTGTTCAAATTTCTTGGCAAACATTTATGAAGATTATTATGTTGAACAAATTAGTTGAGCACACATAATTCACTACCAAGCCACGCCCCTGCAAGATCCAATCTCCTCTCTAAATACCATCTCTAAATGATGCCCTCTTTAGCTAATCTTTAGCTGCACCACCACCTTCTCACCATCTCTTTGCACTTCTGCCGCAGCAGCTTCGCAACCAACAGAACGGATTTCGGTTAACGAAGCGTTTGGCTTTAGTGGTGGCTGTTAGTGATATGTTGCTGGTATTGTGGCTACTATCGCTATTGTTGTTGCTGTTGTTGTTGTTCCAGCAGCTGCTGTTGTTTCGGAGAAGCAACTAAACAAACGAAGAAGATGTTTTAAATCAATTGAATTATTTCAGTTTTCCTCTTAAGGTTTTTATTATTTTATTCATTGTGGTTGGCAGTTTATAAATTATAGAGTATTATTTTAAGATGTCAGATTCTCTAAATCGGTTTTCTTATTATTGCGGCAATTTAATTGCAAGAATGCAAATTCATTATTCGGACACAGACAAAAAAGGCGAAGAGAGAGGCAAGTAAAGAAGAGAGGAGGGAATAATTTTATATTGGCAGAGTTTCCGATTAGACGATTTAGATATTTGTCTAAAGCACAAATCCAAGCTGTTGAAGCGTAAATAGAATGTGTATCTTATTCTTTTGTTAACATAAAGTTATAAGAACTTGAGTTGTTTTTTTTGATAGTCCTAAATTTTCCTTCTTAGTTTTTTCCGTACCATCATCTCTACATCTTTACCGCAGTTATTTTCCTAATTCTATGTAAAAATCTTGAGAAATCTTTAGAAGAAAATTTTGTGACATTCATTAAATTAGCTAAGTTTGATTATGCTAAGCTAATAAAATGACAAAAGCAGTGTTAGTTATTCTAAAGGTATAACAATTTTAATACAATTGCCAGAATTATCGTTACCAGAATTGTACGCGATTCTTAATATAATATCATCCTAGAACTCACAAACAAAATAATTCCTATGATTTCATTTCTAATCTTTTTCGTTTTGCATGTTTGAAATAGTCGGTTTTGGTCTGATAAAATTAATTGGGGCTTTGTTAGACTGGAGAGTCTTAATTAAATCGAATTATTCAGAACTCTTATTCCAGATTGTGAGAAGAGTTTGCGGTAGGATGTGTTTGTGTGTGTGTTGTGTTTTGTGTGTGTACGTGTGTGTATGAGTGTGTATGTGTTGCTGAGTGTCTGTGTGGATGATAGATAAAATCTTGGATATTTATGATTGCTCATATGGTTTTGCTTAAGTTTTTGAGGATGGTAGCAATAGTAGTAGTAATAATAGTAGTAGTAATAATAGTAGTAGTAATAATAGTAGTAGTAGTAGTAGTAGTAGTTGTAATAGTAGCAGCAGCGGTAGCAGCAGTAATAGTAATAGTAGTAGAAGAAGAAGCAGTGATAGTGATAGCAGTATAGTGATAGCAGTATTAGTGATTATTGTTTTCATTATGAAAATATGCTATGCTGACGCTCAACTCTTAATATATTTGGAATAGTCGAAATTTTGAAATAAGTGTTATCATATTCGTAGAGATATTTTGTTTTCAATTGCAACAAAGTTAATGAAGATAAGCCAGAAAAAGGGAAAAGATTGTTATGAAGGAGAAAATGATATGGATTGAAAAAGGTACGGGTTTGTTCGTAGCAATATGAGAAAATCAAGTGAAAGGAGATTTTTTGTTACGAGTCAGAGAATGGGACGTGTTTGTAGGAGGATTGTATGGAGGAATTACTATGGGTCTCCTTGGAAATATTCGATTTTAATTTGAAAATTGTAGAAAAAGTTTTAGTAACAATTTATGAAAATTGCTAACTTCATAACATATAAACAACTATTAAGAGTTCGTTGTTGTTCTGGAGCTAGTGTACTTTTCAGTCCATTGCAGCTCTGATATTCTATATGGGTTCGTTGTTATTGCTTTGCTTGTGATTATTCCAGCATTTGAATATGTTAACACAAATGAACGTTTGGGTGATGCAAGAACAATTGATAAATTATACAAATTGCAATTAGTTCTTACTGCTAAAACTTATACGCACATACAAACGTACACACGTACGCTAACATACAAGACGGACGTGTGCAAATAAACCACGGTTTTTTTTTTGCATGGAGTACCGATTACAATGAATGAATATAACATTGCATTAAAGAACTTAAACAAATTTAATTAAAATATTTGCTTTCGATTTCAGGAGAAATAACATAATTCAATTTAATTGTAAAACGTGCCAAGATTTAATTTTGTCACTTACTGAATGGATGGTCATGGTTGAGGCAAAGAATCTTAATGAAATATTCTATTATTTCAAAAAGTACTTAAATGTATTCGCAGCCTTTTAGAAAGCAACGAATATATGTATTAAATTTGTTCATTTTACGAACTGATAAAAAGGTAATAAAAACAAATAAAAAAGTTAATAAAAGTAATAGTTATAAAAAAAAGTTAATAATAAAAAGTTAATAAAAGTAATAAACGAAACATCGACTCAAACAAAATTATTTTCTCATAAAATCGTGTAAAACGATTAAGAAAATTGAAAACAAACTAAATTCTGTATATGATTCATTTACGAATATATCGACGCGAATACTACTAATAAATATGAACATATTTTTTAAAAAAGCTTCGTACTTCGCACTACAAGTATTCATAATAAATAATTCTATGGTAATCTAGACATCTCCCCGACTTCAAACCACTTGCAATACAATATTTTTCAGCAGACATGCGTCCCTTGGTGGATTTTAAAAAAAGTGCTGCAACAAATTCAAACCTTTTCTCCGAGATAATCGTAGTTGAAAAATTCTGGCAAATTGAAACCATGCGTATTGAGTGTATCGATTACTCGTCTGGGTGTTTTGGAAACTCATTAATTGTTTCCCTGGAAGAAGTGTTTTTGATGAACTGAATACAATCTGATTTCGAAATAAATTTAGCATATTGAGTTTTTTAAATATTAAACTATAAATGCTCTGCAAGGTTTTTGTTCTCGCTATACGATAATTCAAAGAGGTAGTAATGATTATTATCGAATGATTAATCAGTAATTTGAGTAATTTGAGTAACCATGTCTTCAATTAGAGATTAAAGAGTTATCGTCGTGGAAGCTGCAGCTAAGTCAATTAATTTATTTACACGTCGCATTATTCTCATGTCGCAAAAAAAAAGAACGTCAGTCCGTATCAGATTATCCCATATAATCAATTTATCTGTTAATAAAAATTTGTGTGACGCTTAAATATAATAAATTTATCCTATTAATACTGTATTCATTTATTATACTATATTACTCGCGTACACTCGTTAAATTTAATGAAAAACTTCCGCTACAATTTCTAAAGAAATGCCATGCGATCTTCAACAAAAAAAATAATAATAAAAAAATAAATAAATAAAATAGAACCTGCATGCAAGTTAATAATGCAAGTATATCTGCGACGACTATAGTTTTGCTCTTAATTATTATGTCATATTTTGATTGAAAACTAGGTCGGTTAGTAGTCGGCAATACATCGTCCGTCTGCAATGCAGTCCAATGCAGTGCAGTTGCCTTTACGTAAATGTTGATATCATTTATATTATTTCCCAACATATGATCATTCTTATGTTTGAAAATATTATAAGCTCACTATTTGGTTACATGGGAAAATTGTTAGGGGTTTGGATTTGGAAGAATTAAAAAACTTGAGCCCATTTCGAATATGAAAAAAATTTATTAAAAAAACATTAACAGTACTTCTGAGACTACGGAGAGAGGGTTGATTGAAAAGCAAAAAAAATCACTGATTTATACATTTTATAAATCTTGCGAACAAATCAAATAGTTTTTTGGAATCAAAGATAAATTAAAAAAAATGTGATATATTTTTAAAAAAAAAATCATATTTAAATATGTTGTTTACACGCTTTTAATCATGCATTTCGTAAAAAATTCATTCATTTTTATCGATTTCACCAAATAACTCGCAAGTTCGGAATTCATTTGCTTAAAAGTAATTTAATCAATTAGCAAACTCATACCAAAATCGGAGGAGTTGACAACCGTTTGATAGTTTTTGTCTCTCATCATATTCCAGAACACCCTGTATATTATATTAAAATTGTTACAGATAATTCTTTAAATATTAATATTTAATATTTTTATTCTAAAAAAATTTAAGAAATATATTTCAATTACAATTTCATGTAAAATTCAATGGATACGATAAAAATGGGTCTTAATCAAAAATCCGACAAACTTTACGAACTGTGGCCGCGATATTTTCTGTGGTTTTTATGTAAATTTTGCGATATATAAAATCATCTCTCATTTTACTGTTTCCGTCAAATGGCATCATTTTGACATTTGAATAGCGATGACAGTTGAAAATTGATGTGGAAAACTGAGATGGTTTTTCTTCTTTTGAACAAAAAAAAAAAAAAAAAAAAAAAAAAAAAAAAAAAAAAAAAACAGAAACCTTCCTAGAGACTACCATTTTTATTACCAAAATTTTTTGTTGTCAACGGCGACGTTGCGTAAAAAAAATTACTGTTCATTCATAACATACATTACGGCTTTGCTCTATCGTACTCTATTACTTTTGGTTTATTTAAATATGCGCTGATGTCCATTTGTCAATGCAGAAGTTGTCATTTCTTTTTTATTTTTGGTAGTGATTTTTCCCCTCCCCCCATTTTCTCCTCTATCCATTCCATCCCCTTGGTTTTTCAAAATGTTGGTTGTCCTTTACGTCAACCAATTCAGTGAAAGAAGCGCGTCCCTTATGCATTTGTTGATTCATTTTGTTATTTGCCACATCGTTCGTTGTTACAAATTAATTCAAGTGACTAATTTGTCACTATGATGACACAAAAAAAAAACCGTAGGAAAACAACCAAAAGAGTGAAGAGAGAGAGGGGTGCGGTGAGGAGTAAATAATCACGAGAGCTTCGAAATGGATCATGAGGCGACGTCAACAAAAGTGGACGGTAATTGAGAATGATATTAAACGTAATCAAAAAGAAGAAGAAGGTTAATGTAAACGTAATCAAGAAATGAAAGGAGTTGGGAGTGAATAATTATCTGATGTTTGCTGTAGTAGGGAAAAGAGGTCGGGGAAAGGATACGAGTAGAGAATCAGAGCGATGGGGGGGGGCGAACAGAAAAAGTGTGGAGGTATGGAAAAATGGTGAAAGGTAAAAATGTATAATTTCAGAATTTAATTGCTTTAATTAATTAATTTATGCAATTGTTTTACATCTCTCTCTCCCTCTCCCCTCCCTCACTCTCTCCCCCACCATTTCTTTCTCATACACACACCCATACTTGAACACACGTGGACAAATTCCTTCGACCATTCATCCTACACTTTCCAGCTCGCCTGTCAGTGAGCGTAATAATGTCACTGTTTAAATGTATGTCTCATACTTTGATAAAATATCTCTAGAGATTAAATATTTGCCTTCATTTGTGGGTGTGGTTTTATTGTAGCGTGCGTGCATTTGTGTGCGTGTGTGTGTGTGCTTGTGTGAACGTTAATGCGTTCTTTACATGGTGGGATAACGTAATGCATCGTGATCTCACTGTGAACTAAAAAAAGGTAAATAGGATTAAATACTTTTTGTGCTCTTTCCCCGAGAGTCCAATGGTTGACAATCATATGATGTTGGTATTGAACCCTTGGGTTGGCTTCTTCTCTTGAGAATACCGACATCATCTGTCCTCGTTATTCTCATGACTAATAAGTTGGTTTTCAACGCCTGCCCCCCTCCCCCTCCCTCTCTCGTTGTTTTCTGTCTACAAGGATTTAAATCAATAATAATCAGATTAATTAAATTTTCATTTTTCTCCTCCTTTTCTCTGTGTTTTTTTGCTTTTGATGTTGTTGCTCGAGCGAGAAGTACGTCTCAAAACAATTATTATTATAATTGTTTTCTTATTTTTTTTTTTTTGAAAAAGAAACAAAACAAAAATGAATTTTCGCGATGGCCAGCAGCACCGGGTTTTAAATGAAAATCTTTGGTCTTAATATAAATTAAATTATTGTCACTTTAATTGAATTTTTTGTTTATCTTTTTCCCCACCAGATTTAATCTGGTTAACGTGGCTTGTCATCGTTGATTATCGCACCCTCTTTACCACGTAATTGTGATGACGGTTTTCTTATCTTTTTGTCATTATTTCATTCTTACTTTAATAAATGCGGACAATTTCTTTTTGACTACAATGAAAGAATTTGTTGTATTTCTCTAAACACGTGATCAAAATACGATCAAAAATGATCAATATACGAATATACGTATGCGATCATTTCCAATTTCCTTCTATATTTTTTCCTTTAATAAGATTTCGGAATCATATAAAAGACTTTTTTAAATAATAAAAATTTTTTAATTATAAAAATTATATTATCAATATTTTTAAGTGCAATACGTTATAAACGAAAATCAAGATTATATCTCCTTCCATATTTTATAACTAATTTACTTAATATTTTTTTCTGTTATTTATTTCGTACATCTTTTGCAAATATTCTCGAAATAATTTTTGATGGATCTTTCATTAATTTGTGCTCTTTCTTAATAAAAAAAGAGTAAAAAAATAAAAAAAGAGTGTTCCAAATATGACAAAGTTAATAAGTGTTTATGTTTGTTCAACGTCCATGTCATGTCATGTCATGTCATTCTTTGACTTTCCTCCCCCTTAAAGTATTTTTATTCGAATATTATTTTATTAACGTCAATAAGAATGTATTTTTTAAAAAATTTTAATTTAATTTTGGACAATTATGTATGCCATGTAGTAGTAAAAGATCAACAAATGTAATGCTCAGTAAAATTGTTGATATCTTTATAAATAATATAATAATTGAATTCCTTTAATTTCTCATCACTCCAAAACTTTCAAAAACACTTCATATTTCATACACGTTTCAAGAGGTCACTTCGGTCTGTGATTTCCAGAATCAATAGAAGTCTTTTAACAACGGCTAGATAGGCGACATTCGATCAATTGTGCCTTACATCCGATGGAATAATTTCAAATTTACTTTTTGCTGCCGTTCGTAGCTATACACTAAACGCGTAGTGGCAGAAATTGAGAGAAGTACGTCATGATATGTCGATCAAGAATCAACCATAATGAATTTTTGGAGCACTATTGCACCCCAACAAACGTAATTACCATACCATAATTACTCTCACTCTCTTGCCTTTGTGTCGTCTCATTCAAATTTAGATACCAATTATTTTTCTCTTAGCCTTGCATCCCGTACCTCCTTTCGTCGTTTTTTCTCTATTCTCCCCTCTTCCTCTTGTCTTCACATCATTCATTCATTTGCCATTTCTTAAATCATTATTATTTGATTGTAGATTATTGTTGTTGTTATCGTGGTTTATAGAATGTCGAGCACCTTAGTCACAATGCCCCATCAGTGGAATGTTATAACATAACTTTTGCATCTGTCATTTCGAACAGACAGAAATGTCACATTACGTCATCCAGAAGAATAGACAAAGAGGAGTCAGTTGGATACAGATACACACACAGATATACTTCTTATAAGCACGACAAGACGATTAACCCTTGATAATGGTTTCCATTTTTCTCTCCCATTCTATGACCCTCATTGACTTTCTTTCTCTCTCTCTCACTTTCTCTCCCTTTCCCTCTCTCTGTGTCTATATTCGTGTGCGCACGTTTTGTCCATCGGAATGGCCTTCATAACATTTTTAATGACAATTTACTACAATTCTCCATTTGTTGTTTTCCCATCTATCCATCCATCCATTCTCTTACATCTTCCGGATTTCGGTTAGATGACAGGGTTAAAAAACATTCGAATCTGTTGGTCGTCGGAATACCTTCAGAACAAAGGAATGTGGCAACATTCTCTCGGTATTTTTGTAATTTATACATGAATGTTTCTTTGTTAGGAAGTTGAAGGAATGAAGAAGAGGAAGACTGTGGGCGAAAGAGAGAGAGAGCGACTCAATGAGAAAGAGAGGGCGAGAGCGAGAGAAATAGGTAGATAAACAGAGGTACGTTTTGTTTACAGTTTTTTGTGTCTATAGTGCTGTGGGTGAGTCTGGTGCGGTTTGCAAGGGCATTATCAGTCTTCTATACATTTGCGGTTGTTTATTGTTCAATCTGTCCGTAGAATTGAGCAACTGCCATCATCATCATTCCGGTACATCCCGTCATCCCGTCACCCCGTCATCATCTCTCTCTTCTACGAATGTCCGTAATGGCCTGTTGCCGTAAGTCTTTTTCGTCTTTAATTGAATTTTATTTGAGTTTTATTTTGGTGCAATTTGTGAGGTCATGATATGTATCTTTCATGCGAATACAATTCTATCTAAAACTGTCGAGAACAGCAAACAAAGTTCGTTCGTCTTGTCTCCTTTTTATATCCTTTCACTTTTGGTTTTTCTTGTTGAATTCATTGATTAAGTTGAAAGCATTTTTATTACGTATACTTTTTAAACTTTAATTATTTCATTACCATCACGATTTTATCGCCTTGAGTTCGTTCTAAGGAGAAGCGTTGCTTGAAATCCTTGCCCACCCTTTTTCTTTAATTCCAAGCTAAAAGAATTAAAGACATCTATAAAATCAACAAATGATCATTATAAATATTATAAAACCGTAATCACTAAAAAAGTATGGTTTGATAATCAATTAATATTGTCAAATAAATTCGGCAAGGAATCAATAATTTGCGATCTAAAAGAATGGAATCTTATATTTTGATAAATCGGTAAATCATATAATTTTAAAATAATCATAATTATCTTCTAATATTTACATAATGAATCACATTTTTTAAGTAATCCTTGCAAATACCCATTAGACCCTTGAAATCACCATTGTGTAGTATTGCGGGTATCCCCTAGATTCTCTATCTCTCTCACTCTCTCACTAACTAGCCAGAACCACCAACACGAATTCTTTTCGGCTTTAGACGATTTTTACGCTTTTTATAAAATGGCTCGTAAAGATTTGTGCTTGCTGTTGATTGTGGTGAAGTGGCTGCCGCTGTACTGCTGGTCCGCGGGAAGCCACTACTAAAGGGTGTTGATGTTAAATGCATTGACGGCATAATGAAATGATCATCGTGCTGATGACGGTACGGTTGCCATTGAAGGCGTGTCGCTGTCGTGGTAGCGGGCAACGGCAATGGCACATTGGCCGATTGTGTAAATGTTGCAAACATATCCTGATACGAATCATCATCGCCATCACCAATACGAGCACCACCAGGTTCTTCAACAGTTTCATTCTCCTCGTCGCTTTGAATGTCGTGATGACCATTGTTGTTTAAATCGCCGGATGTTTTATCATCGAACTCTTCCATCATCTCGTCCAGATCTTCGTTGAAGTCATGCTGCAGTTGTTGTTGTTGTTGGTGTTGTTGTTGTTGTAGATGATGATGGTGGCGGTGGTGGGTATTTTGTTGGCGCGGGTAGTTGTGGAATTTCGGTCGTAAATCGAAAATGTTGCTACTTTGAAAATTATTACTGTATTCTTCCTGATCATCCTGATGACGATGGTGGTTGTGGGGGCGCTGCTTACGATAGCCGTTGTCTTTACTATACTTCTTCTTGTTCTTCTTGTGCAATTTCCCTAGCGACAATTTTTCCCCATAGAATTTTTTGGCGTACTCTTTTTTCAGCTCGGTCAGGAAATCATCCGATGGCAATGCGTTCGTGTCTCCGCTAACTCCGCTAACAGCATCCCCTACAGCACCATTACCGGCTAGCACAGCAGACATAATTTCCGGCGAAAATAATTGCTGCATTAATTGTTGTCGTAGCGGTAGAGGTAGATGAGTGGTGCTACTGCTGCTGCTACCGCCGCCGCCGCCGCTCATGATGTTTGTGGCGGCGGTAGTCGGAACATGTGACGCCGGTGGTGGCGGCATGGCTGGCATGTAGGGTTGCGGAAATGCTATCGAATCGCCTTCCATCATGGCGGACAAAACGTCTGGTGCGTAGTTGTTGATCCCGCCTGTACTCCCGCCAGCGCCACCACGACCACCACCTACACCTATCTCTCCCCCATCATCATCGTCATCGTCCACTAATTCTGGCTCGGGAAGGATGGCCAGGGGTGCGGGAAAGAATTGCGGACCAACATTGTTGGGTGTGTACATGAGTTCCAAGTCGATAGGTTGATGTTGCGAGTGATGATGATGCTGGTGAGGACGTGGTGGATGGTGTTGATGTTTTTTCACTTTATGAACATGGTTATGCTTGCGTATTACCTCTGGCATGTGGACTTTGATGTGGACGCTGTTGTGAACGAGTGGAATAGAACGAATAGAAAATTTTCGACGATATAACAATGACGTTTAGTTTGTAGATTCTTAAAGTTCAAAATGTATCGGTGTTGAAAAATTTTAAAGCAATGCCAGTAATTGAACATATTTTAAACGGCTGCAAATTAGTTTTTGGGTCTATGAATAAAACTAGCGTAGGGTTCCTTAAAGAACGCTTTCAACAATATCTTTGATGCTGAGGAGACTGCGAATCTACTTCACGGTTTTAGGAAAGTGGAAAAAGACATTGTCCTGAATACTCCATGCCATTGATTAGTAATAACGGAGAATATTCAGGAAGGAGAAGTACTAAATGGGCAATATGGAATTTGTAATGTGCCCACCCTTTAAAACCAACCCATTCGTGACTATAGTATAGATTGTCAACTTTTAGGGTATATTTGAAGCTAAAACTAGTTCCGAATTCCATTGCGTCAGTCTAAGATAAATATCCACAAAGTCACGAATATTCTCCCTCAAGTGGAGTCAATTTTTACATAAAAAAAGCAGAGACGATCAGTCTCTACTCCCACGCTTTAGTCTTTAGTGAGTATTGAAGCATCCCTTTTATATGAAGATACAGGATATAAAGGCTTTAGTCAGACCTAACTGTTACACTCTTATCGATTTTTTATGCAGTAAAATTAAAGGGCTTTAAAGAACTCACTGTTCGCGATCGTCACTCGCTTGAATCCCACTGAAGTCTATCAACAAATACAACACTATAAAATATAATTGCGATATGATCATTTTAAATTTTTTTCGTCGTCTTTGTTGTCTCAGTTGTGATAGTTTGTAATATCCTTTAGGGATTTTATAACTTCTCTGTAATGCCTCTTTTTCTTCCTTGCGAATTTTATAACCGACCGTGTAGCTTAAATTGCACCGACGTTATGATAACTTTCATCATTTGCAAGTCTACTTATAGCATAAATCGACGACGATGATGATTACGAGGTGCTTGAAATGTTTATACTCAATCTTCTTTCTTTGAATGAAATTTTTCTCGGTCAACGGCCATTGCTGTTTGATGGTGGTGGTGGTTAAGATCAAATTTCGTTCATTGTTCAGCGAGCAATGAACGAATGATCGCAAGTTGTTGATGATAATAATGATGATGGCAATGAAAATGAAGGTTAAAGTTATAGATACGCGATGAAGATGAGATAAATCATTGATCAATAAATATTAGCAATTCTTGTTCATTCATTTCACTTTCTCGATTAAAAGAAAATTAATACATAATCTCAAGTAATTTCTTTTAGTGTATACATTTTTTCAGATTCTTCTATTACGCATATTTTTATCTTTCTATCACACATTACCGCATTATTGAAATATCATCTTCTTTTTTATCAAGTCTCTTACGACACGATACGTTTTCTTTTTTTTGTAATTTTATTTATTATAATTCAATCTTTTTTAACGTTTTCAATCGTTGAATACAAAGCAACAAAACAGCAAAACAACAAATTAAATATAATAAACACTTTGGCAATTAACAATACATACTTCATTATTATGATATTTATTACTTTCATTTTTCATTAAACTGAACAAATAACAAGAAGTTCAAAGATATCTCTGATAAAATTGTACAGACGAAATGATTGAAATTTTTCGTAACGAAAGCTAAACCTTATAAAATATTCTTTTTGATCTCGATATTAATTTATTGATATTGATTACGCTGTAATGACGTATTTGCAAATGGATAAAATTAGAATGGAAATTTTGTATGAAATATGCTTTAAAAAAATAAGAAAATCTAACCAGCGATCTTTCGGGTCCTTTTAGGTTTTCTGACAATAATTTATGCAATTTAATTTTGTTCAATATTTTCAGCTGCTTTCAAGTTATCACAAAAATTTATGAATTTATTTTATGAATTAATAAAATTATTTTTATTCAAAGTTTTCTCATTGATTAAAAATTTCCCTGATAGGAAATTTTCGGACAGTCTGTAAAAGTATAATCTCAATGAATTGTAGATTCATTTAAATGCAAAAAAAAATAATTAATTTCTGTTTCACGCTTACCCCCCAATGGGGGGCTTCTATTTCGTTGAAGTATCTTTTTTCAGGTCTTATAGAAAATTATTTTGAGGGAAGGTATCCGGCTCAATAAATATATTGTTGTGGAAAGAAGCGTTGGGGTATACAAATTACTATAGCTCTTCTCTAAAACAACAAAAGTTAAATTTTCTGTAAGTTATTTTTTGGACTTTGTTGTGGATTTTGGTCGAACAGGTCAATATTTTTGGATCTAAATCATTGTTCGAATCATTGAAACTACTTTCAATCAATTTTATTCATAATTTTTAGCAAAAGTGAACAATATTTTAACTTAGATAAATTATTAGTATTTTCCACCCCTAACTAAAAATCCCATAAGGAGAATTTCGCGTTCATTATATTAATTAACGCTGAGACTTTATGCGGTATCAACTAATATCGAAGATATTAAACTGCATAAAATAACATTACACGCCAAAAAATGATAACGTCGTGGAAGAAAAATAAAATCCTTTCCAGAAAAAAACTCCCCCCCCAACTTAATTTCCTTCCATTATCTTCAGCCAAATAGTCGAAGTTCACCAAAATCGATAAGCTGTTGACATCAACAACACTTCAAAAAAAAAAAAAAAAAAAAAAAAAAAAAAAAAAAAAAGAAGGGCATTTTTTGAAGGAAAAGATTTTTCTATTACTCTTTGGAATTCTTTGAAAGCATTCAGAAAAAGCTTCCTAAAGTGCTTGATGACAGTTCATGTAAGAAAAGAATAAGAGTTAGTAGAAGGACAGATCTTATCACATCCAAGACTAAGTAAGAAGATGAATGGGCGGGCATAGGTTTTTGGTGATCGGTGAGGTCCGGAATTCGAAAGAACATTAGCCAACACTAACACTTTTCGATTTATGAAAATGGCATCATCATCATCATCATCATCATTATCGTCGTTGACACCGTTATAATCATCATCAACGTGATTGCCAAAGAATTTCTAACCACTAACAAATAACCAGGTGGCATTTTTGGCAGAAACGTGGTTTTCGGTTTTTTGGGGAATAAAAAAAAACTATCACGTGAGATGCCGGAAGTAGAAGAAGAACAAGAAAAACATTCTGAAACTTTACTTATCTGATGTTATTTTTCTCGGCAAACACATTTAATATCTCTAAGCGGTGAAAGCAATTTACAACGTCCTTTCTATCCCTCGCTCTCCCCTTCTCTCTGTCTATCTTTCTTTCTTGTTACTTAACTCTTGCTTGTCTGGGCATGTTTTTTTCTGTCTCATTCACACGTGCGTCTGCCTTCGACGTAAACGAGCGGAAAATGTAAAAAGCCACCATTTAGTACGCGACGATAATGCGAAGGACGACTTCCTCCTCCCCTTCCGGCCGGGAGTAAAGGACCAGGAATAGAATGAAAGGAAGTAGATGGGAGAATTTTTTGAACTCCTTAATATTAATCCCTCATCCCCTTGTTTTCAATTTGTAGCAAGTGTGGCTAGCAAATATTTGCGGTTGAATTAGCGATTCTTAGATTCATCATCACACATACACACAAAATACACAGGCAGGCATGTGATAAAAAAAGTAATAATGGCAGCAATATAATTTATAGACACCGCTAGAGGCTACAACGCTAGACGGCAGCGATGACGACAGTGACGACGACGACGATGATAACGGACACAACAACGCGACATGAATATGTATTTTCGATTAAGGGAAAATTCCTTCACGACGCGACATCGATCGAGAAGATTCCGGAAAAAGATGATGGAAGGAAATATTCGACCCTGGTGTTTTTTCCTTGTGGGCTTTGCATAAAAATGGTTACGTAAAAATGAAAACCGGAAGCCGATGAAACTGATCAAATTACGGAAATTCTCCTACGACACTTTAAAATCGTGTAACTGCAGGAAATAGTAGAAATTAAGAAATAACCGACAACATTTTTGAGTGTTTTCAACACTCAATTTTCGCAGAACTTTTATGTCTATGAGAATTCGAAACGAATCGAAACATTGAGACAAAGTCATTGAGACAAGCGTAAAAAATTTACTAGAATGAACATTGGTAGCAGTAGTCACGTGAATATCATTAATTTGTGATGTTTTAAAGGTCATTGCTCTCTATTACGACGTAGATGCTTGTCATGTTTAAAATGACTGCATGGATCAGCGGGTGTGTTCGTTTGTTTGCTTTTTTTTTCTTGCATCCATTATTTTTTGCATCAGTTTCGCTTATTCGCTCCGTTTAGTCGAATTAATTAGGCGTAAATTTTGTTTGGCAAGGTTTTTTTTGATGAAACGACATAGTCGCTTATAAGTCGCGATGTGTCTTGGAGTTGTGTAATCCTCAATCCGTATGATTTTTTATATAATTGAGTCATGGATTTTGTGAGTTCTTTTCGTAAGCTTTTATACTGTTTAAATGGTTTGAATTTAACGTTTTGAATGTAATGCTTGTTATCGCTGTGTGGGCTCAGCCAATCAAACCAAGCACAGTACAAACCTCTTTATCGCTTTATATCGACATTTTTTTAGATAACGATGAAATTTTGATGTTGGTTCTCAGAAACAAAAGCGGAAATTAAAAAAAAACTGGTCAAATTGATTAAAACAACTCGATAGATAAATGACAACCATACCAATAACAATATTATATACAAAAAAAGCCGACAATAGTTTGTGACCATTAATTATGCTTACTGTAATTATGCTTACTTTAAAACGTATTAGATCGTATCGAAAGGGCTCAACGATTTCTGCATTATCACTTTGGTTTTCCCTACTCGTTGTTGTTGTTGTTGCTATTGTGGCAGTCGTTCCTGTTGTTGTTGGTTGTTGTTGTTTATCTGACATTGTTCTTGAACACTGATTACTTTTGTTGTATAGTGTTCCTGTTGTTATGATTCGCAATATTTTAGCAAGCGTTTTATTTAATTGTCATTCAATGGTATCGCCGCGGCGGCGAGTCGGCACCAGTAGCGTTTTTACGAAAAATGGGAAGGACGTAGGTCCGACTTTGTAATTAAGAATTTCTATTCGTTAATATTAATCGCTGTTTTCAATTTTATTGTTAATATTTTCGGGTAATACGATCGCGGTTTAGGAGTTATCCAATCCAATACTCTCAAATAGTTTTTGCCCAACATTTAAAATCTTTTAAAAAAATATTACTTGATTCACTCGAAGAATTGCATTTGAATTCAGCAGATGTTTTTTCGATGTTAGTTTTCCATAAAATCAAAGAAATTCTTGAAATTAGAAAAGCAAATTATATTTTCTTCTACATATTTGTAAAATCATGAATGACCTTTGATATCACGGCTGGTATAAATATTAGTTTTGGGAACTATCGAATAAAAATTATCGAGTTATTCGATAGTTCTAAATTATTCATTTATACGATAGTATTTTTCGCTAGGTTTTAGTAACTCATAAATCATTCAACGAGTGAATCTGATTCCCAGAATTAGTAATTACTAGAAACTAACGAATAATTCAGCCATTCGCTAATTCTTAGTAATTCAGTAAGGTAAAGACCGATACCCAATTAATCAACACAGAGTAACGAGTTGGTTGATTATGTTGTAATCACATAAGTTGAACTCGAATAGGTCAATTGAATGAATGAATGAATGAAAATTTATTCGATAGTTCGTTCGATTTCGAAATTTATTCGAAATCGTTCAGTAACTACTTATTCGATCCAGCGGATCATATCTCGTAAAAATAACCCTATAGTTAATTTTGTTCTTTTAATTAATTGTAGTAATAATTGTGCTTCTGGTTGGTGTTTAGTAACGAAACGTACTCTCGGTCGGCGCTGAAAACCGCAATATGATAATAATTTTTTCACTATTTTTCTTAGTGTGCTTTCTGCTTATGCTATAATTGTGTTGTTGTTGTTGTTGTTGTTGTTGTTGCCTGTTGTTCTATTCGCATTTTCACGATTCATATAGCTGTTATAGGATTTTATTGTTGTTGTCCTTGCTGTTAGTTTTATAGATGTCGTGCTCAAAGAGTCGAACTATTTTCGAACTGAAAAAGAAAACTTGTTGCTGGATCTAGTTCTAGCGGAACCTGAACGTGAGATTTCTTCTGTTACGAAAAAAAGGGGAGAAAATAATAATAATAAGAAGAACAGCCATAAACGAAGAAGACGACAAAGTCGAATAGGAAAAGTTTCATTTTGTTGCAATGGATTAGGAAAAGAGGACGGTGGGGGTGAGGTGGAGGTGTGAGGCGGTGAGGCGGTAAGGCGGTGAGGGCACCATAAGTAGAAGAAGTAGAACGCGGAAATGAATTTAATACGTTCGTTCGTTGACCGCGTTAGGTAAAAGATTGTTTAATTTGTTTTCAGTTTTTTTTCTTTCTTATGATTCTCGCAAAAGTTTCACGTTCAAGAATTAGCTAAGAGAGCACAAGAGACAACAGACAACAAGAGTACAAACAACAGCAACAAATAAGGTTCTTTTCCTGGGTTTGGATCGTAAAGTGAGAAGACAATACTTATGTTTTTGCGCTTTCTCTTATGATTTGTGATGAAAACAAAGCTTTAAACTAAACAAAGTTTCTACAAAATTGTTACAGCGTTAGTGATAATAAATGCCCTTTTAAGATAAAGCAATAAACCCATTAAACCACTTCCCCCTTCACAAAAAAAAAAAAAAAAAAAAAAAACAAAAACCAAATCACGAAAAAACTATTCAAAGCTTTGATTTAGTTGGATGGCTTGAATGAATATCATCCAACCAAACAAGACGCCAACATCTCACCATCAACCAAACCTAAAAGTTTAGTCATCGTTACTGAAATTGATTTTGAAATATTGAGATGTCTTGCAGTCAGTCGCCTTCACCACGACAAACACATCTATAATCACGCGCCTGTTTACGTAATACGCTCACTTCTTCGATAAATTCATATTGCCTGCCTGCTTCATCGATTGCCATAATGCTAATATTTTTATCGATGTATTTATCGAGAACTTTATGTTAAAAAAACAAAAATCGTATAAAAGTTGGTCATATGTACAACAACAACAACAAAACCCAGGATAGGATCTAACAAGCGATATTTTCATATCGAGAATTTAACTTTGAAATTTCGTTTGTTGGCGTAAGTTTCTAATGTTTGTTGTTCGTATTTCTTTTATTACTGTTGTTGTTGTTGTGATCAATCTAAAACTTGCAAAGTCCTCTAGAAATCGCCATATGGTCGTGATGGAGTATCAACGACAACGGCAACATCAACGACAAAAAGGGCACCACCAGCGACATCGACTTCAAATAAAAAGTTTATAAACTTTTCACGAGACTATCCTTCTCGAAAATCTGCACTTCAACCTTCTCAATGCTTCTCTTCCTTCTGTTACTCTTTGTGTTACTCTACTCTCGCTTGGCGCGGGAGGGGGGGGGCGGTGGCCTTTTCCATTCCTCTCACTCGTAATGACCATCAACGATACTAAATTGATTGCTACTGTAGCAGAAGCCGTAGAGTCATATGAGAGAAACACAGTAGGGTGTCGTAGTGATGCGTCCTTCCTCAACCACAATCGTAGCAAGTGGCAACGTGGCGGTGATTACTGTTTCGTAAGTTGGTCGGTGGGTGATTACGAATTCTTTACTTGGACGTGCTTGTCGTGAAGTAGACAAATTTTTACAGCAAATTCTTTGTCAAAACTTTTATTCTTGGATGACGCTTAAAGTGTTCGGTGTATCGAAGAAGGAAGTGGTTTAACAGTTTTAGAAGAGAGGCCTAGTAATAAGACCGTTTCACTTCTTTACGTTTTGCATCCAGTCAAATGCAGTTTGGGATCTTCCTCAAGTTCTAGATCTCTTCTAAATAGCAAAGAAAAAGTAGTACGCCTTTCTTCACGATTTCCCTCATCTTTTCCACTTTCCCGCGCCTCTGTTTTTCTTAACTTTTTGATGCTTGCTTTTATTTTTATTCTGCATTTATTTCTGCTATAAACGGTTTTATTTTTTATCTGATGCTTTACCTAAAGCGTTGACAAACGGAAGACACAAAAACCAACAATAACAAAATTTAAGCAGCTTAAATTCTAAAATCGCTTAGTGTCACGGTTTGTATGCATTAAACCGTTTTTTTTTCTGCAAACGTAATATTAGTTTTACGCGCAGGTTTAGAAGACTTGTCAAACTTCGTAAACATTGCGGGTCATACAAAAGGCATGGCATAGTTACAATGGGTTATTAATTTCAACGAGCCGGTAACCAACCAATGGGTGGGCCACTTCTTTGCGCGGCATTAGTGAAGTGTAAGAAAATTACTAGAAATGTTTAGTCATTAATCGCGAGTCATTAATTAATTGTATGGGAAACAATTTAAAAGGTTAAATCATTTAAGAATGTAATTATTTTCTTTCTCCAAAAATTTCAAGGAAATTGTAAATTAAGAAGAGAAAAGAAAGAGAGAAATATAAATTCCAATAAACGCCTAAATGTATGCTGCAACTAATTTCCTTGACAAGATTATTATCAGGACGGCGTATGCCGTTTCACATTGTTTCTTCCTCTTTTATATATTTTCCTCTTATATAAAAGCACTCATTTTTATTTTAAAATAAAACATAATCTTCTGTTCGTCTTCTTTTAAATGCGAAGATAATACTTGTGTCTACGAACAGAAAATTTGATACAACAACGACATTATTACACGATCATAAGAATAGATCATTGCTTTATCAAAAACGGGAATACGTACTTCTTAATCAGGATTTGGATACCGTTATATTCGCCACTATATCACTATCATAATCATTATAATCGTATGAATTAGTTATCATTGCTGTAAGAAGTTCATCGAAGAATGTCACCACAATCCCACCTTTAACCTTTCCTACCACTCTCCCTGCCCATATGACGCAATTCCTGTGGATAAATGAAACTTTTTCAATAATGGTCTCCTGGCGGTGGTGCTTCTTTTTTTGGTGATTTTTTTGTTTATTTTGCATCTGGTTTTTTATAATTTTAAAACGAAAAAACGGTACTAGCAAAATGCGTGTGACTGTATGTGTTTTATATGTGCTTAAATATGTTTGAGTGAGGATGTCTTCAAAGTGTACGTTGATAATATCAACAGAAACAATAACAACAATAATAATAATAGCTATAACATTTAACACGAAAGTAGTCAAGCAAACTCGAAACAATTGCCTTGTTTGATTCTATATCCATGGAAGAAAATGGAAAAATATATATCAAAATTATTTGACTGGTAAGAAATAGCAAAGATTACCCTCAAATTTGAAGATTAACTACTAGGGTAGTCAAAATGACTGATCAATGTCAACAAATTAAAGCTATTACCGTAAAGATGGAAGCTTTATCATAAAAATAATTGAATAAATAATTAATTGGTAAATCTTTGTGAATAAAATGTAGTGAAAGGTATTGACTGATATATTATAATTACTATTACTAAAATTGCTTCTGAAACTACAAAAATATTTTAACAGAAATTGTAAAGATGACAGACAGGAAGGCTTATAGTAAATACGAAGTTTAATATTTTTTTATTTCATTTTAAATCACCTCAAAAAGTTTCCTTTTTCGTGGTAACAAATAACAATCAAGCGTGGTAAAAATTAACTATCAAATTAGTTAAATTATTGTAACTGTAATTGTATTGAATTATTATTTACCAAAATAATAATGAAAATATTATAAGTCAAAACTGTTTTTTAACAAAAAAAGTTTTAGATTGGAATTGAGTTGTTCGTTAAATTTCTAATTCGCTAAAATTTCACAATTTTTTTGGTGGTAATTTTATTCCAGTTTTATGTACTTTTATACCACTGCATCACTATTGTATTGACACACCTTGATTATCGGTCTTTAACCCACGCCCTATTAATGATATTCGCTGTTCCTTTCATGTGTATGTCCTTGTTTTTTGACGTTGGTGGCTTTTATGATGACGGCAATGAAGATGTTTTTATTGCTACTGTTGTTATTACTGTTGTTGTAGCGTGTGCTGTCGTTGTTGTTTGTATCCTTGTTTTTTGTTGTTGGATACACATTTTGTTTATTTTCGTTTACGTGTGACACTCAGTCTCACTTATTGCGTCTATTGTTTTTTCTTCTTCTCTGACGTGAACAACTCAGTCGCTGCGTTGCTTATTATCATTATCATTTTTGTTGTTGTAATGGTGTTCTGATATTATTGTTTATTTTGTTCAGCTGTATCTATTTTGTTGCCGTTTTTTGTTGTTTTTGTTTTTTGTTTTTTTTTGTTAGATATTCTTGTCATTACTATCACTGTCTGTGCGCCTGCCTGCATTATTTTTGCTGTCGTCATATCATATCGTTTTATCGTTAGTTGGTGGTTACTGTCTCTGCTGCCATTGTTGTAGTTGTTGCGAAAGATACTCATGTGAATTTTAATGAAATTTTCGCTTTCGTTTGCACGCTATCGTCCTTCGTTTCATCGCGTTTCATTATTTCATTTTCATGGAATGTTTTCTTTTGCACAGTCATTCACAACACTAAACCACTACTAGCACAACCACAACCATTCGGCAACTCTAACGGCCAACCACCTTCAGATACATCACCCCTTATCCTTACTTATCTCTTTGATTCTCGCCCTTTCAGTCTGGGATTTCCCTCTCCTTTTCTGTCTCTGTCTCTGTCTCTCTCCCTTCCCTTCCTCTTAGTGTTCTGTGGAACTTCTGAAATTGTTCCAAAACTAGAAAAAAGTATTTGAGAATGCTTACTATTTCATGTTTGTATTAATTGCCTTTTAGTGCAAATGGTTTTTTTGCAGATCGTTTTTTTTTTGTTCCAAAATATTTTCCAGTTTTTATATTTTGTTTTCTGTTTGCTTTGGGTCGTTTGCTTATCGTTCGATCCTTTTAATGAAGTTTGTGTGTTTGTGTCTAAGTGTCTGAGTGTTTTAGTTTATGTGGTTAGAATTTGTTTTCATTATACGCTTTTCATTCTGTCATCAACACTAACGTCCTTTATTAAGTTTGCGCTGTTGGTGATGTCACACGCTTTGGCTGTCTTTTTTGATACAGTTTTTGTATCTATGCATTAATACATACAAACACAGATCACACCAACACATGCCGGCGCTCATACTCTGGTCGTCTCTCTTTTTTCTTTTCGATATAGTGTCAGGTCCGTCGATAATATATACGAGAGAAACGACCTCTACATGAAAATAAATGTTAATTGATTGAAAGTCTTCTTGAATTTATTTTAAAAGGGCAATTCAATTTTATGAAGTATTTATTATTCACATATTGGAGAATAATAAAAATAAGTCATATAACGTATGATAAAAGGGACAACTTTCATTTTTCCTTTGGTTAATATCGTTGATGCTTTCATTCTCCGTCATATTTATTTTTTACCAAAGTAATTTTCAATAAATTGTTGTTTGAAACACGAGAAATAATTAAATTGATTGCTCTCAATATCCTGATAATCAATTAATCAATCAATCAGTCAATCAATTAATCGACGGATCGATCGATCAATCGTTCATTTCCGTCGCGTCGTTTCACATAATGTTCACGCATCCTTTTTCATTCACTTATCTGTCATCGATGTCTTTCTTTTTCGTTTACTACCCCTCTTCATCGGCAATAATCAATTCTGTTGAGCGGTTTGTCCCGAAGGATAATCATCTATTTTATACGCGCTCTGGTATTACAAAGTTATGTATGTTTGAATGTATGTAATACAAAGAATGTATGTTATCTGCCATCAGCAGTTTCAAAAATATTGAAGAGGGCTTGTTAGTGCTCGTAGTAAAGAGAATTAAAAAAGAAAATTAAAAATAAAAAAGCTGCCGTAATAAAAAGTAAAACACCATTTATCAGGACTCTCTTCTAGTTCTTACGTTTAAGATGTTTTCTAAGAGGGTCATCATAAATCGAAACAACAACGTTCTTCCTTATCACAAAAAACAGAAAGGTTAAAAAATAATCTTAACCTTTATATCTACTGATCGGTTGCGTACGAAGGGGGGCGTTCACTGTGTTCTCGATAACGATATTAAATGTCTTCAAGCGTTAGTAGTCCTTAGCGTCCTAAAGCGACTTCAAAAAATAAATGAAGATTAATTTGTGCTCATTGTTGAAAATCTCTTACCACCATGATCGATCTCTCTTCAAATTTAAATCCAGAGTGGATGATTTGACTGCAAATGACACGCAATATGTTAATGTTGGCATTGTCAAGAAAAGACAACACACAGGCTGTCGGTTTACTATGCCCCTTTTCTTTGAATCCTTCTTGCAAATTATGCATAGTAGGATGCTGCGTTGATGGTTTCACATTTTGGCGAATGAAGGTCTTTGGCCCTTTGAATCTAAAACGGAATTGCCACGAATTTATCGACGAGTACCGGGACGACGTTGTGGCATTGTAAGGGTAGGGTCTCAATACTCCTCTTGGGCGTTCTTATAAGTTGATGACATTTTATTAAAAGAAAATCATGACGCCTTATCTCGTTTGTCTTTCTATGTCATCTATGTATTTTTTCCTTTTATGCTCGTCAACACATTCATCGCTCAAAATTCTTTCATTCCTTTTGATCGATTTTTAAATACGTATTGTGGGAAGCTGGATGATGGCCCTGTCATAACATTTTTCTAACAATATTTTCAGAGATGTCATTTATTGAACATATTCTTTTAATTTGTTTTACCGAGCCCCTTTAGCAACCATTTTCACTAGGGATGCCTTTCACGATGAGGGCTCTAATGTGGCGAAGGAAAATTGAAACCAATGACTTCAAATAGAAATGATTTTATAAAGTAACAGCTTTGGAAACCACCCGCTCTATCCCCTTCAAGGAAACCATCTAAAAAATCGTTATGTGTTGAATTACGAGATGTGAGAAAAATCAACAAACAAAAAATATAAGGGCTCGAAACGTTCTTGTTTGTTTAATGATTGTTTATTTTCTCTTTTTCTGCTTTTCTCCGGTATAAGCTTTCTGTCTTTATCACTGTCTGGCAACCGCCCTTTCATTCTCAACAACGTACATATGCTTCTTTGCTTCGTTGCCAATAAGAATGAAGGCAGGCAGACATCCATGATGATGATGATAATGATGAAGATAGAAATGATGAAACCGTCGTTATGTCATTTACTCCCTCTGCCGCCGCAACCATGCTCTAACGCATTGAGCTTTTCTAACGTCGACAAACTGTTGATTTGTGTTGCATATTTTCACGTATTCATGCCATTTCCCGTGTGACATTCAATTCGTAAATTTTGTCTCCTGAATATACGATAAATGAGTGATTTGGGTTTTAAGAGCTGGAATATCGCACTGTTGTGGCAGAAGCCAGGGAAAAGTTATGTATTACTACTATTATTAGTATATTCGTTTTCTGCAAAGAAAGTTGAAGGTTTTAATCATTACGGCTGTTTCTCGTAATTGCAAGCATAATTGCATATGCTTAGGGGCAAGCACTATACGTGGAATTGATAAGAAATTGATGTTAAGCACAAATTTTGGATGCATGAGGGATACGTAGTAAATATAATAAAAATTATAATAAACATTTGAAAATATATTCAGAGTTAAAGCAGTTACGTATGATATTTAAATTTTTACAACTTCTATTAGAAATTCACAATAACTTTTTTATTGTTTACATCATTTAAATATACCTGCGTTTTTTCAAAGTTTAATGAAAACTAGTTTTCCGAAAAACTGAAAGCCTAATTGAGGCATCACTGCAGCTATCTGGTTACACATGCTTGAGCGAATTTATTGTTTACCTTAAGTATCAAAACTGCTACTTTAAGTTTAGTTAAAGATTTATGGTAAATTTCTCTCAAATTTTATTATTTACTTCGATATTTGTTTATCGAATCGTCTAGAAATATACTTAATTTATTAGAATTAATTTAATTTTATTGTATCTCTTATAAAAACTTATTATAAAAAGACTTCAGACTCTATGTTAAAGTGGTGCATATTTTCAGGCGTTAAAAGAAACAATTTTAATGAAACGATTCAGTGAATTGTACATGTGAGCTCGAGGATTAAAGGCACTTTATATATTCTGTTGTTTTCTGAACCACATTTGCTCCTCCATTCCTAATTATCTTATGTTTTATTAACAGATTTTTAAAATTCTGAGTCTATTTAAAATAACATAGTCATAAATTTATTAAAATTGTTATTTTTACTTACATTGCTTGACTTTTTACTTTGTTATAAAAAAAGACTCAATCAATTTTTCATTTCATTTCAGTGAATTGTATGTTTGTGAATTATCTTAACATGTTTTAGGCTTTTCGTGTTCTATTAAAACTAGTCTGCTTTCAGGCTCATGCGATTCACATTATATATTTCCTTGTTCACTATTCAAATGGAACTTCGGCACTGCTGACACGTTTTCACCTTTTCATACTATTCTTTTCCTACTTCTTACAAATTTTCTGATCTTTGAGACATATTTCATGGTGCAAGAAGTTCGTGACCTGGGAAATATTACGTGCTTCTATTTGTCCTGTGTCATTCCTTATTTTATTCAGACGGATTTTAAGCTTATAATGATCTTTTAATGTAACTTATTTATTTTTATTTTTACTCCAAATGTGCTCATTTTAAAAGAAACAGATCAAAGTCCCAAAAATGGAAACGACTAAAATGAGTCTGTTGCTAGCAGTATTTTTCTGTGTAAGTATTTTGTCACCAATATCCTTAATGTCGTCCACCATCATCATCATCATCACCACCACCATCATCTTCCCCTTTTTTTCTCTGTGGAATATGAATCGTGGCCAATGTAAACACTATCGTCATTAGGTTTGAAAACATATCCATTCGATTACCACAATCTTGACCTACTCACACCTCCCACCCACACCCCTTGCACAAGTTATCTCTCCCTGCAGTAGATCATATCAGTAACGTTGTGTCAAATGAATTGGGGTTCCTGTTGACGTTACTTTAAGATGCTACGCCCAATGATGTGCTTATCATATTAATGATAAGCTGATTTTAGTGTTGGTCGAGTTTCTGGCCTTTTCTTTTTCTTAAGCATAAACTCTTTGAAATTAAATTGCCCGAAAGTACTTGAGACTACTAAGTTTGGACTAAAATGTATTGAATGTCGAAAGCATGACTACGCGTTCATTTGAACGAATATTTGGATCGTCTTCATCAACAGTGTACGTGGTTCTATTCCAGTATTTTTGATGGAAGCATGTTTTTATTCGCTTGAATCCTCTTTAATTTCTTTATTAAAAATTAACAGCTCAATAGGAGAAAAGAATAAAGAAGAACAAACGCATATAAAACATGTACGTGTGTAACTGCGTATCAAGAAATATAAACAGTAAATTGTCGACCAGACCATAAGCATGAAAACAAACGAGTGATTGAAAGAAAAGTGTGAATGAACGGTGTGAAAGGCACAACAGTATAGAATAGGTTAAATTAAATGTCAGGGCTGTACGTGTGGATCATCCACTTTGTGAAATGTTAATCTTGGAAAAGCGTTTGTTGACAGAGTTTTGTAGTATGTACATTCTCTTAAAGTCTACCTATCTGTTGTACGCCCTTCCATCTGAGGGACCCCTTTTTTCTTGTCACATTCTTCTATATTGAAGTTTACTGGGCTCTCTCGTTTTCCGTCTCTCTCTCCGTTAATCTCGTAATATACTTTCATTTTTGGTGCTCTTTTACTATCCCGTTTGTTTACCTATTTGTTTTTTGTCAGTTAAACATGAATTGAATATAAATAAATTGTGTACGTGTATTTTTTGTGTACTTTTTTTGCCCCGACACTAACAACTCATCGTCTTGTTACGCTTTTATTATTACTCTTTTACTCGGTCCTCCACTTCTTTCACTACTCCCGCATGTTGTTTATATCCTACTTACCTTTTAATACTAACATCACATACTTTTAGGCGTATAAATATTTTGTTTGTCATTATAAAAGATTTTTCATGGCACCGACATCAATCTCATAGAAATTCTGTATACATAAAATTTGTTGTTTTTATAAGTAAACGTGTATGCATGCGGGCGTGTTTGTGTTTATTCACATTTGCGTATGGTTATGTCTGGCTGTCTATATGATTACGCCTCAAGTGACATCAGCCTCAATCAAACTATAAATTTGATTGCTCTTGTCGCAATCACCTACGCAAACCTACAAACACTTTGCATAATTTTAGGCGTTAAAAGAATTTGTAATGCAAGGAAGGTAATCAAAATTTATTTACGTTAGATAATATATTTATAATAGATCATTAAAGTAAATATTGCATACTTCAAACTTTTAGATTTAGTTCAAAGTTTTCACACGTTTACAGTTTTAATACCCTGTAATGTGTAGTGTATGGGGGTATATTAATAGTTCTTCCGCTTGTAACGGATTAATGGAGGTGCGACAGGCACAGAAAAATATATCCATTTTGACTATGAACATTCCGAGTCGATTCCTGTCTGTGGAAATTACGATTACATATAATGCGAGTATGGTAGAGATCATTATGAGTCATTGCTATGAATATGCTCTATCGTCGCAAACTAAGTGGTAATGAAAATGGACGAAATCAGGCCAATGATATTCACAATGTTTTATGAAATAAAACTTCCATTTTTCCTTTCCTAAGTCATCTTTAATTCAATTTTCAAAAAGTAGGAAACTATTTGTTCTTCTATAAGTTGAATAATTACATGCGGGATGCTCTCACGAGTGTTCTTTCCACCTGGAATAAAGTCATGATGATATCTGTTTTCCAAAAAAAAAAAAAAAAAAAAAAAACAACGAAACAAAAAATAAAACAAAATTAAATAAATAAATAAATAAATATATAAATTTCACAAAATTGTTTTTCCACAAGAAAACCTCTTGAATTGACTCCGAACGGAATTAGTTGCGTTTAGAAGCACATAAATTTTTTAAAACGAATCTTCTTGTTCGCGTATCTTCAATATTCGAGACGACATTAAACAAAAAGTCCGCTGGAGCAAACGACGGGAGATTACGTGGTGTCTAACGTCAACGAAGTGACGTTTCCCAGGGATTACCACATATAATAGTCGACGTGTCATGCTCATATTCGTTGGATTTATAATGCCTAAAAATGCCGTATCGGTTATAAAATTTCAACTCAAAAATTTCAACGGATTTTGAAAAATTGTTCCATAAAAATTTTTTCCCCATAAAAAAGGTAATCACTGGTCCAATTACTCTAATTTTCTAAGCCAAATATTTTATAAGAATAAAGTCCCTTCGTACCGAATTTCATGACAATATCTCTCATTCTTTCACTGGTAGTGGGGCCAGCTTCATGAGTTTGATTCATGTAAGCGGACGACGCCTATTTTTTCAGTATAATTTGATATTCGTGGGCGAGTTAGAGTAAAAAATGTTGTCTCAATTCTGTTTAAAATTGTTGAATATGTATTTATACACCTAGCAGGTATCAGAAGTGAGTGTATCAATTTTAATTGATTTCGTCCATTTTCAATACGAAACAGATTAAAATAATAGAGAATATTTGTGCTAAATTTCATGAGCATACGTCTTTACATTATCCTGTGATTGTGACTTCTCCGGACAGACACACACCTCCTCCTCTCTCATTCACTCATGCCTTTTCTAAGAGAAAAATTCTTATTATTACAAACCATATTTATAAAATTCTCTATTGTGCATTTAACAATTTTATTATACAATTTTTTTTGAAATTAGTTCTTTTTTTTTAAAAAAATTTATACCAAATTGTCAATTTAGTAAGTGCATGTACAATTGTATATAATATTCAACTTCCGAATATCGAGTTGACTAAGCCTAGTCATATGGCCGATGGTGACATTACCAGTATCTACAATTGGTACGATGGTTCTCCTTCCATTCCTTGTATATGCGTGGACAGGATAATGCATAATGCTATCAAAATCGTATGGAAAAATTCCATATGGAAGATATCGCTCTCTCCACTTTCCAAAGTTATGCCGGTAATTCTTATCGATATTTCTTTCGATAATTTTGACATATTGATCTCGATTGGGAACGTTATGTTCATGTATGAATCCTACAGTATGCAATAGTTCATGTAGGATATTACCCATTGTAAAACAGCCAGTATCTGGTTCATCCAATGGTAAGAAATAATGGCGTATGCCTTCCCTGTAGCCAATAGTAGTCTCACAAACGTCATTAGTTACGCTGATTAGAAGATATGTGGTCATGTCTTCTGTTGCTGGCACAAAACACACACACGATACGCGGCATATCGTCATCATTCCTCTATGTATATATCTCAATTGTACATCACCTACAAGAAGAAGCTTGTAAAATATAGTATATGTCGTGGTATTATCGAGAAGTTAATTAATAACATACTAAACCCGCTATCAATTTTATAGTATACCAATCCATCGGGCCAAAGTTGTATAGGCTGGTCTTCGGTATTTCGGGAGAGACTATCAGGAATCATGTCATCGAGGAGTAAACTATCATCGTACTCAGGATCCATTCTAATGGATTCTCTCGGTTCATTATTATCGATAATATTCAAACTGTCAACATCTAGAGATGATTTTGGACTATCGATCTGTACTATGGCCTTAAGTGTTTTGCCTGTAATTAGGATCGTGAACAGGATTATTATTATATTCATGACTCTCGATGTTCGCAAACTTTCAGAGTGAATTAATTTCAATCTCTGACTGAAGTCTTCTGCTGACATTCTGCTCTTTTATATGTTTTATTTAGCGTGGTGTACAATTTGAATTATATAATCTCGTGGTGTTCCAAATTCGTTGTTACACCCTACACCTGGAAGGTTGGGGATATATTGATATTGTGCTTCCGCTTGTAAAATATTAAAGGAGATTTAATAGGAGAAGGTTTAGGAGAGTAAATACAATCAGCTTGTAGTAGATATAATCGGCTGCAGATTCGATTTAAGCTTATTCGTCTCTCTCTCTCTCTGAATTTAGAAATCAAGACGATATCAGAACGAATTGAGGTACTGTCATAAAATTTGCACGAATGTAATCTGTCGTTTTTTTTTTGCTAATTTTCATTGAAGATTAACGAAAGCGAATACGGAGTACGCCAAAATTTTTAAGCTAATAAGTGTTAATACGAGTTTATCTGTATTTTAGGAAACTAAAATTTTTGCATTCCATAAATTTCTAATGAAAAAATGCTCTCTTCAAGGGAGACGTTATTCGTTCGGTAGAAGCGAAGGTTCGCAGATAAAGGGATATAGGGTGTATAGACTTTCGGCATGGCCGATGTTATGGTCATATTTATTAAACTTATTTAGAACTTATATTTCTTAAACATAATTTTTCCTTGCAATTCCCCCCCCCTAATATTGTGATAATAAAAAGTGAAACAACATTTAGAACAACAATTAGCCGGATATTGTTATAACATATAATAAATCATCACTTATAATTATGATCTCGATATTGAAATTTATTACTAATGTTGAATTTATTGTTACTTTCTGTCACGGTAAATAATATAGTTTAATGATAAAATCATAAATTGATAGAAATTTTTAATCATAAAATTTTAAATTATAAGATAAGAAATGTTCAATACTAAGCAACCTGCGTTACACACGCTGTCGAACACGGTCGCTGCTGTGCTCGCTCTGTGTTCGCTCGTACGTTCCGTAAGTTTGTGCGTTGGCTTTATTTCATATATCGGTGATATTATTTTTTCGAATTTTTTCGATTTTATCGAATCATATCCTGAAATTTGTATTAAAAATATACAAAGTGAATGAGAGTGGAATTGAAAACTGTTAGATTCTTAAAATATATTAAGACTTATTTAAATCTAGATTTAAAATAAAAACTTAACCACGATATCGAGAGCGATTTTGACTTTGGTAAAAGTCCACTTTAATACCCGGATGGTTGATGTATGCAAATATCGGTCTGTGTGATCTGAAGCAGAAAACATTTCTATAATTTCATTGTCACCATGTTGATTTATGTTTAACAGGGTTCGTTTGGCTAGATGAATCATATACTCGTCCAATGGAATTATGTTGCTCTTATCATACAGTATATGGTTTTTTGAGCCCGCTTTTTTCCTTTCGAATATTTTTAGATTCTCCATGAAAGATGGAGTTATGGTGAACCAAGTATGGGGGGGGGTACCCATATGTAATTATCTAGCGAATCAGTTGTTTGTATATAAGAATTGTCGTACTTGTTTGTAAACCAGTCCTTCTACTAAGAAGTGAGTCGTTGCTGCGATATACTTATCTGCTGTTTTTTTATACCCTATTCATTAAAATATTAAATTATTCAGGGCCTCATCGGTTTTCTCCTGTATCTCTGCTGGAGTGGCTGATATTGGGTAACTTCTCATACCAATTTCTAGATCGACTTCTAGCCATTATGGTGACTTTTATGTGCCTATCGAAACTTTCTATAATATCATTTGTTTGAGGATGATCGGCCGTGGTTTGAATTTGGTGTCGGCCCAGTGATCCAAAGAGTTCCGCGATCTAAAACAGCGCAAAAGTGAATTGCGCACCTTGGTCTGTGGTAATTTTTAATGGTACTCAGAAATGGTGGTTTGTGTACTCTCTGAAACACTTATTAGTTGGGGTCTTTGCTAAAATCTATTAAATATCAATTATAATCAAAATTCTATCGATGTTCTTTTGTGAAAGGCAGACGGCTGACAATGTTTAAATCTTTAAATGGACATGTTCGACTCGACTGTTTGGCATGGCGAACTTGTTTATCGGGAATTTGGTGCTGAACGTTCGACAGCTGCTAGCTCGTTTATGAACAATATTTAATCTCTTTGTTTATTTTAAGCCAATAGTATCTAATCAATTCGGAATGATACACAACTCTTACGTAGTTGGGCTTCTGACTAAAAACCCCACACACCAAAGGTTGAACGTTCTCCACTAGCACATAGCTGGTGTTTTTCGATCAGTAAAAAGAAGAGGATTTTTAATAATTGAAAACATCGAATGGATGAGTCATTTATCTTACATCTTTGATTTAACTTAAAAATATATTACGAGGTCCAAAAGATGGAGTGAATGTTCTGGAAATGCAAATTTGGGGAATACTTCAATCGAAGTGGAATTTAATGATGTGAATGTAGAATAATTTGACAATCAATAAAGCCACTTCAAGTGATTCCTTACTGTTTTCTTTAACTATTCCTAAAATATTAAACGAAACCCTCACGTATTGTTATTGCTTGAGCATGACGGACTGCCTATTTTACAATTTCTTCCCATCGCTTTCGATGCAATTCATTAAATTTCAAATTAATCCAATTATATTCGAATCCATATTCTTGAGTTTCTTCTTGATCTATGTAGTAGTAGTAGTAGATCAATGTAGTAGTGTAATTTGATTACATAATAAAATATATCACATAATTTCTTCCATTCATGAAAGCACAATTCATAAAATTTAATTAAGTATTCAATTTCAAGTGACAAAATTTCTTAATTTTGGTCCTTTTGGAGAATGAAAATTCCAAGAATAATCTCCGTCCTTTTTGTTTGTATTTGGGCGCGCGTTCGTGTGTGTGTAATTTTAGTTTATTATTAAGTAATGTGAAAATTTCACTTTATTATTTTCTATTTAAATTTCAACCCACAGAATTAATATCCAGGAGCAAAATGCGAGTAGTTCTGTGTGTTCTTCATTCTTCTCTAAGAATATTCTTATCGATTTCATAGTATTTCATTTCTAATTGATGATAATTAGATTTATAAAGAACCGAAATTTTGCAAAATTTTATAATCTCCACCCACGTTCTTTTTGGCAATAATTTTAAGTGTGTTCTCTTGTTGGGGAGACTTCATTCTGTAAATTTTCTAAAGCATAATTTTTACTGTATATAAAATGAATTTATTAATTCTGGTCGATGTTTTGAAATTTTATGCATCACTAATGTTTATTCATCATCAAATCTGATTTAGAAAAATTAATATAAAATTCTTAAAATTGCTTAGACGTTAAAATTTCTTCGAATTTTATTTGGAGTCGTTTGGACTGAGGATTGAGTAGTTTAGAAGGATGCAAACATCCCGTCTTGAAAACCGACTTGATGTTCTAACTAATATTGAAAATTGTAAAACGCTTGAATCGTTCCACGTTTCAAAAGACACTAAGTGGATTTTAAGAATTTTTCATTTTGAAGGAAAACTATCTGAAAAATAAGATGAATTTCTTCCAAAGATATCTTTTACATCAGAAGAATTTGTTTTTATATCAATATTATTTTTGAATATTTTTACTATTTAAAATATTTAAACGATTTTTGGATTTGCATCATATTTTCTCTTACATTAGCTCATACTCATTGTAATTCTTTTCCATTTTGTTCATTTCAGGTAAGTCATTTCTGACAAAACAGAAGAATGAGAGAAAAATACTCAAGTAAGTTTATAATTTTCTAAGCTTAATAAAACGTGTTTATGAAACAAACGACTTTTATAAACAGATTTTATCTGACTTAATTCACATCAAATGTAAAGAAACAGCTTAAAAAGCAATTATAAGAAAGAAAACAGCTCTGAGCAATATCAAATCTGGTAGCCTAATTACTGGAAGAATTCGAAGAATTAGTTGAAAAATGACAAATTAGTAGACTGACAAACTTTAAATTAGAAAAGTGTTTTTCCCCCAAATTTGTCATTCGAAATGGTTTAGATAAAGATCTTTAAATCTTTGAGAATAAAAAACAAACTCTATGGACCAATAAAACTATAAATTATCGAGAAATGGCAAAATGTCATAGATAATAAATATGAAGATGCATATGATTGAAATTAATTATTGCTAAATAATTTTTTTGTTAAAAGATATTCTAAAAACTGCAGAAACTTGTTGGGCAACTAAAAAATTTTGCATGAAAATTTTTCGAAACAGTTTTTCTTTTCGATTTACAACTAATTTCATTTGAACCAATCATTCGATGGCAAAGTATGTGCAATGATAAAATGTTAAAATTGAGCCATATATTTTGTAAACAACAGCGTGTTCGTTTATTCTCTTTTCTGATTCGAATGGAATGATGTCAGCATCAAAAAAATTGTTTGTGCGTGTTACAAAAATTCAAAAAATGTCAACGGATTGGTAAATTGTTATACTCTCATGTTTTCTACGAGATATTTATATGGCTATAGATATGCGAGGATAGTCCCAGAAGTAATTGACCTGGTACGAATATAGCGATAGATTTTAAAATATAGTGATTGTCGTCAAATGATGACGATGATATTATCAATATCTTCTTTCGAATAAAAATATATAATTTCAATTCTGAAATCGAGAATCGCTGATTATTTTATATTTTACAGTACATCAATGTTTGCGGCACTCAATGAATTTAAGAAAATGGTAAAAATAAGTCATCCATATGTAATTCAATATCTTCATTTAAAGTCCAAATAATAAAATAAATGAACGAATATATTATACTCCAGGGTTTACATCCTCCAAGTTTACTCCTTCGTTTACGACAATAAAACATTGAGTGACACAATTTAAACTGCCAATACGAGCAACGAACTTACAATGAAGTGAGCGTTTATGGCGATGACAGAAGATGGCGAGGAATGTTCGTAAAAGTGGTTTTTGGACGATAGTCAGTTGACAGAGCATGCGATAATGGTGGGCGTTTAAAAGAGTGATGTATACTACTTATTGACTGAGTCGATTACATTTGGGACTAACTGTATATATGTATATGCCTGTGCGAGTATAATCCTCCTTCATGAAACATTGACAAGATTTGGTATGATTTCTTTTGCTGAACTTTTTCTCAAATTACTATGGACGAACACTAGCTGACTTATTCGCTTCTTTCGACCTGCCGTTCATTTTTTAATATTCACCAAAACAATTTTCCCTTTTCCCCTCGACTTGTTTGTTCCTACATCCTTCTCAGTTCGGTCTTTGTTTATTCACAGAAAATCGAGTTTAACGATTTGTTTTACAGAATTAAATATTTCTTACCAAACGATATTTTTACGTTTTATTGACAAAGACCTATGAGACGGAGTGACACATTTGTCGCCATAATTAGTTCTGTTATTGTTGTTGCCGGTGTTATTGGCTTTGTTGATGTCGTTCGTATCGTGTTCGCCGCTATCGTTGTTGTTGGTTTTGTTTCATTATTTATAGTAAGGAATTTTCATGATAAAAACCTAATCTATCACTAAAAGCTCGAATCGACAAAAAAGCTCGCCAGCATGCTCGTTGATTGCCATGCTCGCCTATTGGTTTGTTCGTTTATAAATTTCAGCATACGTTCGTTAATCCGAGTGAATTCGTATTCAATACTGTGGTAATGATTGCCTTATTGTTGTTGTACCCTCACATCCTCATGGAGAGGGTTTCTATCTCCGTCTGCGACACATTAAAGGAGGCGTATCTATATCTTATAAAGGTATAGATAAACTTATTCTTTGTTACAATAGCGTGTTTGGGATTAGATGAAATGGATCAAATAAAATTGAAATGTTTGCTTGTTTTCTCGCGAGTTTGTGTGCTTCTATTTACTCATTTTGTTGTATCTTTTTTGGTCCGCTCTATAGATTTGTCCATTGTTTATTTGTTTGTTTATTGTATTTATCTTCGATTAAGTGCATGTTTGTTTGTTACGCATGGATGTTGGATGTGATTGTTTGTTTGTTACGTCTTGTTTGCTGATTACTTCATTTGTTTGTTATTTCGATTGTACTACTTAATATTTTATTCGAATGTCTGCCTCTTCTTCTGTTTTGGGTAGCCTTTTTTGCATCCGTTGATAAATTTGCTCCTTACTTTTGATTGCTCATTTGTTTACTTTTATGCGAGAGCAAACAAAACTGATTTTCAAAGTTCAAAGAAAGGAACATCAATATGAGAGTTTGCCATGAAAGACATACAGGTGGTTTGAAAAGAGATCGAGAGGAGGGCCCACGTAGCCGTAGGCACATTCATTCAGTATAATTTTCCTTATAAAGTGTGTTATGCAAATTAAATGTTATTTAACTGTCAATTTAGACAATTTAAATTGAATTTAATTAGATTGAATATAAAGAATTAGATTTGTTATACCCTACGCCCGAAGAGATGAGAGTATATTATCTTTTTTCCTTCGTTTGCAACGCATTAACGAAGGCGTGGCAGGTGATGAAAACTATAGATATTTCTGTGCATAATAATCTAATGACTATATCCGTCTTTATCCATTCGTACGTCTGTTCGTTTGTGCATGTGTCCTTCGCACGCATGAAACACGTTTACGAGTGTGTAGAGTATTTGTTATGATTTTGTAGGGTATATAAACTTCTAAGAGACCGGAGTTATTATTCTTACTTGTTTTCTTCTATCTCTCTCATTTAGTTTCATAAACACTTGGAATTCTTCCAATGCTTATAAAAACAAACGCAAAAACGGGGTATGAAAGAAAGAGGCAGATATTGTGTGTGTGTGCGTATGTGACAGAGAGAGAGAGATTGACAGACAAGTACAGACTGCAAGGTGAATTTCATGATTCAGGGCTAATTTGTTTAATGTGAAATTAATTACCTTGAAGTTTTAAATAAATTTTTAATGATTTTAGAATTTTAATGCGATTTTGAAAATGTTCGTTTTTGGTAATCTGGTATTTTTTGAAAGCGGTTTTCAGCGGTTTTAGACAAAACCAAAGCCGAAATTTAAAAAATCCATTGGAAATATGAAATTAAACTGAAATCAGAGATATTTCTGGTTTTATCACAATCCTGATTCGAATTTCGAAATTCTATATATTTGTCTCTTTCTATAGTCAGTTTGAGAAAACGAGAGAAATATTGAAAATAATAATAGTGTATGGTGAGACATAAAGGCAAATGTTCATTGCTTTCTAAAATTGGATTGTGAACATCTCTATTTCTTGCAATTGATTAGATTATTCTTGCAATTGTTTGATAAAGAAATTGAAATATAAATCTCGTACATAATTGAGTATGGTTTGAATTGTATGCATTCTTATCTATTTATTTCCACTCAATTTAATTTTTTCATTTAGACTTTCTAAACACTACACTGCCTTTTCTCAAAATAAAACCAGTTTATGTTGCTAGGAAACACGACAGTTTATCATGATCGAAAACCTAAACCAATACAAAAACTGCATTCAGAAAATTATAAGTTTCTATTCAAGTTAAACTCAAACTGATGCGAAGAATTGTATTGGCGTTTCCTGTCTTGAGAATTTTTTAATTGAAGAGAATGAAATATTTTCTGCGGCAGAGAATTTCTTTATTATGTGCAGTGCGGCCCGCAGAATATACCTCATTTTGATGCTAATTTCAGTTAGTCTCGCATTTGGTGACACCTTACACTACATCCATTTGTTATTCTCTGACATTAATTTATATCACCCCGTTTTAAGAAGAAGATGCTCTTTAATTCATACTAGAAATTTAACTTAAAAAATATCTGAAAATGAAGACAAAAAATACAGAAGGATAACGAGATCGCATGGGATACGTTGTACTTTTTCTTTGAAGACGAAAAAAAAATCTTCGTTTGAAGAAAAACTTTTAATAGAAGAATCGCTAGGAAACGTGTATTAAGGTCGTATAAAAAAATGAACTATCGATATATCGTTATGCGATAACGAGTACGAGAAGCACGCATACAGAAACTTTTCACAAAAGTGTTAGAGTCATGTTGCGGCGATTTTTTCCCAGTCTTTATTGCTTTGTGTACAGTTTTTCTGCAGTACGCTGTTCGTTACTGTAAACATTGTTGTTGCTAGTGCGATTGTTGTTGTTGTGTTTGTTGCAGTTATTGATGATACGAAATTTTACCGAACGTTGCTTCTGATAATAACTGACGGCTACATAACGTAACGATTGACATTCGTTATTGACAATGCCAGCCTTAACAACAGCAACAACAAACAACAACAACGTCATCAGCAGCACTACAAATGGCAGCAGAAGAAACTGCCGGTAATTTTTAAACGTGTAAAAATTTTGAAATACTAGAAGTCAGTCAGTCAATCGGTATTCGATCTATAATCGTGGAAAAAATATATACAATATTGTGATGTACAAGTCTATATATGTTTACTTTCGTGTGCCATCGCGTGGCACGAAAATGGAACAAAAGAACGGATTTTTGAAGTTGTTTTCTAAAAGAACGAATCGTGTAAATTGAGACTGTTTGACACTTTAAGCGTTTTGTATTTGTTGTTTCTTTTTGTTTTTGTGTTAAACGTGATAGTCGTTTCTTATCTGTTTCGTTGTGTTCTTCTTCCTTTCTCACCTGCGACCACTTGTCTCTATTCTTTATTGATTTCGATTTGAATGCTATGCCGGTTTTACATTTAAAAGTTTAATATTGTTTTTATTTAGATTTGAATTTTTGGAAAGTTTTTGTAAAGAAATAAGCTTCACATCTTGGCAAGTGAGGTAATGATTGGTGGGTTAAGTGGTGGATAAATTCCTTCGCTCTCATTTTAGGTGAAAAAAGAACAAAAGAGTGGTAAAGGAAGAAAATGTTTAAACAAGAAAATGGCAGAGCACGAACAATAGTGAATAAAGCAATTATGAGAAGCAATTATATTTATATTAATATAAATTTAATTTATAAATTAGATTTATATTAATTTGTTAAATTCTTTATGAGTTTGGCGTAGTCTAGGATAACTGTAATAGTGGTTTATCCATTGGAAATAATTGTCGCTTTGTTATTCCTAATTTTTATATTATCCTCTTTTTATTTACATTCGTTGGTTTATGCATTTTCATTAACATTTTTGTTCGTTCAAAATCTTTAATTATTAGCGATCAATTGATCGAACCAGTTGATTTTACCAGTCAAGAAAGAGCTTGATCGGACGATTAGTTAGTTAATCATCCATTCGATCAACTGATGTTTCATTTGTAGCCTGATGAACTATTGGTAAACGTCCTGCACCCGGAAGGAATAGGGCGCCTTTGATCACAGTAGAATGTATTGAATTTTAGTTTGCAGCGTATTACACAATTATGCAGAAAAATATAAATACCTCGGGTCCAAATCAGTCCCTGAGTCCCTGAATTATCGACTTAGTGCATCTCTTCCGCTTATTCGTCGGGTTTTGTGACTGTAATCTTCGCGGTTATAGGCGTCAAAGATCTACAGGAAAATTTATATGATTGCTTTTTATCTTCTTCGAGAGCGTGTATTTAAACACGACGTGATCTCTTTCTCTTCCCTTGCCTCCAACACTCCAACATCACCTTCCGCTCGTCATCATATCATTCAAATCGATATTAGAGTTCTCCAAAAAGTCAATCGCCTACTGTATAGGGAGAAGTTACTTAATATTTCCCATTTGCTATTCGTGCATCACGTGATCTCTCTTTCTTCAAAGTATATCTTTTTTAATATCTGCCCAACTTACTCCTAAACCCTAGAGTATTTGTATTTGTTGTTGTCGTTGTTCTTTTATACTCCGATCCTAACAATTTGCTTCTACTGTCTTAACTGTTTTCAACAATCGCCATCACCAAACACACACACACAATTTTGTGTGCTTAAATCACAACGAACAACAACATGTTGTTGTTTGTTGTTGTTGTTGTTGTGGTTATTGCTTCAGCAGCAATGCTGCTGCTGCTTCTCTTCCAAATTGCGGTGAATGAACTTTAAGTAGTTTGACTGGAAAGTTTGTTGTTAAGAACGAACAACAACAATTGCAATGATCGTAATAAAACAAAGAATAAAAGTAAGAGGAAAGTGGCAAACTCACGAGAAGGACAGAGAGACCGAGAGAAAGATTGTGTTAGTGAGACGGGGAGTTAGAGAAAAGGGGGCTGAATATTTGAGAAAGACTGATAGATTTTAAGATGAATATCGTTTTCTTATCTTCCTCTTAATCTGTCTCTAAACCACTTTGCATAGAATAAAATTTAATCATATGATCGACATTGATCAGACTACTAAACAATCAACGCGATCTCCATGTCGATCGATCGATCGATCGAACAACTTTAGCCAATTCTATCAAAACATTCTGCTAATTATTTATCCATCCAGTTATAAAGCGATTGGTCAGTCGATTACTTCATCAAAGAAAGACCCAAACAACCGATTATCGATGGTCAGATTCCTGTCGGTGCTTTACGTGAACACCTGCCGTGAAGGCTTAAGTTCACGGTATTATCGATGGTCAGATGGAGATCGTTCATTCAGAATTTTACCTCGCTATGTCAATTATTTAAACAATCCTCTGTATCTTTTTCTTAGCAAATTGAATTGCTGTTATCGTTTATGCGGTTTTCTTGTTTTCCGGCAGAAACAAAAGGTTTTCCTTTGGCCAAGAAATAAATGTTAGGTTTAATGGGTTTTTCAAAACTATTCCTATTCTTTTCTTATATTCACCGTGCCGGGAGGTGACCCCCTTTCCAAGTTAAGAAAAGCTCTCCGTCTTCTTTCTATTCGTATTTTTATTTACCATTTCTTCTTCTATTCGTAGATTTTTTTTCTTAAGGTCAATAAACCCAAAATAAACAGTTAGCCACCCGATTTAGAAATTTCAACATGTTTAGGAAAAGACAGAGAAATAGATGGAAAGGGGAAGGAAAAGAGAGAAAGAGACTTGTTGCTTCCAATACATTATATTGCAGTACTTCTTGCGCATTTTACTACTTCCTCGTTTTTCTCTGTCAACGACTTCACTAAAGCATAACGACTATATTTTTTATGGTTTTCTTTAGAGTTTAGTCTCTTCGACTCTCTAATTATTAATACTCGTAGTAGTGTAAAATGTTATCAACTCTTTTCTAGTATTGTTGCTTCTCGCATGTGTTGCATTTTTTGTGTTCTTCTTTTCACCATGGGTTTGTGTGTGTGAGCCATGACTTCTAATCGTGGTTTAGTTTTTTATGATGATCAGCATTATTCAAGCCCACTTTTTCTACAATTTATTCGCATTTAGTGCGAGTTATTTGTTATTTTATTTGTTATTGTTTTCTGTTGCTTAGAGGGGGGTGGGGTGAGCTGCCTTTGTTGGTCGGTGACCACCACCAATTGGTCGTTGTGTGTATTGAGTTTTTCCTTTGATTTCTTCTTCATCTTCTTATGTTCCCCTTTTCCCTTCCCTTCAATCGCATGATCTTGCAATATGCGAATTTCCTCGCAGATTTTTTGCACCTTTTTGCTAATCTGGTTATATTGAATTGCCATAAAGTTTCGCTGTAACGAATTCTCTTTGATTTGTTGCCTTTTGTTTTCTTCCTCATTTTTCTTTATGACTACAAAAAATTGCAAACATTATTGTTAGAACAACTTGTTACAAATCATTGTGTCTTATTGATTTCGCTAGAGTTAGAGAATACAAAAGGAAACAGATAGAGCGAAAGAGAGATGCATAGAAAGAGAGGAATAGAGGGAGATAGTGTAGAGAAATGTAGAATGTTTCATAGTCAACCTCAATCATTGACTGACTAATCTTACGATCACGCATTAGTCAATTCGCCGTCAGTTAGTCTTCACTTAGTCTTTTAAATCGTCGTTTTTTTTGCTAGCATTGACCGATTTGTTAATGACAGTGTACGAGTATATAGATTAACTCGAACTTTGGCTTATTTGTTGCTACGTTGCTTAGTCGATCGATCTAACGCTTGGGAATTCCTTTCTATTATTTTTTCTTCTTGTTTATTTGCCACGATCATTAGTGTTCCGTTTTGGTTACTACAGGTTGTTCTTTTTTTTGCTGTTATGGGAAGTCATTAGTCTGTATGAAATTTTCTTTTATTCCATTTCTTTCCTGACGATCTTTTATATTGTTTTCATATTCATTTTTCTTCCTGATGTCCTATTGGGATCACAATAATTATACTATGTCTGAGGATACCTCCTGCTTGCTTCGTTTGTGTGCTACATTTTTTGTTCTTTTTAGTCAAGATCAGATACTGTCGATTACGTTGAGTGATCGTGCAGAATTTATTTGAGATTTCCTCTTTTTCGATCACAAATTATTTTCCATGATTATAATCTGCGATGGATTTTTATGATATAATTTCGATTGTATTGCAAAAATGTATTAGATGCAGAAAGCTTTTTCGAAATCATTTATTTATCTCATCATTTTTTATTCTTCTTTGTTGATTTATCCTATCGGATAGATTTGATTTTGAAAATAGTCTTTATTTTTAGTCGTGATCGTGACTCCGTTGTATAGAAGCAAGATCATTGATTATTTCATTGTTTTTCCTTTGTTTTGTGGAAATTGTAGAGAGACTAGAGAGACTCAAGACCGGATTGGGTATTGAGTTTTGTTTTTAATCCTTAATCTTTAAGCCTTAATCAGTTTGATTCCATTTTATCCATAGTTCAGTCTCATAGCAATCGTTTCTGATTAAAATCGCTGAAAAATTTATTCATTTCTCGATTTTCTGAAATTTATTAATTTTGATTTGAAGTCTTAGATTTAGATTCTATAGATTCGTTTTATACTTCTCAGAAATTAGTATCTCGATTGTTAATTTTGTTTAGAGATCAATTAATTTTTTTTGTATGTCCTTCTTTAAATGTTATGGAATCCAACGCCTTACTCTTTACGTTTTCCCTTCTATTTCGTTCCATTGCTCATTCATTTTTCGTTCTTAATTTTTTGTCGTCGTCTTTACACGCTGCCAAGCTGAAAGATATAGATGTCGCCTGTTGATTAACTGACGGCCATATACAAACTAAAATTTACAACAGCAATAACTAAAATGATGATGGTGCTAGGGACGATATAAAGAGTACATATCACTACACGAGAAGTCCTCACGAGGGCTGCTCATCTATCATTTTGACGTCGTAAAGCCTGGCAGAATGGTTTGGAGGGGTTGATGAATTAGACTATGATGGAAATAGAGGGGGGGGGGCGATTAGGGAGTGGTCAAGCAATGTAGTAATTCTTAAAGAACCACGAACAATTTTCATCTAAGGAATCAACCTAAAAACATCGTAGGAAAGTTTCTTATTAGATCTGATTTGAAGATGACAGAACAGAACAATAAGAAAGGTTGAAATAAAAGAAAACGCTTAACCAAAAATTATTTAAAGGAATAATTTTTAATGATAAAATTAAAATTCTGGAACCAAAAAAAATTAATGGTGAATGAATAATATAAAGAAATCATATGATGTGATTCAAAATCCTGCCTGGTTTAATATCTTTTCCGTTTATGAAATAATAAAAAAACCGCTCGAAATAAATGCCTTCAACCAACCTGTTAGTTTAGAAAGTTTCCGGATTCTTTTGCAAAACATTATCTTCCAGCTGGTCGTTGCCACTGATGGAGAACAATTCCCGTTCAGAATTCTCTTTCATCGTTCATCTCTTTCATCTCTCCAACAATTTTATTAGAATGTGTTCTAACAACACTTGGCAGGTTGTGAGAACATAAAATTCTTGTCTAACCGTATTCTCATTTTGTATTTCTGCACGTTATAATAAGAGAGAAAGAAATCAACCCAACACAACACTCTCATTGGCTTTGTTGTTTTGGAACACCCTCTCCCTTCCTTTAAATTACTCTTAAATTCAATTTTTGTTTATAAAAATACTATTCCAGAAATAGTCAGTTGTTATAAAGATAATAAAAGAAAATCTAACTTGAGAGAAAGACAGAGAGATAGACTGAGAGATTCTTCCATATTACTCTCTCAGATGCAACAAGCTATAACGAAACAGTTAACAAAAATAAATTGTTGAAAAATATGGCCAAATGCATTTGATATGGCCACGTTTTGTTAAGCTCGCCTCTTTGCTTTGGTCTACTTTCTCTCTCTCTCTCTTCTCTCTCTGTATCTCTGCATGTAACCGTCTTTTTCTCTTTTTCGTTTTGAAATTGTTATAAGTGCATGTTTTCACAATCAGTCGTTAGCTTTCTCGATATACGTTCCACATCGCCACCGATACGTTATCATCCACATCGTCGTGGTCATTATTTTCTCCATCTGTTTATCATCATCAGCGAGTAGTCGTTGTACTTATTGTTTTTGCTTTTATTATTATTATTATTATTGCTCTTTCTCTCGCTGTTTGGATAAATTTTTATTTGTTGCTGCGCGGTCACTGCCTTCACTCTATCTCTGTTCGCTCACTCGCTGCGGCAGCCGGTGCTACTGCTTGCTGCTACCTCTGCTTCTTCTTTATTTCTCGTGTAATAGAAATTTTTGAAGGAAACCCAATGAACGGAACACGGTCGATTTTAGTTCGCGATGGAACTTTGAACATTGTGGGTCATATTGCTTCTAAGTGACATCCTGTTCGTTATCTCAAAAAAAAAAAGAAAGAAAACAAACCATATAAGAATTTTTACAAAATACTGATTATTATTTTTCCTTTGAAAACTAAAAAATATTTTTTTAAAAAAATATCAAAATTTAATAAAATTAATTCTCTCGAAAAGAAGTCAAGACTTATCATCTTGTCGCGGTTTCCGGCTTTTCCTCCAAATTTTTTTCCTTCTACAAGAAAGAAAAAACGGTTTCATCTAAAGCGTGTGTGCGTGTTTTTTAAAGCGTAACATTATAAAAAAAATAATTAGCGGAGTGCCTACCAAAATATTTAATTCTTTTTTACAAGAATTTTCTTAAGCGTTTTAATAATGTCGAAATAAAATTTCAATGGAAACAGAGTAATTAAAAAAAGAAATTATTTCAATAAAAGAAATGCTAGTTTTCGGCGTGGACTGAAATGAGTTTAACATTGCTGAAGAAACTAAGCTAATATTTGTCGGTGTCTTCTCATGCACATACACACACTCTAATAAATAGATATACTTACGTAGCTTATATAGCTGCTAACAGGTGTGTTGAGGAAACTCGAAAAAAATAAAGAAAGAAAAATAAAATTCGAAGGAACGGTATGACCAAAAAACCGAAGTGACAACAATAATAACAAAAACAGCAACTCTAACAACACCAATAAACAACAACAGAAAAGAAAAGACTAAAGCAAAACTAATCAAAATAAATTTTAGAATGAAAACTTTGTTTTCCCGTAAGAGGAAAACCCACAAAGGTTTTGTGATTTCATCAATTGTATGAGTCAATAATTGCAATCTTCGTAATAGACTCGATCGTCTGAGTTGGTTGGCTAGTGCGCTTTTGTCGAAACGTTAAAATACGAAGCTCTAAAGCTTTTAAAGTGGTAAAGAGTTTTTCAATGGTTTTGACAATATAATTGTTAGAGTATAAAATTATTGATCTAAAATACCGCGAAAAAATCTTCACATTGTCATTAATTTGATTCCGTTAAAGTATTCAAAGAATGAGTTTATATAACTTGAAATTTGTGACACTTATTACATTACAGCTAATGATGATAAATTTATGAAAGGGAATTGGCTAGAACATCAAAAGCGGCAACTAAAAAACATGCAGTTTAATATTATGTAAAACTTAAAATATAATTTCCAAAACTTATTGAAAAAAAAGAAATTATTATAAAACTAAAAAATTTCCCTGAGAAACATTGACGAACAATATTTTGGGAAAAAAGGAGAAAAGTCAAATATTTATATTTTAAAAATAATTTTTAACAAACAGTTTTACTTCAAAAATTAAGCTTATTCTATAAATTAAAAAAATATATTATTACATTAAAAACACTTTACTTTGTTTTATTAAGAGATTTTGATTTAACAGCAAAAAAACTAAATCAATAATCTTTATAAATAAAAAATTAATGTAAAGCTGAAGAAAAAACGAAGTAAAAAAATAAATAAATAAACGAATAAACCGAAAACAAAAAAAAAACCATATCAAGAATTTTCCTGGGAAAAAGATTTTTTAATTAAAAGAAATTCGATAAATACTTCCTGTTTTGAAATTTAAAAGAAAAAAGAAAACATAGAAATTTTTATCGCTTCATTTTTTCTAAAAAAATTCATACTGAAAGCAAACAAAAAAACCCCACTCGATATTGAAGGAAAAATACACAGTTATCAATACAAGCAGGAATAAAAAGATAAAGTAATATTTTACAAAAAATAAATACTAAAATATAATATATAAAGATAGAATAAAATAATTGCTATAAAAACAAATAAATATAGTTTAAAAACTAACTAATAAAGAAATAATCAAGGGAAAGGAAGGGATCATAAAATAAAAATATAAGATTACAGGATGGTAGTTTTAGAGACTGCCACCGCCCTTTTGGGTGGGCCCTATGCTCAGGGTGCACCCGCTTTAAAAATGATACAAAAACGTTATATTGGATTACATCAATGGTTGGGACCACTACGTACCAAGCAGCTAAAGCAACACATTGTAAGTGTTTTGATTAAATCCCAAAATATACAAAATATATACTCAATCTTTTAATTCAATGTCAATGTATTCAATATTAGTGTCATCAATATCAATGTGTTCAAATGATGTGCTTAATATAATCGATGTTTCATTTTGCGATCTATTTTAATGAAGCTCCTCGCTTAATTTCGATATGAATATACTAATTATTTTAATATACTGAATTTCAATACCGATACATTCAGTGTTTCAATATTCTCAATTCTCAGTATATTCAATATCGCGTAGATATGACTATGTAATCAATATACTTATCATCCACTTTTAGTATCAATTTACAATCAATATTTACTCAATATTAATTCAATCAATATAATTAATCAATGCGCTTAATATTTCAATTTAGTTCTTAGCTCGATTTTATTTACTTTATAATTTAATTGTTACCTTTTTTCAATTTTTTTTGCTTTTCGAATTTTCTTTTTATTTTAAGTAATCCTTTGTGCAAAAATATTTCCCCATTCTGCACCATCTGTTAAATTATGATTCTACTTAAATTAGTCGAGTGGCCAAAATATGGCTTTGCGAGCAATTGTTAATACAATGAACCTATGCTGTCAATTTACCTGCTATGTTCGTTACTCAGTTTGAAATTGTTGTTATGTTCGTTACTCAGTTTTAATGCTTGTCACTTTTAAGTGCAAACATTTTTGCCAATTTCTATCAATTTCAATTTAGTTGTCAATATTTACGTCTATCTAAAATTATCTTTTTGATATTTTACACTCTTCTCGAACATTTTTTTTAAATGTATGAGAAATAAATTTATATTATAAAATTATCAATGTTGTTGTCAATATTTAAATAAATACATGAAAATGTTATCAATTTAAAATTGTCAATATTTTTCTTAGATAATGTACTCAAAGGGAGTATTTCCCCTGAATATTTTTATTTTACTTATTTTCATTTCCTTTATATATTAATTTTCTACTTTGGAACCAACACTTACGATTTTTAAACTCAATAAATTTTGACGAATCCTTTTTTTATAACAATTACTTAGCATTCCTTGATTTTATTGCTTGTAATTTTCCTAACTTGGTAACATCAATTTCTTCAATTTTACGCTTAAAATAGTTTAAATTTAAGAGTTTTTGCATTACTACTTACATACATTACTGTTATGTATTTATGTTTTTTATAGATAACATAATATTTTACTTTAGAAATTGAATAAAATTTCATTATTTTTATTTTTATAACCATTTTGACTATCTTTTATATTTTTCTTCTCAAGATGTTAATTTCCCCCCGAAATAACTCAATTTTAACTTTCACAAAAGCAGATTTAAAAACAAATTAAAAATTAATTTGGGTTTGAAAAATTAATTTCGGTTTGAGCGAAGCTCATATATCGCACATCCGTTATGTAAGAGTGTATGGTTTCAATCTATTTACCAGTGAACGGGATATTAAAAGGGGACTAATAATTCGAACCCTTTAATTATACGCCCCTTTTCTTGATTTATTTAGACCTACCAGTTCGTGTTTAAAACACAATTTTTCTCAAAAATGTCATGTTCTAAAAAATGAGTGTTTACCCAGAGTATACATGGTATAGTATAATAGTAGACGTGCCACGCCCATTTTCCTCATTTAATAATGTTCAACACCGCTATCCCGGACGTAAAATTTCGTCCTAAAAATTCCAATGGAAACTGAAAAATGGGGTTTTACAGTTTTATTTGCGATAGCTGCTAAATCCTAAATCGATTCAGGAGAAGAAGATCAGAACAAGAATTAGATATATTTTCCTATACATGTCACGCCTCTTCTTAAACCGTTACAAACGTAAGAACAAAGCTAATGCGCCCGTACTCCTTTGGATGTAGGGTGTATAAATACAGATCTATTATATTTATTATATTATTGTATTTATAAAACTTTATTATGTCAGTTTATTCATAAAAAATTTATTAATTATTCGTTAGGTTTTTTTTAATATTTTGTTTGCTTAAAAAATTCTAGTAATTGTCAAGTTAGCCAACATTAGTACGACATTTTTAAAAGTTTAAAAAAAATTAAAAATTAAAAAAGGAAAAAACAACGAAGGTGTTTTAAATTACGTCAATACTTCTCGGATGCATATTTTGCAAATTGCTGATGAAATTAAGAAACCGTTATTAAATTCATTAGTCATTCAGTTAGGTATAATTAAAAAATTAGGTAATTGACAAAAAAATCAAATAAATAAAAATAATAATAATAAAAACTAATAATACAAATACAAATCCGAAAAAATCTAAATAAAAATAAAAAAGATAAATAAATAAACAAAAAATAAAAAATGTTTTCTTCTGCAAAAGCCGAATAGTTTCATTGTTTCATTATGAAGAAATAGACTCCACCAAAGCAAACACCAAAAGATGGAAAATCACTGAAAAACGGAAATAAAAGTTGGATTGAAGAAAAGGAAGGAGAAGAGAAGTAGAAGCAATTTAGTAGAAGAAATAGAAGTAGAAGAAGTGTAAGTAGTGATGACGGTCGGGGACCTAATTGTCATTAATATGCAAAGATGATGATGATGATGTCGTTGATAATGATGATGATAATAATAATAATAAAATTCTTAAGAGCTAAGCGAGTTAAAGAGAAATAATGCTTTTCATATGAATGTGCTCGTACATTTCATGCTATGATAATGGAAGAAAAATCATGAGAAAACTGAAAAGCAGTAACGGTAATTGCAGTCTTTGGCTGGAAATAATAACGGTGAAGAACCTCTCCTGATTGAGAGAGTTTACCCAGAGTCACATAAAACAAACAACATGCGAATGAAATGAATACATCGCGCACCTTATGTTTTATTAATGAGCTCATACTAATAGTAATGACATTATTGGTGATGATGACGATGATGATGACGATGTTGTATAAATAACGAAGAAAATAAGAAGGTTGGTTGTGCTATGAGAGCAGTTTTTCTACGTCGTGATTTCTCAAAGTTTTGTTTTTGGTGTAAAAATTGTAAAGCCTGGCTTAGTATTAAATTATATCGGTATTGAAATTAAATACAAAAGGCGTTCAAATTAGTATCGATGGAATAATTAAAGTCCAAATTTTTTAGTACAAGTTTAGAAGGTTAATGGAATCATCGGCATCATCTCAACGCATCTCGGGTGAGACCAAAAAACGTTTTTGATAGTTCATCTTATAAAATCGTTGACGACTGCAGTCGACGTTTAACGTTTATGATCATAATAGTAAGAAATATTATGTTGTTTTTGTTTGTCACATTTGACCAAATGAGCCAAAGGCCTTAAAGGAAAAATTATAAAAAGCGCTTTTAGTGTATACGAGTATTATTATTATATTATAATACATTAATATTTTAATAGTGATATCTTGTAGCCCAAAAAATATTATATGTATTTCAATCAATTGTTGACTGATAGAAGGACTTTATTTTACATTTTTGTAGTCCACAAAAATATAAATTATATAAAAGAAAAATAATTTAGTAATTTAGAAGAAAACTATTTTTTAAAAATGAAATAATTTTTAATATTTAAAATCATACATAAGGATTACTAAATTTTTCAAAAAAAAAAAAAAAATAAAAAAAGAAAGATTTATTTTGGTAAAAATTCATTTTTGTGGATCTCGTACAATAAAAAACATCATAATAAGATAAGAATTTGAAAATGATCTCTCTTCGAGTATACAAAACCTTGACATGTTTCATCTTTTCAAATATATTTATTAGAAATTTCAAAATTTGTATAATTATAAATTTGTTAAAATTTTTAATTATTAATTTTAATTATTCTTTGCTTGAACTTTCAAAGGATGTTACTCAAAATCCTGCTAAACCTTTTTTGCATTTATTGCATCACGTTTTTCTTTGTTTCTACCACGAAAAGACCAACCAACCAACAAATATAAAATTCAGTTAATCTAATTTTATTCATTAGCACTTACTGCTTTTCAAATTCAATTAAAATAATTTTTAAATCGGATTCACACAATTATTGCAGTTACGCTTACGGCTATTACGCAAGAAAAAAAAAAAAGAAGTGGTCAGTCAGTTAACAACTGCGTAGTTAACGATAACGTTTTTTACGTGCTTCACAAATGATTTTGTAAATTGTTTGAATGGGTTCTGCTGTGCGTATGAATGCTTTTGAGAGTGTCTGTTTGTGGAATCACAAACATCACAAAACAATGGATGAACGGGTGGATGTTCTCGAAGGCGGTTTTATAGAACGTAGTATTGCGTGAGACAGTTACACGTATAGAAAAACGCCAATATAACCTAAAGTTTATGTCTTTATTCTCTTTGTCTTTTTTCTCTCCCTATCTCGCTTCCCTTTCATTTTTAGATTACTCGAAAATTATAAGAATTTTTGGCTAATGGGATTTGGTTTTGGCTAATGGAACGTATAAATTACTTTTAGAAAACATTCTCATCCTTAAATTAATTAAGGCCTTAAATGGAAATAAAGTTTTAAATAAAGATTCAATTTTAAACAAGAATTTCACCATATGGTGCGATTGAATATTTGTTTAGTAGGTTGTGAGGAACGCCGGGATTGTCGGGGGCGGGGTTGAGGGAGGCGGGAGAGGATGAATGGTGTTCATCGTCAACATTATCCTTTGTATATCACACACCTGTGATTATTATTATTATTGCTGCAATTGTTTATTACATACTTTTGCTTTTTGCTTACACTTACTTCAAACTTTTTTTTATCACCTGGTAGTCATTGTTAGTTATTGTTTTTGTTGTTGTTGTTGAGTTAATATAATTGCTATTTTTGTTCTTTATGGTTAATGCAGCTGCTTGTTCTTGTTCTGTTCTCTCTTGTGGAACAATCGGTGTTTGCGGCAATTGCTTTTGCAACTGCAACTGTTTTTGATGATGGCAGTATTGCCATTGCAGTTGCAATTGTTTTTGTTTATGATATGGCTATATTATATATGTATGTATGTATATGTGCTTATTGCATGCTTGAATGCCGCGACTTATTTTTCCTGCTCGCTTGCTTCGTCGGCTGATTGATTGCTTATTCTTTCATTCAGTTCACTGATTCATTGCATTCATTGTGAATCGCTGTTTAATTGCATTTGATCCATTACGTTAGTGTTAACATTTATGCTATTGTTGTTGTCACGCTACTGTTGTTTCTGTTAGCACTGCTACCGCTGCTACGGCATACCATCAATGGATAATTGAATGATTATTATTATTATTACTGTTATTACTATTATTATTATTAGTAATATTCCTGTGTGAAGGAACGGGACGTTATAATCAATTCATTTCTGTCCGTCTGTCTATCACTGTTGCAGCAACATTTTCTTCCATGTTGTAAAGTCGGAACATTCTTGCATTAGAATCCGTTCTATCGCAGAAATAATTACTTTGAAGATATAAAATATATATGTGTTGAACATTATTTCATTTTTTTAAGAAAACAGTATGGCTGAAATGCGAACAGACTATAATGGATAGTTCATTATTAAAGTAATTTATTGCAGTGATCGATTATATAAAAGTCTTTCCTTTTTGAATTATACATACTCTCTTCTATGTCTTTATTGTTATTTTTTGCTCTTTTTTTAATTTTTTCTTTATTTAATTCATGCAAATTTTTTGTTTCGGTCATGAATTAAATACTATTTTGACACTTACCCAATTTGTCATTTATTATTTTTTTTATTGTACAATATTTTTCAAAAAGATTTATGAAAAGATTTATGAAAGGTTTTGTTCTTGTATTATCCGTTTGTGAAGCATTTCTAATAAATCAACAGAATTTTTTTAAGGAAAGCTTTTATTGAAATGAATGCTGTTATTTAGCTCTTAATTTATCGCTATCACAGAAACAGTTACTTTAAAAAATTGTGTTGATTTTAAAACTAAAATAACTGAGACCTTATGTCGAGATAGCTTTTAATTAGCAAGCTAACTACGAGTAATTTAATTAAGAACTTATACATATTTTATAAAATTATAAAAATACACAAAATTCGCAAAACATTGAAAAAATTTGTAAATAATATAATTAACAGTTTATATTGGCAATTTACATTAATAATTTACATTTTTAAAATCAAACCCTTCATCGATATTATAGTTATTTACAATTAATTCTAGTCGTGATATCTTCTATGGTATACAAGGGAGTTATCATTGAAAGAAGATATGTATGTATGTATATTATTGCATAACGATAATATTTACATTAACTAATCTTCTCTCTAACAATGTTTGAGGGTTACAAATCTTTCTATCACTGAATTTTTCAGTTAATGTTACTTAACAAATAATTCCGTTTATTGACATTTTATTTTTGAAATTGATAATAATAAATAACTAGATATTTTCCAGTAATAAACAACTAACAATTTGTTATTGTTGTATTATATAAATTAAGGAAAATATTTTCAAATAATAAATAATTAAATTTATAATATGATTAATTTGTTTCAGTCTTTTTTTCTGCTCTTATTTTCAATCTTCTTTATAAATATTTTAATTACATTTTTTGTTCGTTGTTTTGTTCAATATTCTCAAACACTCTGCGCTATTTTTTAATTTCTTTTATTTTAAAAACGTGGATTAACTTAAACGAGAAATAGTGTGTGAAAAAGTAGCGCGTGATTGTTGAAATTTTATATAGTTTGGTAATCTTGCAGATTATACTTTTCTCTATAATCCTTCAGATATTGTCCGGAAATGAAATTTATACAGATTCATATGAGGCGAATGATATTTGCGTATGGTTTTCGAATTGAGAGCATCATGTCTTAAATATCTTAATCATTTTAAAATTCAACCACCCAACGAATTGTTGAATTTTAAGATGATTAAGGTATTCATATACGATTCATAAACGTTTTGTGTCATAAAGTCTTAAAAACAGAAACGACATAAACTTTATTATTACTAACAATCGTGTGTGTTTTAATCGAAACACGTTTGAAGCAAGAATCAAGCGACGAACAAGTATTAAAGAAAGGAAGAGGGATGTCGATAACATTCTCGATTATGGATGCTGATTACGCAATTGCGCTGAAGTATTCCAATGATTCTAAAACACCTCCTTTTTTCTGCAATTTCTCATTTTTTCATGCCCGTTTCGAGGAGTTTTCTGAAGACATCTGAAGGTATTTATTACTCTATATATTTTAGAATATAGTGAGGAAATATATTGTACAAATCGTCTTTCTCTAAATTGTTTTCGAGTTTTCTTTCATCCTAGAGACCAATCCACTTTGTGTGGGAATAATTGAAGAAGAACATTATGATATATACGCTATGATTAAATACTAATATTACTTTAAAAAAATTCAAAATACATAAAGGAAAATTTAATAAAATTTAATTTTCTGCAGCGATTATTTTCATCATAATTACCCAACAAATCTTCATTCATGATTTTAATTTGCTTTTTCCCACTTGTGAAATTATATTTTTCTTTCGATGTTCAATTGAAAATCTAATAAAATCGTTCGCTAGATCACACAATTTAACGTGACGGGTCGTTCGGTCGCGTGCTATTGGTCAGATCTGTAGCTGCAGCAAAAAGATGCTGATGTTCATCGTTACTATCGAAGGGGTGGGGCGGAAGAAAACTCCCCTTTCTGTTGAATTTTAATAAATTTCTTACTCATCCATACCATCATCCTTCGTCTTTTTCTTCTTCATTGGTTACATTTTTTAACCTCAGCCATTTACCTATAGATATATCTCAAGTTGTTGTTGCTGTTGCTTCTTTTGATTTTTCTTTTGTAATATTTTCTTTTCATTCAAGTTTTGCCTTTATAATTTCCTGCAATACTTTGGAAACATTTGAGAAATGCACGCATGCTAAAGAAAGGAAAAGGAAAAACAAGAAAAGACCATATACGCCTGGTCTATAGACCACCTCATACCTTTTTCTATCGCGCTTTAGAAAAACATTTCTACGAAAAGTATGGGGGAGAGGGTGGGGAAATGTATGATGAAGAAGTAACGAAATAAATAGCATGATTTTTCATTAAAAACACGAAATTAGTTTTCTTGCTTGAGATCTTTCTTCTCTAGTCCAAAGGCACCTTTCCTATGCTTGCCTCTCTCTCGCTCTCTCCTTCTTTCTATCTTTCTCCTTCTCTCATTCCATTTGTAAAAAATTTCATCGCTTGTTTTGAATATGTTAGAATTATTTGTAGCTTTGCTTCTGAATGAATATGAATTTATTCTTTTCCATACAATTTTCTTTCTTTTTTTTGCTTGTAACAGAATTTGCTCCGCTCCTGTCATGGCTCCCTCCTCTCTCATCCTCTCCCTTCTCTTCCCTTCTTGTGTTTCCATTATCAATAATTTGCTTTAGTAGCCTCAGAATGGCATAGGCGCATAATTACTTATGTTTTTCTTTTCTTTTCTTTGTGATATTAAAATATAAATGCTCGTCATAATTAGAGTTCTCTCTCATCTAAATTGCAGTTGATAACACTAATTATGGCTAATTTCACAGTGTTGCAAAGTATTTGGTTTGTTATTTGAAGGTAGGATGTAATGTTCGTTACGTTGGTTACGGATTGAATTGACAAGAACTACCAGTAATTAGATTAATGACGTTATTTGACAAATAATTGCAAATAAATAATTTGGCATTTGACGTTGTTTTCAATAGAAAGTGTCATTTAATATTCACCACATTTTTAATATATAAAAATGGCAAATATGCGACATAATAAGTGACACATAAAGAGTGACAATTTGACATTTGTGACATTTGTGTTGTCAAGTTATAAAGCAAAATAAAAGAAATTAAGTAACAAAGCAATTTTGAAATTTTAGGGGAGGTCCACTGGTATATGTCAAATTAATTAGGCTACTTAATTTAATTGTGGTTTAAAGTTTTTTAGAAGTATTTATTAAATAAAAGCTTTACCCAGAATTAATATAAAAAATTGTTTTTTCTTACTATTTTTCTTTCATTGCACATATCAGTTTAATAAAATAAATTTAAAATTCTAAAAAAAAGATGCTCGAGTTATTATCGAATTAAACTTTTTAAAAAACCTGATTTTTTTAGATATTTCGCATTTTATTTAACAATTTTTAAATTTTTTATTCACCACCATATTTTCAGAATTTAACTGTATTTTTTTATTACTTTTTAATTTGTTTTCATTGAACTAAATTATGAAAATTTTCTCCTCTCTTCAGCACAATTGAAATTTGTTTTATCAACGTTGATCTCACTTCCCCTCTCCTTCCTTCGTCGTTTATGATTATTCTCACACTCGCGAATCGTGACTTACTCCTGACACTGCACAAGCAATAGAAACAACAAAACCCTCACAAAATCTAGCGCATTGAAATTATGTTAACAGTTTTTTTTTCTTAACAGCAGTTTTCTGTCTGTTGTTGTTTTTTTGCACTTTGCTTTTTTGTCTTTTATATCTTCTGTGCTAATTGAATCTGCAATGAGTTTGAACTTTTTTTTTTCTTTTCATATTATTAAAGAGGTTCCATTTTTGTACTATTGTCATTGTTATTGTTGTTGGTAGTGTAGTCACTATTATTATTATTATTATTATTATTATTATTATTATTGGTGGTGTTGATTGGTATGCGTGTGATTTGATCTTTTTAGATGACATTTCATTACGTGGAGAGAAATTGTGGAAAAGTTGGTGAAAATAGTGTTTATTTTCTAGTGGCTTTCTATTGTGTCCCCTCTACCGAGCATCCTTCTCGTCGTCCATCTTCCATCGACCATTCGACCGACATTCGAAGAAAACTCTTCTTACCAAGTCTCTTAAGACTAGCTGTAATCGTTTTTATACATCTTTAGAAAGTATGTCGATTTCAATATTTCTCGCCGTTTTTTTCGAATTTTTCAATTCTCTTGTTGTCAGAGCTTTTTACATACATTCCTTTTAGCATCTTTTTTGCTTGTTTTAATGTTTGCAGTTTTTGTTTAAAGAATGGCGAAGATCCACGAGTTCAAGATAACTGTACAAGATATTTGCATATTTTTTATATTCTCTTCAGTTTTTTTTGTTTTCTTTCTTTATCTTTTGTTTTTTTTTTTGGTTTTTTCTGGAAATTTTGAAAGCCATTTGAACTCCTTGACTCTGAGATTTTTTTTTGAGGTCAAGATGTTAAAATGATAAACAATTCAGAAAAAAGTTGCTAAAAGAAGATTTTAAAATCTGAGAGAAAAAGAACGAAATTAAAAGGTTAGTAGAATTTTTGTTGTTTTTTTTATATCTTGAAATTATTCTACAGGTTTAAAGAAATGAAAAAATCTACCAACATTTTTTTCTCTGTATTAAATAATTTCTTTGGTACCAATTGGTGTCATTTTTTAAAAACCAGTTACTTGGCTGATTAAAATTTTAATAAATATTTTTACTAATTGATGCAACTGTGCCTGATGATGATTTCATGGTGTACCGTTTTAAACCGCGTTTTTGTTCTTTTTTTTGAGAAGTACTAAATGCATATATGTTTCAGTTGATAAGTGCTATTACTGTTTTTGGTATAATAACTATGTGCATATAATAATTACGGCTTCGTGTGGATCGACTTTGAAGTCGTAAACTGTCATTGTCCTTTATGTTTGCCTTTCGTTTCTCTATTAGTTTTTAACATTCGTTGCAGTGAAACGTAAGAAAACTTCAATTTCGTATGACTTGAAATGCGTCGCAGAAAGTAAATGAATGGCATTCAATGTATTCTTGGTATCGGATTCAATAAAAATGTAATAATATAAAATATAAAATATAATTATAATTGTTTATTTTCGAGTAACACTTTGTTGGCAACACATAGAGGAGGGGCAAAGGGAGAGGTGTACAGTTTCAGACAGTTTTTAAGGCTCTATGGTAAAAGATTCGTCCGGTATTTTCAATTGAAATATTATTGGTGATGAATATAAGATAAGAATCGCGATCAAAGATTGCCTTGCAGAACGACCATGCACATAAAGAGACGCTACGCTAGGTATATGTAGCCTTACGCCAGAAGTGATAGGGTAGGGTATATTCATTTACTTCTTCCGTTTTTAACGCGCTACAGGAGATGTGGCAGATATAGAACAGTATATATTATCCTGCTCAGGAAACTTCCTGGACTTTATATATATCAAAGTGTGTTTTTACAGATTTCGAGACATTTTATTTCCGCACCGCCCCCCCCTATATTTTGGGTTTAAGACTATTTCGAAGATTTTATTTTGTTTGTTTAAGAAAGATTTGAGAATCTTTAGAAATATTGGAGAAATTTGTTTTAGAAATATTCTAAGATCTTGGCACAGAAATTTTGTTTTTTTTCCGGCAGAATCTGAGAAGAATAGATTAAATTTTGACAATTTTCCTTTAATTGGAAAATTCTATCGGCTTTTTCACAATTCCCAAAAATCAACAATAAAATTCCTTTCGTTTCTAAACTTTCTGTTTTGCGAATTTTATTTAATTAAACTTTTTATCATTTAATGTATTTTAAATTTCATAAGCAGGAAGCATCCCGCCGGCCAGCTGCACCAAATCATTTGTTCATTCATTCATTATTATTACATTATTGTTTGCATGATTCGAAAAAAATTTGCTCTGCATCAATTTTATGAATTCAAAAAGTGTCTCATAAAAAAATCCATCAGAACAATAAATACGAAACATCCGACGGCATTTTTACAACGAACATACAAGAATATACAAGATACATACAAGATACAGAGAGTAATTGAGTAAATCGTGTGGTGATAGTTAAAAAAAAAATACTTCCTTCGCAGGGCGGGAGTGGAGTTCAGACGTAATCGCATCTATCACGTCATTTTTCTCCCGCTGACCGTGGTCGTTTTCAATTCGACCGTGAGACGACGATCTTGTCGGAATCTAGTCTTGACATTTTTATTATGCACTTAGTGTCTGTTTTGTTGTTGTTGTTGTTCTTCTTCCTCTTCTACTACTACAATTTTTGTTGTTCTTTTGGAGACTGTTTTAAATGAGGAAACGAGACTTTGTTGCAGCAGAGTTAAATTATCGTCGCCACCTCCATCACCATCGCCTCTACCGTCATCGTCATCGTCAAAAGCATTTTATCGCCACGAAGTTGTCTATTGTTGTAGCCAGTCAACGTCATCGTTCGTTGTCGACATTCGTTGGCGATGTAAAGGTTTGATGATCTTAAAACGAAAAACAAAAATATCGGAAGAAAAAATAGTTCTAGATTGTTAAACCTATTGTTGTTGATATTGTTGTGTTGCGTATTTGTTGGGAAATATCAGTAGACTTGAACTTGGAATGCGTTGAATATCTTTGGAATTGTTTTTGTTATGAATTTTTTGGAAATTAATACAAATTTAATATTAATAAATAAATAACTAATAAACTAACTTTTTCACAAAAAATTAAATTTCTATTTTTAGTTTTAAATTAATAGTATTACTGTATCAGTTTCTCATAAAATGACAGAAAAATAGATAGTTGATTGGCTGGCTCTTCGCGATGGCCAACCAAAGTCAATGGATTAAAAAGAAATAAACGGCGGCTAAAGCTATTAAAGAAATTTTATTTTAGAGAAAGTTTGTGCAGGTTATGAAAATGTGGGACACGATGCTGGTTCACATATGCCTATTGCAAGCGTTATGAATTTGTTGTAATTTGTTGTCGAAAGGAAACCCGTTTTGCAAAGAAAGTATTAGAAATTTCGCTAAAGCAAGCTTTTCATCCTTTTATTTGTTTTTATTTTTAATTTTTTTAAAATATTTTTTCTCTTATTTTTTTCTATTAAATTTTTTTAGTTTATTTTTTAGTCCCCTGAGTCAAATTTATAGGTAGTCAAAGTCACGAGTCAGAGTCAGAGTCAGAGCAAGATTGTCGGTGTTAGTCGTCCTATTTCCGTTGACATACTTTCTTTGGAGTATTATAGAAACTTTTTTCGTTGTGAAAATAAATTACTATAAAATCATTTTTCGTTATTTTGGGTTCGTCCTATTTTTCAATAAAATGCATTCAAATGTATCTTTCAATAAGAGGTGTTATTTGTAACTGGATGCTATTTTTTGTACACCCTGTATACAAGTGCTTTATTGGTATCACTAATCATAGATAAAACTTAGATTAGATATATTAATAGAAATCATTCGAATATGTGATTAATGATGTAATTCGAATATGAGAATAAATGATGTTGAATCCCAAAAAAGGTGTTAAGGAAATCTTGGATTTCAAATAGAATTGAATGAAAAATCTATGATTTGAAAATTTACAGAAATTATGTTTCATCATTGACATTGAGTGTTTTAACTTTGTATTTGTCCAAAAAAAATATTGTTAATTTTCAAGAACGTTCATATTTTTTAGGTGATTTCAAATGACAGACGTTTCTGAAGGAATCCATTGCTGGTTTCTATTGAGTTTTATTGATCTTTTCTAAAGAATATGCTAATGTTCTTCATTCTTTTTTATTACTATTCAATGTTTTTCTTTTTTCATGTTGATATTGTTAAAATTCATGCATTGTATTTTAAAATAAAAACGCAATAACACTAAACTGATTTTTGCGAGTCGGTTAAAGTGAATGAACTTGAGACACAGAGAGAGATCTGCATTGAATACATAATTTCTTGACCCCTTTTGGTTTTATCGATTGTATTATTTTTATTATTATTATTTAATTTGCTTAGAAAATCAATCAGGTCAGAATCGACTTGCTAAACAATATTTGATTAAGAAAAAAGATAGAGAAAATATTCTTATTTCATTTTTATAGTTTTGTTTAATTTTAATGCTTAGGACTGGACTGTATTGGCTAAATTCTTTTGAGTCTTTGCTTTTGCTTCTTTTCTTTCTTTGAATTTAATTAAAATTTATTGCATTTCTATAAAAATTTTCTCTTTTAGAAACTTTACTTTATTCTTATTCCAATTTTCTTTCTTAATCTTTCTAAATTTTTCTATCAATTTTTTTTCCATTTCGATCTTTAATTCTTCACTTTATTGTGGGTTGGTACGACAAACTTTATTGTGGGTTGGTAATATAATTTCTTTAATTTCTTTTTCGGTATTCCATTGTGTGTGTGTGTCTCTCTATCGTAACAATATTAATATCAATAACGCAAAACAAGATGTCCTTACCCTGAAGTCCGTCCTCTTCTGTCTGAAATTGACTAAATATATCCACTGAAAATCGAAAGATTTTATTGATATTCTGTATCTCGACTTCAGCTTCATTTTCATCGTCCTTGTTATTATTGTTGCAAAAAAAACCTCCACCCAGCAAAAGTTCATCTCCTTTCTAAAAGAAAGCTAACCGCACATATACATCCATATGAGATCGTTAGACCAAACGACCGACCGGCTGATGCCTTCTGCTGGCAGCAGGCATATCACATGTGAAATCCATTTCTAGCAAATTTGGCTCTCGGCATATGCTGCTCGGGAGAAGGCTGCGTCCTATCGGTGAGAAGAATTGCTTTATACGAAGTAGAAAAGGAAACTACTTGGTGGCCCACCCAGTGTAAGGGCCGCTTACTCGTAATGTCATTCTCTTACTCGCTTATTTTTTCATGCAATTTTTATTTTATCCCGTTAACTGTGACTCCGACCGTGACAGACTGTGATTCTGACTGTTATTGCTGCCGCTACTGCTTGCTATTTCTATTGCTTACTACTGCGATTGCGATTGTGATTCGTTGACTGCTAACGAAAAAGACATTAAGAACAATGACAACGAATTGTTGGAAATGAAAATTGCTTGTAACATATTGTTGTCATTTATAAAATTTTTTCGTTTTTTTGGATACTTTTCGTAGGATATTTCATAGAAAAAGAAAATGGGGATAGAACCAAACATAATTAGTTTTCATTGTGACGTCGCATTAGAAGATGAAGGCGGCATTAAAGTTGATTTGAACTCTAATGGAAGAACCTCGGTCGTTGTCGGGCTTTTGAAGTCAAATTGCATGAAATTAAAAATATCTGGAAGAATAGGGTTTGTGAGGGGTGGAGGGGAGAGAGAGGGTGAGGTTTATTATAATTATATCTTTTACAAACATTTTTAATCTTTAAATATCAGGAGTGAAATTAAGCTACCGCGTCTTTTTTTAAATTAAAATTTTATTTTGAAAAATTACTTTAAATTTGAGTAGCGTAATTCGCGAAAAACATATATGTATATTTATATGTCAGCGAATTATTGAATTAACAGAATTCTTTTTCTTTTAATTTATTTTGAAGATCATTTTGCTATTTATAAACTATCAATCTCTCGCGTTCGGGAGATACATTTTTGAAAAAAGGAAAGTCAAGCAAGAGCGAGGTGAAATACGGAACGACCTTGACTTTTATGATTTTCCAAATTTTAATACTGAAAATATATTTGTTTCCTCTTCTATATATATTTTTTTAGACTTGCTGCATATAAGATTTTCTTGATTTATCGTGCAAAGCCATAAAAAATACTAGAAAAATAAACATCAAAAATCGTTTCAAAATTTTTCATAATTTTTATTATCATTTCTATTTTGTCGTATTTTCTTTTGCACAGAGAAAGAATGCAATTTCCTATGACTGGAAAAGCTATTGTATATATAAGTTTTTCTTTATAAATAGAATAAAAAATAAAAAACTGAAATAATATTTTCGATACCAAAATCAAGCTACTCAGAAGAATAAAATGAAAAAATAGATAAAATACCAAAAATAAGACGATATCACAAAAAAAAAATTAAAAATAACAAAAATTGGGGGAAAATTATATACCTGAGACCAAGCAAAAGAAACCGACTAAAAAAGTGATTCTTCCTCTGAGTTTCATCGCATTTGAACTCCATTTTCACTTCTATGTCAGAAGTGGTTGTCTTGTTTTTTTATTCTTAATTTTTTTTTCAAATTTTCTACTACTATTCGTCCATTTAAAGATAAACAATAACAATAGAAAGAAATGCTGAAAAGCACTTTAAAACATTGATTTAATTATTAGTGTTATCTTTTCTTCTGCGGCTTCTTATTCTTCCTCCCATCTACGATTTCTTTTTATTTTTCTTACTTCAAAGTGAATCTAACTAAATTTGTTAAAAAGATTGACTGACAGTTTGACTGACTGGTTGATGCGATGACTTGACTGGTTGACAGATTGATGAACTGTTTGGCTATTAAGGAAATCTATGCCAAACGCTTTCTATTTCCATCCTTTTGAAAACTTCGAAATTCGATATATGATAAAATTGTAGTAGTAAAATCTAAGATAAAATTAAATTATTCTTGTGGAGAATGGAAAGAAAGGAGTCAGAATGAAAGGAATGGAATGTCAGAAAGGAGTCAGAATGAAAGGAATGGAATAGGAAGAGAGAAAGAGGAAGAGGATGGAGGATTGTCAGAGTTTGAATAGAGAACAAGAGATTGGTAATGAAATTTGAAGAAAAATAGTAAAAAATGTAAAAAAGCAAAAATTGGATAAAAATAAATAAAATGAATTCAATTCGCAAAAGGAAAGTTAATAAAACCGTAATATGATACAAGTTGGGAAAGTCGTGCGATGCACGAGAATAAAACTTCCATAGAATTATTGAAAAACACAATATTAAACAAAAGGGAAGAGAAAAAATAAAAGAAAATAAATATTGGAAAAGTCTTCGTTAGTTTCGGAAAAAAATAGAAAGACGGAGAAAAGAAAGCAGAAGGAGGGGGGGGAGGGCGGTAGTGTTGAAATATTGTGATGCTATTTTGGGAAATCTAGTGGTGGTGATATACTATTAAATGTATATTGTCTTCCCTTAATAGTCTAGTTTTCAATAAAATTAGCTAATTCAACCATATGCTCGTATAACAAATTTTGTGAATGGCGGCTTTCGGCAGCGGTAAAAATTTTAACATTCAGTAAGCGAATGTTGCCGCATTCGCTACCTGCAATGTTTTTACATATAGCGTCCATCTTCTGTTTGGATTTGCAGTTCTTGCAGAAGGATTGCAATTCTTTCTTACCAACAAGTCGGCTTCGCTACCGACAGTATTCTTGTATATAAACGTCCGCCTAATGCGACCTTCGGCCGCGTTAGATGTAACCTACAGTAAACAAGTCGTATAGCTCTTGATTTGCAAGATTTTTTACGCTACGATAATATTGTCCGTGTAGGATTCTCTCCTTTTCAGAATACTTTATCATTTAGGAACTTGTTGTTTTGAGACTTTGTCGCTACGTGCATTTTAAACATTTCGCTTCGGAAGCTTGTCATTTCACGATTTTATTAATCTTTCATAAATAACAATATAGTGTTTTTATGTCCTTGATTTAAAAAAAGGTTTATCTTTTTTAAGGTTTATGGTTTTTAAAAATATTTTCGAAGAAGATTTTCGCATGAAAGTAGTATCACAAAGAATTTCTTTGTCAGGTACTAAAAAATCACAAAAATGAAAAACATCTATTTTTTATAAATCTATTGGAGAAAGTAAAATTTAACATTGTTGCGTGGTATTTTTTGATCTGTAATAACGCGAAATCGTAAATATCGATAACATTTATGTCTTATGGTTTTCTTTTTTGGTACCATTATAAATTTATGTGTGGTATTTTTTTTCTTTTCTTTTTGTATAATATTTCAACTCTAATCGTATATAAAAATATTCTTTTCATTTTTATTGCACACATAAAAATTATATATGTTTTCTCTCTTTTTAGAGAGATTTTGGATGAGAAGTTTACATTCTTTTCTCTTCTCGTTCACTTCTTTGCAACTATAATATCAGGTTTTATCAACACCGCGACAACGACACCGATATTTATTTATTCATCCTTAAGGAGGATTTCTTTTTTTTTCTTTCTTGGTTTTTCTTTATTGTTACGGTTGTTGTAATTTGTATGCCATAATATAATGCAAGCATTATTTTCTCTTTCTTCCTCTCCTACTACCGCCTACTCAGTGAATATGTTTTACATGCAGATTTTTATTTCACGACACTCGAGGGTAACGTGAAAAAACAAGAATGAGGGACAGAGATAGGCAGAGGTGTATAAATGGATGCATAGATTGATTGAGAGAGAAATAAGGGCCATCAGTAAGACAGGATAGGATAGGAGAGGAGAGGAGAGGAGACATTACAAAAGAGATGCGATATACAAATGAATTCATAAATGAAAATGGTTTTCAGTAATAATTCCAGATTTTTTCAAATTCAATTCCTAAAATCGTATGAAAGTAAAAAATCGTATGAAATTAAAGTATAAAAAGTAAACAATTTATAAAAGAGAACTAAAATATATATGAAAAAGGTTTCGATTTTCAGAAGACTTCATTACTCTTTGATATAATTTTTAGTGCATACAATATTTTATCTGGTTCCCAAGTCTTAGAGGTTTGCATGCATTTAATTAGTCGTGACAGAATTGCCCGAAAAAATCAACGTTTGTTGAAAACGACGAAAGTGGCCAGAAGGTATTTTCGTTCATTGTTTCTTCCTTTACGTTAAGGAAGAAATGAAGGTTTTTACCACACAAAAAAAAAAAAAAAAAAAAAAAAAAAAATAAAAATAAAAAGAAAAGATAAAATCAAGATGCGGTAATTTTGTTGAAGTTGAATTGAAAATTAAATTAAATAAAGGAAACCAAAAGTAAAAGAAATCAGAATCAGCCACAAAATATTTTTACTTCTGTTTTTATTACATTCTTTGCTGCGGTAAAATGAAATCCCTTAAAATGAAGAAAGGACAAAGAGATAGATGAATGAAAGTGCAGGAGAGAGAGAGAGAGAAAAGTATTCGGAGAGTAAATGTTCATACTTAATGCTAATTCACGCCTCGTTAATTTCAATTGTTTTCCACACAATGAACACTTACGAACCCTTCCTATTTCTCTCTCTCTTTTTTTCTTTCTTTGTTTTTCTTTCATTTATAATTTACTTCCTTCCTTCTTTCCACCATTTCTTCTTTCCTTCCGCTTTTATTCCTTCCTCGATTCCTTTGCGTTCCCCGAATCAGCGTTCTTCTTCTTCTTATCTCTTCCTTTACGCAAGATTTTTTGCGTTTTGTTTCGTGAGCTATCCATTCACTCATTCATCCATCCATCCACAATTTCCGGACCGAAGGACACTGATACTTACCCTTTTTATAAGAGTTGTCAAAGTGAACATTGGTGCTAAAATTGAAACAAATGGAAACCAAGTCTTTTTTATCTCAGCGAGGACATCCTCAGTGAGAGCAATTTGTAAATGTTCAAACAGATTTTTAATAGACTAAAAGTTACCGCAAACTTACGAAATACCATTCTGTATTTAAATAAAGGAAACGAGGGAAAATTGAGGAATATATTAAAACAGAAGAAAGAAAATATTTCAGTAAACGACCAGCATTTTCATAAAAAATACAAAAATCGGCCCACGTTAGCTCTTGGCGGAGGGGGTGGTGTGGAAGGTAAGGGGTTGGGTTGTTTTTGTAACGTTTATTTACGGAATATTTCATTTACACATTTTCGGCATAAAAACGGAATTGAAGTGTAATGAAAGGTTTTCTTTTCATATAATTTTAAGTTGAATTTTTTAAATGAAAGTCTTTAAATGATTAAAATTGTATCAAAATGAATATATGGGATAAAATCGCTTATACCGTGAATACATTGATTGACCATTGGTAAATCCATTTTTACCTTTCTGAGGAATATTAAATAAAAATTTTCACGTTTAATTAAATAATCTCCATACCATCTATATAGTCTAACCTAATTTCCCATTTTCCTTTGCCTCTTTTTTGTGCCACTTCTTCGTCGTCATAATATTTTATCAATACTCAATTAAAATCACAAAATCTTGTCTGCCGTAATATGTTGTTTTTGCCTTTTGTTTTACTCTTGGTTGGCTCTGTCATTCCACACATTCTTGACATTTACATACTCGACCTATTTGTCAGGCAACGCAATACATCGAATAGCATCGAATCGAATCCACTTTTAATCTTTGAGTGTTCCCACTTGCCTTGCTTTAGTTTTTTTTCATCTTCTGCATCCTTTTTCAACCCTTTCCCTTTGGAAGGGAAAGGCTTTGGTGCTTCACCGCCTCTTTCCTCGCCATTCCAAAGGTAGGAGAAAAGGAAGCAGAGGAAAAGGAAGACGGAGGAGGCCAGTTATATAATACAATGCATCGAGAGCCTGTGTCAGTCATTCGACACACCCTTAAGATTTTACCACGTGCCACAGACACTTGATCCTAGCAACATGGTGAGAACAAAGTACAAAAAAATAATGTTGAAGATGCGGTGATGTCTGTTGAAAAAGGGGGTGGTTAATATTTAATATTATATATTGTTCTCTCTACTTGAACTTGATCCCTTACATTGATGATTTTCCTTTTTCTGTCTCCTTCTTAATCCCTTTTGTAACACACACACACATATGTATATCTCATTTTGATCTTACTCGTCTTTTTCGACGCCCCTTTTCATCAATGCAAATTGTTGACATCACTTAATAAAATTCACATCTTTGAAATTCATGATAACAGCTCTTAACCCTTAACGCCGCGTGCCGTCGCACTTTGAACTGCTTAAGGCATTCATGCCTTAAAACTTTGTCACTTCTCTTTAACTTACTTCCGCCTCGCTTCGTGTGGAATACGTGCACGTTCAGTTCGAATGGAACATATTTCATTTTTGTTCAAGTTTAACACCCCCCCCCACCCGCCCGCGGTTAGTTGGGTTGGTTGGATGGTTAGTTGGATGGCTGTTAAATTCTCGTCGAATTCACCTAAATGTCAACTTGTCAATTTATCATCGTCGATATTCCTTGAGGAAAGAAAAAAGATTGTTATCTTCTTGTTTCTGTTTGTTCTTTTGTCTAGTTTTATATTTAATGGTCGCGTTTTTTGAGAAGATACGAAATGAAATCGAAAGAATGGTGAAATTTTATGCGAGATTGTATTTCTTGATGATGTAAGAATCTGGAATTTCTTAAAAAATGAGCGGTTAAAATTTAGTGCATTAACTTTTCGAGTGCTTTAAGTTTGTAAGATAAAATCTTCGAACTAAGTAAATGAAAGATAAAGTATTGTAAATGCTATGATAGAACCGTTAAAATGAATTTCTTTTCTGCATAATGTCTTCTTACTTGGCAGTCCTTACCCATCTCAGGGACTACAGCACTCACTCCATAAAACCATCTCGATAGAATAAAGCCTGCATGCAAAGATTACAAGCGTAACTATCGCTTCGGTATCGAATTATTACACCCTTACAATTATTACAATTATTACAGTGAATAATTTACACGATTTATCAGAGGTATATCAGGGCTATTATCAGGGCAGTTTTCCAGCCAGGCTTAAAATCTTACGTAGGCGGAATACTTTTGGTAATGTAAAGTGCTTTTAGATACAACGTTTCTCATCGTAACGTACATTTACTTGGATGTGATTAAAATATCTTCTGAACAAGATTTACTTTTCACTGTGTCAAATAATCTCAGGGCATTAATCCAGCCCCGAGATTATTTGACCTTAAAAATTTTTTGCTTGAAGATTTTATTATTTAGAAGATTTTGCAGCACAGATATTTCGACTGTGGTGGTGGCGTATTTGTTTTTGGAGGTTTTTCCTGTACCGATTGTTCCACGGATACCCAGACTTGAAGAACTAGAATCAGACTAGAAGGAGATCTATAGATACGCAGACAGTCAGAAGAAGGCTTCATGAAGAGGACGAGCGACGTTGAAGACACATTGTCTTGCTTTTCTTTTGACCCATTGTCCCCGGGCGGAGAATGAGGAAGAATTTTCTACTCCGAAACGTAATCTCAAAGCTATTTGCAGGTTGATATAAGAGAAATTAACAAAGGGCTCTAAATGAACCCTCTAAAAGAAAGATGAATTACTAGTGACGGAACTATTCCTTCTGCAGCATCGCAGATGTGAAAGAGAACAGCGAAACGACCAAAATATTGAAGCTGAAATTTCTAACACATTCATCCTTTTTCCCTACGCCTCGATAGTACGAATATTACGCGATACCATCAGAGACCGCCTAGTCATCTTTACAATTTTTTCGGAAGATGCTTTCTTTAGATTTTCCGAAGAAGTAAATTACAAAATAAACTTGATGAATGTGATGGATGATCGGATTAAAGAATCCACGCATTCTTTAGTATTTTTCATCGTATTATTATTTTTTCCATAGATTTTATTTTATCTGACCCACACAGTTGCCTGCCTGCCTGCCTACCTTTATGTCTTCTATACTTCCTCATACAAGAAAAAAAGTAACAGCAATGAGACAACATTAGCAATGGCAATGGCAATAGATGTACTCGTATGTAATATGCTGCCAACAACAACAACAACAACAGCTTCGTGATTAGTTAGGATGGTTGGTTGGTTTGGTTGGTTGCTTGGTGATGGTTCACATATTATGCTTACTGCTGCTGCTGCTGCCGTTGTTGTTGTTGTTGTTGTTTTTTGTTTTTGTTGGCACATGTTTGTTACCGATGTCGCTGCTGCTGATGTTATTGCCATTAGCACTGTTCGTATGGCTGTTTCTCTTCCTTTATCTTGCCGCAAAAGCACATTCGCTTAGTTTGTTTTTTGTTTGCTTTTTATCGTGTTTTGCGGATGTTGACGGTTTATGCAATAACCGGCCATGTATGATGATTACATTCTATCTATCTCTTTCTCTCTCTTCCTTCTCATTCCCTCTATTTCTCTCTTCCTATTTATCTCTTATCTATCTATCTCTTTATCAAGCTGTCCACAATATATCTATCGAATAGCGTGAAACGATTCCTATGAGCGCGATGCGTGTGTGTGAATGGAAGGGAGGACGGGGTGAAGGGAGAGAGAAAAGGGCGGTATGAATATTGGTTTAGGAAGGTTAGGTCGTACAACGTTTTGAGATAATGATCTTTTGCAGGTTATTTTTCCCGAAAGAAATGAATGCATTATTTATTACAATAATTTTTTTTGTTATTATTTGTTGTCGTTGTTAATGTTTGTTGTTGCTCATAAATCAAAACGATTTATTCAGCTATGCTTTACATTATAATCGTAAATTTAGCGTATAATTTTGACATATTGAACTTTGCCTCTACGGACATATTTAGTGCGCTGTTCTATAGTGTCGATCGGCGACGAGATACCACACGTGTGATCACCAAAAATTCGAATCTGACGATTTTTATGTTTTCACATAATACTGGTTTTGAATTGTTATATTTGATATTCCGATCGGCCTTTGTAATCTCTCCTACCGAAATCTATCACGAGTTCTTGAAGACAACAGCATATTGAAATTATTGTAGACTTCATTCTTGGTTTTTTTTTCTTATTACAAAATATTTCTTAAACATTAAGGAATGTGTGATGGTTGTGGTTTTTACAGCGAATGACAAGAAAAAGAGGAGAAGTGAACAACGAGTCGGAAAGGGCGACACAAGCCAGAGCGTTAGACACATTGACTAACCGCTTGGGAATTCTCATTTACACTTTCATTTATTACAAAATATTGATGATGCTTGCAGCAATAACTCTTCAATGCCACGAGATGCTCGTATATTCTTTCATCTCCAAAGGGACGATAGAATGTGCAATTTTATGACTGTCAAGGGAATTTCTTCCGCTATTCATCCATTGACAAGACATGATAAATTTAAGAAGAAGTGACAATAACAATAACAACAATGACAATAATGCCAAGAGAAATTGCAATATTGTGTAGAAGACACAGCATCAGACACAATGGAAAATGTATAAATTATGTGCATTAATAATAATAATAATAATAATAATAATAATAATAATAATAATAATAATAATAATAATAATAATAATAATAATAATAATATTAATAATAATAATAAAAAATCAGAAATTAAATTGAAAAGCATTCAAAGAATCTTTCGTTTTGTTAGGAGAGTTGAAGAATAATGAGCAACCATTAATTCGAATTTATCCTGATTTGATGAGATTTGTGTGGTGCTAAAAATGTTTCGTTGCGGTTCTTTCCCTCCTCATTCTTTTCCCTCACCAGCTTCATCAATCTTTAAATCCTTTCTTACGAAAGTATAAAAATTTGTGAGGTGAGAAAAAGCCAACGAATGTGGAATACTTATTGTTTTGTTTGAAAGTAGACGTCTTTTAAGAAGTTTTTTTCTTCGAACTGTCGGTATTTTCTAAATGTCATAAGGTGAGTCTTAGATAAGGATCGTCATATACTCATACAATGAATTGAAATCACGAGAATTTATTATAAAAATTGGTCCAGGAAACGATAGCCCATAAAATTAGAAAATATAGTAAGGATAAATGGAGTGATATAATTTTAAATGAACTTTTAAAATCTAAAGTTTTAATTTGAATTCGAATTCAATTGTGTTGCCATTACTGCCGTTTTTGATCACCGGTCAGTGCGCAGTGGAAGCAATGATAACTTCCCCGCCTATGTTGCGACTGAATATAATAAGATATATCAATAAGAGATACTCTTTAATATATATTTTCCTTATGATTTTTTTATACTTATTAAAATTTGTATTGTTATATGTTTGTATATACTATTCCTATTAGGATATATATACCATCCCTGTTTGTTACAAGACAAATGACGACGGCCGATTACATTGAAACAATAGAAATGGTATAGCATAAAAAATGCATTGGCCGACCAAGGGAAAAAGACTAGAAAATAGATACAAACTTTTGCATTGAAAAGAAAAGTTGTCAATAAGCTTCTCATGTCTTTATTCTCTCTTAAATGTGCTTCTATTCATTTTTCCTTCTGCTTTCACTGGTGGCCGTTCCCCTCTCCCTTGTTTCTCTTTTCGACCTCTTTCTTCATTAATCTTCCAAAGAAATCCTTGAATTTTGGTCTATTAGGCGGTAAAAATCCAAAATCAAGATAAATTAATTTAAGAATAGAAGTTGAATAAAAGAAATATAGTCTTATATAGTCTTTGTTTTTGTAGTCTTTTGTGGCCGCTTTGGAAAACTAAAACTAAGCGAAAATATAGTGTATTTTTTTCGGAAAGTTTTTTTCTTTTTCTAACATTTGAGTTGATGTGATTTAGTGTGCCGTTTTGGAAAAGAGCACGGCTCTCCAATTCTGGTTTCACGCCTAAAAGAACGTTATGGATCTTTTCAACTTTTTTATATTATTTCATTCTCTCTTTTCTTTCTCGTTATTTTGTAAAATTCTACTAAATTTTGCACACTATTGAATAAAAGAACGAAATCGCATGAATTGGGAGAGAGATGGCATGGGAGGGTGGTTAGAGAGAGAAAAAGAGAATGATAGATAGAGAGAGTAGAAGAAGCGAGGGAACGGTATTCATTTATTCATTTTTCATGTTGTCACCGCCATACAAACAGCACTACCACAAAAAACTGAGTCCACGAAGAAAAAAGAGAAGAAAAAACCGAAACCGGCCAAAAAGCAGCGTGTAAGAGGAAGTAATTTTTTGATAGCCACCATAACAGCAGCAGTATTTTTGTGTTCTTTTCTTACACCTTTAGTTCGTTCATTCGTTATCTTGCGCTACACTGAAAAAATATAAAAAATGAAAGGAGGATCATGCGGAAAAAAATTCCATAAGAATTAATAAATCATATCAGTAAACAAAAGCTGCGGACATTGGTTTGGTTCATTCCAACCAACCGATGGTTTCCTTCTCCGTTATTACGTAATTTGGTTGGGAATGGGCCAATTCAAAAAAAAAAAAAAAAAAAAAAAAAAAAAAACGCGCGTCGATAATATTGTTTGTGTTTGTGTTGGCTGACTACAGGCATACCGCGTGTAATTTAAAAATCTGGTTAGTTAATTTAAACGATATCAAATTCGTAGAAGGTATCAAAGAATTTCCAAGATTAAGCTTTGCGTCTTAATTTTTATCAGAAAATAATTATAACAAAATTAGATTGCGTTTTTGCTGCAAGAATTTTATTCTAAAATCTTTGAAACTAAATCCTTAAAATTTAATAAAATTATTTAAAAATACTTTTAAAAGATGTTTTTTGTCGTTTTAACATTAGTTTCTGTGTTTCAAAGCACACTCATGACGTTTTGTGCAGCCCTGCAATTAGTAGTAGCTTCATGTGCTCATAGTCAGTAGGGTTTTGTTTTTGTTTTTAAAAGAATCATTCTCATATTGATGACGGACCAATATGAAAAATAATAAATAACAATAATATGCACCACCAACAACAACAAACATTGTGAGTAACAATTTGGAGACATCATTCGTAGTACGTGCTTAAAATTGTTAAATTAAAACGTTGGACAATATTTTCTTGTTTTATCTTTCAGGGAAATCCTTTTGTTTCATGTATTCTTTTATTTTTTGGTTTCATAAATTCCGGTCACGTTTTCTTCGACCATTTGATATGGGTCAGTCGTACGGTTTGTGATTCTTTATTCATTATTATCTTCAGATTAATTTCCTCGCTTCATTACCCTTGGCAATAACGTTTATAAGCTCAGTCATAATAAATATTTGTTGTTATTTAACCCCCCCCTTCCCCCCCCCCCCCACCAACGTTGTTTGTTGGAATTATGCAAAATTAAATATAATTTTATCATGTTTTTTTCATTGAGGTTCATGGTAAAATTTAATGCGAACATTGCGGTCCATCATCGTTGCTACATCGTGACCTCAAAGACCTCAAAGACCTCAAAAGCCTAGAAAAGATTAATTTTAAAGGATCAAGCGAAACGTTTTAGTTGAATTTGTTAACATTTAATCCTTGTAAACATGTTTTCCCTTGTTTTATTTTTAATCAAAGGGTTAATTTCCATTTTTTCTGGGTTTTAATAGAGATTTTATTTTATTAAATTTATGAGCTTAAGTTATCAAAAAAAGCATTAAGTGGAATTATATTACGATTAAATGGCTTGAATATATATTTGCAAGATAAATAACAAATAAAAAAGTAAATAGTTCACAATAAATTTTATGCTTTTGGAAATGATCATCAGAATAAAACGTTATTGAAAAGTAATTTGCAATTTTATTAAATTTTTGTTTTATTTTTTCTTAAAATACATTAAAGACATGACACGATAGATTCGGGAAGGTATATATAGTTTGATTGAGAATCCGTAATATGATCCATCTGTTTGCCTCTCTGTGTGTCTGTCTAAGAATATAAACATTCGCATAGATGTTCTTTATCTTCCTGGGAAAAAATGGACAAAAGTTGGAGGAAGAAATAAGTGAACTAATAGAGTTATTGGAATAAAATTATATATTTAAAAGATGTTGGAATTAACTTTCTCACTTGTTTCTAACTAAAAATTATTTATAATACAATTATTTTGTGGTCGCTTTTTCTTCTTGTTTTCTTTTTGTTTGGCAGTGCTTATTGTTTTTCTTTTGGGTCCTCCAAAAATCGTTTCCTTTTAATTATTTTTACTGAATCTTCATCTTCTAAAACGGAGAATTCAGTTCGTGTCTTAATTACTGTTGGTTGCGGTGTGCGCTTTTTACAAAGTTGTTCTAACTTTTTGGAGCTTTTTATTTCTCTGAGTGTAGCCGGTTTCAAACTTGATACACCGTACCGACAATTCTTAAACACGGCACCAGAGAATTTAGGCATAATAAAGAAATTATGGCTAATAAATAATTAAGTTTATAACTTCGATTAAAAAAAACAGTTTTTAACAATAACAATTTTTGTTTTTTTCTTATTTTATATATTTGACATTTATTTTTGTTTTCACAGTTTCCGGCAAATATTTTTTTCTAGATTTAAATTATAATTTCTAATTAATTTTTTTCGATTTCAAGAAGTTTAAATCTTCTTATACGATATCGATGTTGAAGCCTATAAGTCTTGCTTAACTAGTTTTGTGTCTATAAGTTGGAGGTATTTTGCTTCACAAATATTTTTTTTTTAAAAATAGTATTTCTCAAAGAGCTACAAAAAATTCGATTTTTTATTTGAAAATTAGTTACACAATTTTGATTTGTTTGCTAATGATCAAAAAAATAATTTCCATTTGTAATAAAATAAATTTAAATAAAATTAATTCAGTTTTATATATTACAAAAAAAAAATAGTTTTCTTAAAATAAAAACTAAAATCTAACGAAGGAGAGTAGACAGCAAACAAACTGTCAAAATCTTTCAAAAGAATTTCTTTAAATAAAACTAGGAAGTTTCTGACGTCGAAAATTTTCCACTATTTATTCGCAACGTCGCTTTTGAAGCGTGAAAAAATGTCAACACCAAAGCGAAATTGTGGGACGATATTATTATTTTTTAAAAAAATCTTATACATCTTGTCTTATACGTCTATGATCCTACAAGTCGGAGAACACAAAAAAAAAAAAAAGAAAATATTATGGAAATTTTTGCAGTCGGAGACAAGCGCACAGAGGAAAATGTAATTATATTAAAGAAATTATTTGGATTGTTTTAATTTTCAGAATTAATTTCATTTTCAAAAGAGAAATATGATGACATTATTTTGAATTTTTCTTTATGAAGTGATAAAAATTGTAATATTTCCGCTCTGGGATAACCCCATAAACTGCTCTGACTTGAATCACTACCACATTTTTAACATTTTATTACTTTATGCATTTTGATTAGGTTTTTATTATTTTTATTATTATTTTTATTATTATTTTTAGTATTACTTTATTAAGTTTTCCTTTGGTCTCTTCAAGCCCAACAGGAAATATTGTGTTGATAATAATACGATATTTGACACATCATCAATAATATCGTTTGAGAGAATAAACTAGGATTTGTTCTTTCTTTGGGATTGGAAAATGGGTTGTTCTTTCTTCCCCCTTTTCATTATTTCGTCATTGACGATAAGGTTGGAGTTAATTTATTGCTGGCATATTGTTGGCTTTAAGCATAGCCTTTAATGTTTGTGGTAAAACGAAACGTTATTCAAATTTTTAAGAAAAGTTCGAAGCGCTCTAAAGCTCTCTACAGAGTTTTAACACATGTGTTGACTAAATGACTGACAAAAAAATTACTACAAATATTAAACGCATTCTTATCATTGCGTGAAAAATTCTCTGTAAAGGTAACTACAGAGTGGTATGAAAAGAGCTTTAGTGTCAATGTTTTTAACACTAAATATCTTAAAGGTTTTGGATAATTACAGCGTTCTAACAGATAATTACAGTGCTCTATTACAATTGATTTTTTGGGCAAATGATTAAAACAATATTCATAGAGAAAGGGTCTGTTAGCTATGAAATGTTTACAATAAATTAGAGAGAGACACGGAGGGACAGAATGAGCAATTATGCCTTAACAGTGGAATAACAGGGCGCCCCTCAATTCATGTAATATATATTGTATGCATAATTTTCTACTGATTTTTGTTAAGTAATTAAATTTTAATATTTAATAAATGAATTGCAAAAGTATTTCATTTTCTGACAATTCTCTTTTATACGAATTGTCCTGTGTAGTTTTTCTTTATTCTATTCTTTGTAAATTCAGACAAATTCTCCATCAACTCTTGTGGTCGGCATTATAAATAATCAAACAAAAGTTACATGAAGGACAAAATAAATAAAAACAATCGGTTTTTTTGTTATTTTCATATGAAGAGTATGCGACAAAGAACAAATGCGCATGACACTTGAAACTCTGTTACTGACATTCTTGCTATTGTTGATATTTTCATTGAATTAATCCTGAAAAGCCTGAAGTTTTCCTATGTGGAAAATCTTGATAGCCATTCGAATTGGTCGTGGTGTGTTGTGGGTGGGAGTGAGGGAATGTCAATGATACAAATTTCTTATTTTCATTACTATTCATTTGATTCAATTGGGTGAAATGATGCGATATATGTTTTTCCTTTTCGAAAGGAGGGATAAACCACAACAATAAAAATATCTTTTAAACCTTCGAGTGATCTTTTTTGCTTTCTGTTTGAGTTCATCGCTTTTGCTCCTTTCTTCCACTTTTCTTCCTTTCTATTTTCTTGCCAGCCTCCTTTCCTTCCTTTGCTTACTTTCATACTTACATTTCTCTTCCATTTCTACGTATTTTATTCTTTCTTTTTTCCTTCTTTCCTCACTTCCTTTTTCCTCTGCTCTTTTCTTCTTTCCTTCTGACGATATGACAGGATTATCAGCACTCTCAATAAGTTCTGTTTCAGTTTGTAAAATATTGAAATGTGTTTGTTTGGGTTTTTGCGGACGGAAGAAAGAGAAGGGAGGAATATATTGGAATTTACCTCATCGGTTTATTTTCAGCCTTACCATCTCTTTCTTAGCTTCTCCTTAACTGGTTTTGCTAGTATTTAATTAATTCAGAATTAATTTATTATAATTTCAAAATATTTAAATCCGATGGTTTTTGTATATTTTTTGGGAATTTTAAAAAGTATCTAAAATTTGTTTAAATCACTTTAACAAAAAAATTTGTTATTTCAATTTAAATTATCCAGATATATAGAAAGACATTAATCAAAATAAATCATAATAATGAAAGCATTTTTATATATGTGGATTAAGATTTAAAACAAAGAATATTTTGCAATATATTTTGTTTCTGTTAAAGAAAAAATAATGAAATTAATAATATTTAAAAGAATAATTTCAATTGTAAATCAAAGAAAAATTAAAATTTTCAAATTAAAAATTTCAGAGATTAAAAATGTTTAACAATTTTAAATTTTAAAGTTAAAAATAAAAAAAGAATTAAAAAAATTATTTAATATGGAAGAAAAACAATAAAAATCAGTAAATTGAGAGTAATGAAATGTCTCATGACATTTAATAAAGAAACCGCTTAATGAATGGTCTTGATGATCTTGATCTGATCATTGACCGGCGAGGTAGCTTTTAAATAACATTAATTAAAAAAATAAAATTGCGAAGTATTTATTTTATTTATGATATTGAATTGAAGTTAATTATTTATCGTTGGTACGAAACACATTTAGTTAATTACCAATATTTTTTCACAAAGAAAGAAAAAAGGAAAATCATATAAGTTAACAAAAGTAATGAAATTTATAGCTAGAATTTGTGCATTTGAGTGTATGTAATATCAGAAGAAAACCAAAAAAAAAAAAAAAAAAAGAACAGGCTATTTTAAACTCAAGGTTAAATAAGTGAAATAATAATAAAACTCATTGGCCCCGATGATTAACCACAAAACAAAAGTTAAAAAAAAAATAAAAAATAAAAGAAAACAATAAAAATAATTATTTAACACAAAAAGGTAAATAACTCCAAATATTTAATTGAGCTCAAAAATTATTTTTATTTCTTAGATTACAGATCAGTTAATAAAAAACTTGTAATATATATAAAAAAAAAGATGAAAAGAAAAAACCCACAAAAAATCCAAAAAAATTTAAATGACAACAAATGCGAAGGCTATTTTTGGGCTTCTCGAAGGTTTTATACCTTACAATCGTAGCATAAACATAGTTCAATTTTGATAACCAATTGACGTAACCACGCCCTTTTCTGGGTGCAAAAATTTTCAAATTTGTAAGGTTTGAAAATGTAAGTTCGGCATCGAGATTGCTTTACAGACTGATAAATTGATCGTATCAAATGAATAAGAGGAAGTGAGCGTGTCACTATTATGATCCTTTTTAATTTTCAATAACCGCGCTGACGCCCACGCCCGTGAGGGTGACGAGTATACACAATTTCATGCAATATTTTTATGCGTTTTCGTGAAATTTCGACATTTCTAGAGAGTATATTCTTGCCTTAGATCATAAACTTGAATGCAAAATTTAGCTTCCTTTACAAGCTGCGGAATTAAGTATAAGCGAAGATAACCTTCCTTAAGCCTTAAAAGTAGGCGTGGCACAGACCCGATAGTCATCAATTTTAAATAGCAAACAATTCGAAAATGATCTAAATAAGACTTATGTTCTTTTGAATCATGGTTTCTGCAAACAGACGGGCAAAGCTAAATCGAATCAATGACTAATTGTAAATCGGAGTATTATATGTACACATATTGATCTATATGTGTAATATCTTCTCTCATGCGTTACAAACTGAAGTACAAAATTAGCATAGCCAACAATATAAAAAAAACCTAATTATATCTAAAGCAGAATTAAAGAGATTAAACAAAATGACTGAAAAAGGAAGAGAGATGGTTATATTTTGTATGAACAAAGATTGTGGGCGATAAGAAAAAGTGTATATGGTACATGCATGCACGCTTATACGTATATATACGCACCAGTGAAATATATCCCACATACGATACGCTAGTGTTTGTATAAATATATTTCACGTGCATAAAATACAAAAAAAAATTATTTTTATATACATGAAAGTTATAAAAATAAAACAAAATTTGATGGAATTTGGGACAGCATTGGCAACAACAACGACACCAACAACCGCAACAGCACCAGTTTCAGTCTCAGCGTCGTTAAAACCATCAACAAAAGACTAATACAATTTACAACAACAACAACAACAACAACTATGACAGCAACATCACCAGCAACAACGACAAATTGCGGGCCGAATTTAAATTAAATTCCGATCTTGGTTAGGGTTGGTTCAGTCTGTTGGTTGAATGTCCAAACAGCTAACAAATCGGTACGTTGCCGCTGCTGCTACTGTTGTTGTTGTCGTCATTGTTGTTGACGGTAATGGTACTACTACTGCTACTACTACTGTTTCCTTTATTAAGAGTATCAGAAATGAAGAAGGAAAGGATTTGTCGATTTCTCGAAACTACCTACCACTTGCTTATTCTTCGTCGTTCAACAGGTTTGCAAGATTCTTTATTCGCACTTTTCTGCTTTCTTTACCATCTCTGTCGACCTCAAAATATTCGCTGCAATTTACGGTACTGACCTTATTCGGCGTTCGAGACTGGTGTTGTTGTTGTTGTTGTTGTTGTAGTAGTATTGTTACATTACCGTTAATACGCTATTACCGTTAATGGTGTTGGTTTTCGTTTTAGAGAAGCAATTTTTTTTATAAGAGAGGAAAAAATCGATTGCAAGTAGAAATTAGAACACCAACACAACACAACAGCATCGCAACAACAATAGCCATCACATCAATGACAACAACACCAACACAGCTATTACGACCATGACGAGCTCACATCTATGGATAATATTAAGAGTATATTGTAGTGGTATTTTTTTCCTTATGTAAATTTATGAAAATTTCTCTTTATGTAAAAGCGGTGAAAATCATTCTCGGCGAAAATTCAATTAATGTTAAAAATTAAAGTAGAAGAATAAAAGAATAATAAAACAAAGTAAGAAAATTTCTAAAATAGAAATCCAGCAGGAACAGTTTGAGAAAGAAAAAACTAACCTCAAGCAGGGGTGAGCAATCCGTGGCCCTTCAAATGCAAGCGGCTTGTTTAATAATTTTATGCAGCCCGCTAAACGTTTGTCTATATTATAAATATTCCAGTTAGTACATTAGGTTCTATCAAATTGACACGACCTTTTCTTGCCATGCAATGTGGTCTCAAAGTATCCACACATGTACATTGCTGAAGGTGGTGCAAAGAGGAACTTACGTTCGATTGGCGTAATTTTTGTTTCAGCATTTTCAATGTTGGTTTTGCGCTCTCCCACAATAAATCTGACTTACAAACAAGTTATTTTAGTTTTGTTATTAATTGTGTTTTTGCTTTTAAATGGTAAAGTAAACATAATTTTTACAAATCTTATGCAAGACCCAAAACATATCCTCGTTTGGCGTAAAATGCCAAAGAAATGGTGACACATTTCCTGAAAGTACGTGTGTTTGCAAAAAGTTATTTTCCACTACGAAAATAATTTAAAATTACAATCAAGAATCCGATCAAGACTGACGGATACATGATTGAAAAACTGAAAAGCTGTTTAGCTGTTTTAGCGATACCGATTGATACCGATCAAACTGGCCAAAATCCGTGTCAAATTTCGTATTAAAATATTCGAGTATAGCTACTTGTTTTTTAATCTCATTTATTTTTTTATGCGTAATATATATTTTTCACATTTGGCGTCTATGTAATATAATGCTAAATTTAATACAACTTTAAATACCATTAAGAAGTGTACTTTTGGTACGCCAAACACTTTCAAGATTTGGTCATGCCCGCTGGCAAAAAAAGGTTGCTAACATATGAATTAAAACACGGGAAAGAAGGAATCCAATAAGAGATGTAATTAGCAGAGTATGAAGAAGACGAACAGGAATAACAAAGAAATGAAGACGAAGACATGGAATTTTAACCCAATGGACAAACAAAGTAAAAAAATGCCTGTGTTGAAATCCTCTAATATTTCTTCCATCTATTTATTGGTCTGTCCACCAAAGTCTACACCATAAATTCTTTAAAATTGTCGCTCCACTTCCCTCTCTCTCTCTCTCTCCCTCCATCCTACTCGTCTGTTGGTTGGTTGCTCTTCAGTCTTTCCACCCACTCGTTCTCCGTTTCTCATACCATTCTAGTTTTGTCTCGTATTGTTTTACCAATATCTCTCAGGAGTGCCTACTTCAGTCCATCTTCAGGCCGCTTGTTTTGTCTTTCTTGTAATTTTATTGAACCAGTTCTCTGGTGCATTCTTCTGAATCTCTTGTTGTTTGCGGAAAGTGTTATTTGAGAGTGTGTGTTTGGTTGATTGCTTGTAGCAACAAACGGTCAAGCGGTCAACATAACGGTATATTCGCGGTGGATAACGGTGGTCATTTTGTGTTGTCTACTTTTTCCTTATTCGCCCCTTCCCTTCCTCAGGCCAATTCTTCCTATTGACTTTTATCTCTTCCTCGTTTTCTCACCGAAGCTGATTTGTCACATTTTATTAACTTTTCTTTAATAGTTTTGCTTTTCGAATTTATTTCACGCTTTTCTAGGCACGAAGCTTAAAATACGTTAGACTGGTAGTGCTGGCCGTAGTAGTAGTATCAATAGTAGTAGTAATGGTAGTAGTAGTAGTAGTAGTAGTAGTAGTAGTGTTAGTAGTAGTAATAGCAGTAGTAATAGTATATGATTCAGCCATGGTTGCTTAGAATATAACGGTTACCTCTGATATACCGTTCATTCTCTATCTTATTCCTTGTATTGTTTTTTGTTCCTTCTGCAACGACGCACACTTTTTGACGCTTGGTGTAAATCGTGGTTTTGTTGTATATGTTTTCTTCTTTTATTCCCCTGTTTGTGGAAAGTTTATTCTCTTCTTCCGATACAGCTTTTTTCATCTTCGTTTCCCCGTCTCATTCCGCATATTATTTCCACAACATTTCTATAATAAATAGCCGGGGATTCTGTCATTTTTAGAGTGCTGCATCGGGTTGGTTGCTGTGGCTGATGCTTCGTTGGTTCTTGCCTTTCTCTTATGGCCTTTTTTTTGTTATTTCTTTTTTGTTTGTTTGTTTTTTTTGAAGAAGTATGAAAACGTATATGAAAAAGCAGGAGAATGTTAAATCGTTAAAATTTCACTGTTTGCGGTGAAATTTTTATCATTAAATTTTTTTATGGAGTACCAAGAAATGCTTTCTTTTGCAATTTATATAGTAGTTAAATTTGGAGACGAAAGATTGTAAAGGTTGTTTTTATTGGAAACTTTATTTTATACTGTCTGGATACGTCTGGACCTGTCCCTTCTTGGACATTTAGATCTCTGAGAATCCAACACAAATTGTAGAATAGGATTTTTTTGGTATAAAAAGCGTTACTGCTTTATTTCAGAATTAAAAAAGTTTCATAAAAAAGAGGAGCTAGCTATAATATAGCTTCAAACATTAATGCATATACTATAGAGATAGAAATTGGACTGATAGTAATAATTGTGGTGTGAGTAGTAGTAGTGGTAGTAGAACTAGTAGTAGCAGCATTAATAGTAGTAGTAATAGTAGTGCATACATAGCTTAAACGCGTTGATATTTTGTATTTTGACCTTCTGTAATATCCTAGTATATATTCTCGATTTTTACTTATGATTGGTTGCGTCGAGGCGTTATTTTTCTTTAGAATTTTTAATGAATAAAATAAATGGTCGTGCAAGAAAGTCATACGTTCCACACACAATACACTTATAAATAAATAAAATTAAATTTGTAATATTTTAGTTATTTTTGTGAGACTGTGTTCACTCTTTTGTTCATGTATTTTTCTATTTTTCCTTTTATTTTGGCTCTGACTATTTCTTCACCTTCCCTTCTTGTTGATTCGTCTTCTTCAATTCCATTCTTTCCCTCTGTGAAATAATTTTTCTTTTTAAAGAAAATCATATTTCATGGTATGCTTGTTCTGGCTCATAATTATTAAAATAGAACAAAAAAATTATATAAAAATAATGACTCAATATTTGAACAAAAAAATTATTGTAATTCGTCATAAAGAAATTTTCACAAAAGGAGAAAATTTAGTTTTATGAACTAAAATTTTTTTCTTATCTCCTCTTCCTTACCGCTCTCCCCCTTCCTGTTTCTTCTTTTCAAGATTGTTTATTATTCATTCAAATGTGAATTATTTGTTTTTATTTTTTATTTTGTTTTTAAATTTTTTGAATTTTTGCCAACTTTTACAATGCAATTGTCATATTGTTCTTTTTTCGTTATTATTGTTTCTTATCTTCTCTCTGCCAATGAGAATTTCTTGTTGTCAAATTTTCACCAGGTGCCATAATCATAATTATGATACAATAATGATAATGAAGATGAAGATAATCGGTCAGTTGGTTTATTTAGAATGACGTGAATGAGATTGATTGACGGAGTGAGTAAGTGTTTATGAGTTTTTGTGAACATTTCCAACACTCATCTAAATTTAGCAGTGAATGTGTGTGTGAGAGTGTGAGTGTGAGTATTAAGTGCATGTATTTAAGTATTGAATGCTTTTTCACCTAAAAGTGGGTTAAAATTCTAGATCTTTTATTAATTTTATTCACGTTTTTGCCTTTACTTGGTCTTTCAGTGCATACAGTAAAAAGAATTGAAGAATGTTGCGCTAAATTAAAAAAAAATTTTTAAATTATTGTAGTTTTTCATTCGGGTTTTTCTTATAGTTCCGAATTATTTTAAAGAGACTTAAGGAACATTCACTTCTAATTCTATTGAGTTTTAAATATTCTTGGAAACTTTTCTCAAAAAAATGTTTTTACATTTTTAATTTATTACTGGATTTTTCTTTTTCATTGTTTGTTTTGCAATTTCGCTTGAATAAGAAGTATTTAAAACTTTTAAACGGTTGAAGATATTTTCCCTTGAGCTTCTTTAAATGCTTGACTATTTCTTGTTCTTAATATTTTACGATAAGCCTTTATAAGATAAATATACGCGCTCAATACTCTTGTGATTATTCATTAGTAAGTCAGGCCAATCATTTAGAACATCTGTACTCAAAAAGGTTCCCTTCACGGGGAAACGACTGAAACGATAGAATGAAGAAACATGAATTTGTCGCGTTTAAATTCCGTTGGCAGGAATTCGAGATTTTGTGGAAAACGTTTCGATCATGAGATATATTTTTAATTCAAGTATTTATCACTTTTTACTTTACGTCCTACTAATTTTTAGCATCTCCGCTTATTTCAGATCTTTTCATTTGAATATTATCCAGCGCGTATTTGAGCAATACTTTACGACAACACTTAAGTAATTTTACGCATTGTTAAATCTTCGTAGTCTAATTTTTTCTAAGGACCTCAATAAATATTTATTCAAGTAAAAAATATATCATTTTTCTTGGCTTGCTTTATGTTCTTTTCTTCTCTATCGCCTCTTCTCTATATTTTCTCTCCCTCTCTCTCTCTCTCTTCAATTTAACTGAATTGTAAATTAATCTTGTTTGTTCTTGTAGATGAAAAACATCGAGGAGAAGAGATGACGGATGCCCATAATTCTTTTGCTTTTTCTCCTTCTCATCCTCTTATGTTTTTATTCTTTATTGATTTAGTCAGCGGCTGAGAAGTCCTGTATAAATAATATGGCAAAATTTTTTGTTTTTATTTGTCTTTATGTATCCCCTTTCCCCGTATTCTTCTTCTTATTTTGCTTTGTGTTTATTTATTTTGTTGAAGACTGAAAGGTTTTTCTTCCATTATTCCTAGAGTTTTCTTTTTACCCCCCTCCCTCCACCCTCTGCGACCTGCATTTTTTTGTTTGCAACGAGATAACAGTTTTCTCAGCTCAGCTCATTATTATTTTCCCCCTTTTTCCCCTTTCGAGCAAGTTTTTTGATAAAACGATACTTCAAATGTAGATTGCCCATCAGTATTTATTCCTTCTTCTTTCCCCTTTCTGTGTCTCTCTCTCTCTGTCTTTTCTGTTTCATCGTCTATAATTTTTGTAATTCGTCATTATTCTCGGTGAGTTGGGGATGAGTTGTTTTGGTTAAAAGTATATTTGTGCTACCTCTTAGTGAAAGCCTAAAATTTAAATAAAAACAGTATTATTATTTTTAGTTTCTTTGTTTTCTTCGCTAAATGGAGATGATTTTCCCCATAAAAAAATCGCGTCATTCAGTTGTTTAGTAATTGTATTATTAATAAATAAAAAAAAATCGATTCGTTTCCTCTTAAAAAAGTCTTTTGAGACAAATAAATAAATTCAAGAAGTATTTTCCTTTGGACTTCTTCAATAAAAGCTTCGAAGTATATGAGAAGCACTCTAGTTTATTATTTTTGATTATAGCGATTATAATGACTACTTAGTATTTTAAAAAGTGCTGCTGATCTAGAATATTAAATATTGTTCTAATTTATTAATGTAAAAAATTATACAATTTATCGATTAAGCGTAAAGTCTTGATTATTGGTCTTGATTATTGCTGAGTCGTCTCATTCATTATGAAATAGCATATGAAACAACAATAACACCTTTTATTTTAAATGATTAGTCCTTCATGGTCAAATTGTAATACCTTTTTTAGAAGAATAACCAATACAAAAATTTCGACGGGTTCCAAAAAAGGGATTCAGTAATTACCTAATCTGTTTAATTAGTTTTCCTATATGGAAAGCATTAAATGAGAAATGTAAGGTAAAGACGAATATATAAATATTTCAACACAGAATCAATAAAAAATTCGATTTAGTCTGCAAAAAGTCTTTACACAAACCATTTGTTTTATTGGGGATTGTCACCTTTTCTTAATAAAACACTCTAATTTTAGAAGACGTTTTTTTATCTCGTTTGAATTTTATTTACATAAATAATGAATTAGTTTTAACAACATAAAATTTTTTATTGCAATCAACAATTTTTGATAATCTTTGTTTGTTTTGTTAATCTTTGCCTTTTTTTTAGTTTTAAAAAATACTAAATGAAAAACAATAAAATTTCAAAAACAATAAGCTTAATACGCCATAACAGTGCCCTTTGTTTTTAAGCTATAACTATATTTTTATAAATATTTTTTAAATAATGTACGGTTTATTGAAATGAACGGAATTTCATTTATTTAATTATTCAATTCATTTACTCGTTTGAAGAAAAAACAAGCACCGAAACTCTGAAGGAACTTGTTTGATTTTTGTGGAATTTGTTGTTCGGATTCCCACCGAATTTTATTCGGTCGGTGATGATAAAGTTTTTCACGCGTTGCGATAAATTGAACTAAAAACAAAAAGCTCTAAATGTTGACACATTTCTCCAGTCAATTCGAAAATAATTTATTCATTTACACTGGGTTTTTTTTAATTGTGTGTAACTGATTTCATTTAAATTTTATATCCTTTATCCATCTATTGGTTTTGTTAAACAAATAATAAAAGAATTCTACCATTTTGTTGATCTTTAAAAAACGTTTTTTGAACATTCTTGCGATTATTTTCAGTGAGCAATTAAATATTCTACACGACATACACGAAAGTAAAACAATTGTTTTTTGGGAATAATTTCATTTGAATTTAATTTTATTATTTTAAATAATTCCATTCAACTTTAATGGAATAGTAACCAAAAAGAGAAGCATTAAATCTAGCGAAAGAGTTTTATTTCAACATTCCTATAAAAATTTATACTATAAATCAATGATAATTTTTTTTTATGTCTGGAATTCGTGAATGAAAAATGTGAGGGAAGAAAATCAGGTGAACGGTTTATTAACGGTTTATTAACCGTATTTAATTTCTTAGCAAATTTTTTATTTCCTTAAATATAGTTTGAAATTAGTGACGACGATCAGTCGTAAGTGATTCCTCTTAAATTGTATTGTTACCGTTATAATGGACAGTTTATAATACTCTAAATGCTACTGACGTTACACTACTGTTACTTTTCCTGAAATTCCTGTATATCGTTCGGACGTCATTTCTTACTCTGATTTATTACTGTTGCTTGTTTACTATTGCTATTATACTTCTCTCTTGTCGTTAAACTGTTTTTTACCGTATTTATTACTAGTGTGTCTTTCTATAAATTTAACAGGATGCTGTTTCTCTGTTATTATCACGCTGTAGCTCTTGTTCTGTTATTATTATTCTGTTATTACTCTGTTACTGTTGCTGTTACCGTATTGTTGTTATCCTGTTAACAATACGCTGTTAGGTTTCCACTCTTACTATTACTCTGTTATTAAACCATACACTAAACCCATAAATTCACTTTCTGCTTGTGACGTATTCTGTTTGTGACGTATTAAAGGGGACGTGGTAGGTATATATATTCCTAATCATAACCAACTCCTAAGTCGTTTTAGCGATTTCGCCCGTCCGTCTATTTTGCTCTCCTTCTCTCTGTCTTTCTGTCTGTCTATCTGTAAAAATCATGATCGATATGAAATTTGGCACGAATATTTTTGGTCATAATAATTTGGTTAGAATTGAACATGGACATAATCGGACCAGTGGCACTGTTACTCTTACATTATACTGTTACCCATTGCTGCTACTCTGTTATCAGGTGCTGCTCCTCTTCTACTGCTGTTATGTAGGTGTTATTCTGTTATTGTAATTCTGTTGCTGCCTGTTCCTTATACTTGTATGTGCGTGTTTGGTAAACCGAATTTGTGCTGTTATAATCATATTCCTCTTCTTCATGCTCTGCGATTATAATTTAGTTACTGTTTCTAAATATTTTTTCTATTGGTCTATACACTTACCGGTTCCTGCTGTTATTGCTGCTCGTTAACTGTTTGACTTTGTTCGGTTTGGTTTTCGGTTCACTATCAAAGTTTTCCTATCACTTTGTATCGATGTGAACACATGCATCTAATTTCGTTAAATTAAATTTAGTGTTTAACAGTTTTCTACTCACCTTCTTTTCTCTTCCTAACCTCTCCTTCGTTTCTTTCCTCTCTCCCCACGATTTCATACATTTTCAATTGTTTATTCATCTACAATTTTGTCTCCGATAAGCGATGACATGTCAAGGTAGAGAAGAAAATTGCGATGGGGAGGTGTCAATTTGCGTGCGTGCAATGGCAACAACTAATTTCATAACACCTTCAATGGCGAGAAAAATATTAGATGACATTGATTGATGATGATGATGATTAATATTGTAACAACTTTTTTAACAAAATATTTCCTCTACCCAGTGTTGTCAGTGTTGGTCTGTCGTTGGGGTTTTGTATTTATGACGATTTTATAATGATTTTATGGGTTGCCTAGGATTTATCTGCGACTAATTTTGTGAACAACCTTAAAATGAAAATAATTTTTTACAGTTAGTTTCATTCTCCTTCATTTCCTTTTGCGAAAAAATTCATATTATTTATTAAAAAATCATTTTTTCACTTTTATTTACACATTTATAAAACGTTCTATTTGTTTGTTTGCTCGTTTGTCTTTGCCTGTCTGTCTGTCTATATTTTCTGACATCTCGCTAGCATTATTGCTGTCCATTTTCTCCTACGCTTTTTTCTGTCTCTTGCGCCAAAATGAATTGTCTTTTGAATTGCTGTCATGTTTTCTTGAGTGGAAAATAATTTCAAAGATATCATTTTTTGTTTAAAAAATTGGAGATGTAATTTTCTTTTTAATTTGATTTGATAGTTGTTCACCTTCGGAATTTGAATAATCTCAGGAATTTTCTTAAAATTGTCAGAATGTTTTTTCAATAAACAACTCTATTTTAAAAAGACTATGCCAATTTTTCATCAAATTACTGCTTGAGAATTTCTCCTGTATTCTCGATTTAGTACGGAATGAAATCGTACAGTATATACATATTTTTCTCTTAGGAAATTATAAATTTAGTTTCCCCTTCTCTTTTTTTAAGCTTTTAATTTTAATTGCTCGTAACGTAACACTCACGGTCCATTTACACGAAACAACATTATGAGTTACTTTATTATTATCGCATATTCTACTTTCTCAATCCTTCCAATCTCTCTCTTCCTCTCTCAATCTCACTGTTGCTCCTCCTAATCATTCACAGAGCTTCTCCAAAACTTGTTCTTTATTTTCGTTTTTCTATTACTATTTTCAAATTTTCAGTTTCGAAAGACTGAAACGTCATCGTTCGTTACATTTTAATGCTTCTCATCGTCGGAATGTTTTTGGATAAACCATTACCAAACTAGTACAGTGTTAGTCTCTAACCGAAATATATTTTATGTTTCCCCTCTTTTGCGAAAAAAGCATACAACAACAACAACAACAACAAATACAGTATTCGTTCAATTAAAAGTATAAAATTACATTCTCATTGAAATGTATCAAAAATCGTTCACAGCAGCGAAGTTGTTGATGTAATGAGGGGGTGGGGGGTACGGACGGGGTATAATGAGGATAATGAGATGATGTTGATGAGAATTATATTCATTTTGATGAAAAAATTGTTTCCGAAAATCGGCAGTAAATACATCCCATATGTGGTTTTAAAGATGATAATTTTTCTTTGTGAAATTGTGATTTTTCATCGATATTTTAATCTACTACATCGATTTATTTATAGATAATGAGCATATTTTGTAGCTAATAAGAATAAATGGGAATGGGAATATGCCAATTCAAAATGAAATTTTCCATGCGAAATTGAGAGCAATAATGATTTTTTTGATGATAGAAATGATCACTTTCAGGTACATTTTTTCAAAGCTCTTAAATTGTTACCCACCAAAACTATCTTTATATCCGATATCTGAAATAATGTATGTGATACTATCAATATATTCGATACATATATTGAATGAATTCCGAGGAACAAGTTTTAAGGAACAGTTTTTTTTTATTCAGAAATACTCCGAACACACTGCAGTCTCAGAAATTCGCTCCAATTATTATCTAAAAAAGCGCTGGATAGTTTCTACCGGATACATTATTTTCGACATAACTGATAACAAAAAACTAAACTTTTGCGACACTTAAAGTTATTTCAATTAAAGTTATTTCGTTCAAGAAGTTCAAGGTTTGATAGAATTTAATAAATCTTAATCAAATCGAATCAATCAATCAATCCATTGGGAAATGACAATCAATGGGGTGGGGGGTGGATAAATGTCTTTGGTGTGTGTTTAAAAATTCTATTGCATTTATTTTCCAAAGACAATTCCTTATTACACTTTTGCTTGGCGCAAAACCGTCAATTAATCATCCTCTTTGCTCTGTAGCTTCTTTACCGTTTTACCCTTCATTTTTCTCCCTCGCAGCAGTTGTGTCTTTCTTCAACCCTTAAATTAATTGCGTGAAAGTAATTTCGCATAGCTTTACCCGTACCTGTCACAGCCATATAAACGAGGCGGGAGCTTCAGCTTTGCTTATTTTTGCAACGATTTTTCATTACAGTCAAACGAAAGATACCTACGCTTAAATATAAGCTTCCGGCGACTCTTTTGTTTCCTTTTATCTTCTCTCATCGTTGTACATCGTGCGTATGAATACTTTTGCCGCTTTAGAGTTTATTTTTCTTGGTGTCTCATTGCCCGCATCAGAAGCAGCAGAATCAGAAGCAGCCACCCTTACCATCCTTATCAGTAACAGCATAAGTAGCAGGAGCAAATGATATTGCTGCAGAAATTGAAAAGAGCATGGGATTTCATTGTTTATTCTTGATTTGGGAAGGTTGCTCTTGTGGTTAATTTTATAAAAAAATTTTGTTATATATTACAAGAATTCTTTTTTGAAATATTCTCATATCACGAACAGAAGTAAGAGAAAAGATAATATTGTTATTATCTTTTCGTGAAATATCATATTATTTCTTTTAATAATTTCAATTTTACATCTTACTCTTGTTCTCTTCTCTATAATAATTTGCTTTACTTCTATCATTATTATTACTATTATTATTTCTTTCTGTTCCGTTGAATGATTTTATGTTTGCTTTGGAATATTATTTTCGTAGAGAATACAGAAATTATGTATCAAAAGATAGATTTCCCAACTTTCACCAACACACTTTTATGAGGTATGTGCGTCTGGCGACAATTGGCCGCGGTAAACTTTGTAGCACTGAGTGAATTAAATACCAACTTCTTTCCTAACAGAGTCTTTGTGTTCTAACTTTTTGCAATATTATCGGTACTATTATTACTATTACTAATAATACTACGCATTATTATTAGACGTTTTGTCCTTTCGACCTTTTGTAGTTTCGAATCCTTGTCGTTTTGGGTTTTGGCGTTCGGAAGATTTAACATTTTTTTAAGGTCTTGTCGTTCGGGATTTTGTTTGTCTGGTAGAAAAACATTATTTATATATGTTTTAATTTTTAATTTTATTCAATTATTTCTTTTCTTTTTTTATGAAAATATCATTAAACACCACGCTTTTCTTTTTATTATGTAACGCATATATTTTATATATATGTATACATTTTAGGGCTTAGAAGTAAGGCTATCTGCTAGGACATTTCGCTCTTAAATGAAAATTAATTGTTTGGAGGACGCATCTGTATTATCTGTATGGAGAGCCTTTACTCTATGCTTCTGTTTTTGAAATGTTAATATAATCCTCATTGCCCAACTGCCTTTTACTATTGTACACGCTCGTTTTCCTCCTCTTGTACTTCGTCTTCCATATTGCACCACCAGCACATCCTTTGCATTCTTAACCTCATCATTTTATGTTCTCTCTCTCTCTCTCTCTTACTCTCTCTCTCTCTCCACCATCAACAGTCGTCTACAAATTCATGATGAGGTTAAATAGCTCGCGGTGGGCTAAGGTTAATTTCATTTAATTCATCCGAAAAGAAGAAAGAAAAACAAAATATATTCTGAATTTTATGTAGGTTTATTTACTTGTTCTTCAAAAAACAAAGAAACTTCAGAAACAGTTTAATTCAATTCTTAAGAATTATAAATCTCTGGAATTGGTTGCACGGCGGCGGCACGTTGTGCAGGAGACGAGGAGGAGATTTGTTTGCCATTCGTGAAATGAAGTGAAATGGAAATACTTACGGGGATTAATATAGAATTATAGAGGAAGAGGATTCAGTGCTTTTTCATAGCATTTTAAAACAATTATTAATTTTGTACTAACTGATCTCCAAAACTAACTGGGAGTTCGCTAGCTTACATAATTGGCTTCGATTATCTTAAAGCAAAATAACTGAACTTGTATGACTGGGTTAGGCACGGAATTCTGAAGTACGAAAAAACTCAAATGATAAGACTTTCCAAGCGTCAATATTTCGATTCCATAATATTCCATAATAAGTTTCAGGATACTCTACAGCTACAGAGAAAGGTTAACATAATGCTCTTTCGTGCTTCAGGGTTTGCTTTTGAAAACATTTGTTTGCTACAAAAATTATATTTGTAATATTTTTACGTGAAAATTAAATTGATTTTTTTATTTTCATTCAATGGTTTTTCTTCTTTTTTCTTTAATTTTTTGTGTAAAACTTTCTCGCATCCTTAGGTCTTTCCCTTTTTGGTGATTTTATAAATTTTAAACATTTTGGATGAATTTTCTACATCTGTCCTTTTTTCTCCTTCCTTACTTCTAACGGTTGAACTAGAAGGATTTGTATTGAATTAACTAGACTAGACAGCGCCACAGAAACCAGAGCGATTCGTGGCGAACAAATGGTAAACGGGTGAGGGAAGAGTACTGGAAGGAGTGTGGGGAGTAATTCTACCGGTGTACGAGTATGTAGTGATGTGCCAGACACATTCATCGCATTCATCTGAAAGTTAAATTTTGGCAATTTTCTAAATTGTTATGAGGAGCTCAAAGTATGATATTGTTATTAGTATTGTTGCTAATGCTTTTGTCGTTACCGGTTTTGTGGTTGTTGCTGCTGCTGCTGCTGCTGCTTCTGTTGTTGTTGTTATTATTACTATTACAACCCGATTGCATTTCACTTGTATCGAAACGAAATGGAAGAGGTTATGTCAGGAGAAGGGGTGGGGGTGAAACGGAAAGAAGGAAGGATGAAAGGGCGTAAGAAAAGAAAGGAGGAAAAAGGGAAGTACTTTATTTTGTGCAATGTTGAATCATTTCTGTAAATCATAATCATTTGTTTATCCTTGTTTTTTGTCATCTCTTCCCGTTCTCCATTTTTCTCGTTCTCACTCACTCTTTCTTTGCTCTCTTGCCATTTCAGACCTACAATACAATTGTCTTTATCTCTTCTCAACTTCAACAGATCAAATCCCTTAAAAGGAGTTTTGATTAATATTCCCTTTGCTTCGATTAGATTCTATGTTCCTTCTGTTTGTTTGCTTTACTTATTTACCGTTAAGGAAATATAGAGAAAGGGACACACGAACGAACTGACGGATGTACGGATGAACGGACAAAATTATTTGACAATGAAAGGGAAATTCGAAACTTCATCACACCAACGCAAGATTTCCGCCTGAAACGACCGCTGTAATGAATTCCATTTGAAGTCAATTACAAACAAGTAATCGGTAGGCCTCGAGTACATCGTCGTCATTGTCGATTCATGTACAAATTGATTTATTCTGTCAAGCTGAAATGATTATTAGTCTTAGATGTTTTGCTAATATGGCTAATCGTCGTCGTAGCCGTCGTTATTGTTGTTGTTGTTGTTGTGATTGTTATGATGACGATTTGGTGTATATTAATAAATTGCTAAGCAATGCTGGTTGAAACGTCCTAATTATCTTCAGAATTAATGTGTATCGTATTGTGACGTCAATTTGATTTCAATTAACATTTATTAATTATCTTGATATTACAAAGCAGTGATAATATTGAATAATATTCTAGTCTTAGTCTTATATAATCTAAATGTGAGGAATAGATGTAGGAGGATAAGCTTTTCTTAAAAATGCTTTATAAATACACTTCAGTATTAGAGATCTGCACAAGACTACGCGAAGGTAAAGAGCAGCAGGATGATAACATTGCTGAATACCGAGGTGTATTGCCGACGTGGTGGGGAATACCTTTTTAAGAGAAAAGTATTGGTGTTTATAAAAATAATTGATCGGGGATAATCCGAAACTGCAAGCAGAATTAATGTTTTTTTTTGCTTGCAGTTGGGAAAAATATTAAATAAACAGAATGCACGTAAATTAAATACATTTTATATTTATTTGTTATTTGTTTATGTCAATTACTTTATCATTGTTTCATCGGTTCGTTGAAAATATTTATGATCCACGAATAATTTATTTGAATGCGAAAAAAATGCGAAAAAGTAATTTTTAAATAACAAGAAACAAGCAGACTGATAAATAAAACACCATCGAAAACACGCATAAAATTCTTTTTTATAAACATTCTATGAATTTCAAGTAGACTCGTCCATATTCCCCCACTGACTCACCCATTCTTTGCTTGGCTTTCTTTTTGCTTTGTTTTTTGTTTCTGTCTCTCTCTCTCCCTCTTTTCTTCTTGTTTGAAATAGTCATCGGAGCTATTCGTTATTTCATTAAAAATGAATGAGTTGATTTAATGCGTAAACAATTGAAGGACACATTTAGTATCTCTCTTTTTCATATTGAGACCCTTTTTATTTTATATGCTTCAGTCGTTTCACCGCTCGCCGCCACACCCGTGCTTGTGGTCATCTTTCGTCATCTTTCAATTCAGGTCTCATTCCTTTCGCATTAATATCAACGTTTTTAATCAATATTTTATTTTAATTTTGTTTTCTTTGAATAATTAAAATGCAAATCGGTGATGTGATAAAATATTGCAACCACCATAAATATGAGAAATATTAACGTGAAAGAATATTGTCATCACCAACAATAGCATTATCAATAAAATCTGCAAGAGAAAGCGAGCGATGACGGTGATTATTTACTCAAAAACATACGGAAAAGAGATGCAGTTCACATCCTGGTGCATTCCTTTTTCATTACTCAAGGATGCAATAAAAATGTAAATGTAAAACAAGCTGTCGTTTTTGGTTTTGTGAAGTTGCAACGTTCGTAGTTCTGTCACATATTCTTCGGTTACGAAAAAAATTAAGATATTAATTTTGTCATTATGCTTACAAGAATAAATAGACAGCAATAAACAGATAAAACTAACATCAATAACAATAACAACAATTTGAAATATGACAATGTTTTGAGCGATCACCAACAGCGTTTTTATTACTGTCACTTACTTTACAACTAAATTTAAAATGCTTTTTTATTGCTTTCCTTTTCAAACCACTTTATTATTCCTTTTTTATCTTACTCTCGATTGATCACTCGAAAGTAGTGTATACGTGTTTTGCTTTCCTTCTTTCATTCTCCTTCTCATCCTTCTATACTAATTTTTTTACCATAAATTGGGGCAATACACCTCGAAATGATGCCATGGAAATTTTATTGACAGTTCCTTTCAAGGGATAGGGGTTGGGGGTGTAGGAAGAGTAACCGAGGGAGGCCTCTGCCCCATTGCCATCGTCATCTCTCATGAATATTAAAAGTTCCAAAAGTTTCTCATTAATAAACTGGTCAAATTAAATAGTTAATTTATTTACTCATGGGAAAATGTCTCCATGGTCTTCGCACCATCATAACCGACAAAATTTTCTCTTAGGCTCTTTATAATTAAAGTAAACAAATTTTTATTCATTGGTCAAAAAAAGAAAGGAATATTAATCGTCCGAAATTAAGGTATTGTGAAATAGATTTTTTTTAAAATTGCTATTAAAGAAACTGTATTAAACTAGTAGACTAAAAGGATGAAGATTATTCAAGAGGTACCGGAGTGATATTCTTGTGGGGGAACTCCTTTCCTATTAGAAAGTCTGAATATATGCATTCCTGTTGCACTCTTGCGGAAGAATGTGCAGAGCTCTCTCTAAGCTGTGAACTATGCGACATTTTTCTTGGGTCCCTAAAGTATGCAACATTTCTGTAATCCTTGAAACAGAGCTCAAGTCTTGCGATATTCAACGTTTTCAACGGTATTCAGATTTTTGTATCCAGTTTTCTAATAGTCATAATAGTCATGGTTTATGCAGGATTTCTTGACTTCGGTGAAGAAATTGATACCGAATTTGTAGACTTTTTGTCATTTGAAGCGATTTCCACTGGTTTCGGCTAAAGTTATATTACGTCCTTATTGAAAAAGAACATTATAAATTCAAAAAAAAAAATTAATAATTAAGGGACCAGAAATTTTATTTTATGTAAATTTTTACATAACAATTTCTTATCTTATATACAAGCGCAAAAAATTAAGTCCCAATAATTCCTGATGATTTCGGAAGGTGTCACCCTCGCCTTGTCAATCAATCAATTTTTTTTCCTCACATTCACGTTGATGGTAGAAGGTGGAGACATACTTAGGCAAAGTTTCAAAGTTTTCTGACGCTGAACGTGATGAAGCAAAATGCTTTTAATTAATTTTAAGGAAAGTTTGAAAAATGAGGCGAGTAATCATCATAGCGATTGTGTTTGGGTCAGGGGGGTGAGGGAAGGAGAGAGGGCTTGGTATGACGGCAGTGATCAAGGTAAGTTCGCTTAGTGCTCATCGATGTGTGCGTGTATGTGTGTGTGCGTGTGGGCCGTCATGTGGCTAGACCAACTGTGAAAAATGTCAGCAATTAAAAAATTTCGCCGCAACACGACTGCAAATACATAAACAATTTTTACCTAAAGTTTTATAATCAATGAAATCGTGTGGGTGCATAAACATGCTTCTTCTTCTCTCTCTCTCTCTCTCTCTTTGATATTCTAAAAATATTTCATGCGCTTTTTATAATCGTCTGCTCGTCAATGTCTTTTGCCGGCCATCAGAGTATTTCTTTTTTTGAAAAACGACGCAAATTCCTTCATAGGCTTTTTGTTTCTTAAAGTTTGAAATTATATCGTTTATTTCTTAACATTAAACCAACAAATGATCAATGTTCGAGGATATTAATATTATTTTACATACCTTAATAATTAAAATAAAACGACGTAATAATTTAAATAAAACTAATTTAAAAATGTTTTCACTAATTAAAGTTCTTATTATTTCTTCTAATTTTAGGTAAGTCCAAAAAAGAAATACTGTCTTCAGATTATTAAGGCCGAGTCGGGAATATATCTAAATACAATATAGACTCATCGAAATAAGGGCTAAGTACATATACATACATAAATATATATAAATAAATTTTATTTATGTAGATGAAAATGAGGATAAATTGGTAAAACTCGATAAATCACTCAGGAACGTATTATGAGGGGCGTTCAGAGTGTTATTAGTATCGGAATGATTTGCTAGAAATGTAAGCAGTTTGACTAATTGCTTTATTATTTTCACCATAAGACAATTTAGAGAGTATTCTATATGCGATTATGGGTCTTCTTGTGTTAATGGTGGTTAGACTGACTGATGAGTCAGAGAAACGTACAAAAACGGGTATTGCAGAGAGATTTTAGAACACTAGTATGAAGATAACATTCAATACTTTATGATGAAATTTAGGGTTATTGCTATAACCTAACCATGAATGCAACAAGTGTACTAAGTAGATTATTGGAAAATTAAAAAAATATTGGAAAATACAAATATTACTTATTATTCACGTCTTTTTTCATATCTACATCTAGGATATATTGAACGCTTCTATGTATTCTGAATTTCCTCAATAATTAGCCGTGACGAAAGATTCGAAATTCATTCAATAGATGTTCATACATTTGATAAATTTTGGCAGTTACGCCTTAATTACTTCCATAAATATTTGTAACGTACTAAATCATGGTTACTGAGTAGATAGATCTACAGATGTTTTCGATACATAACTCTCACAGTTCCGTTAATGAGGATTAATTTATCACAAATGCTTCATTTGTAGGTTTCCCTTGAAATAATGAACCTGCTAATGTACCCCGTGGGTCGGTATTTTTTGGCACTAGAAACAGTCAAGTGATTTAATGCTTATTAGGTTAGGATATAGTTAGGCAAACCATTAAGTGCACACCTTAATAGAAATCGCATGTAAATGGGAGAAAATTGTTAGAAGTTATTTGCAAATCACATTAAATGGATATACAATCCAGTAAAATATGCTGGATATGCACGTAAAATGAATTTGTCTAAGCATATTAAATCATGATCCTTATTTTAAAAATTGCCCTAAAAATATTTTCATAGTTCTAGTCGCTTGGCTAAAAGATAGAATTTTTCAAAATTTTTCAATATAGACAATAAAAATGTATCGTAAGCTCAAAAAAAAACCACTTACTATACTATATACTCTACACCCTCAATGAATATTCAATTAATTACTTTTTGTTAAATTTTTTGTATTCTCGCCTTCGGGTTTTCCCCCCTATAAATTATTTTCTACACCTTCAAACCTATTTTTAAATTCTATCGAATGAAATATCTGCATCTTGCAAAAAAAAAAAAAATTAAAATTAAAATGAAAAAATATATATCTATAATTTTTTTGGTTCTTGTTTAGTTTTCCATATAATTTTTTTATGGGTTTTGCCTTTCTCCCAAATTATTTCTGTGACTTTTTTCCTTACGTAAGCGAGAAAATTTATTAGAAGGCAGGGTAGTTTGAAAGGGGAGAAATCTATGAACTGAGATACTATTTACAATGCTCCAAATTTTGGTTTTTGCCAAACATTTTTAAATTATATTTAAATTCACCAGCATCAGCGTCGACTCCGGGATTGAGAATCCAGGGGATGTATGATTGTACAATGATCAACAAATGAGTAATAATTTTCCATTTTCTCTCGATATCTATAAATAATTGCCGCAGTCATCTGTGTGTACATATGAAGCACAATATCACACCTGCCTTAAAAGTGTGATCAATCAGTCATCAGTTTAAAAAAAGTTCTACTTTTATTTATCGCCTTGACACGGGACGAATATATCCATTCACGACGGAGTAGGAAGCAAGAAAAAGAAGAAACATTTGTTTCTTTTTTTGGATATTTTCTATGATACGAATATTAGAAAAATTTAATAAAAATTTTTTAAAATAAGTTTTGGCAGAGTTTATGAATCCTAGACAAAAAAAAAACCCGTATGAAGAAATAAACAATAGACTTTCCTTTAATGGATACACGTATATTTTATTAATTTAGGTTATAAAAATTTCAGGGAAAAAAAGACTGCTCAAAAAGTAAAGGATTTTCCTAAGGCTTTAATGTTGCAACTTTTATCATGATCATCGAATAATTATCATTATACATTCGTACTGTTGTTTCATGGATCTGTTTTGATATTCTTATGGTTAGTTGTTTTTCTTTAGTCATTTTATGGATATTAAGATATACCAAAATTTAGAAAGAAACATGCTTTTATAAAAAGGTGAAATTAATATCACAGTTGTATCTTATTGACTTAATGCGGTTCGAGTACGGGATGTTCTTTCTGCACTTACTTCAATGGCCTTTTCACCACACCCGTCGATTCTCTTTCTCTTTTTTCCTTTTATTATACTTTTTATTTTTTGTCTGTGTTATTTTCGCCCCCCCTTTGAATGAATACAATATTATTCATTCTCGTTATTTTTTCTCTCTTAATCATCTCTCTTATGTTCTTATTTTCAATTGAAACATTCATGGATTGTCGGAGCGTTATCACACAACAACAACAACAACAACAATAATAACACATTATTACTACTGCTATTGCAACAACTACCGCTTCTACTAAAATAATGATAATGCAATCTTTTGACCGGAAATTACTTTATTGTTGTTGTCCCTTCTTTTGTTGCTATTTCTGATGATGGAGAATTAAATTGTTTTGTTTTTTTTTTGTATTTGTTGATTAAATAAATCTCGAGTATAAAATGTCTTTTCTGAATTTAGAAATTGCGATAAACTTCTTTGCCGAAATTTCAAAAATTAAATTGGAAAGCTGTTAAATTTAAATAATAATCATGAAGCTAGTAGCTGATCGTAAAATGGCTACAGTTGTGCTAGACAATATCTTGTGTATCTTGGTATTTCATGCTTCTTTGGGACTAGAGACATGAAAATAGTTATTTACCAGAAATTGTTACAAAACATTTAATATTAAAGATAGAATTCGTTTAATTGCATAATGTTCACCCGGAAATTATAAAACTTGCTTCTGGGCGGAGGAGTCATAACATTGCCGCATACCTGTCTCATATTTTCTCTCTTTCTGTCTCATTAAATGAAAGTATGAAAATGTTTTTGATACTATATCATAAGTTTTATTTTAGATTGACAGTCTGTGTTAGAGGATTATATATTGAGTGTAGAAAAGTACCCACAGAGACCCAGCGATGGGATGCTCATATAGAGATGGAAATAGAAGGTTATCTCAAAGTAATTCGTAATGTCTTTAGCTAATTTTACAACGTTTTCGCAGAACATTTATATAATATTTAGGTGTTATTCATTAAGGTCTCTTGGGATACCTGATAAAGTCACATCGCGGAGGCAAGTAGTCCTTAGAATTAACTGTTAGGTTCTTGTACTTTTCGCAAAGCCTTAATTCGTTATTCATGTTTTTTTCGTACGCCCAATAAAAAATTGATAAATAGATCCAAAAGACCGAAAAGGAAATACACTTGAAACCTACAAAATGTAGTACATCTTCAAAACAATCCTTAAACGAAGCACTATCTGACTGAACATTCTATAAACATCGACATAATTCTATTAATTTACTGCTTCCTTGTCGTTCTACCCGATAGTCTCCAATTTTCTCCACATCGTGTATTGTACCCTGCTAAATTGAAAAAAGCTTTTATTTCTTTATTGCAATGAAGAAATATTTACTCTACATCGCCACTAACGGCTTTTCGTACTTAAATTCAATTAAGTACGATTGAGTGAACTGACAGGGGAGGATAAGGGGAGAAGAGTGGTGGAAGAGCATTCAGAAATGAAACCATACTCAATTTTGAATATATAAAAATTAACTTGTTTTCTCACGTATATTTAACTTTATATACTACGAACATCATGTGGTCTGTTGTAACAAACAATCGTCGCTTTAAATCAGATTTTATTGAGTTAAATTAATTTTTATTAGTTTTTGTCGCCCTTCTTCTGTTTTGTATTGTTTTGATTACATTGAGGGTAAACGAGGTCAGAGTATAAATTGTTGATGACACCAAGTTCTCCCGGATATGAATGAAGAGATATATTGAAAGAAAAAAGCAACGATTTATTTAAATTTCAAATTAAATGGTCTTAATCAGAATTCTTCAATTTTTTCCTATAATTTTTGTTATAGATTTTTATAATAAAAATTAGTTAAATTTTAATAAAAACACTGACAAGTTCATAATTTAGAAATAATGATCGAAATATTACAAAGTAATGCGTTGGTTTAAAATACCAAAGAGCTCGAATCGTGACAGTATGCCCCTCTGTGTCTACACAATATCGCCAATTTTGCTTGTTAAAAAATAAATCCAGCCATCAACCCTCACATATATTCAAAACATTCGTGAGGACATAACATATAAATCGCAAAAGTCGTAACCAGAAAAAAGGAACAACAACAGCAGAAAAAAGACTACAAATCATTTCACAAAGAAAAAAGGAAAAGACACAAATGTATAAATAAAATAAAGGCTGGTTTGACTGCTTTGGCGAGTTAGGGCAGGAAAAGCCTGAAATAAGAACAAACGTCTCATTCCTTTGAACGAAGGCTCCCCGGGGAAATCAAAACAGATCAAAATGTCATCCTTGAGGACTAAAATTTGTATAAAATGACAGGTCGTAAAAATAAAAATAGGAAGAAATGAAAAAAAGCATGGGACAATCAAAATGATATTTAAGTATTTTATGTCATGAAAAGTATGAATATATCATGCTTATGGTGGTACTAATACTGCTACTTTAGGTCTTCAGTGATTTGCTTTGATTTGGGTTGGTTTGAGCTTGCGAGAAATTCGAGATTTTTGGGGTACCGAAATGACCCGGACAGCAGGTGATTAAATTGAGTTTCTCCTTCTCGTATTGACTTTATTAATGAGAGATATTGCTGTAAGAAGTTAGAATATAAGAAATATATAAAGGGAAAGTAAAAAGACGTAGCTGGAAACACAGAAGGAAAAGGTGTGAGAGATCATGAAATTGTTTGCCTTCATAAAATAAATGTTCCTTTATTTTAAAAAGCGCCGCGTACGTTTTAAGTAAAAAAGTTAATTCAATAATATTTATTAATATAACAAAAAAATCTAATAGCTTAACCAAAAATTCCGATGCATAGAATTTTCTTCATTCTAATTTAAAATGAAAAATGGAAAGGTGTAGAATATTTATTTGAGCGATTAAATTAAAATGCAAACCTACAAAAAACCTACAAACCACAAACCTACAAAATACAAAAGAATGTCATAGACAAAATCAACGTCATCTCAAAGGCAAATTCGAAATCTCTGAGGTCCAAAATAGAACCTACAATAAATCTTGGTGTTTACCGAAACTTTTCTTTAGGAGGTAAACTCCTGTCGACAAACTAAAGCCATTGAATTTTCATGTGAATTGCATTTCTCTTCTGCCGACTTTATAGTTTTTGTGAGGTTTAAATTCCATTCTCACGACAAAATCTCCTTTCGAACGTGCTAACAAAATCAATGGCAGTTGAAATTATTGCATAGGAAATTTTGAATTATGAGATTTTTGGAGACTTAACTGCGATGATTTTGTTAATAAAGAATTATATATAATGGAGATCCGAAATATGATTCCTATATAAAAACGAATTTTTCAATTTTATAAAATATCTGCCAAAGCTAAAAATCTACTTCACATTTTATTCAGCCTATTTTACTTAAATGCCTTAAAATATCTCAAACTTTGACAAGTTGTCCAACCTTCACTAAAATTTTTCTAATTTAAATCAACGAAATATTTGCAAATTTAAATTTTCTGAAGCTCGTAATAATTCGAAAATAAATTGAAAATAGATTCGTATCTATTTTTTTCGACGAATATCTGTTAATTTAACCACGAGAAGTGTTAAAAAGTCACCAACAAAAAACTGTTTGTTTGCATCGTCTCTATTGGTATCTAAATGATGTTAATGGAAAATTTTTAGTAGAGGGGTCAGGAAGCCTTCGATAGACTTTGTTGTTGTTATTCCCATCTTTCCATCTTCTCCTCTTAGAGTTTATCAAGTTTTTGAAACGGGCAGACTATTCAAAAATGTGTACTTGTTAAAATTGACACTTCTTGTTTGTCTGAATTGTTTTTTAATTTTTTTTTTGTCCACTCAAAAGTTAACAATTTTAGTTCTATTTCTTTTTCTTTTAAATTTTGCCGTTGTTAACTTTTATCATTCAAACATTTTAATAGTTCAAATAGAAAAAAATGGGAAACACGAAATATCGCTATTGCCAATATTGATTTGAAACATTTGGGAAAAAACAGTTAAAAGCATTCAATGAAATTGTACGATGGGATTGTTATCTTCATTAATAATAATGATAATGATGGTGATGATGTTGACAAAACTGTCAATTCCTAAAAGTATCGCGATAAAATGGACTGTTCGTGTAAATATAAAATTTTCAATTTCGAAAATTTAAATTATTCGTCAAGTCAGGATCTTAATGATGATTAAGAAAAAAAAAACAAAATTTTTGATGTTGGTTAAACTTTATGCGAATCTTAGGGTTTCTTTTTGTACATGATGAAACTCGAATTATGAAAAAAAATGATATTTTGGACGATGTTGTGTGGAATATATTGTGGAAATAATGGTGAAAAATATTATTTCGAGAGATGTACTCAGTAAAGTGTTTATATGATGAGAACAAATTTAAGAATTATTTAAGAAATAATAAGAATATTTTAAATAATTTTATGAAATTTGATGAAAATCAACGCCTCCTTATTTTCTTTCTATCGAGCCTTATCGATGACTTAGGAAACAAATCTAATCATCGGACTCGGTTATTTTAACAATAAATTTCTCTTGATTTATAATAATTAATGCGAGTCAGAAGATTTTCAGAAAATATATTTAGAAGACTACTATGTGCATCCGCCACCCCTTATGCACTTTCTGAAATTCGTTAATAAAAATTCCGATTGCTATCCCAAAAGCATTTCAGAATATTAAGAAAATATTTACCAGATATTGCGATGCATTCCTTTGTCGCTACCGTACTCCCTTCCTACCGCCCCCTCCCCCTCTATCTTCTTTTCTTTTATGCTATTTTTGTACTCAGTACCCAAAGCTCTTGAAAATTATTCGCCTTCTTTTCATTTTTTTATAAACAACTGTCATAAACGATCTTTAAGAGGCGGATACTTTACTATACTTCAGAACATACTTTTACATCTTATCATCACTATCTTTCTTGTAAATGCTGGCAGATGCTTGGCATTCCATCTTGCGTATCTCGTCGGTGAATTTGTGTAAAACTCTTGAATTCAGAAGAGCTCCTCTTAAGGATAACAACATTATTTTATATGCTGGCAATTATATGTGTATATTCCGCCTATTATTTTTCTTAATGTTGTTGTTGACGTTGTTGTAAATGTTTGATTATGTCTTTAATTTCAAATTAGAACACTTAATACGAAATGAACTTCACTCGAAACTGAAGTGGTTAAGCCACTTATGAATGAGTAAAGGAAATATTGTGCAATTAATGTATATTCCAGAGAAAAACAAGACAGTGTTAAGCCCACACTTGTTGAGTAAAATTTAGAATTAAATTGGAATAGTTGAGATTAGATTTCCTATAGTTCTTTTAACAAAATTGGACACGAAATCTTTAAGGCAAAAGCTCTCAATCCGAAATCTTCGAAATAATATCCCCAAAAGATTCTAAATTCAAAATATGAAGGTTCATCACAAACTGTAACGTCAGTGCGTAGCTCTTTCAGGAAAGTCTTTCTGATAATTTGGAGCCCTTTCGTTATGAGGTCTTTTTACGCGACGTATTGAACAAAACGTTTCATCTGCACAATTCTCTCGCAAACAAGGAACCACGTCTACAACTCCTTTGTGACGAATTTGGGCGGAAATTTTTAATATAATTACCATCGGCCGATGATTAAAATATTTAACATAAATTAATTACCCCAACAATGTCATAAATTATGTTATTGACAATGTTTAATTCAGGATTTTCGAAGTCTTTGTCTGTGAAGATTTTATATCTGGAAATGGCGGCGTGAATCTGTCGAATATGATGGAGATTTCTTGATTCTTCCGAAGAATTTAGTAAAATCTTGTGTTGGAAAAATTCAAGAACAAGAGTTGAATAAATTAAAAAAATTATTCAAAGATATTTATTTCAATTCAAATTTAAGTACAAAATGATCGTGACATTTATTTAATTTTTTTTGTAGTGTCTATTTTTATTATTGTGACCGTTTTAATTTGGGTTATATGGTCGCATAAACTTTTAAATAAGCAAAAAAAAAAAAATTAATTCTAAACAGAAATAATTGCATTAGTAATCTAATGATTTTATAATTAATTAGTGCTTAAATATCTTCTTGAGAAGAAGAAATGTAAAATAACAATGTTGTCTACAACAAATTTAGCTGGTCGAAAGATTCTTTGGTGACAAATCGTTGACGAAACATTAATAACACTTGCAGAAATAATAAAATTAGCCAAATAACCAAATTAGCTTTTGTGTGACTCATAAATTTATTTTAAATAAATTTTCCCTCTGAAAATTTTCCTCAAAAACGTTGTAAAATAATCATACGATTTCAACATGAATTCACATGCTTTAAACGTGAGGGATGTCATTGGCAAAATATTATCTTGAAAATCACGTTACTTTTCTTGGTAACACGTCAACAATTCCTTCGCCACTTGGCGTTTTAAAGACTTTTTTTAGGTGAAGTGTGTTGAATTTAATATGTGGACACAGTCATGAATGATTCGTCTATGGTTTCATTACGAGAGACTAAGGAGATAAAGATGAACTAATAAAAATCAAAAATAGGAAATGAGGAGAAAGAAAGGAGGAATTAATATAAATCGTGTGTATGAGAGACAGACAGTGGTTGTTTTGGGATGTGGTTACTAAGAATTTCTGAGAATGTGTTACAAAAACATTTTCACACACTAGTCGTTGTTTCTGTTGACATGATGACATTTTACAGTTGTAACATTTGTCATAATTTATGACAATTGTACAGATTTTTAGTAGTTTTGTTCGTGTGTGCCTGCGGTGAGTGTCTGCGCTATCTGCGGTTTACAAACATATTTCATATCTTCTCTTCTTTTACTTCGTTTTCCCTCGGGTTCCCACTTTTTCTTGATAATCTTTCCACCCATTTTTCATTCGGTGCTGAAACAAAGAGATCATCTGGCGGTACTGATGATGGTTACACCGAGTGTGACCAATTTTCTAGTTAATTATAACCAATTAAATTATAGCATAATTATTATTGCATCAAATAAATCATGATGAATTATGAGGTCTTGTTTTGAAATATGAAAACATAAAAATAGTAAAATAAATTAAGGGAGTGAAAAGAATGAGAATGAATGGGTTTTACTATGATTTTATCACCCATCTTCTTAAATAAAATAAAATTATTTTATTCTTCAATTTCTAAAACTTAAATCGGCTTCAGGAAACAGAATATGATTTTAAGGACCTTTTAAGAAATAAGAAAATTTTTCAATGTTTTGGAAAAGAATTCTTTTAAATTGGTAATGACGGATAGAGAATGTAGTAATAAAATTTTATAGCATCTCAAGTTAAAAAAAAAACAACTGAGTATTCTTGTTATCTGGACTGTTCATAGATTGGTTTTATGGTTAATAAATATTTAGAATATTTAAAAAAATAATAAATTATCCCAGAAAGTAGTTTCTTAGTATCTTTTTTAAGAAAAAGATTAATTGTTTTAAATTTATTTTTTATAAATGTTTTATTATTTATTATAAACAACCTCACAAAGTCTGAGAATAAAAGACTAAGGATAAATACATCTAAACTAAATTCATAAATCAACAATAATACATACAATACAACATAATATTCTTCAAATTTTTGAATTTTTGTCATTAAAAAAAGTGAGACAGACAAATCGCGAGAGCCAAAATTCTGCTTAGGGTAAGAATTATAAACTTTACTGCGGCCGAAGGCCGCCATAGGCAAGTAATTTAGGATGTTAAAAAATGCTGAGGTGAAGAACATTTTTTAAAACCGCGCTCCCTTTATCAGGACTTTTCGATTATAAAAGTTTATGTGACATAGATTTCTTTATATTCATCGTTTAATAATTGCATGTTGAAATTAGGGAACGCTGAAGTTTCCCTAAAAATTATCACAAGACGACGACGAATGGTTGGATTGAGTCGACTCTTTGAGAACTGATTGGTCTCATGAATTTCTTATTTTCGGAGTAATTGTCACCGAAAATTATTTTCCTTTAAATTTTTATTTAAATTTTTTTACGTCGATCTCACGGAATTTTTATACATGCGGAAAACCTTTTTATCATTGCATCACATTTATAATATTTTCTTTTGTATTTTACCATTACTTTAAATTAATTTTTAAGTCCATTTTAATATTGTTCAAATTTTATTCTCATTGCTAGCTTTATTTTATAGTCTGCTATTATTTCGTTGTCGTTTTCTTGGTCTTTAATTTTCATCAGGATAACTTTTCATTTGTGCTATTTGGTCCTGTTATTGAAAATGCTTTATATGTTTTTTTTAATATTGCATTTATTTTTTATTGCTTTTTTCTTCATTCTTTATTAATTCTATTCATTGCGTTTGTATTATTGCACGGTTGTTTTAATGTTCATTTAATTAATGACGTAAATTTAGTTAATTAATTAGAAACACGTGATATCATTTTCGCTCTGTTTTTCATCGCTTGTGGTTTTTATGATGGTCGAAGGAAATTATTTTCAGGCAATCTTTTAATGAAAAATCATGAAGAAAAATGAGTCGTGCGAAACGAGGGGCGACGATAAAAACAGAATAGATTGATGTCCGCCATAAATCATTGTAGGTTGTGGCGGATGCGTTGAGTTTAATCAATTAAAATGATTGTTAGTTTTTAGGTTTGATAAATGTCGAAAATATTCATATGTTGTTGTTGGTGTCACCAATGTTGTGCAAGAGTCATTAATACCATCACAGTTTCAATCATTAGGATCATCACTACTAAAACATCCACTAGTTTAAATCGTATGATTACTAGATAAATATTTTAAAATTTCAGATAAATATCTGAACAATTTAGTCTTTAAATGATGCTGATAATGACTACTGGCGCAAACGAAGAAAAAAATTGCAATTATTATTTCTTCTATTTACCTGAAGACAAAAACAAACCCTACAATATTTTTTCTTAGTATTTTGTTTATTTTATTCAGTGATCTTGTTTTATACACTGCCATACTTTTGCTTGACACGCCTCAATAATTGCCAACGATTATTTTCCCCTTTAGTATTAGTTTTAATTTTATTGACCTTGTTTTCATTTTTGTTTGCGTTTAGAAAGGTTTAGTATTTCGATTTTTCAGTTATTATTTCATGAATTTTGTAATTTATATTAAAATTTTATTGATCAATTTTAATCAGCATTTTAAAATACTCAATTATTTTTGTTATGAAATTTTTGAAATTGAAATTTTTTCCATTTATTTTACAAAATTCATTAAAAAATCAGTTTTTCCTCTCAATCTCAGTGAAATTAAAATTTTTTCGCAATTTGGAATATTATTGCAAAATTAAATTCAATTGAAATAATTACAATTTAATAAAAAAAATTTATAGCTTTCAGAAATTTATTAATTTTGCGTTTGATTAATTAGAAAAATTTTGATGGATATTTTTGGGGTTTTATTTAAAAAAAAATCTAAACGCGCAAGTCATCCAACTATGAAGGTACTGCGACAGACAAATTAATCATCGATCAGTCTCGTTCTTATGCATTATCTCTAAGGGATTTAAACGTTTTATTTAATGTCCAAGATTATTGGAAAGCTTTTTTATTGGAAAATCATGATTTTTTATTGGAAAATTTTTCCCATGAAATGATGGTAAAAAAATTAGCAACGAAAAAGAGCTTTTAAATCCGAGATGATAAAATCATACACTGTAAAATACTCGACCAACAAAATCTCGAAATGACGAAATATTAAATAAAAAATAAAATACCGAAAAATGCTGAAATCCTAAAATGCTAAAATATTTAATGGATGAAAAATTTTACATATAAAATATAAAACAGCTGCATAAAGGAATTATGTATATCGTTATTTTTTTAATGTAAAAATATTAAATATTTTATATTGCTGAGAAAAGGGTTTTGGAGGTCGCTATATATTTACCAGACCTTAGTTTTTCTTTCAATTCTATTTTCTTCAATTCAATTCTATTTCAACCAATATTCTTTTGTTATTTTTGTTTTTTTCTTTGCTAAAAGTATTCTCGCATGACAAAGCTTTGTGCATGGTGGCCTTCGTCGGCTGCAAGAATGCAAACTTCTAAGCACTCAAAACGTCGCCTTCGCTTTTAACAAAATTATATTGTTTTTCTTCATGTGCGACCTTTGGCCGCGGCGAGGGTAGTACACTTGAAGAAGCAGAAATCCGGCTTTACTGCTAACAAATTCTTCTCTACAAATTAGTGTAAATTTAATATTACTAATTTAATATTACTGCCTATGTGATTGGATGAATTTAAATTTCGGATTCGAGATTTTTGTCGATTCAATAATTTTAAATGATTTTTCTCATCCGAATTTTCGTTGTTTGGGTTTTGTCCATGCCTGCTAAGAAATTGGTTACATCATAATTAACTCCAGTTCAGCAATGGAATATCGGTAATAAAACTGCGTAAATTTCTCCAATGTAAATTTCTCCAATGTAAAGAAAAAATTATGGCGTTTCTTACTGACTTTTCTTACTGAAAATCTCATGAAAAATGAATAAGAGTAATAAAATTAAAAAAGTCATTGATTTTGAAATTAGAAAATGTTTTGAAATTTGAAATATGCTCGTATATCCACTATAACATAAATAAATATAGCTCTGATGGAAGCTGTCATCTCCTGCCTTTCTCAGATTCATTTTTCGAGTATAGAGTGATTAACGTAAGCTGCAAAAATTTTGATTTTTTTTGGGGAAAAAGTAGTAAAGCGTAATAAAAATGAATATTCGGGGTGCTTTAGTTTATACTTCTTAATTTTATTACAATGAGATGAGCTGAGCTCCTACAAGCCATTAAGATAATTATATATCGCTGTGACACTGAAGTAATAATTTCTAACGATTTTTTTCTCTCTTCCTTTCTTTAGTTTACGTCTGCTATTTATCAGTTAATCTTGTTTTTTCAGATTGTTTCAAACAAATTTAGTATGCAAAAATTGTTTCGTCGATTCGATATTTTTTTTTGAAGCATTCTAAATTTTATAGCATTATTTATTATTATATACATTTTTATCTCATTCATAATCATCATAAAATTCTGGGAATTCAAATTTAAGATGCACGAAAGCACGAAAAAATGAGACAAGACGAAGGGAGAGAGAGAAAGAGAGAGAGAGATGAAATTAATGACAGTGTGATATCATCATTGATATAAAGAATTAGTGATCGTTTAATGATAACGAAAATAAATTTGGCCACTTTATTATTTAAAATCGTGACAAGGCAAGACTGGTGACTGGTGACTGGTGATCCACTTAGAAAAAATTTTTTACAATATTTTAATCGAGGATTACAACAATTTTGTTAAGGTTTTCAAAATTAATTGGAGAAATATATATTATAGAAAGAAAAAACTTGTATCAAGATTTCAATAACAGTGTTGCCAATGTTGCCATTTGAGTGACGTAGCAGTAAATCAATAAAAAGGGGAGAGATTTTACGTTTTCCAGGAATACAACAAAAAAATCAATGAAAAAACCCACGTATAAACTTCATAGCATGCGCTTTTTGACGTACTATCATTGTCAAATCAATCACGGGAGACAGAGCCGGACGAACGACGAAACTGCGGTGGATATATGTGGAATAAAGCGAAAATTTTGTCTGTTGTTCTTGATGAAATTAGTTCGTGGTTCTGGGCATTTCCTTTGACAAATTTCGATTGGTAGGATTTTCAATTTAAAATGCGATTGGTTGGATTGTTTGCCAATCCAGTGGCTACGTCTTGAAAAGACTCGAAATTCGGGGGAATAAGATTGAACTTTTATCAATATATTAGTTATTTGGGTACCCGCTTATAGTTATTTGGATTTATATGAAATAGTTTGAGGGTATTTGTGAAGGTGTATGGGTTTTTGTTTTGTGTTATAAAAAATTTGTGAATTGAATTTTTTACTTCATTTTTTATTCTCTGGATTTGAAATTTGAAGCACAAGTATTTTTTTCAAGAACATTGTTTCATCGTAATAGTCCCATTCACACGCCCACTTTTAAAATAAAGATTAGTAATTTCGATTTGAAAGATTGTAAGTTTGTAACTCGAATCTTTTGCTTAACTTTCGACTGCCAAGCTCATGAGCTACACGATTAATTTCATGAGCTTTTTCCACTTTTCATGAGCATACACATATGGGAGTGGAGAATGTATAATTCCTATTTATTTTTTTTACTTTCGACAAAGAAGATTGTTTACCGAAATATCGTGATATATAATTGCTATATGTATGAGATTTTTCGAGCCTCTGACCCTCTCAATAAACTTCGGCCTGTTTATTAGCCTGTTTGTCTACCCCCCGCCCCCCAGTTGTCTGCAATTGTATATTTTTCATATTTTTATTATTTGCTCTTTGTGCGGGTTCGTGTATTTGATTACCTTAACTCGAATTACCTCCAATACCAATCACCCATGATGTTCTTTTTTATTTATAAATAATGGAGCTATCGCAGAAACGAAATATGGATTTATCAATATATTGATTTATTTATATGAAATTATGATTGCGCGTGGATTCCTTTATAAAGTTAATAAATAGAAAGATTTCATCTGCAGTCTTATTACTTTTCGCATTGCCATTTTCTTCTTATGGATTCTCCTTTTGTCATCCTCACATTTTGGCGGCTACATAAGGATGATTCGCATATAGATCTCTTCTTCAGTGTTGTTGCGGTTCATTGTCCCAAAACAAAAATCGCTACCAAACGTTGGCAGCATTTTTTTGGGTTTGTAAACATTTTTATTTTGTTTTTTATTTTTTGTTGTTTGTTTTTGTTTTTTGTTCATTGTCCCAAAACAAAAATCGCTACCAAACGTTGGCAGCATTTTTTTGGGTTTGTAAACATTTTTATTTTGTTTTTTATTTTTTGTTGTTTGTTTTTGTTTTTTGTTTGTGAATTTCTTTACTTCGTTTTTTATTTGTTTGTCTGTTCTCCTGTTGTCACTTTTCAGAACGATAGAAACTAACGGTAGAACCAATAGAACGATAGCTGCTATTCTTGACGGTGTTGTTCTTGTTGTTTTTGTTGCTTCTAACAGCGTCCTGAGTTTCATCTGGCTTGAAAATTTTGTATAAATTTTTTTAAAAGTTTCTCATATTTTCTGTTTTATTTCTTCGTGTTTTTGCTTTGGTGGCGTTTCTTCTCGAGGTCCTTTCCTTTCAGAAAAAATGTAAATTTTCCCTCAGAGCTTTGTTGCCATCAGTTTTTTGTCTGTTTGTTTAGATCGCACGGGATGTAATGTAGGAATCCGCTACTGCTTTTGGGTCGATCGATACCGTCTGCAAATTCACCATTCTCCATTCTCATTATGTTTTGGTGATGGCTCGTTCCAGCAGTTGCTGCTGCTTCTATTGCTGCTGCTGCTGTTGTTGTTGTTCTTCAATCAACGACTATCATTGTCATCATGTTATTAGATTGCCATTAGTAGGAAAATGTATACACGTTTACACAATAATGGGCTCCATTAATTATATTGAACACGATAGCTTTGAAAAGCGTGACGATGAGAAAAAGGTTTCATTCTTTCCAAATCAACTCATTTGCGACTCTAGTGAGGTCTTTATTTTATCTTTTTTAGGGATTGTTTTTGGGTTTTCAATTGATAATTTTTTTTAAATCTTTTGTTATTTTGTTGGTGACTAACATTCGCTTGTTATCTTTTGTGAATCTCTGATTGTAATCGGGTCTGGAATCTTTTACAGATTTTCATCACATTGTTGGCTTTATAATGCATTATGTCCTAATACTTCGAGCGCTTTTTTGATCGATTTTTTATGCTTTTACAGTGATCTGTCACGTATTATCTCACGTGATTGTTATTAATTGTTTAATGTGCTTAAGTGATTTAATGACAGAGCTTATATATCTTTCTATTAAATATTTTCAATATTTCGAGGATTTATATCTTTTTATCTTTGGACGATCTTTTGATAAATAAATTTGATATTCTCAGTCATTATTTTGCTGCTCCTCTAGCTCTTTTATCGACGATTTAAAATTGTTCAATTTAAATTCATGAAGCAATTTAAAAACTTTTGTCATTACTGTTTTTGCGGCTTGTTTTAGATTATGCTAGTTAATTTATATTGAAGGACATTTTAATTTACATCGAGAAATCATCAAAAATGATTTAGTAACGGATTTACGAGGTTTTAGGCGTACATTGGCGTGTGAGGGACGTGGGTGGGTGAGGTATGTGTGCGTGTGCGTGCGGGTGTGTGCGCATGTGTGCAGTGTAGTTTAATTTTATCTAAATAAGATGGTATACATTTTATTGCAAAACATTGTTATCATTATTGTTGGTTTTGATGTTATTTGTTTCCCTCCGTGTAAATCAATTTGAGGCTTTGTTGAACACGATTTACATCAATAGCCGCAGCAGCGACGCTATCTGAAATGCTGCAGCGTTTTGTGACAACATCAACCCAAATGTTATTTCGATACAAAAATTCGACATCAAAATTCAATTTTAATTAAATGTTATAACATTAAAAATGGATAACGCGAATGAAGGAAAGCATGGATGAAAAATGTAACCACGCCCCCTCTCATTGCGTCTCATTTCCAAAACTCACAGCAAGGTTCCGAAACGAAATTGGTGCCTGAAGCCATTATTTTATCGATACTTAAATATTATTAAAAATCATGCGGCCGGAAGACTGACGATGATGGGAATGGAAGGAAAATGGTAAAGGATAGATAAAAAGTTTCAAGTACGTGACGTTGATGGCGATATTTCCAAAGCGCAACAAAAGGGGGAGCGAAGTGTGTGGATGTAGTTTTAAGAGTAAATAAAAGGAGTGACGGCATAATGCGGCAGCATCTTCATCTTCGGGCTTATATTTTCATAGCTTTTTCTGCGGTTTCCTTCCCCTTTTTTCTTTCAAATTTTGAAGGATTTTTAAAAAATCTTTACTCCTTTAAATTTTATCGTTCTTTAGGAAAACAGGAAAATTATAAAAAATGGAATTATTAATACAATTTTCTTTGTGTACTTTATGATGGGGTGCAGCGTTTAGTGTTGCCATTGTATTATACTAAAGCATTTAAAATAAAATTGAAGTGAAAAAAAACTTTGTAAAACGAACGATTTTAATAAATGAATGGCGACAAATGAAGGAAGCGCATTAACACAAAGTGCGCACACACACATATATACATTTACCGTGTCTTTCTGGCACACCCTTTTGAACCACATCTACTCCTCGGTATTTCACTAAATTGTGACAAATAAGAGGACAAACGTGCAAATGGCAAAAGCCGCCACTACTGGTGACAAATTTGTTCACTTCATTGCAAGTGATAGTTGCTGTCGGTGTTATTGTTGTTGCTGTCGGTGTTGTTGTTGTTATTGTTATTTCTGCCGCTGTAGCTGTTGTTTTTGTTGTTGTCTACAGTTATCGCTGTCATCGTCGCCTTCAAAATGGTGACGAAAAAAGTGTTGATGACAAAAGCAAAAGTGTAAAGAATCAAGAAAAGCTTTTCTGCAGTTAATAATAAAATAAAGAAAAATGAAATGAAAGTAGTTTCGCAATGAGCAAGGAGCAGCAGGAAGAAGAAACAAGAAGAGGAGGAAAAGTCAGAGTCAGAGAAAACCCGAGCGAACTTGGTTGTTGAAGCGGAAATTGTTTTGTTGTTCATTTGGTTGTTTGACGGCAAAAGGAGGAGAAAACAAATTTTCAGCTGAAACCATGAAAAATGCAAGGACGTCATGCCATACATTTGCTTACTTATTCACTCTAACCTTACGACCCACTCACCCATTCACCGACTCATTTAGGCGGTCTCCTTATCGCGTCAGCATCGGAGGCCGTGGCGTTCTTTGCATTGCTCCGTTACAGAAAAATTTGGTAGGATAAAAAATTACTTTTTTCATTTCTTTTCTGTTCTTTTTTTTGCATAAGTTGCCTCTACTGGTGTCGCCCCAACTCACTTTATCGTCAACTCAAGTGTAGCAATTAAGAAAGTTCTATTGAATATATCTTAACTGCCCCTTTTTTTTGGGGGGGGGGTGAAAGTTAACTTGTGGTGGACCAGAGAGGACGTTAGGTAGTATTGTAAGGACGTGGAAACAGAAGTGTGGAAGCGGTGGTTTGGGTTAGCTTTTTCATATTTAATTGCTTTTAATTTAGTCGCTAGTCAACGGCGAAATGCTCGTCTATAGCACTCCCATTCCTTACCGTTAACCGGTGCTTCTGTCACTTTGTCAAATTGACGAGAAATTTTCCACTTATTTTCCTGCTTTTTTCCATCGTTTTTCATTTGGTTGGAACCTTGAAAAATTAATGTAATTTTAATTAGGAAATAGAGAAAAGAAGTTAAGAAATTCTTGCGCATTTTTAGAATTAAAATCATTCAATCGGGAAGGAGGCGGAAATATGAGAGAAATGCTTTAGAAAGAGTTTCAATGGAATAGTTTCAATTTATCACTTGCAGTGGGCAAGCTTTATCAATTATTAAAAACCTCTCGGTCAATTCATATTTGAGGGCGTGGTCTGTCAGTACCAATCTCTGATGTTTGTATTTTATACCTTTTTCATAAAGAAACCGCAAATTTTAAGGTTTTCATCACAAAGTTGTGGACTTTAACAATTCCTTGCTGACAACTACCTTTCTTCCTAACTGACTACCAAACCTTCAAATGTTGCTCGTTCGTATTTAAAAAAACTTTATAAATATTCCTTTAAATATTAATAATGTGTGTCCCCTGTCACCGCAACGTAAACATTAACGATTGATTTCAATTTTGCTTTAAACAAATTTTTAATAATTCAAATTTTCGAAAATAAAAAGGAAATTCAAAGTTTGTCTTGGCTTTAGAGTTTCCGAAGGGAAAGCTTTGTTTAGGTAGTTTTGTTTTGTTTTGTTTTGGCATACATTTTGTAGAAGTTTATTAAATATTTCACGGGGTAGAAATGCCTTTAGATAGGAAAGTGTTTAATATGGAAAAGGGTCATGTGAAAAAGAAAACATCAACACCGATAACGGTTGTAATGAAGTTGGAAACAATTGTCAGTGCTGCAAAAAACTTAAATCACCAACTCTAAAAATTTATTATGTCTGCAACGAGTTAAATATTATGTCTGTGCTTTTTTGGTTCGGTAGTTTTGTAGATAAATGTATTGCCTTTTCCTTAGCCTTTTTATACGAAAGTTCTTTCGAAGAAAGTTTAAAAAAGTGCTATATCCTATTTTTTATATCGATTGCAGTGGAGAAATTTGAAATAAAATGAAGATTTAAGAATAAAAAGTATATTAATTTAACAATTAAAAAATTCATTAATTGGGCACGATAATACAGAAACATAGATAAATAAATAAATAAATAAATAAATAAACAAATAAAACGAGAGTAGAGACAAATTGGAATTTAAAATTTGTAGGAAACCAACAGCCAGCTATAGGCGTTATAAGACTTCATGACGTCAAACCACCCGAAACAACAAAAACGCAGCAATTAACCAGAGTGGAAACCTTAGTCAAAAAGTCAGTTAACCTCATACAAATAGAATGCTAACATTAAGGAGCTGAACACAATATACTCTACAGCATCAAATAACCGATAAAAAAATGACCACGTGGACAAAATTTAAAAATAAACAAGGACGAACATTGTGAACCAACACGAACAAAGAGGAATCGTTAGATAAACGAAGTGTATATAAATTAGTTAGGTCTTGTCAATATATTTAGCCAAATCGGGCAAACTGTTCGAATGATAAAATGTTCGAAGTAATTCTAGACTACTACATAGTGGATATTGATTTTTATCCTTTCAGCATATTTTAATGGTAATAGATACGTATCATCCACAGTCGTACTCACTCAGTCTCACTTAGACTGGGTTATATACTATATATTATTCTGTTTTTTATTTATTTGAGACTGATTCCTTATGCACCTATTTCTACTTCTTTATCTGTTTGCGTCCCTCGATATATTGACCTATATATTTACCTGAACTGACATCGAAATTGCTAGGAGTTATGTGATGAAAGCATTAATTGGGAAATTTGGGTCAATTTCTTACCCCTGTGTCCTGCCCTTGCCATTCCGCCGATCTGACATTTTCCTGTTGCGCCGCACTTTATTGCTACCAATTCGGCAATAATTTACTGCGTTTCCGTTTTTGAAATTACGCCCTACTTTCTCGTTTTTGCTGATATTTTTTATAAATTCTATTATTTTGTATTTATTATTTTATATAAATTCTATTATTTTGTCGTTGCGGGCACGTTCTCAACTTGGTTTTATATAATATAGGAAACTTTTGTTTGTTTCTTTCGTCTTTATCTATTTTTCTATTTTTCTATTCGTTCTCCTGTAACCGTTATTTCAGCAAGCAGAGGGACAGACAGCAGACAGACACACACAGAGAGAGAGAGAGGCAGACAGACAGACAGACAGACAGACGGACATGGCTAAAACAAGTCAGGAGGTGATTCTGAGCAACAGTATGTATACATTTCTATATCTGCGACGCTTACTTTAATGCTCTACAAGTGAAAGAACAAAGTTAATATGCTCTCCTCTACTCGGGTGTAAGGTATAAAGATTACAAAGGCAACATAAACATTAGTTAAGGGGATAACAGTTGAGGAATAGGATATTTGGAAAATATCTGTTAGGGATCCAAATCTAACTAGCGAGTAGCGATATTTGACTTAGTATTTGGAGCGCACATAAATTCAACTTATTACTTACAATTAATTAAATATTTCCGTAGTCATTAACAAAATTTTATAGTTGTTTGGCAGTTTTAATTGTTACTTAACCCTTCTAATACGAAGTTAACAATTTGAGTAGGAAGCTCACATTTTTAATTATTGGTTAAACATTGTAACAGTTATTTAACAATTTATTTAGTCATGTAACAATTTCGACAGTTATATAACAGTTTTAATATCACTCGCACAGCTAGGAGCAACTTATTTTAAATGATTCTTATGTTTTGATTAGATTTTAATCTCTACCTTTGGTGATATTTAATAAAATTCATTATTAAATTCGTCAATCTTTCCGAATTAAATTTTATCGCAATTAAAGCTAAATATAATGAACAAATTTAATTAATAACGACCTTAAAAATATTGCATAAATTTTTTAATAACAGATCTAGATCGTTAAAATGAGTTAAACAGCTGACAGTTGCTTTGTAGACGTCAGTTTCTCACGGATATAAAAAAATTCAAACAAATTTTGCGTTCTGATCTAAAATCAACTTTTTAAATAGTGTGATCGCTTAGAATGATATAAGCTACATCGACAGCAAAGAAATATTTTTACGATAAAAATAATTTCTTATTTTCATATTTTCATATTTTTTTATATTTTCATATTTTTTCAATCGAAAATTTTCAAAAAATCCAATTACACAAATGACAGAAGTGAGCAACTGTCTGCGTCTTGTCTAAAAGTATTACAATTTTTTTAGTGATGATAAGATTTATATGATTGGCTATGAAGATATAATGAATAAGAAGAAGAACCAAAAGAATACTATGCAGATTATTTAGGTTTATATTAATTCTTAATGAAAAGATTCAAAAAATAGTGAGCAAAAAGAAAATGCTTGTAATTCTTTGAAATGTTATTTTCGTAAGGAATTATTTAATTAGAGTTTGGTTTTAAACAACTTTTAGAATTGTTTCCTAACTAATCCCCTTTCTCGTCCAGTTTTGGTCACGTCCCAAATTGTATATCTAGAATTTCAGTACTGCCAAACTGTCGTTGGAATGTTGCAATGCGATGTAGATCAAGTTTTCTGGTACTTTTTCGCCGCGACTTTTGCCCGCCGGAGAGAGAATAATATTTAATAATGTGACGAGAAATTAAAATTGAATACAATTTTTCATACAATTCTAACAAGTTTTCTAGTTCCTACTATTGCTCACAATGCTCACAATCTTAAGCATATTCAGATTTGGATTTCACCAATCTGAGATCCGGGAAAGGAATTCCGAAATCGATCCGGAAATTTTTTCTTTTCGGCGTTTGGCCTATTGGGATTTAAGGACTCTTTGGTATTTTGGGCATAGAATAAAACACGTTTCCTATTTTACAATAACTTTTTTGGCCGTCTTTCTCTTGCACGGTGTTTTTTTACATGCCTCCTTTTTACCCATCCAATCCACTCCTCGATCTTCTCCTAAATATTTTAATGATATTCAAATACTCACCAAAAATTATTATTGTTTTTGTTAAATAATTAATTAAAAATAATTTTATTATTTCAATCATTTCTGAAATATTATATATTTTCCCTTTTTCCAAACAATCAAACCGCTGTTTGAAGAGAATGCATGTGTGTGTATCGTGTGTGTGTGTGCATGTTTTGCATTCCCGAAACCGAATGTTGGATACCATAATTGTTGATGTCTGTTGGTGATGCTGAGTGGGTTTGTTATTTTATTTACTTGGATTTTTTAGTTTGCTTTTACTCCTGTCGATGATATTGAATGGCTCCCTCCACAATTGCCAGTCGTTGAACGTGTCGGTCGCGTTCAGCATTGTCTGTCGGTCATTTCTTATCTTTTTTGCATGCGGCGTTTTCGCACGATTCATTTGAAATATTATTTATGAATTTCATAAATGACAACGACCGCATATGAAATGGCACGCATAGCCAGCCAACCATCCAGCCTAAACAAACACAGACGAAAATAATGTGGCATTATTATTTGCAATTAATTTCATCGAAATGTTTTTGATGGTACAATTTTTTTTTACAAAAAACATACATTCGATCGACGCATGATGCGAAATTTTTAAAGAAGCTTATCAAAAAATTATAATTGAAATTAAAACAACAACAAAAATGTTGTTTCTGTTTCAACAAACAAAACAACGAGGTGAAATTCCTTTACTGGAAGTAGTCTCGTTAAGGGGAAAACGATAAAATTATTCAACGAGTAACTTCTACTCTTTTATATTCGAGGGAGCTAACTAACGGTAACGATTCTCATGTACCGAAATAAGCACCAGGATTCCTCTGTGAATTTATGCTACACGAATAAATTTCTAGAAAAAAGAGAAATTAAAACAAATTCGTTTATAACTGAGGTTGCTTCGTTTCGAGGACAATAAATAAATTATCACAAATCCGATTTATTATCAAACACATTTGCGAGAAATAATGCGTATATATCTCACAAACAAAGGAAAAATGATTTCTAATTTAAATTGAATTATTTGTTTAAGTATTAATGATATCAAAATCTCTAATATTTTCAATTCTCCACGAAGGAATTGTGACGACGATAGTGAAATATCGAACGGCTTGCAATGCACTGAATTAGTATTCGTAACAATGGAAAACAAATCTATGTTGTTGTTGGAATAATCGTAGCAGCAACAACAACAGCAACATCGTAGTAATGCAATAACTTCTAAACATGTCATTAAATTTGCAACGACGTACTCTGATGGTCTCCTGCGATATCAAAGAATTTGGCAGGAGACATCGTTAACCTTTCAATACGCGTCGTCACCAATTTGTATAAAGTTTTCAAATTTATATACGATATCATTTCAACAATCACATTGATTACTCTACTGAATTTTCGATTGGTTGGTTTTGAGTCGCTCACACAGCCTCCTTTCTCTTTCTGTTGTTTTATTCACTTAAACATAACTACCACCCATCGCCCAGCCACAGTTTCCAACATTCGTATATGATATGACAAATTTTCATTTAATTTGCTGCTCACGTTTTGGGAAAAAAGTCGACGTGCTCGACATATGTACCACTCGAGTACATGCTGTCTAAAACTTGGTGTAGTAGAACCCACAAAAAATTATCATCAGACCTTGTTGAAATAACGATTTTCATATGGAGAAAAATATTTGAAGGGAATAAATTGTACGCAATCGTTATCGATTTATTCGTTTATTCGTTCATCCATATATGTGTTAAAGAATAACTAATCCTTATCGAAATATCGATATCGATAATGCTTCATCACATACGCGGTAAAAAATGTTCGGTTAATAAAACAATTAACCTTAAGTTTCTGCACTTTTTGCCACGTTTTACTTCCGTTTCATAATATAACGGTCATATAACGGTAAATTTCACTATAACGACAATTTTCTTAATTTACGCTTTAGGTAATTCCCAATTCTTATTTTTTTTGCATAATTTTCTAATAAACTTCTTAAACAATTTATTTTGTTTCTTGGTTTTGGAGATATTTCGGCTCGGTGCTTAAGTGCTTAAAAATTATTCGAATTTACAGATTTTGCAACCGGAGGTTTTCGGGGAGTTTTTAGGTCTATGTGGGGAAGATATATCAAACATTTTCAATTGGATAGTTGCTGCGGGTGAAGCATATTATTATAATTAATCAGGAGAGCAAGCAGTGGTATGAGATCCGAACTCTGATCCGAAATTAAGAAATTTAAGATCACTTTTTCGGTCCGTGGGCATCGTGTTTTGGGGGTCCAAAATTCAATATTTGTATTTTACATATATTTTGATTCTCTTTTACCTCGCTTAAAAGGATTCACCTAAAGCCTTCAATGGACTTAACTTAATCTACTTTAATATATCGAAAAAATATCAATTTGATCAATTTTAGACACGACTTTTGCACAGATATTTACGTCTGAAAGGAATTTAGCATCTTAATACTTTTTTCTTATCCCAAACTCCACCTCCTCCTCCTTTTCTGTCTCCTTTCAGTAGACTCTGATATCGTTGTAATCTGTTAACTAACATTTTGTCTCATTGCCTTCTAATATTCCTGAAATCTTTGAAATGTTTTATTATTATTCCTTTTATTATGAATGAATGCTTCGAAAATATACCGACGAGATAACTTTCTGGCGGCAACTACGCAGTCTTCTATCTGTCGACCCTCGTCACCATCGTGCCACAGTATTCCTTTACTATTCTTCCTTTCTTTTAAACAAAACTTTGTCTATTGCAAAATCGGTTGGCGGTGGATTTATGCAGTGGGTTTGGTTTGTCTTTTAGGTCTTGGGTGGGGCGTCATTTCGTGTTTTTGCATATCATTCCCACGTTGTAAACAAATTCAATTTCCTTTCTAATTTTCCTGAAATAAATTAGCTTTTCTCTTACAACTTTCCTTTGTTCCGTTTCTTTGCTCCCTTCTAAAAGGTGTCATCGCTAGAACGGCCCCCTTTTAGATTTATAAACAAAACCCAGACAAAGAGTCTAAGGTGGGGGGAGGTACATAAAAGAGTGCGTATTGTGTCTCGTTCTGAAGGATGGGTAGCAACAAAGATGAGGCATATGTCGGGGAAGTAAATAATAAGCACAGATAAACGTTGATCTATAAATCAAATGAGAGACAGAGAGAGAGAGATGGAGAGTGAGCGAGCGAGAAATAGGATGTTGTTATGCCGTCTTTTGAATATTGAAATGCTTACAAAATATTTTGTCATTTATAAATGTCAAGAAATGGTTTCCTTCTTATTCGGTTACTTTAAAGTCTTTAACAATAATAATAATGTGCCTTGAAGGGAAACATGATAAGCTGCTGTCTACCTGTCTGTCTCTTAATAGAAGTTCATGTCGTACAATTTTACTTGTTCTTCAATCTCCTACGTCAAATTAAATCCAAAATTGTTTCATCTGTTTTTTAAAATATTCTTAAATTTTTGTTAAAATTTGGTTCCGTCTGGCCATTCCATCAATCCTTTTTATTTCAACAGAGTTATGTCTTGACCACATTTAGGTAATTATTGGCACAATTCTCTCTTGTCTCTCTTGTCGCCATCATTCCTTTATTATTTTTATTAAGAACCAATCAGAAGATTTCTAAAGGTTTTCAATATTTTTGTAAATTGAAGTTTTTAGCCTAAACATTCCATTCATGTAAACTGATTAACGTTTACAAGCACGATGGAATAGATGGAAGATATTGGTGTATAATAGAGTGTGGTTTATGTACATATTACTTAGTATTTTGTGTAAAAAATTCGTCCAGGACAGAGTAAATAAAATAAAATAAACCAAAAAAGATAATCATTTTAAAAGAATCAGAAATAAACATTCTATCAAAAGTTTCATTAATAAATTATTACAGACTAATTTATTATATCTCCATCCTCTTTATTTTCCCCTCGGTGATGATGAATTCTATCCGCGGGCTTTTAATGTTTCCCTTTGTTTAAACTCTCAGGAGTTTTGTGTTAAAGTAGTGCAGCAGTGTCCCGCAAAAGCTTTTATTTAAAAATTAAATAATGAAATTATTACCACAGTATATACATTTTTTTTGACATCCAACAAATAAAAGTTTCTACGAGATACGTTCAGTTAAGCGCTTTAACAAAAATATGGAGAGAATAAAATGTTACTAAAAGCTTTTTAATAACTAAAACTTGTCGTTAAGCTACTTAGTGTATGCATGTGTGTGTATATTTATGTTCATCATATATATCTTTATATGTGCATTCATTTAAAAGACTGCACACTACATACTACTGTCCCTTATGCTGCACCGGAAATGGTATAAAGTATTGTCAGTTTGAAAAAATGGGAAAAACAAAAGATAATACGATTAGAAAAATTATACTAAACGATGAAAGTAATGAAAACTTCCACATGAGCTAAAAATACGCAATGCAAAGAAAAAATTTGCTTTAAATAGTTGTGATAAAAATAAATAAATTTAAAATTATTTATAAGTATAGAACATCCATAGGAGTACGTGTAACCTTTCCATACAGTATCATTTTGTTGCCTATTGTACAATTCACAGAAATAAAGGTACTTAAGAATTTTTTCCTTTGTGGTTATAAAATATTATTATCCTGATTGTACAAAATGTTTGTCGTTTTATGATTGCTTTGTTTTACTCTTAATATTTGTTTTATCTTTAATATTTGTTTTATCTCGAGTATTATCCTATAATACATTTGACTTTTTAGCTATTCTTCTACATTCTTATACTGTTCTCCAACAGGTTTTTAATCTCTTGTTCTTCTCTCTGTTTTTGTTTTTACATTTACAATTTACATTTACATTTACAATTTGCTTTTATACATTTACTTTAAATCTGTTACAATTTATGTTATCTTAATGAATTCTTGTTATTTGACAATTTTTGTTGTTACGTAACAAATTTACTAGTTAATACAATAGTTATTTATTAATGACGTAACAGATTTATTAGTTGCTTAATAAATTCGTTACTTGAAGAAGTTAGTGATTACCAAATGGGCAAATTTAGCAGCTAGTTAACGAATTCATTTGTCCCTTAATACATATATTAATTAGTATCAATTAATTATTAATTAATTAACTCATTAATTATTAATTGGTTTCTTTACAAAAGTTTCTTAACAAAATACAATTGCTTAACTTAACAAAATTATTAGTTACTAAAACATTTAATTAGTGACTTATCAAGTTTGCTAGCTAGTTGATAAGACTATAATTGTCTACCAAATCTCTTAGGGGTTTATAGTAATTTAAAAAAATATAGGGGTTTATAATAGTAATTATAAAAAAATTATAAATAGGTTGACTAATTTTCTCATTACTTCATAAGTTGCTTCAGAAATCAGTTAGCTAATTAACAATTATTTATTAAATACTACAACAGCGTGATCTTACTTAAAATTACTTAAAATTGTTTTGTTTTATATTTTTAAGTTTAATAATTTCTTTATCAACTTCCTAATAAATTTGTTATTACTAATCAATTACGTAAAAATTGTTACTTACTCAATATATTTGTTAGCTTCGTCATAAATTTATAAGTTACTTAACAAATTATTACTTAACAAATTTGTTAGTTACTTAAAAACTTCATTTAGTAAATTAATAAGCTCGATGTGCACATAACCAGAGATAAGTCTAATAAATAGTGAAAACCACTTAACACATAGTCGTGGGTTAAAAGACAAGACAAGGCAATTATTTCGAAAAATTTTCCATTATTAATAATTTTTGACTGACATTGAAATGCTTTAAGATAATTTTGAGAATATATAAAAGCTTACTCCTAATATCTGTAAATGAGTTCACTTGCAAAAGCCCACGGATAATCATGTTCATTTAGTATGACTGAACTGTGATTATATGCGTTCGTACCTTTACTAATGACTACCATTGTCGTTGTCATGTAAAACCGCAGTCAATACATTTGGTCCAGATAAAAACACGTTCTTGTCCAATAAAACTGATACTTAGTACATTTACACAAAGAGATGTAGAGGAACGGAAGGTGGATTTTCACTGATACTTCCGGTTTATTTGAATTTCGAAAGACTTTCCAAATAAACACTTTCCAAAGATCAAAGAGGTATAAACCTCAAAAACCTTCAAACACAGACTGTATCTTCTAGTTAGTAATTTATTATCGTTCCTCTAGCACGTTCTTCCTTGTATATCACTATCCAACTCCCACTGCCCACCCACTCCCACTAGAATAAACTATCCATGAGTTCAACAACACAAGCTTGCCTGCTGACCGACGGGCCGCATAAATCAAAAGCAAAGATTATGATTTCAATTAATGATTTTAAATCGCGTGAGCAGCACAGAATTCAACCAAGCAAATAACTAACCAAATGACCGACCGATCAATTTGGTCCAACCAAACGACCGAACAACGGTAAAATTTTTTGTCAGAAAGTGAAGCACCCCCCCGTTGTCATAGTTACTGTCGTCGTTGTTGTTGTTGTTGTTGTTGTTGTACGTTTTATTGCTAGTGTTTTTGTTATTGGTTTAGTTAACCAAATCTCTCAATTTCAGTGAACCAAACCACATACCAAACCGCTTTTGCATTTCTCGTTGAATGAACCGAATCATTGAAGTTTGTTTTTGTGTGACGGACGGTGAGTGAGTGAGTGAGTTCGTGGATGTTTCGGTGAATCGGTTGGTGAACTGGACCGATGGGTCGGTTTTTGAATTGAAGTTGAAGATGATACAATTTCTATTTGGGTTGTTGTTTTTGGTGAGTTGGTGGACTCTGATGGGTTGGTTGGCTGGGTGGGTGATTGGTTCGTTGATGCGTCGTATACATTCTATCGTATATAATTATCCCCGCACTCTTTAGTATTCATTCAGTACATTCACTCCGTGTCTTCCTGCTCGTTTAATCAGTGACGGCTACCTTTTTGATCCTCTTTATGAATTCTACTACGGAAAATGCGGTTACGTAATCTCCGAAAATGCGGATGTATTTCCAAATGGACAGACAATGTGTAGTGGCGGAAATACGTTTGTTCTAATATTTTGATTTCCGATATATGCATCTCTATTAATTTCGTTTTGGTCATTTTATAGCCGTCTCTTTTTTTTGCGTTTGAATTTGCTAAGCTTAAGTGCAAAACCACTCTCTCTGGTAGGATGTGATCGTATTTGTGGAGGAGAGGGTTTGGTAATTGTTATTGTTATTGCTGAAATAATGTTATATATATATAATATTTTTGTGGGTGTCGCGAGGGTACTTCAGGAAAAAGGATTTTTAGTTGAAATATTGGGTTTTATATTAATTATATATGAATTCATGAATTATTTAATTAAATTACAAAAAGAACTTAAGCCTGTGTGTATTAATTTTTCATATGAAGAGAACGAGAGGGAGGAAGGAGAGACAGTAGATCCTAACATTGCTGAAAATCTATTAAAGTCATACCGACAATTCTTTCGTTCTTTGAAAAACATACGTGCTATTTTGTAAAGTAAAGTAGAATGAAGTGTATTGTCTTTCCCCATCCCTTTCTCTCGCTCTGTCTCTCTCACTCTCTCTCTCTTCATCACTATATTCTGTTCTAATATTTCTTTATTTCTTATTCTATATTTGTTTTTCATTCATCCTCGGACGAACAAATCATGAGATGATGAATTCTAGAGAGTTTCATAAACAGAAGAAAAGCTTTTTACTTGCTTGCATTGAAATGATTTGCAACAATTGTTAATAGCTTTGTTGTCATTATTGTTGCTGATGTTGTTGTTGTTGCCAGGATTCTTATTATTATTATCGTTGTTGTTCTTGCTGTTGTTGCTGCTCATATTGGCATCATTGCATTATATGCAAAAAAAAAACACTTGACTGTTTTCTGCATTACATTTCTTTTATTTGTTTTATTTTGTCTTTCTTTAATTGTCATTTTTCTTGCTTGATTTACTCCCATATTATGATTTTTGTCTTTGTTGTGGTTTTTAGTTGTTGCTATTGTTATTGTTTTTGTTGGCTTGGTTTTTTGTGCAACGCTTCTGAAAAAAAATTTTGCATATACTTCATGTTCTTTCTAAAGTTTTTTTAATCCTTCCTTTCTCTCTCTCTCTTTTGAATCTTTCCTTTCTCCCCCCCCCCCCCTTGATTTATGAACTTTTGTGTTTTGTACATATTTTTCCTATTTTATTGTTTCCTTTTACTCTTTTTGCTGCCTGAGGAATAACAAATGTCATTTGATGTGACAGCTGGTGGCTGGATTGTGGTATGAAAGATGATAGTAATGACCGAAAGAATACATATAATAAATCGCAATAATAATGACAAACAAAAAAAGAATGAGAATATGAACAACAAAGGAAACCGTAATCGGACAAAGGATAAAAAAAATTAGAATAAGGAGGAAATTTTTATCAAAAACAATTGTATGATAAAAATTTTAAAAAAATCTGAACTTAATGAAAGATACAAAATAAGAATGCATTGTGGTTTGAAAAAGGGTGGAGGAGTACGCTGTGTGAGTAGAAGAGTGAGAGAGGGGGGCAAGATCGCTTTAGGGTTGGATTGCTTGATAATATTCATAAAATATTTAGTGATATGATGAAAATGGTTTTAATTCTCGAAAAGAAGTCTATTGTGATTTCTAGCGAGAATTCTTTTTGGTGATTTTCTTATATTGATTTTATAATTTATTATGGTAATTTCTTGAAAAACTCAGTATTACTTAATATTAAAATTATAAAAATAAATACAATACAAAGAAAACAATCAAGATAAAACCTTTAAAAAAGGCAATCCTCGGTTGATGATCTTTTTTTGTGCGATGGTAGAATATAAACGTAAATATAGAAAGCAAATAAAGATAGCAAGAGCAACAGCAGCTATGCCGCGTAAGTCGCGTTAACAACCTAAGCTGTATTTGTGATGTTTCGTTTCAAGAGAAAAGAAAGAATTCAACAAAAGAAACCTAATATCAACAACATTTTCATTAAAAAACAAAGAACAAATGCTCTACTCATTCGAGTTGGCCACCAATTTCGTAGGTTAAAATTTTTTAATTCTTTGCACAAAAGCTCAAGCAAAATTTCTCCAGACAAATTTTCCAAGACAAAAATCTTACTAATACGGGAGGTTAAATTTCGTAAGAGCTATAAAATAATCATTAAAATAAAATTCTTTTGTGCATAATATCTCCCCACCTGGTGTGACCTCCGGCCATACCTCTTGGTATTAAAATGCTTCATCAGCTAAATTCTCTCGGTAATGTAAAATTTATTTTGTATAGAAGGCTTCCTCCTTGATGACTGCTTTCAGCTTTTCGTAGAGATTAACAAGAATTCTGTACCACAACTATTCCACAACGTCGCGACCGTTTCAAATTGCAAATTTTGGAAGATTTTATCGGTGGTAGTCTTGTGAGTGCTTTGAGATTCTGTAGCATGAAGATTTTTGACGTGGTGGAGAATTTGTCCTTGGATATTTTTGGTTCATATTAGCAACATATTTATAAATAAATTTCTGATAAACTATTTTTTAAACAGTTTTTTAACTAAAAGACAAGTTCTTCTTTACTTATTTTTTCTGCTTGAATCTTCCCACACAAATAATATAATGAGCTATAGCAATTGAATAGAAGATAAATAATAAATACCTAGCTCTTTCTGAAATGGTTGGTGTCTAAACTGAAATGAGTGTTGTCTAAGTTACAAAAAAAATTTTAATTCATTGTTATTCAAACTAAAAAGGATGGGAGGCGTAAGCGAAAAGTTGTCTCAAACAGAATTATATCTAAATTGAATGAATATCAAGTCAAGCCGAAATCGGATTACCCCCAAACTACAATTTTGAGGCGCGATGTTTGAAAATCGTTCAAATTGAATCTTGTCGAGAAAAAAATCAAAGATAATCAACAAAGAACAATATCAATTTTCTTAACATTTAATATTATACCTCGACTATCTTTCTAAAGCATTTAATTTGATTTATTCTGGTATGCTTGTTTATCAACGATAAACGAGCGTTTAGCTGAAAATTTTCCACAGGGTTTATTAAAAAACTTTTGCGTACGTTTTTTTTTCGTAATACTGAGTGAGTGTATTGTCATGGGCTTTGTCGTACGAAATTGGAATTAGCTCCGGTTGATTCAGCTCAATTCTATCTCCGGTGTGATACGCCTTTTTTCAATTTGAATTTTGTTATTTCTTTTTTGTTCATGATGTGGTTGTAGTAGAGACATTCATTCTTTTTGATATTTGGCAAAAATTAAAAGCAGCCAAAAGAATTCAAAACCGACATTATCCATTCTTTACTGATAGTCATGATAGTTTTTGTTGAATTTTTGTTGCTGTTTTTTTAAGCTTCTCCTTCTGCTGGCGTTGCTTCTGTTGTTGGTGCTGCAACATTAGCTTACCAGCCAGGCTCTTGTTCTGCCTGATGAAACATCTTTGCATTATTTTCTTGTGGCAAGTCTACGTCAGGACTTGCTTTTATTCTATTTTTCACGTGTTTCCCTCCCTCTTTCTCTCCCACTTCCATTTCCGTTAGCGAATTCATTCTTTCTGCCTTTATTCCTTCCCTTCCCTTTTCTTCGTCCTTCAGCAATTACCCTACTACTATTTCTACCACCACTTCAGCTCCTATTCGTCTTTAATTCTCTATCGCTGGCCGAGCCATGAGTTTGCGACTGGAAAATCGGCTTCCGGCTAAAATTTTGTACTTTTCCGGTTCGTGTCGCATTTTTTGCTTATCTCTGTTTTGCCTTCCACCAGTCGTGAACATGAAGCAGAAGAAGCACACCGTTGAAAACAAGAATGATTTCCTATTGTCCTCGTCCTCAAGCATTTCCTCCCATACTTTCTGTTTTTCCGGTTTCCTCTGGGGGGTTTTGCCCTAATAGAATTTTACCAAATTTTCAACAATTTAATTTTTTCGGTGTTTTCTTTTCTTTTTTTTTTGGTAGTTATCAACAAAACCACTCAGTGTTTGTTTGCTTGTTGGCGAGTCTATTCTGTTGACTTACGAACTATTTGCTTCAATTTCTTCTTCGGAGCTTTTTTCTTATGGCGCTCTGCTTACGCCAGGAAATTGAAGATAATCGTAGAAATTGGGGGCCAGATTACGTCAAAAACAATATTTTTGTAAATTTAAAGCATGATTTAAATTACTTGAAATTCACTTAAGGCACATTTGGCTGTATAACGTGTTTGTCTTAGCAAAAACTAAATTAAATTTGAAAAACTTGAAAATTAGATTTACATTTTTGATTTGATGCAATAATCTGGGAAATATGTATTTTAAAATATTTGATTTTTTTATAATTTTTTTTCCTCACATAACCTTCACCAGCTTGATTTAATTTTTTTCCTTTCCATTTTTGAAACATTGAAATTGCTTTTATTCGAATATATTTCCATTCGTCGGTTTGTCCTTAATCATTTGACCGCTCTATGGTTTGTGTCATGAATAAAATATAAGTGGCTGCTTTTGAAAAATATTTCTCGGGTTCTTAAACATTCTTTTTATTTCTATATTATCTAGAAATATTCAGCTCATGTCTTGTGCTGGCCATTCCTCTTATTTTTTTAGCCATCGTTGCACCCTCTTCGTCGTATTCGTTTCTTTTACCTCTTGTAAATTTTAGTTTTCTAAATTCTTGTACATATTCTTGCGGGTTGTTGCCTATTCGTCTGTGTGTTTGCGTCATTCGCACCACTACACGTTCACGTTGACGACAAATTTTCGGAATTTTCGTATCCGCTGTAAACGAATTGCTAGTAGAAGCTTCTGTAGGCGTTTATTCTCTTGTGGTTCTGTCAGTCTTCTTTATCTCGGCTTTTATCTCTGACAAATGGAAGTGTGGGGGTAGCTTGGGTGGCCGCTTGTTGTTACGCCTTTAAGCATATTCCTTGGTTATATCGCACTTACGCTTCACAAGATCTTACCGACGATGATAGTAAGATGGTCTCTTTGATTCAATCATACCTCCTTCCGCCAATTCATTCAACAATGTGTAAATAAAGAAAAAATGTTTCCTAACAAATTATATAAAGTTAAAAGCAGATTATTTTTTATTATTATGGGTTGCTACTGCACGAAATGTTTTCATTTTCATTTTACAACTTCTCAATTCAATTGCAGAAGTTTTTCCATGGCAACTCCCCACTTTTTCGTTCTCCCAATTCTATTGCTTTTATTAGATATTGTCACCACTTTTGTAAATTGCTACTTATTGCTAGTGAGACGGCAGTTTCTAATGATGTGCAATATTTTTGAAAAAATTGAATAAAATTATACTATATTCGTGAAAGAATGGCTTTTTATAAATGGGAGTTATGATTCAAACGAGAAAATCAGCTCTTAAAAGTTACCTAAGGGTGTAACTCGCGACGACTTTTAAAATCCCCAGCGACAAAATTCCGAAACGGCAAAATACCCGAAGCGATAAAATCCAGAATGACAAAGTCTCGAAATGACGAAATTCTGAAACGGCAAAATACACAATTAGTACGAAATTCCTAACGAAAACGATTCATAATCCTAGAATACGGTCCTTAGTGAGGGCCACAATTCTTGTCGCGGCCGAAGGCCGCCAAGTCCAAACTTTTTATATTCCACATTGATGTTAGCAGCTAAGCAGGTCGTTTATATGTGCTGGGAGTTAAAAGAACACTGTTTGATTAAGTTGGAATTTGATGTTTGAGAATTTCGAAGTTTTTCGAAGTTTTTCGCTTGGATGTTTTTCGTTTCAAAATTTTGCTTTTTCGAGATTTTGTCGTTCGTGATCTTGCCTCTCCCGGGTTTTGATATTAGACCGCTACATAATTTGATAAACATTAATTGTGAGATAAAAATTCAGATACGATCTGCTATTTCTGCGTTTTCACGTAGTTTCCGCGACGAATTATGAAATTCGTTAAAGGCGTTGAAAGAAGGCTGAAATAAAAATGGAAAAAGAGAGGTAGTGTGTGCGAGTGGTATATAATCATAGTCATCTAAATATGGGCTCGATCGATTTTAACTCTCATAATTTTAATGTTACAAATTATTACCTGGGAGGCTCGCATTATGAACTAGTTGAACTATCAAAGTCGAGTCTAGTCTGTTATATTAATATCAATTGTGTGAGAAAGCAATTTCATTGGCTTTCATAAAAATTAAACATCAAATGTAAATGGAAATTTATTTTATGCAGTTGATGAATTTAATTATTGCTGTGCCAAACGCGAGTATGATTATGAAACCGTTTTGATGTATTAAAGAAACATAAGGTACTGCAGAATACCTTAAAAAACCTTAGAAATTCATAAAATTTATACACAAAAAAAAAACCTTTGCCGAGAAGTAAGAAAATGTGGACATGACTGACAAAAAGAGGTCCTTGAAAAGTTTAAAAAACAAAAGTTTTGATTCTTCTTTATCAAATTAAGATTACAATCTTTGAAAATATCGAAGGATAATGTTGAATCAAAAGTAGAATAAGTTAATCTTTATCTGTTTCCTGTAGAAGCAAATCATGTCAAGTATTTCCTTCATAGTAATTTTTTCTGATGCGGTTCCTCCAGTTGAATAAAAAATCGGAAGGAGGCTTTAAAAGTGAGCCCGTTTCATTTATTATCTCCATCATTGCCTCTTTTTTGTTTGCCTTTTCAAATTCATTGTGTTTCGAAGAATCCTACTCAAATCTCACTCTTTCTTCCTCTTCTCTATCTCCCTCTCTCTTCGTGTTTTATTAAAATTTTGGCCCTTCACATGTCGAATATCATATGCTTTCAAGAGCTTGTTGATACACACTCATATATCAAGAATAATATACTTGTAACAATATATTGTAAAAGCTTTGACGGTGACCTTTCATTCAGTTCATGTCAAGTATTTTTTGTATAATATATTTTTGCTGTTTTTGTTATGGTTACGGGCGGTTTCATATATTCGAGAAAAAAATATTAATTTCAGTTTTATTCTTTGTAATTTTATACGCAGCGCACTTTATTACATTTATTCCGCCCTCACTGATTGCGTTTAAGTCTTTTACAAACAGCGACCTTCTGACCTTTTCCCCCCTTCGCCGTTCTTCGCCGATATTCTGAAAAAGATGTATACCGTATTTTTGACATGTGCCAAATTTAATATATGTAATAATGTTTAAGGGAGCTGCTGTCATCATTTTAATGAATTCAGTTTTTTTAGTGTATTATTTATTCAAATACTCCTTTCCCTTTCATCCGCTGCCAATATTATGATATTATGCTTATCGTTGTATTCAGTAAAACGTCCGTCCTTCTTTAAGGGTTATTCGAGAATTGAGGGTGGATTAATGTTTGTAGATTATGTTCATATGGTTTAATTATATTGAATCTGGAAGGTCGACTGGCGTTCGCAGATAGTATATAATTAAATTTTAATAATACAAAAGAAGTGTATCATAAAAAATGAAATGGGATAGAGATTAGTCGTTGGCCACATTTGAATCGCACCCAAGTGAGTAATAATTTTATTTAATAAGAATTTTATATAGTTTTTCTGACATGTCAATAATATTTTATTAATTCTTATGGCAGTTATTGCTGAAACAGGTCAGACTTATAAAAATGAAACTAATTAACTTTCTTTTCTTTCTTATCATTTTTCAGGTGAGTGACGATGTCCTTTCAACTGTTTTCCTACAACAACAAGTAAGCAGAATAATTCAAATTTTCATACATTAATATTATATACTATACAGTATTGAATACTTTAAAATTTGGTTGCCAATCATATGTTAGGAATTTTATGGTTGGTGGGAGGGGGGTGGTAAAAATAAGATATTCAATATTCAATCCCGTCAAGATTATGGAATTCCGTTTGATGATCGCTAGGGAAACAAGGCTTGGATTGGTTTAATGTATGGCTAGAAGCTCTTTGATTTCACAAAGCCATAGACATTTTCGAGCATACCGAAACTTGATCTTCTAACAAAAAATTGAAGCAAAAATATGAAATTTTGCTGGTATAAAAAAACTTTAAAATATGGGTACTTCAAGGATCATACAATATTTTTTGGTAAAAATATAATCTTTTTTATTCAAATGTTTTCCGAAATAATTGTCCGATGAATAAAAATTTCGTGCATTGTGTGCAAAAAATCGTTGAGAAATATCAAGAAATTATTTCGAGATTTAAATTGTGAAATAGATTGCTAGAAGGCTAAACTGGAGTATATGTTTCCGTTCATGAAAGGGTCTTATCACAGCTCAATATTTGGATTGTCAGAAGTTAGCGTTCTTACTAGTTTTTCATTTTATTACCGCCAATAATGTCGATCATAATATTATTAAAGCGTCCACTTACAGGCTTCATTTATACTCACAACTTAGGTCCGAGAATACCTTGTAGAGAAGTTTAGTTAGTTGTGACCACAATGGCTAGTGGATTGATTGAACTCAACATTATAGCCTCTTGTTCTTAATTATTATATCTAATGACACAATAATCCAAAGGGGAATTTATTATTAAATACTTATGACAGTTAAATAGTTGTTGCAGATTCCTTAAAAAAACGTGAGGGTCGAGACCCTAAAGGATATTCGTTAAACGTATTAAATTAGGCGCATCAAGTATAGAAAAGTATATATATTCTCGCTCAGAACTATTCCCTAAATCTATTTAATCAGAGTCAGACTATTTGGGGAAATTATGATTGCAAGAGAATAAATAGAATTGTCGTTATGAAATTTGGTATGAATATTCTCTGCCATCACAAACTGTGTGGGTTTGAATAACATTTCTTGTGTCTTATGAAATAACATTTTTCAGTTTCTTTCGAAATTTTGAAGCCGCAGGGCTTCAAGCCGCATTTTATGGCAGGGTTAGCGATGTTAGTTATTATAAATCCAGAGGAAGTGGGCATAGCACGCCCACTATTATTGTATCGCACCATGCGTGGACTTCTTTGAGTAAAGTTATGAAGATGAATTATTAAATATAAATTAACCAAGGAAAGGAAATATAATATCATTCAGGACGAACCCATTGGTTACTGGATTTAAATAGGAAAATTTTTTATTACGTGTAAAAGGTATTCATCAGAGCAGGATGAAGTTGACGTTCTTAATTGCGTTTCATTTTATAATGACCAATAATGCCGATCATTCTCTTGAATGCATTTTATGATATTAGACTAGTGGATGTATAAGTAAAGTATGTATTTACACGGCCTCTACGTTCATCACTCTTACTTACAATTGATAACTCGTAAAGGAAATTATCGAACATTGATTATCACGATTAGGTGTAAATGATAAGAGAGAATTGTAATGACTAGGATGACAGCAGGGACAATGTGTTGGTTAATCTAAAACCATTAGAAATGCTATCATAATGTTTGTTTGCTTTTTTTAAACTTCAATATTCGACATCATAATGGTATTGCTGTTGCCACTGCTGGAGATTATGTTGGTGGCCGTGATGACGATGATTATGGTGACAATGATGCTGTTGGCATGCGTAATGAGACGTGATAATGTAAATGAGTTGGAGATTACTGTCAGTGACGATAATAATTATGTGACAGGAAAATACATAAACAAACAGATGCGTATTTCGTGCAGCTCATATGCATATTTTGCTGGGACGTTGTTTGAGAAATGCGTATGACACTGTACAATGACGGGAATTGGAGAAGCTTTTTAAAATATTCGGATTGTTCATGTCTATGCTAGAAGGTATAATTATCCAGTATATTTTGTTTCACTCTCTCATGATTTCACATGTTTCAAACTCTATCGATAGAACAATTCTTGTTGCAAATTATTTAAATAATTCATTCATTCATTCATTCATTTGTTCATTCATTCATTCATTCATTCATTCATTCATTTGTTCATTCATTCATTCATTCATTCATTCATTCATTCATTCATTCATACGTTTCTGGAATAGTAGAAAAATGTTGCATCGATTTTCGATTCAAACTTGATTCGTTACTGTAACTGAAATTGTACGTAACGTTTTTCCAATTTTCATTTCTCTTGCGTTGTTATTTTTTGCCTCAAGCTTCGAAAACATCTCTGGAAATTGGCCACCATCATTGGCTCTTAGCCTCACTAGCGTCACCCTTCAGCTGCAGAATATTTTATCAAATGAATGCTTCTGCATAATTTTGAATGGCCAGCAGCTGCTGATATGGGTATTTGATTTGTACGTACGAGTACCACGAATGTATTAACGTACGGGCGAATAAACAGTCGTGGACATTCAGTAATGGTTTTTATCGTTTCGTTTTTTATCATTCGGTTTTCACATTAATAAAAACAAAAATACCAAACCGACCGAACAAATCAACAAACAGGCATGCCTGTCTAACCTAACCGACTGATCCGTCGACCGTCGACAAACCACGGCTAGTCGGTCACTCTCCCAACCAACCCACCCAACAAGCATCCCAATAACCACGAACCACGAACTACCGCGAACTATTTTTATTATTTTTTCTTATAGTTTGCGGCTTTTTCTGGTATTTTTAATACGATTTTGTTAAAAAATACAAACATCTATTTTAGGACATTCGTTGCATATAAATAAATAAATTGCATTTCGATTCTGATGATGGTGTTGACGGTGGTCCCTCTTATGACCCACTTTATACACTAGCTCTTTATGCTTAATAAAATTCTTTATAATTTTAATTAAATTCCTTTTAAAAAATAGACTGAATGTTTTTAAAATTTTAATGAAAAAATTTTTAGAAAAAATTATTGTAAGCGGTTTCTAGGTTGATTTCGTATCATATAATGCATTATCGAATTAGGTCTTATTAAAGTTTTTTCCACATAGTACAAATTTTGCATTATCTTTTTTGATAATGTTAGAACATTTTGAAATATATTGGCTTTGGTTCCATATGGACCTTGTCCATATCGATTCTTTACATTATATCAGATCAGGAAAAGTGCCCCAAACAAGTGTTATGGCTTCGTTATGGCTTGGCTTGTAAAACACCCTGTTCTAGAATGAACGTTTTGCAAATTCTTTTAGTAAAGAGAACAATTAATTAAATTAGCTTCAATTATTATAAAGTGCTCTTTATACTTTTCGTGCAAGTTTATTAAGATTTATCAAATATTCACCGTATTGGATGGTTGTTGTCTTTGCTGAGATAATGTAGAATTGGTATAATTTAAGCGGGAAACTGGTACAGTTATACGAATAAAGGAATTAATTTGCGAATGTGTGCGTACGAATGTGTTAATTTCTTATCGATATTAAATAATTGCGATGTTTGAAATTGTTTTAACACTTTGTAGTAAATGATATACACATTGTTCTTGTGTTTTTAAAAGAAAATCTCGTCTTAGAAAACATTTTAATTTTCAAGTTCTCGACCTTCATGAAACATGATGTTAATTTCGAACCTTTTTCAGCAATGCTTGAAATTACCTCCCTTTTTAAAATATTTTTCTCCCTCTCTCTCCCTATCTGGCTCACCTCCCTTTCCTCATGCCACTAAGGAAAACCTATCGTCATCCCATCTATCTGCAGTTTCGTGGTGACGTTGCCACAACCGATGAAAAAGCGGTTAATTTGTCAACTGTCTACACTTTGTCACTCACATTCTGTCTGCATGCTTCCAAAACTTGACATAAAGGTTAGTGAGTTATCGGTGTCGGTGTTGTAGCGATAAATTTTTGGAAGGATGTAAAATGTACAGCGCTCGCCAATCAGCGCTTCAGGGCTACTTTTTTGGGAGGCTTGTAATTTCGGAGAGAAAGATGGGATGAAGCTGCAGTCAAATTCGGAAGATATTCGAGTCTGAACGTCATTTACATCTCTATTGCAAATGGAGATTTCCCGTCTCAATTTTAGGGCTTCGTTAGGCAGAAAGAATGAGTGATGGAAGGACTCGATAATTAGTATGGTGTGAGGAATTTGGGGTGGGAAACAATTTTCTATGTGTCTCTTGCATACGGACCACCTGCAAGTATTCCCCCAATGATTATGCTTCTTCCCCCATCAGTATGCAACTAAATCACATGCGTGTTTGTGTGTGTGTATGTATGTGTGCGAGTTTGTGCGTACGTATCTATTTGTTTTTATTGCACTTTGAAAACTTTGTTGTCTTCAGCACGATTTAACAAAAACAAAAATTTAGCATGGCCGTCAAATATGATGCAAAGTAACAAAACAGCACCAACAAACGGCAACAGCGCCCACAACAACAACTGCCTGTAAATATTGCTTTTATAAGTAGCAATTACATGTACGTGTAATAGTTGTTATTGTTGTTCTACTGCCAGTGATATTATTATTGTTTGTTTCTTGTTTTGTTTGTTGACGTATACTTTTACGTTGCCGATGACGTAGCACTTTAATGTGGCTTTTCGCAACAAAACTTTGACTTATAAAATCTCGTGTGTGTCGACGATGACCTCAAAATACAATATCCCTTAGGTTGGGTTGGTTTAGGTTGGTGAGTTTCCGTTTGAAAGGATTATTTCGAATCGGTTTGTCAATGGATGAAGGCGGATGGAAGAATTGAGCGGTGCAAGGAATAAATGAAGAACTGATGGATGAATGGATGGTTTGATTGATTGAGTGAGAGTTGGATGGATAGATGGATGGTAGAGAAATTGTAGATGGGAGGATGTAGCAGCAGTTCAAAAAGTTACTGTTTTTACATTTTCATAGCAGGAAACCAATCAATATTCTTCCTCCTATTTCCTTCCTCTTTTGATTCATTCATTGATTCCCCAAATACTCTCCCACGCGCCAACACCCACAACAAGACAAATCCAATGAAGTTGTGGAGCTCCGATTTCTATTATTCTAACCAATGAAACACGATTCAAATGGTCAAATGATCAATTGTCCTTTTATATCCATTTCATAATTAGCATCAACATTATCATCATTATCGTCATTGATATGTTCGCAAAATACAATATAAATATGAGCTATTGCCAGCTCGTCATAGATTACAGTTTTAATTGTTAATTAATCATGATTAGGTTGGATTGTTTTCAATTTTTTCGTTTTGCGGTAAATTTTCAAAAATTGTAAAATTTCTCATGGATTTTGCATCAAATTAAAATTTAAACATTTATAAACAATATTTAAAAATTTAACAAAATTTTAAATTTAATAAAATATAAACATTAAACAATATTTATTTCATCACTAATTTACATTGAAGCAAATCACGTGCTCATTCACTCATTCACTCAATTATTGTAAAATATTGTTTTGTATTTTGTTTCTCATCTTTTCTTATGAAAGGAGAAAAAAAATAATTAATTTATTCACTTCTGATTATATTTATCTCCGCATATTACTGACTCAACAAATAGAGAAATTATTCATTCCTTATGATTCATGATTCGTTTCTTGCATAACGTCATTTCAAAGCTGTTTTCCAAGTTGAGTTTTTAACTTGTTTATTTAATCACAATCCGATTCATTCTCTCATAATCGACTTCATAAATAAAACACTAATTTAGTAATTCATAAACTCTGTAATTAATCTAAAATTCATTTATAATTCGATCCATTCAAGTTTATTGTACTACTTGCGAAATATCTTCCATTCTATGCAATTGCTTTTCTTACCACGATCTAAAATAATGATCATGGCGTTTTATTGTGTGATATGCAAATTATCAAAACACCCTGCATATTGATGGACCCAGTATTCTGAGCTCCCTGATAATTCTCCGAAAAGCTTAATTCCTTCAAAAAATCTCCACTAAATTTCTCTTGAATAAAATGTGCTTAATAGTTTAGATTAAAATTTATTTTTTAATTCGTACGGATACATTTAAAGAAATTTCCTGAATACGAAAGGTTTTCAGTGAATTTTCGTTAATGTTAATATTATTTTTATTTTTTGACATAATACCATAAAATTTCAATACATCTGCAACATTTAGATACGAACTTTTCAGGGCCCTGTAGAGGATAAACCTTCGCCTCTGAAAAAATTAGCATTAATTGCCGCCTTTTCCTCATTGCCATCGGAAAATCGCTTTCTGCGGACATACTTTTTCAAGAAACAAATAATTATCACTGGGAATTAAATAAAGGGGTGAGAGGCAGTGTCGTGAAAATAATGTGGTATTCATGTCCTCAGAGGTACATAAGCCTTTGAAACTCGTTCCCCCTGTGAATTATTGCTTTGTTAAACATTAACACCCAAAAACAAAGGCAGAATCAGATTAACACATCTTTCTATGATTTTTCCTCGTAAATTACAATTTCATGGTTTCTAATTCCTTCGTAAATTCGATCACCAAAAATTCCCTTACGTCCGAAGACACTTTTTATTTCTTTAGTATAACGATGAACTCGTATTTCGTATCGAATAACCATTCAATAAGAAATACTAGAACGATCATCACTACAGAGCTCTTAAAACCCTTTCTATCGGATAACTTTTCCCCAATTTCGTTGCATCAACCATTCTAACTGCTCTTAATAAGTTATAAGTAGCAACGTTAGAATCGTAATTATGTGAGATTTGGTATCTATAGCCTCGATTAGTTCTTTACTAATAAAGCATTTAATCATATTATTTACATTATTAGCAATTAACTCCGATACTGAATGAGAACACATGAAGGGGCATCGTATGATGTGTATCATCATAAATTTGGAACCTCATTGAAATATAGCATATTCTAAGAGACTTTTCGTTTATATTTCACCTTATTGTATTCATTTATAAATTGATATATGAATTAGCAAATCGGTAGCGAAGATATATTCGCAAAATTAAAACCTAATTTGATTATTATTGTGGTGTGATATTTTGAACTTAATTCCCCGAACTATTGTGGTGATTATTGATTTCATCATCTCATTAATGATTTAATGATTTTCATTTATGGAATTTTATTCTTTTCCTCCCTCCATTGCTGCATCTCTTCTGCACAAACATCCAATTTCGTTTAATCTAATTTGAATAGCTTTTAGAGAGTGCATTTTAATGTTGTCTCATTGTGTCTGCGACGGTAATCAAAATTAATTAAGGCTTGCTGTTAATTATTGTGTAGTCAATATCAATTGAAAATTACAATAAATATAAATATATAATGCGAAGTAATTTGAAAAACCACAAAATTATTAATGCGGTAATCGCAATGTTTTTGTTGTTGGAATTTGTGTGGTTATGCAATTTTTTGTTTTTTGAAATTTTCATTAAAGAATGATGGGAAAAGAATGATGAAAAAATGGGCTTTATTTAATAGGAATTCTTTTGTAACTAAAATTTATCAGTTTGGATACTATTCTGCACGCGCTCGCAAACACACACACACACAAACACATACAAACAGACATACACAGTCATGCCCACTAATCTAAACAAAGTGATATTTATTTTTTATAATTAAATTTTAGTAAAATATTTTCTATTTGTATTTTCGTTGTATGTTTATCTTTGGGTATATATTGAAATTTAATTACAATAGACATAAACAAACAAACCGACCACACGTGGCCAGTCGTCACTATTATCATTTCCGTGATTTTGCACGAACGCATTTATCCTTTTCCATTTTTTGGTTGGTTTGCTTGTTTGTTTGCTGATTTGTCAATTTATTTAAAAAAAAAAAACAAACAACATATTTCAAGGGCTTTGCAGCATATGCGATAAATGTGCTTGCGTGTGTGCGTGCGATTGTGTGTATGCGTTCACAGCTAATTCATTTAAGCTTCGATAGGCTTCAAATCCAATTAAATACAATAGTTTCTCATGAATCAAATGCACAAAAACATACAATAACATTTACATTAAACAATGCAATAGAATATTGACCCGCTAGGAAAATATTTGAACCGTGAAAAATTAATGGTAGCGCATTTGATGATTTAAAAAATACTATATCGAGCATGAATTCTTCTTTGTTAGATCTAAAATTATTTTTCATTCATAGTATGGATTTATACGTTACATAAAATATATAGGCCGATATACAAATGCAGTACTATTTTGGTTGTCGCTTTGGAAGTCCTAAATTGTACGCAATCTTAATTGTACAAATTTTAATTGTAGAAATTCCAATTGTAGAAATGGTAAATTCTATTGCATAAATGGGAAAACTCGTAACAAACGAGCACGATTAAATAAATAAAGAGGGCAGACAGAGAGAAAGAGAGGGGTTGTTTTGAGACCATTTATAATTTTTGAACGTTATTGTATTGCGAGATTTGGTCTCTTGTGCGTATGCCTTTGTTTAAATGAGAAAAAAATGCATATTTGTGTCACATTTTATGTTGTAATAAATTCTTTTAATTGACCAATAAATAATTGCCACTCATTTACTTCAAAATGGCATAAATTATAATTTGAATTATTATAAAATTCTTAAAGCAATTATGATACATAAAATATTCTAGATATTTATATGGATTTATACTAATATCCTATACTCAAATTCAATTACATTTTGAGATTTGATAAACAAAAGATTTTTTATATTAATTTTTTGAAAAATGACAAATGTTTGTCAAATAATCTGACAAATGTTAGTCAAATAATCTGACAAATATTTGCCAAATGCGTGACACTTAAAATTTTTGAAATATGTTAATGATTCTTGCAGTTGCTGTAAAGCAACACTTCCGATGCATCGGCAGATAGAATTTTATGTACCAATATTATTAAAGTATGAGTTTCGCAACATAGGTTTTCATTTAAAATCTCCAGATTAGTCAATATTCAATCTTTCCTTCTCTCCCCCGTTCTCCATCCATCCTTTTCATTCTTACAAGTGGTTAATGTTTTGGTAACAGTTGTTTCTAACCTTCTCTTGAGTGTTTAAGTCAGTGTTGAAGTATACTGATGTGAATTTTATCTTGGGTAAATGTCTCCAGGACCGATTAAAGATCAATAAATTAAATCGCTTAATATTGACTGCTAATTTCGTTCTCCAATCTTCATTTAGTTCGCATCGATGCGAAAATTGTCGAATAATGCAAATGAAACCTCTAATTGAAAGACATCTTATAACGCTAGTGTATAGCGATGATGGTTATATATAAAAATAAAAATTAAAACAATATTCTGGATTCATCTCAAATTATGTCACGGCCAATAACAAACGAAAATAACTATATTTTTGATTGTATTGATTTTTTTTTAGAACTTTCTAAAAAGCTTTTTCTTGTTTGGAGTTTATTTTTTTTCGTTTTCTTGTTTTTTTTTTGTTATAACGATCTAAAATGTTACCAATACTGAACATTTTTTAATTGTTCATTATTGTTTTCAATTTCAATTTCCCATTCTTCTCATTTCCTCGCATCATCTTTTTTGCTTCTTTTTTAAATAAATATTCTGTAAATGAAATTTTATGGTTGCGAAGTAGTATCGTTAAGTGGTCGTGTCTGTTGTTATTGTTGTTACGGTCATTACTATTGTGGTATTTGTTGATGATTTCATAATTATGATAATAATAATGACGATGGAAAATGCAATAATTAAACCGAATTTTTGTTGTATAGGTAAATGTTTTCCCCCATTGTTTTGGGTCATTTTTAATTTTTCCACTTTTCAGTTCATTCCCTCCCGTCTCTGGTTTTTGCTAAAGAATCTGTCAAATGCAAATTTTCAAGTATCTTTGAAATTTGCGATGATATGTTAAGGATACGACCGACAATCAATGATGAGAATGAATATATTTGGGAGGGTGGCCGGGAGAGCAGGGCCCTTTGTTTGTGGAAAAGTATGCTAGAGTACGTTTGAATATTCATCACTAGCTTTTTACCGCTACTCCTGTTTCTGTTGTCACGGGTTGTTATGTGTCTTTCGTTTGAGTGCATGCATTCCTGTTAATGATGTGTTTCATAACGAGAATTATATGACATGAAAGGAGTGCCAAGGGAAAAAAGTATTCTGTTGGGTGAGGAAGGAGGGGAGGTGCCCTTTCTTCGCGTTCGTAAAATTTTTCATTTTTTATCAACAAATCTTGCGCTGTTTGAAAAATGAAATTGCAAAAACCCAGAATCAATCCTCCTCCACGATAACAAACATCCGGCTTTATCGGTTTATTTTTCGTACGTTTCAGCCAGTGTAAGAAGCAGAAACCATGCAAACCATGCTGTGGATGACTGACTATAGATTGGTTTTTTCAGAGTTTTTTCATTTTTGTAAGTTTCTCTAACTCAGAATTTTAATAGAAATACTTTTCATTATTTTTAATAAAACATTTCCATTTTTCTTTAAAATTTTACTTTAAAAACACGGTGATAACATTAAAACAAAACAGGTACGCTTTTGTAAACATTTTCCTTTTTCTAGAATTTCTGCGATATGTTCCATTTCCTCTCATAAACCCTCGGCCACTTTGTCACCCTAAATGTTTTCCAGCAGCAACTCTTCCCTACAAGCAAACACATTTTTATTCCATATTCATAAAGTGTAAATTATTTATAAAAATGAAAATATCCTTGGGGAATTGCATGACCATGATAGTGTACGTGTTTGTGGGTAAGTGTGTGTGTGTGTTTGGGTGTGCCACTAATTTCTACAACCATATAGTGAAACAACCACAAGCAACAATTTTAGCGATAACGCGGCAGCAGTAGTAACCGAAGTAAAAGCAGTAAAAGCGGTAAAAACAGCACCAGTAGGAACGATTCTGTGCTGTAGCAGCAAAGAGAGTGAAGCACTAAATAAACAAATATCAGCGAGTCCGAGCAACGACAACAATATTAAAGCATACGACAAAAGCAGCAGAAAATACAGTAAACACAAGCAAACACGACACAAACAAAAAATGAAAAAAAATTATATGAGGAAAAAAAATGACAAAAAAGAAATTATGGAAAAAACTGAAAGGGCAGTCGTCATTGGAAAAGTATACACCGAAAATATCAAATTGTTTCGGTATTAGATGTATTGGCTAATTGTGACCAAGTTTATTCAAATGACAGTCCAATGACATGATTTTAAAAAACCTGATTATTTGACTACAAATGATGTTTTGTTAATCGTTGAAAAGTAAGGAATTCACTATTTTACAACAAAAAATAAAGGGATAATTTTTGATTTTTGAGATTATTTTTTGCCGAATTTGTAAAGTTGAAAATATTGTATAGTTTTTATATCATTACATTCTAGAAAAATCTGTTGCGTGTATTATAAACTTCCGAAATATATTTACAATTGCTGTTTTCAGAAATTTAACCTTGACCTTGTATGATTAAGGTTTAACTCTGAGGTTGCGACTACTTTAGAATAAAGAAGTACATTTCCAATCTTACAAAAGGAACGTTCCTGGCCGATTAGATTAAAGTCTCAAAAAACCTTTCGAAAGCTGGAAGTTTGCGCCTTCATCTGCAATAATGTATATCCAAGAATTTGTTGAATTGAATCTTCTGTATTCTTTAGATTTCACGATTTAACAGCTCCCCACACTCTTTTTGAGAATAAAAGAATCGGAAATACGAAGACCATCCCCAGATGGTCAGCACCTAATTGTTTTGCATTGTTGAACGGTATTTATTTTATTTCTAAAGTGGAAAGAAGTTTCTTATTCTCTGAGCTGCAATTTATTTAGCTACGAGTTTAATTATGAGTGTGTAAGATTTATATGGCAAAATTGTGTATGAGCGACTTTTTTTTAGGCCTTTTGAAAATAAATTCTTTTAGAGGACATCACCTAGGCCTAGTCCATAAAATGTTTGCTTCGTCCTTGCTATGTAAGATTTTCTACAAATATTGTACTCCTGGCTTTCTCTCGAGAAGAGGGAGATTATTCCCCCTCCCTATCTCTTGCTTAACTTTTGCTTATATTTCTCTCTGTATTTGCTGTGTGCTCCAATTCTAAGTGTTGCACGCCCACCTACACCATCGCCTATGTTGTTTTCTTTTCATTATCAACATTTTTTCACAAACATTTAATCATTAACGTTTATTACTATGATTTTTTATTTGTTTTCCTCTACGAGTTATTATGTATGTTGTTTTTTTATAACCACTGCATACAACGTATCTAACTTTGATTATTTTTTAGATGATATTTTATGACAAATTGAACACAAATAATGAAGGAAGTACTGATGAAAGGGCCTTCCTCCTCTTGATTGCCCTTCTGTTTCTCTTTTTCCTACTTTCTCAAGATGTAAAGATGTTTTCTATATTCTATATTCCATGATTTTCTTTATTTTTTATTAGTCCGTCGCAAAAGAAACATTGAGTTCTTATTGAAATTTTAAGATGTTACTGTTATTTGGGTATTAGAAAATATTGCGAACTTTTGACGCGGCAAAATCTAAATTGATAATAGATATTAATTAAATACATAATTTCTCTACTACGTTCGAAATATATATTTAATAATTAACATTAAATAATGGTTGTGTATGTAAATATCCTGATATATTGTTAGCCCATAAACAGTTTCTGATCTTTTCTCAAATATGTTTCTTATTTCAATACAAGATTATTATTTCTTATTTCTAATTTAAAAGATACTTTACTACTAATACTAAAAGAAACTTTAGTAGAGGTTTTAACAAATATTTTTCTCGATTTTTTATGAATTATTATTTAGAAGAATGTTTGTATTTCATACCAGTCGCTCGTTTGTTTGCTTTGATTTCCTACTTAAAAACCTTTTCAATTCCGATCATATTTTGCCTTCGGTTAGTCCTGTTTCAAGTTTACGTCATTCTTCAATCCTCACCAGTATCATTAACATTATCATCATCATGGTCATTATCATACACATTCATCTATGCATTCTATAAATTCTGCAGGAAAAGGCTTCTTGCCCTTTGGTTATGGCTCAATAAACGGTGACACGACAATGATGAGGGAAAGAATTTGCTAACAAAAGATGTGAACATATAATAATTTAACAAATTCGTATGCGGTGAAGGTCCCGCCCCGTCCACACACATCCGTTGCTCCCTTTAAATTCCTTTTCTTTTTCCTGGCGAAGGGAGTTTACTGTTCCCCACGACCACTCCCCATTCCCACCTCACACCTTCTTTCGATGCCTGCAATGTGCTGTTGGTTAGTGTTGATGGTAGTGAATCGGTTTCTTTCCTCTTTTTCTCTTCGCTTTTTTTTGTGTAGCCTCTTTCATACATTTCTCTTTTCTCGACTGTTGCTACATCATTTTCTTTCTCTTCTACGTCTTTCGAAATGTGAAATTATGCGTAAAATATTATGAGCAGTAGAGCAAGAACATTACACGTTAAAGCAAGAAAAATGACAGAATCGTCTACTGAAATATGCATGGCATCGTGATTTGGCAAAAATGGTTTGAGAAAAAAATTGGTAATGGGCGGAAAAGCAAGTAGAGTGAGGAAGGATGGGCATGCTGCCAACGCAAGTTAGTCATTCTCGTTATCCTTCTCGTCTTCTTCCAAAGAAACGAGCGTACGTAAATTCTTCTCATAAATGCTTAGTAATGCTTTAAATATAAGCGTTTTCCATTTTATTTCTCGTTCTTCACAATTTCTGTTTAATCTTAAGCGTAAGAGTCATTTCTCTTTAGTGTTTTTGTTGTTGGTGCTTTTTTTAACATGGCCAACGACGACCAAGAAGACGTTTTTATTTATATTTCTGTCATTTTTCCTCGTGCATAATGATCCTCCCTCCCTTTCTTTTTCTTAACCCTAATATCCCGATTTGTAAATTTTGCCCTTATTTTCCATTTTGTTTTTATTTTTTAGTTTTGTGTCTTCCACTATTTTTTCTTTTATCTGCTTTTGTGCACCCTACAGAGGATCGCTTAAGGATATATTAATTTACCTGTTCGTTAATGTATAATGCATAAATAAGGGTGTGGCCAGGTTGGAGAGGTGTGTATATTTTTGTTACGAATTACCTCGTGATTCGCTTAGTCTTACTCGTTACTCTAACTGTCTTTAGAAGTGGAGGTTTCATGGTATGTTTAATTCCCATAGAATTTGTTAAGGTTATTCCTTGCATTATAAACTAAGTGGAATTAACATTAGGGAAATCGAATCTCTGCCGCAATTTTTCATACGAGCTCGTCTCGCAAGAGATGAATGATGATCTCACAGGAGACTAAATGTCAGGCTGAGATATTGCTTTTAAGTCTATTACCTTAAGCTAAATTATAACTCCAGAATTGTGCCCGGGTTATTGGTCGTTGATTTGCTGCTGATGTTTTTACGGTCGCGTCGAAAAATGCGAACGTAGGGTATGTAAGAGTTTGGGCCAAATCGAAGCTAATAAACAAACCAACTTGTTCTGTGTTGATGAAGCTGCGCTGCTACCGCTGTTGTCGTTGTTGCTGCAACTGCTGCTGATATTTCTAAAGAAGCTGCTGTTGCTCCCGGAATTTATAGAAAGTGTAACAAATTTGCATAGAAAAGATTGTAAGGATTTGCAAACGCAATATAAAGGTGCTACAAATTGCCACAAAAATTGAAATATGATTTGGCGTAGCAGAAAAAAAATAATCTTTCACCAAACCGTGAACACTTTTCTTAAGAACAAAAATAGAATTCAGGAAAACAAGAGAAGAAGGTAGAGTGAGAGGAAGACAAACACTACGCACACACACAGACAGAGAGAGCGGACTGTAAGGAAATCTTATGCAATGAAAGGAAAATAAAATATGGTAAAAAATATTAGTTTGCAAGTAAGTAGCTAGATTTTTACATGCTATATTTTATTGATGATATTCATTCTCAATTTTTTTCTTCTCCCTTTTCCTTTATCCTTTTTATGAATTTTCAAAATTTTGGTAGCAGGTTTTTTTAGTATCATTATGCATGCATAAAAAGGAGTAAGTATAAATATGTATAGACACAGACAAAGTTTTGATGAGAAAATTATTTCAAAAAATAAGTTTTTCGCTTTTCTTTATTTTTAAGAAATTCGCTTCTGTTTCGCAAGAACATCCTTTCCTTTGCCATATTACATGTTTTCCTTTACCTTTTTTATATTTTATATAAATTTGAATTTTTACTATTTCTTCGTATTAAAGCAATATACTTATTCTCTTTGTTTTCATACTCTTATTATTTTCTTTTCTACAAAATTTTTTCTGCAGAAAAAGAAAAACCTGCTTTTAAAAACTGCTTTTGAATATAACATATATAACAGGTAATAACGTGTAAAAATTGGCTTTAACTACCCTTGATACGGTACCCCATATAATTAAGGTCCATATCCGTTTGAAATGATTATAAACATTGCTCAAATGAATGAACACAAGTTCATTAAATTGCACTGAAATGGCCATGCAATAAACACGAAAACGTCATCACCTTTCATTACCGCTCGTAGACATAACAGTTCTAAATAAAAATATCCGCAGTTATAACCTTTATTACGTGCATGCCTTTTCAACTTTTCAACCATTCATTAATATTTCCAACCTTCATTTTAGGGAGTGTGAAGAGGGATGAAAATGAAAAAAAATCCATGCTTACAAACGTTGACATTGCAACAAGTTTTAACCTTTCAGAAGTCGATGGGTTGGCAGGTCAGTTGGTCGGTTGGTTGGTCGGTTGGTTGGTCGGTTGGTTAGTCGGTTCGTTGGTTGGTCGGTTGGTTGGTAAGTTGGTTGGTCGGTTGGTTGGTCGGTTGGTTGGTTGGTTGGTAGGTTGGTTGGTCGGTTGGTTGGTCGGTTGGTTGGTTGGACGGTTGGTTGTTCGTTTAGCTTGCTGTAAATTGCTTTGCTGTAATCGTAAAGTAGTCAAGAACGTCTGCAGAGCTCTATAAGAATATTAGAAAAGCAAGAAAGAAAGTCGATTGTGCTTTTACTTAAAAAATTACAAAACATTTCCTATGAAAAGTAATTCGTTCATACTTTTATACTCTTAACAATTCATTTCTTTAAATTCATAACTCGTCACAAGACTGGACTGGGCGGGACGCCTTGAAATTATTGTTGCATGCTTTTTGTATGAAATTCCTTCAATGAAATTCCTTACTGATGTGTGGTAACGATACAGCAATGCGAATAAATAAATGTGACTATATTTAGACGAGGTAATAGTTCTAAAAGGGTCGTGATGTTTTTGTAGCCTTAAGTCTGAACCTTCGAATTTTTATTTTATTTTATTTTATTTGAGCTTTCGCGTGTGATGATTTTTCTACTTGAGGAATTAAGAATCATCAACTTCCATTAAGAACGTTTGGTTTGACGTTGAATAAATTTGTTCAAATGATTAAATTTTATACTCGGCTAAATATAAGAAATTAATGAAAGTGGAAGAGGCTTTTCCTATACATACGAGTAAACCTACATGCTAAATTTTGTTTTTCTGGGTAGTTTTTATCAACTTACCTTTACAGTTAATTCATAATTTTATTTTCAATTTTTTTGTTAAACCTCAGAATTATTACACACATAAGGTTTGCTTACTTTTGGCTATTTTATTATTTACTAGGTCTGTTGGCTCCTTTTGAATTAAATTTACCAACACTTCTCTTAGAAGGAATTCATCAATGTCTCTGAGTCGTGCCACACGTGGCTTCCGTGACGGTAATGTGTTGAATTCTTTTTTGTAAATATTACTAATAAAAAACTCAGCAACACTGACGACATTGAAATGACACGGTAATAAAGTCCTTAAATGAATTCCTTTACGCACGAATGGCTCGATTGATTAATTGTCTGATTGATTGATAAACTGGTAGTTTTTTACAAATCATAATCTGAGTCATGGCATTTAATGACTTTACCTTTAGCCTCAATTTTTTTTACTTCCGATTTATCGACTTCAAGCCACGACGAATTGTGACGACATGACGCATCTTGTTAATGCGTGGATTTATTATTACGTATCCACACGTGATACGCACATTTTTTTTGGTGTTTTTACGAGTGATATGAAAAAATATACGATATTATTTTCGACTCGAGAAGTTATTACTTGTACCTGTTTTCTCATGAATATATTTAGCATACTTTTTAGGTGTTTCGGTGCGTACGTAGGGTCATAAAAATATCTCATATATTTCTAGAAGATATAAATTCATGTGACTTATCTTCAGTTATTCGGTATTATTTTGTTGTTTGCTGTGATTACAGTTTTTCTTAATATATTTATTTATTAGCCTGAGGGTTTTTATAACCTTTCTCATACTATTTGAAAACATTTTGTTTTCTTGTTTATTTAGGATTAAACCAGTATTTGTAGAATTGGAGTTTGAGGCTTAATTGGAAATTTAATTGATAAATAAAACATAAAATATTGGCGAATAAATTCGATCAGTTATGAAGGTTAGATTTTTAATTCAGAACAGTATTGCCTTGTTTTTCGTTTATTTTCTCTCTTAAAACTCTTCGTCAAAATTTCATAGCCTGGAGTATTTTAAAGAATTTTGAATAAAAAATTGTCACGAACGTCAATGTAAAGAAATATAATATATAACACTTTTATACGTTTAAGTAAAACATTCGATTAATTCTGTCTGCTTGCACACTACTTTAGTCCTCTGTTTTGCAATCTACTAATATTGTTTTAGCCTTGCTCATTGCTGTCTGGTCTTTATGTTGTTAATTAATTTTCCTCTTGCTTCGGGCGAAACGAAACAGAAACAGAAGACCCAAAAAGACAACCAAAACATGATTAAAACGGTAACGACGCTAATGCGTAAGCTTTTACTACAATTTACTACAAAATTGCGTACGAAAAGGTTCATCATCATTTTAACTATCATCATTAGTCGTCCCTATAATAAAATCACTTCCATTATAATCATCATCATCATCATCATCATTACTATTAATAGCTACAACACTTTACATATTTTTCGGTTGTTTCTCATCATTTTTTCTTACTTTGTTTGAACTTGAGCGAAAACAGATAGAAAGGGAGTATATTTTCCACGTGCTTCGTGTGACGGTACACAAGCACGTGTGCATATCGGTTTAGTGATTTGCATTTCTCTAAAAATTAATTGATAACAGTTACCTAACATTGGCAATACTTCATAACTCAAACATTTCAATATCTCCTAATTCTTATTAAAAAAAAGACTTTTTGAAATTATTATTATTATTTATACTTCTCTCTCTTTCTCTCTTCGTTTCGCTGAGAGAGTTTGCGAAGTTACCTCAATTACCTTCCTGCGATCCATTAATTGTATTTTTCTCTGTTTCAATTGCTTTTATCAAAAGAAATTTTCAATTAAATACGAAATTATAAGAAACATTTTATCATTCGAATGAATTAATTACAAAATACAAAAGGATGAGGTGGAAGAAGGAAGGAAGGAAGGAATTGAAACTTAAAACAAATAAAAACGCTAATTTCGACCTGGCCGAAGTTCATACACCCTACGTCCGTAGTATAAAAACTTATCATTTTAATTTCATAAGTAATACGCCGGTTACGCCCATTTATCGTATCATATTTCTTTTTCATAGCTCATTTTATCAACGAACTCAATTTAAATATCGCTTTTATCAAAAAAGTAAGCGGGGTACGCAAAATAGTTCGAGACCGAGAAAGCATTGACCATACTTCGAATGTTCCAAAAACCCATTCTAAAAAATTGAAAGTCAATTTTAAATTATTCAAACCTAATACTGGTGGAGCGGCTAGCGGATGCAACGTCTGGGGTTGAGAGATTGGTCAGTTTTTTTTTTGTTTTGATGTCACCTCGATGTAATACTCTACGCCCGATATTCGTTGGCAATTTAATAACTGATTTGTCGCTTGCTAGATTAATTACCAGCTCAATGCTCAAGAGTTTGATTTAGTATATTCATTATACCAATATTATTCGCTCTTTTCTCACGAAATCGTCTAATCCGAAGTGGAGCGTTCGCTCCTCCCCCCCAAATCATATTATACTCTCTTGGCTATTAGTTGTTTACCAAAAACTTTTCATTGCAGACGACTTTTAATTGCATATTTAAGTGCCGCTGTTGTTGTTGTTGTTGTTGTTGTCATATGCCAACAACTTGTCAGTGCATATTTACAAATCAAGTGAAATAACAATCAATTCTTTTTCGCTGAACTTCTAGCGCGGGAAGTGAATGAAGTGGTCACAAGAGTCAAAGTGTATCGAATCACAGGTTAAAAAGCTTGAGTCTTGAACAACTTTTTTCATACAACTCTTCAAACTGGCCAAACTCTTTTTGGAAAAATGTTTTAACATCATTGGTTTCTTTTCTACTGTCTTTTATTAATTCAGAGACTTTTAACCACAGACTTTAAAACTATTTGCGCTTTCCCAAAAGTTTGCTCACTTCGCTCGAAAGTAGCGAGAGAGAGAGAGAGCGAGAGCGGCGTTATAAAGGAAACCAAGATGGAGAGATAGCACTTTATATTTTTCAAGAACCTAAACACTAGAATAAAAAGTTTATACCATGGAAATTCTAGGAATATCTCCTTAAAAATTCTTCCATCCAAATTTGTAGGTAGAAGCAAAAAAAAAAAAAAAAAAGAAAAAAAGAGCAAAAACAACATTCAAAATATGAAATATTTAAAAGGCATGAATTGCAAGTTAACGATGACGACCCGTGTTTAATTCGTTACTTTGATTTTTTTTCATTATCGGAGTTCGTCCTTAACTAAATCGTCTTTGTTCTTTGCTTAAATCTTTCCCCTTTCCTCCTAGTCTTGATTTTACTCGCACGTCCTTTAACAGAAACCTTTTTCAAGAAATGTATTTTTTCATAGGTTTTAAAATATTTCTATCGCCCCCACTAATGCCCTTTTTCTTAGTCTTATCACTATCCTTATCTTTAGGATTCTGTTTAGAACTTCAAAGGATACGTTTCTGCTTTCTTTCCTTTATACCAAAACTAAAGGTGTGTCAGCAATAAAAGGAATAGAAAAGTTTTTTACATACACAGAACACACACGTTCATCCTATTTTTATCAAATTATCTTCACGGCACTTCCTTCATCATATGAAGACCATCATGCAAGGATACGTGCCAGGTGATGGTTTGTGATATTTCCGAGCCTTTTCACTAAACTGAGAGAGTAGTCTCGCAACAAAGACTGAAAAATCGTATACTCTTGTCATTGACGTCGTTGTTCGATGACAAGAGTAGTCGATATCGATAACATTTGATTGCGTATGTACATGAAATATCTAATTATAAAGCCTTCGTTGGCACGATTAAAAAAAGTGTTTGATGATGAGCAAGCAACACGCAAAGAGTGAATACGCTGAAGTACACTGGTGAAAAAATTCTGTTCAACTTTTCAATAAAAATCGGCTGAATTTATTTCGTTTAACGAAATGAATGAAGTATAGTATGGAAAAACTCACGATTTTCTAAAAATTCTGTATTTTTTTTGCTTTGTTAGAATTGAACCAAAGAAGACTGAATTATTCACAAAAAGAAAGAAATCATATGAAACTGTTTTGGTGTAAATCTTGCATTTTTATTCAGAGAATAAAACAAAAAGAAAGTATGTTTTTATTTCGCCAAAGAAATTTGAAATAAAAAAGGCAATAATTTAAACTTTGATTAGTCTGTATTTTTGAAAATTTCAGTTTTTCAAAGTTAGAACTTTGAAGTCTGGTTTTGAATTTGATCTTAAACTTTCGACTGTGTAGTTTATGAACTTCAGATAACTTCAGTAAAAATCGATATTCTTGATTTTGTCGAAGTTGTTTTATTGCATTTCCCCAACTCTTCTTCTTTTGATTTTTCTCTCTCACGCTTATGCTACTATCTCTCTCATTTAATTCCTGTACATTCACACTTTCTTGTTGGAATGTTGTCATTCCTGTTCATTCATTTCGGAAATAAAAAACAGGAAAATTCAATTGTAGTAAATTCGATTTTCGTTCGTGTTTTCTCCTGTTACGTATCACGCCCAAGTGACTACAATTAACTTTAAAAGTGCATTAAAACTGTCCGCATTGACGAGCAATAAACCATTTTTAGACTCTGTCATGGAAGGGTACTGCAACTTAAAAGAAGATTCAGAAGCAGTTTGTGTGAAAAACAGGGTTAGCAAATAAGCAAAGATTCGAACCTACTAAATTTCCTAAATGTTTAAAATGTTTAAGGAAGTTTAAGATAATGATTATTTTTTTTAGATTTTCTGAAAGATCATTAAAGTTTCTGAAATTTCGTAATTTGAGAAATTTTTTTTTAGAATTTGTTAAATATTTTATTCAATAGATACAAAAAAAAAATCACAAAAGTTTATCTTTGCAATATTTTTTTGCGATTACATATTCTTGTAATCCATGAGAGTTGTCCTTGCCTTTTAATGTAATTTCTACTATCATCAGATACGTTTCGTGTCAAACGACCCACCCTATTCCACCCACACCCAGCGCCCTACACATCGTATCTATAATTTTAACTTTTCTGCAAGCTGGCAGAACGATGATGATGCCATAGTTCGTTCCTTTAATTATTTATTAATTTCATAAGATTTAATCTTGTGTACTTCGAATATATATTTTTTCCGTTCATGAATTTTTTGTAGTTAAGACTTTTATCACAACCTTTGGATCAAAGGTTATTTTCTCACCCCGACCATAATCGAATTCATTCCCCTTCTTCTGCTTTTGTTTATCTTGTACAACTTCGTCCTCTCTTTGGCTTTTCAATTATTTTTATTTTCTGCAACCACCCTCCCAACACCTGCAGCCACCGCCTCTTTCCCACTTGTAGCACACCTACAAGTACATACTCTAGATAGTGTTAAAGCATGTATTGCCTTATCCTTATCCTTATTGAGTTCCTTCCTTGCTTATTATTTATGTATCATGAACAAAAAGGAAAAATAAAATTTTCCACTTTCATTCGGAAAACAGCTCTTGCTCTTCTTATTCTTGCTCTTGCCTTTACTTATTTTTTTTTATAACTCGAACATGCTCGCCCACGTGATGGTGCGTATCCTATCAATGGCGCGAGCGGCTGGCTTAATTTGTAATTAAAATTACGAACGTTAGGGTTTTTGGGTACATTCATCCAGCCAAGCCATCCTTGGCCATCGCATAGGGTTAACGAGAAGGCAGTGAGCGAGCGAGTGAGCGAGCGTGCAAATAACCAAACGACAACGGGGATGGATTGGGGGGGTAAGCCTTCAAAAGGGCAAAATTATAAATTATTAATTTGTTCGTTATAAAAGAGCGAGCAAAGTCAGTCGAAAAATCTGTTGCCAATTCGACGGCGGCAGTGTATATTGGTCGGCGACGTGGATACGCTTTGTGTATCGAAGTCGAAGTCACGAGTCATGAACTTCAACACAACGCGACGAGACGAGACAACAAAATGAATAAAATATGAAAGAAAACAGACACGAGAACTACTTGCTCTCGTATCTACTTCGTTTATTATTCGCTTGCACACACTTTTCTGTTCGTTTTCCTTTCGATTAAAGCAACACATTTGAAGTTAACGCTGTTGGAGAGACATGACAGGGAATATTAAATGTAATTACTTCATTTTAATAAAAATATTCATAAAATTTTAAGTAATTTTAGGTGGGAGTCAATTTGAATTCTTGTCTTAAAAGTTCGGCGTAGCAAATATTTTTTAGTCCTTTTAAATTTTAAGATAAACTTAATAATTTATGATATTGAGTCATGTCTTGAAAGAAAAACAACTATGATATTAATTAGATAAATTGCATTAAAGAAGTTGAAATGAAATAGACAGAAGGAGAAAGAGAGAGAGAAGGAGATATCATTTTGAATTATGCAACCGAAACCTAACTTCTTGATTACTAAACAATTTCTCGTCTTCCACTTTTAATAAAGAAATCTATATCGACGGTTGCTTTTTTAAAAATAATTTTAATTATCATAAAAAAGAAAGAAATAATTATTTAAGTAATATGATTTATATAATATCTTCATGTTTCGTCTTACTTTTTATGGCAACATATTGGAAACTCATACGAAAGCATCGCAGTTTAAACCATGTAGTAAAAAAAACGGGGGCAATAATATTACTTTTCATTTGAAAGACTTAATTTGTTTTTCGCAAATATTGCTTAAAACTGCTACAATTTTATGTAAATCTTTCTAAATGCACCATCTTAATATCTTTCTCATTTCAAATCGAAATTGATGTTATGAAATTTTATGTGCTAATATACTTTCTATGCAAAAGGTAGATAAATAAATGCCGTATATTTGTATCTTGTTGTTATTACTGATATTTCTGCTGGTACGAGGAGTGGAGTCAGGTATATTTATACATTCATAGATACATACGAAGTATGAAAAGATTTCTCTAAAGATTGTGTTAAAATTGCTATTCATTCAATCTCTCTGAATTCAAAAATGTTAATCATTAAATCTGTGAAATAATATAAATTCCAATCATTCCTGTCAATTAAACGAAAGTCTAATTAAGAATTAGAGTTTGTGTGTTTGCGATCTAATTAACGTTTAATGAAAGGATTTTCTTAGAGATGATGTTCGACAGTTAAGTAACGATTTTTGTAGTCATTATTATTTCTAATTGCATATCGTTTATATTACCAATTATATTGGCAACAAATAACTTATCCATTACTCAACACTTTGGACTTAGCTAATTTAATGATAACCCTTATAGCTATTTGACAGTTATAGGAAAAGTTTTGAATAACTTTTTTCGCCATTTGGGTGAAGCAGAGTCCAAAGGGTGAAGTCCAAAGGATCTTGTTCCTTCGTTTGTGGAGCGCATTCTGACTTAGAATCAACCGAACCAATTTAGCCTTGTTTATCCGTTTGGCTATCTATCCGTACATTTGTGTCTGTCTGTGTGTCAGTCTGCCTATCGGTCTGTCTGCCTGTTTGCAGATCCAGATTACAGGAGATATTTTCATAACCGGGATATTTTCAAGAAATTTGCTATAAATATTCTCTATTATTATATCGGATTTTCATCGGTCGAAAATCGGGTGAGAGGTGAGCCCACTTTAATTCTTAATATGAATATATACATATTTGCATGAGTAGTCACATCCAACACACCTTGACCTTGGTTTTGCCTGCGAAAAATAGGTCTTGTGCAAAGCTTCTGAAAACCGCTTTCAGGTAACACCACATAAATAAGAAAGAAGAAATGTAATACGTAATAAAAGGTATATGCAAAATATACTTTTGAAGAAATAAAAATGACATGATTTGAATCTTCGAATCCACTGCATAAGTACATTGAGTTAGTGATGCTTAAATCAATAAAATAAAATTGCTCTGGATTAATAACACTTAATTAAGAAAAATAAATATTGACTTTTTAGGCAGGATGACGTCATATAAACTCATTATCCTCATAAAAGTTTTTAGGTACTGCCTCTGCTCTTTATTTACGCCTATTGTATTTGTTATTACTTTTTTTTCTTTTTTCCAATAAATTATATTTTTTATACCCTACACTCGAAGCGATAGGGTATAATTCACTTTGTGCTTCGGTTTGTAACGCATTACACAGAGGTCTGGTAGGTTTAGAAAAGTGTATGTATTCCTACCCACAGTCATCTCCTGAATTGGTTTAGTGATGCTCGTTTGTCTGTCTGCCCGCCTTTATGTGTCAGTATCTATAGTCTGTCTGTGAAAATCGAGATCGAAGCCGAAAGGAATGAAGTATCGACATGACATTTGGCACAAATACTCTCTCTGTATCGCGCGCTCGCTATTATACCATATAATGTGTGGGCTGTTTTCAGAAGAGTGTGGTGAATTTGAGTTAATAAATCTAAATTATCCGTAAACGAGGAAAATGTGAAATTAAAAGGGGCGTGCAACGCTCATTGATTATTAGAATCAAACTATAAATTTATATGGTGTGTGTAGGGTATATAAGTTTCGTCCAGGCCGAAGTTAGCGTTCTTTTTTATTTATATTTTCCATAAAAAATACTGTCCTTTGGAAATTCGAAATGATTTCGCCATTTTCATCGTGTTTAATGGCTTATACTAAACGTTGATATTGCATGTCATAAAATGAAAGCAAACGCCCATTTACTGCGTTTAGTACATAATATGAGTTTGTGTGTGTGTATGTGTATGTGTGAATCTGTTCTTGTATGGCAGTGTCTACATTTTCACTACCGCCTTTCACGACTAATTTAATTCCTGTTTTGGGTTTCTTCCTCTTCTTCCTTCCTTACCGTTTCGCGCTCTATAAAATATTAATGCCACTACTGGCGTCTTTTCTATGCTTCAATCATATTATACACAAATCCTCCGTCAACTGCTTCTCTTTCTACATCCGCTCACACTTCGATATCTTTTTGCGTCATTTTCAGCCTTTTTTATTTTTTTATATGCATAGTTTGAATAATATGTATATGTGTGTGGATGAGAGTGTGTGAGCTTATGAATAGGTATTCATTAATGAACATATTCACGAAGCCGTTCGTATATACATGCACATCCACACAAACACAAGGAATAAATGTATTTTCACTACATCATACGTGAATCGATCATGGCTTCATATCGTACGATAAAGAACAAATAATTTATTCCTTTTTCACTCAAACGTCTGTGTGTTTAATAAAGGAAATATCATCTAGAAAATTTCCTTTAGAAATACAAATGAAAATGAATAAAAAAGGTTAATTATAATTTTAGAATAAGTAATTTATCCAAAACTCTTCAACATAAAAAACTCGTATTTTTAAATCGGAATAATTAACACCGATTTATGTATATGAATCAAATTGCAAGAGAGTCGTTTATTGTCATTCGTTACAGTGTTATTCTTTCTTTTAAACAGAATAGCTTAAACAGTTTCCATTTTTTTGAAATAGCAAATTATGCTGTTCAAGTGTGTTCGGTACTATACTGCATCGCGGCATTACCATACCGTCATGCCTATGGCAATTCGAAGCGCTTTGCAAAGAGATCTATAATTAATACCCTATTATATTCTTGACTTCCTCCCCCCCCCCCCACTTCTTTTTACCGTAGGCTGTGGGGGACTGTTTTTTCAATTAATTTATTCGTTATGTAGACCATCATTCTGTCTCGCAACCTTCTCCCAAATCACCACAAGTTACCACCACCTTACAACCAATAGAGAGCATTAATAATTAAATTTTGCCTCAATTAAAGCCTAATTGTTGTTGTTTTATTGGGGGGTGTTTGTTTACTGCTTAGTATATTTTAGGACAAATTTTTGTCGCGACATTAAAGGCATGTGACATTCATTGCTCCTGTCGAGTTGTTTGGCTGGAAGACAAATGAATATCTCTCTTACGCTCATGTTCTTTTTCATTAACACTAACAAAAAAAAGAACCGTAATTAAACCGGAAGATATGAATAACAATAACAATCACATAAAAGCTCTTTTTCCACCAATCGTGTGTCATAATTTTTCCTATAGTTTTACTTTTGTTATATTTTTTATATTTTTTTCTTTATCTTTCTTTTTTTATTGTCATGAAAAAAGCACTGAAGGCTAAAAATGTCTGCATGTGACCAGTATGTGCCTGGAATAAAATGTATATATTATAGAACTATATATTGTATGTATATGTACTCGGGAAAGAATATTTGGTTCCATAAATAAATAAATATGTGTGTATGGTATAAACAGTTCGGGTCAGATAAAAAAAACCACAAAACGAGACATAATAAATAAAGCATCATCAACCTGAAAGTTCAATTATTAATCAAAATTCAATTCATTCCAACAAAGAATAATAAAACAAAGAGGGAAATCAATGACTTGAAATTGAAATGAAATTTATTTATATAAAAAATAATTTAGATAAAAGAAAATTTCGGTCAGTCTCTTGTTATTCGCGAATGAAATGTTTCTTGTTTGCTTGCCGGGGAAACGAGAGAGGAAAAGGGAGGACATTTTTAAAGTTGATGAAGTTATAAAATTATATTAATTTCCGCTACACGAAACTAAATTTGAAACTTCTAAACCTTTTCGTGGGTTTTCTAAGCTGAAAAATGTTTACTTTTAAATCTCTATCTACGTCTCCTCGGGCGTTGTTCCTTTTACTTATCATTATATGTTAATTTATTATAAATTGCTCTAAATTTTTTATTAACTGAAGTGGTTGTTTTTTTGTTATAAACAATGATTACATCGAACATTAAATTATTTAAAATCTATTCGATTTGATTTCGAAAAAAACAGCTCTGTCAATTCTCTCCGGTATAGCTTGCCACCCTAAATACCCGTTTATCTTCTCCAGCCCTCTTTCTTTATCGTCCTTTCGGTTAATCGGGGTGATGTTCTATTCCTGGTGGGGGATGATGTCGGTAACATCTCTTAGATTTTAGTTTCTTCCACATAATTTTGATTTAACATCTGTTTCCGTTTCGTACCAAAACGGAAGTAACGAAAACTGATTCATGTTTTAATTCTGTTTGTCTAGCTAAGTTTGTCACATCTATCTATTTTCTGCGATAATAGTCGTATTCGTTTCATTGAGGCTCTATATTTTGCCTTTGTATGACATTTGGAGTTATCTTAAAGAATGAAGATGATATTAGTGCTAGTATGAGTGTAATGTATATACATTCATATTCGTATGAAACTTATTAAATACACACACACACGTAATATACGGTCATGATTACGTTCCTTTGTACGTATTTTTAAAGAGTGAGAGGGAGAGATAGAGAGAGGGGGGAAGAGTGTAAGATAGATAGAGAGGGAAGAGTGAAAATGAGAGATTCTCTCTTCCACACATCGTTTTACGTTTTGCATGGAAACTCGCAGGTGATCCGAAGGTGATGCAAATGCTCCAAAGTGTACACACGTTTTTTTCAGTTCGCAATGTTCAATACAAATAAAAGTAAACAAAAGAAAAGGCGTTATAAAATGAATAAATAAAAGAGGTTCACTGACATTTTTGCTGCTGGCTTTGTTAAATTCAAAAAAGTTTTTTTGTTATCGATTCCATTCATTTCATTTGTCAGGCGGTGTCTAACGTCACCAGCATGATTGATCTGTGATATCTGAATTAACAAAGAAATATATATTCAAAAAAAATTTATCTACCTTTTCTGACGGTTCAGATAACCACATGAAATCTCTCTCTGTCTTTCTCTTTTTGATAAATGTTTCATTCCAATTTATATAATAATTTTAATCGTATTTGGCATGTCCTGCCCACTGGGAACAGAAATCACGATTGCAGAGGAATCGATAGGGTAATCGTCTTGTAATGTGGCGGGGGTATGAACTTGTGAGACGCGTTTTCACTTGTCATTTTTTTCATCATAAATAATAAAAATGGAAATTTAGTTTTTTAAATCAAAAATTTCTGAATGTTTGAAATTTCTAGAGCAATTTCAAAATTCAAAAATGATTACCAATCTCTATTTTTTTTCATCTTTATCATTTGATGGTGAGTGTGTGTGGCCTTCAAATAAATTTGGCGATTGTAACTTATTAAAGGAATAATTTTATTATTTCTGACTCGCACTCTTTTTCATTCTTAGTCATCAAATTGAATTCGAATTTTTGCATTCGATTAACGAAGCGAAGTTATTAGGATAACAGTATCTCCCCGTAGAGTTACTAAAACCCCATGAAAATAAACTAACAATTAATTTACGCAATAATTAAGTTACCGCCGTTACGTGTTTCGCCTTCTATTCCCACTCCCAAAACCAGGAGGATAGGGATGGGTCCTTTAATAAACTAAGGCAGTAAATTTTTTTGGGAACTCGCACTTTCCTGTCTCCAACGATTCGTCAAGTCCATTAAATGAAACCCGAACGAAATGTACTTTAGAATCCATTAACTGACTAAACTACAATAGTTCCCTTTCCATAATTGCGTTTATTATAACTTGTTGACATTTAGTTTTCCTTTACTTTCACCCCTCATCCTTACGACTCGCCGTAACAGCAGAATTTAACCTGCACTTGCAAGGTTTTATTTTCAGTTTGGCTTTCTAACAGTTCGCCTGACTTGACCACGTAAAAATTACATGCCTTCTACTGAAATTTTATTCTCCTTTATTTTCGTTATTTATTCCTCCCTAGGGTGGCATTTATGTCTGTCCAGCCTAGGAAAAGAACGATTAATTCAATTTGTCTGCTGCTGGTAGTATATAATAGGCGCGTTATAATGGGCGCGACATAGAAATAGAGTTTTACTTTCATGTATTGCTTCTATAAAACTATAGAACTGAGAAAGAAATTTAGTCATTTCTGGTGTCGATTCACTTTGAACAGTTATTTGTCCTTGCGTATATATGACGTCATAGTAAATAGCAATTAATATGCTTTTAATTTTTCTGCTTCCTCCTCTGCCTTTCTCTCTATACAAGCAAAGTCAAAAGAAATCATAAAATTCAATATTGGTGTTGGAATTCAATGAGAATTGTTTCGTTTTCCTAATATAAAAATCGTGTACGAGCTGTTGTTTTTGTTATTTTATTACTAATTTCACATTCTAACATTTCAAGGGGTGTGGGGAGTATGGTGAGCTTAGGTTAGTGGTGTTAAATGACATCATTTGTTAAGGAATTTAGTTGCGGTTGGTGTTTTTATTATTACTTTTCTATTTTTTACTAATTTCTTTTTTCGATTATTATTTAGATTAAATCTTTCCTTTTCATTCGACTCAACGCTAAACCTAGTCCTCATCCTCCATAACGTACGCCCATTCTGGTTAGCGTGGTCGAATGTTGTTAATTTATACTTTACCGATGTAATGCGTATCGTATTGCGTATCGATTTTCTCTCTGAGATTTTATCTAAACCAACGTTAATGGTTTTGTTACTCATTATATTTTATTGCTGGTCATTTGATTCTTTTTCTGTTTTTATTGGGTAGTGTTTAAATTTTGGTTGATTTACTTAACTTTTTTTGGGAGTTTTAATTATTCAGACTTTTTTGAATACTTATTTATGTTGTAGAAGGAGCTATAGAAGGTTTTTAAGGTATTGGATGTTTTATAAAATCGTAGCCACGATACTTTACTGTAGTAAGCCATACTGTACCCTACTTAACTCTACTGTACTATATCCTTTCCATAGTTTTAATACAATTCAGAAAATGTGTTTCTCTTTCTTAAAAAATATACGCTTTTGTGTGAAAGATCGTGACATCTATTTTCACCTTAGGTTCGTTTTCACCTCAGCAGTTTATTTCAATAGGTTTATTTCAATAAACTTAATTTTTTTGTAAATCAAGTTATTTGTATATATTGAATTAAATCGACCTTCTGCTATCTCGAGGTGAGGGAGGGTACCCTCTTCTTAGCTAAGACTTATTTTATATTGTTCTCTCCTAATCAATAAAAAAAATACATGACATGATTGAAAATTTGTCATTTTTATCCTTCTCAAACAATCACACACATATTTTATATTTAAATAAATTGAAACACATATTTTATATAATCTTTTTCCTTTTTCTTCTTCTCATTCTTCCACCTCTTCGCTTCTGCATCAACACAGCAATTGTTTCGTTCACAAAATCCTGGACTTGCTGCTGCCTCAAATGTTGCTGCTGCCGCTGCTGCTGCTGCTGCGGCGGCAGCGGCTGCTACATCGGGTGGTGGTCCATCAGGTGGCCCACCAAATGGCAATATGCAACCTCAGCAGCAAATGCAAATGGCAGCAGCATCACAACAGTTTCTGGCTGCCCAACAGAATGCCGCTTACGCCGCACAACAGGCGGCACCGTACGTCATCAATCCGGGTCAGGATGCGACACCGTATATGGGCCTGATAGCAGCACAAATGCCACAATACTATGGTGTTGCACCGTGGGGCATGTATCCGGGTAATCTGATACCCCAGCAGGGAACACAACCGAGACGACCGTTGACGCCGTCGCAGCAGGGAGCGGAGAATCAATCGTATCAGGTAAACGTTGCATGCAAAATACGAACGTTAATGAGAGGGTAATCATTGGTGTGCTGATAGCAATATGAACGAAATGAACAAATCCTTAATGAATAGTACAATTCGTGTATGATTCGTGTATGAAACGTATACGATTTATGTGCGAATGAATTTTCTTTTTCGAATCTTGATCTTTTGACTGCACGAAATAATGGGGGGGGGGGGGGTAGATTTGAGTGAATATTTACATGACCTTAATTGAGGATGAATATGTAAATTATTAAACTTTGCCAACATCGATTTAAATTGAATCCCGAATTAGTGTCAGGTTGAAACTGTAATATATTGAAGGAAGTCATGCCATTTTGACCTCTCGACGAAAAGATTTTTATTGGACAAATGTACAAAGTAATTACTTCTTGAAAATTACACAATTGCCTAAATTATTACATTATGTTGTTACGGGCTCAAACGTCTGACGGAAAATAAACCGTCACACTTTGTACTTATTGTTGTAAAATTGTTGTAAATTTTTGGCACTCATACATTTACAAGCATTTTTTGTGTAACGAAAAAAATTGTAAAAAAATTTACTAAAACCTAATTTCGTGTATTCATTAATTATTAACTTATTTTTTTTAGATCAGAGAAATTTAAAAAAGCAGTAATTAATATTTGTAAATAAAACTAAATATTTCTTCTTTCTTACTCTCTCTATTTCTCTTCCAATGATACATAAAAAAATAAAAATAATATTAAATTAAATTGCTTCATAACTGAAAAATAATAAAAAAACAACGTATTCTCGTCGTCGCGAACAACTCGTCCTTTTTTTAAATATTTCTTACAAAAACGTATTTAAATACTTCGTCTCTGGATGGAATACCTGCCCGAATATACATCGTTGATTCCCTGACGTCACCGACGATTATCATGCCGTGTCATTTTTGTTTCGTGATCATTCAACTCGTTAAAAGGTCATACCGGCATTTTTCGATCAAAGCGGTTCACTCGTTATGGGACCACGTACCGGTACACCAATGCGCCTTGTTAGTCCTGCACCGGTGCTTGTACCACCAGGAGCGGCACGTGCTGGACCTCCACCACCTCAAGGACCACCACAATTGTATCCGCCGCAACCACAAACGGCGCAACAAAATCTTTATTCACAACAAAATGGTTCCAGTGTTGGAGGTAAGTTAATCTAAATCCAAGAATCTCATAAATCGTTTTATTTTCGACTAAATGCGTCGATAATGAAAGGAACAAAAAGCTGAAAAAAGTGAAAGTTGAGAATATTTCAAAGGAAATTATCGCGTAAAAGGAGGTGCGGGGTATACAATAAAATTTTAACGTATCACGTATTTTCGTCTCTGGCGTGTGTAAATTGAAATTTTAAATGCATTTTTCAGTTCTAACCTACATTTGCACCGAAAATGAAACATAAGATAAAACATAATAAAAATCGAGAAAAACGAATTTTTGCAGCGAGCAATAATTCTTTCTTACTTATAATTTTAAATTAAACAGATGCTCGGAAAGCACACGCAGACGATAGCGAAATCTCCAAAATTTGTACAATTTGTAAATAAATTTATTTAAGTAATTTTGTATATACAATATAAAGTAAATAATTTTTTGAAAATATCATATATGTATTTTTTCACTTGATACCGTTGAGACTTGATACCGTTATCACTTTTAAGAGTCGACGAACTCTTATTATTGCAAATTGTTAGAGCAATTGCATTGAATACTTAAAAGAGAGCAATTGCATTGAATACATAATTTAATTGAACGATGTCGTAATTGTGTGTTTTTTTTAATGATTAATTATTACTTACTGCATCATTACATCTTTAATATTACATAGCATTATATTGCTGTTTGTGCTTCAATAAATTTTAACTTCGCTTTAAATTGATGAAGAAAATTATGTCATCAAGTGAAATTGCAATAATGACGAACAATAACAAAAACAACAGCCGTACTTAATAGAAAATTATTTTAAATTTCCTTAAAAAAATTCATTACTATAATGAAAGCAATTGCATGCTCGCATGCAACTTTTAAACGGTTCATGTACATGCTAAAATAATTACACATATGAGGTAGATACCTAGAAGAGCAAAACTTAATGCATTCAAGCAGAACAAATGACGTGAATAAAGAAACAATATTGACCAATCCGGCGCTCGTTCGTTTCACTCGAAAGGACAAAATCGTCATACTAAGTAGTGGATGGCGCTACACGGTTAAAGTTTTTGAAATATATATCGCAGTAAAATGTAAATACAATTAATTTGATTATTGTTGGGAACTATCGAGTGATTTCAACTATCGGTAGTTAGTTATTGAATGACTTTAACTATCGAATAATTTTTTCCATTCATTCATTCATTCATTCACTCGACCAATTTTGGTATCCATCAAAGAATTGATTTCTTTTGAAAACTGATACGATTTGATAGGATTGGATTTTTTCTTAGGTACCATTGAAAGTCAGTTTAATGCGTCCAAATAAAAACGAAATTTTGTCCCTTATTTGATTTTGTTTGTTTGTTTTTTTATTCCACCAAAATATTCGAAAACTAATAATCGAAAAAATCTTAAAATTGAAAAGGCTTTTTCTTTATTTTTGTTTTTTTTTGATTTTCATAATCAACAAAAATTGAAATGATTGATATTAGAATTTTTTATGTGCACTGAATGATCACTGCTGATACCGTTAAAGCAGTATTATATTCGTGATTTATTTATTCGTTTCATTTAATTCTGAGCTGAACAATATTCGTTGGCTCGCACGTTACTCGCGCGTACGCATAACGTAATTTGATCATGCCTTTTCATTCTTATAAATGTAGTAATTAATGCTCGAAAAACAATAGATTTGTATATACGATACAATAATGACGAAGTTCAACAAAAATCAAGCAATTAATCGAACAATGAACTGATAGTACGCGCGTATCAACTTCATTTCTCTTCGTCTCGTTCCTCCCTTTGCGAGCGTATGTGTGTGTGTTAGTTACTTTTTCTCCTTTTACGCTTGACTACACACAACGGTTTTTAGCCCAATGAGCCCATATTGCTTTTTAAAATTTATTTTCGAAATTAACTTTTTAAATTTATTTTAAATGGTTTTTAATTTGTTTACAATTTTCGTGTTCCTTACAAATCCTGGAAATAATTTTTTTCTGATCATCTGAAAATGGCGAAATTTGAAAAAATTAAAAAATTATGTTCACTTTATGAATGTTCATTTATTTATTTATGTTCACTTTAAGTGAGATAAAAGTGCTTTTAACAAATTGCTGCAACATAAAAAGTTTCATAAAAAAATTGTATCCAATGCACTGCGAAAATAACGTTAACGAAGTATATTTTGAAAAAATTTAATTTCATATTTTCAATGAAATTAAGTTACAAATTGTTTGAGGAGTTAAGAAAAAAAAATCTGCTTGTTTTATTGGAAAAAATCGTTTTGCTTTTTAATATTTTCCTCCACACTTCTTTTGTGCCATCATCATTCTTCCTTTTCTCTTCGCGTTTCTTTCTCTTTTTGAAGGATTTGCTCGGCAACCAGCCACAAACTGTGTTCAATTATTTTATTATAGTATTTCGAACATTTTTTGCGAAATTGTTGTATCTTAATTTCTTTTCTTTTTTTTTTTTTTTTTTTTTTTGTTATGAATTTAAAATTCTCGGCAAAAAAGTATCCATCCATTCCAAACATCGTTTGCGAGTTCTTTGTTTATAAAAAAAACCAATGAAGATCGGGGCGTTGGAAAGAAGGAGGGGGAGGGGGAGTAGGCAGACGATAAAATGTTTCATTGTTCCCCCACACCTCCTTGCTCTCTTTCCCTATCTCTGTTCTTCTCTTTCTCCCTTCAATCAAAAAATACCATACACAACTTTATCCATCACATTTTCCTGGCATTGCCACAGACATCAGAATTCATTGTTTGATTAAATATAATAAACTCGTTGAAATCAAATGAAACGAATGATGATGATCACATTGCTTTTGCTATAAAAAATGGTATAAGAGAAGAGGCTGACTGATGCTTTACAATTACGGACAATGTCACATTCAGGAGTAATTGATTTCATTTCGACCGCATTGAAACAATTATCGTTGCTGTCGTCGTCGTCGTTATTGCTATTGCTGTTGATCGTCGGTACTTCATCGTCATCATCATATACATCATCATCAATAGTATAAAATTCGTCGTCGTTGTTGTTTTTGTTTGCTGAAACGTCATCAATGACGCGATATGTAGATTGACTCGTTAGCAATCTCTTTTCATAAAAAATTCTTATAATAAATTTCTCTCGTAACGAAATTAAATAAATAGTTGAACAAAGAAAAAAATAGTCGGATTTTAATGATCCGATTGAAAATCCAATTATCAATTGTGTTGATTACCTTGTCATTATTGCATTTCAACATCGACAGTCATGCAGTTTTTGCAAATATTGTGCTTCTTTTAATACCAGAGTTATCGAAAATTGTTATTGACTACTATATTTATCAAATTAATAAATACATTTTTTTAAAATGATAAACTATTTTTTTAAATAGAAACAAATTTGATTTTTAGTTTAATAAAAAGTTAAATTAATTTAGGTTTTCATATTTAACACATTTTATTTCTGCTCGCGGAAATAAATTTATCAAACCTCCTGCAACAGATTTTTGTATTCAGTTCCGTTTTAATAAACGATTTCAATTTGATTCTCTTGAATTTATTTTTAACTGAAACCTCATTATGAAAAATTTATATTATAAAATTATATTAAAGTAATAAAAGTTCTGAAGGTTCGAAATCAAATACATTTAAAATTTTACTTTCTCTAAAAGTTCCCAAATTTATCGAAGAAACCGCGCAAAAAAATGCATTTCTTTTAAGAATTCTCTTTTTTCACCTAAATTATCCTTTTGTATAGATCAATCATTAATTGTATCACATCATCAAATGAGTTAATCATCGTGTTAGTCAATCATTCTGACGAGTTAATCAAGTCAGTTAATCATCAAATTATGGGAAAAACTAATAAGAAATTGTTTCATAAAAGAAGCAAAAAAAAAATATACAAAATTGTAATAACCAAAGGTTTCTAATTTCCTTTTGTTAAATATATTTCCGATTAATTTCCCGGAAAATTGAAAACTCACCATGAATTGCATTTTTCCCCAAAATTAAACTAAAAAAAAGAACTTTTTGAAGGAAATGCTTCGCGGTTATTTGACAGTATTTTTAGGGTACATGAGCTTCGGCCAAGCCGAATCATACTTGTTATTTAATTGAAATTCATTAAAATTATTTCTTTTTATGTCTTTTTAAAAATTGTTTAAATTGTAGTTTAATATTTGCTAAATAATTGTTCATAATTGTTGTAAATGTAATAATTGTTGAAGTCATATTTTAAAATTTGCTTTTCGTTTGTGAAATAATTAATAAAAAATAACTAATAACGTCGATAAAAGAGGTTTTCAAAGAAGTGAGCATTTTGGGTCTCTAGAAGGAAGTCGAAGAGAAGTTACAAGTATTATTTATTCATACGTTCCGGTGTACGTGTGTTACGGGCATGTGTGTTTCGTTCGCATGCGTGTGCATGCGTGCATGCAAAATCAAAAAACGTGACTGATACACGAATTCATTGTTCATCCTCAAACCGACAATGCGACAGACAGATACTCTTAGCAATGTTTTTGTTTTGTCTGTTTAGTATTGTTGGCAGAATATTATTCTACTTCTCTTTTTCTCTCTGTTTCTCTTTCATCGCCATTCTCTCTCTCTCAATGTCAATCACCCTTATATTGTTCCCGTAAACATTGTTATTGCTGTTGTTGTTTGAGTATTAATTTCTTCTTCATGTTTATCGATAGAATCGAACCACCTTTCCACGCATCGGATGCGATCCGATTCAATCCGGTCCACCGATTGTCCATTCCGGATAGAATAAACCTATTAACATTTGCAAATGTAATTGCAGCTTGTCACAATTTGGCCAATATGTATTTTATTGATTGTCATGCAACGTCACATGAAAAGCGTGTGTGTGTGTATGCTTGTTTACGTGCGTCCATGTGGGCGAGTGGGTGTTTATGATTTCACTCCTCGACCGTGTGATGTCATTTAGAACCCTGCTGGCGCTTACCTAGCGTGACCACAGCGAAGTGAATGCATTCATCGAATTTCTATTGTTGTTGTTTTTGTTGTCACTGCGGTGGTTGTGAGTGTTTAGTTGCTTTACGGATGTTGGTAAGGAGGTTTGTTATGTCCCGACAGATAATTAAGTTAGGATAGACACAATATCTGATCATCAGCAATTAATTTCGTCATCGTCATCATCATCATATGATGATCATTAACATCATCATAACCTTCCGATCTGTTTGTATTCGTCTGTCTCCTTCTGCATCCGTAGTACAAATCTATTCAGTCCTTTTAGTGAGTTCATGATAAGTGAAAATTTGTGCGTAGGCACGTGTGTTTGTGTTAGGGTGCGTTACGATTTATTGGCATTAATTTTGTATCCATAGATATTTGATAATATTTAACATGAAAGGGATGATTGATTGATAAGTAATCGTGCTTAAGTATTTTCTCTAGCGTTAATGACGCGCGTATGGGCTGCAAATATAGTGCAGATGTTTACTAATGATTTAATCGATCACTGATGATTGTCCCAAGCCATTTCTAGCTAAATACATTTCATCAGAATCGAATTGAATGATTGACAGGAATGTAGCCTGTTTTTGTTTTTTGGGATTCTTTATTGAAACGCACAAAACTATAAATGCTTTGAATAGGATGAGTTAGAAAAGGGAGGGGATAGACTATGTTCCATAGTAGTGAATGATAAAAATATTTCCCACTTTTTTCCATGGACACATAAGTTATCTCCCTATTGCCAATGAAAAAGTGGAAAGCGAAATAATTGCTTGTTAGCAGAAGTTATTCATTTCGAAAATTCGGACACGACTTGCCAACAAACCAATCGACCAACCAATCATACAAGTATATCAAATATACTGCGGGGTGCAAGGTTAAGCAAAGCACGCAATTAGAATTGAATTCGTTTTGAATTGATTACGAATCCAATTAATCCACTAATACTAACAAATTGATGGGTTTCCGGTGATCACTTGACTTTTTTGACCACGATATGGTTTATACTGACATGTGTGTGAAGGATGGCAATAGTGAAATATGGAAAACTTTCGATTCGAGAATTGAGAAAGGAAGGAAGGAAGGAAGAGGTTTTCCACTTTAAAAACTTCGCTCTGAAAATAGCAAAAGCATTTGAAATCTGATTCAATATTTTCGATCTAATATTTCATATTCTAAAATGTTTCTACAATTTCATTCCAACTTTAAAAATATGTGGCAACACTGCTTTCATATAATCCATCCTCGTATCAGAAGTAATTTCTTCGATTTATGCGTTTCGTACGATTTTATTTATTGCGACAGCATTTACGGTAGCTCTCAATAATTTTACCACAATAAGACAAAAGCCGTTATGGAGAGCGGTACGAGTGAGAAATAGAGGAAGCAAAAGTATGAGGAACGAAAAAAGATTTGTTAAGGATTATTCTGGTGCAGATGGAATAATAATGCGTCGAGGCGCACGTGTTTGTGTCGCATATTTTGTTTGTTAGATCTCATTCAGCCGAGCTTGTGTCTTTTTCTCTTCTCTTTATTTCTTCCCCTCCTTCTTATCTCTTCTCTTTTCCTCACTTTAAGCTTTTGGTTTACGTTACGAGTTAGTGCCATCGAGTGATTGAATGAATGAACGGTGGAATGCATGAAGGAATGAAAACAAATGAATGAATGAATGTTGCCAAATCGTAAGCCATACACGTTTTCACCACACGTTCTCCACATCTAATTAAAGCTACTTCTTACACATACGCTGCAGAAGCAACAGCATTCAGTATCCAACGCAACCCAAACAGCGTGAAAGCATCATAAATATCAATATACTTCACTTCACGTTCGTCGTATCGTAAGCTCGCACTCTTACAGTCGTGGCGAAAAAGCCACACCAATGTGCTTTTAAATCCATTTAAACAAATGTCTGGTGCGCATAATCCCTTAACAAATCCTTTAATGTTTACGAAGAAACATTTGTCCCAATGATTTCAGTGATATGTTTGTTTTTTTTTCAACAAGTTTTTCACCTTTTTGAAATTTTGTATTTTTTGAAATTTTTGGATTTCAATTAATTGTATTTAAATTTAACGAATTTTAAGCTTTTCAAATTTAAAAGTTTTATTAGATATTATTTATTAATCTCGATTTATGGTGCTCATTTTTCGAAAAGGGTTATAAATTCAAATTTTTTTTCTCTTTACAATTATAAATTGTAAACATTTACAAGTACATGCATTTACAAGACATGGAAGAATTTTAAAACTTTCGAAATATAACGAATTGATAGAGCGTTTTAAAAGATACTATGCAGAATTTTACCAAATGAAGATTGATTTGCTTTGGTTTGGTTTATTTTACTAGTAAATGCTTTTATTTTGGTTGTTTTCTTTTTTCTTTTATTATTTAAATAAAAGATTTAAATAAATCTATTTTCTTTATGTTAGAATAAATTTTAATTCTTATTTCTCTCAAAATAAATACCTTAAAATTTTTAATTTTAATCAAATAGTCCATTTTTTGGATATTTAATTAATAAAAATAAATAAAATTGAAACTATTTAAAAATGTTTTTCTGAATTTTTGTTTTTTTTTATTTTAAGTGTGCTAATATTTCGCACCAAACAAAAAAATCAGCCAGACACGCGATTGTCCGTAGAGAAATTTTTTCATTATTTTTTTAAAAAAATAGTTTTGCTAATCTTTTGACTTTCTCATATCTTCGACCTAAATTTTTTATATACATTTTTACATTTTCTCAATTAATTTTGTGACAATATTTTGGTCAGAACCTGTAAAAATATATCTTTTTTTACCTTACAAATAGCATCGTGGTATCAGTCAGCTAAAGCTTGACAATTCGATATGATTGTGGTTGGCTTTCGAAAACTGACACAATGTTAAGCCTACAGTTTTTCCTCCCAATAATAAATCCTCATCATCCTCATTATTTGCCTTATTTTTCGATAGTGGGGGACAATATTTTCATTTTGTTTTTGGTGTTGTTTTTTTCCTTACTGTTGGTTATTCCGTGTGTCCTCATTTATATCTCACGTTCTCACGTTCGTTGAGTTGCATTAAGAAGCTTGTAATATCCGAACGCGACATGACTGGTAATTTTGGTTTGCCATTACGTTTTCGTAGACGTGATGAGTGTGTGGGGATCATCGGATATATCGCATATACCGCTTTGCGGGATATGAGATTTTTATGGCCATTACTGTGTGGAAAGTTGAACGCCTTTTGCAAAATTAGCTTTTATCGTAATTACATTTCTAATAAATTGCTTTTGCATACATATTTTATCTACTATCATTATTGTTGTTGTTGTTCTTGTTGTTATTTCTGTTCAACGGAATGGAAAGAGAAAAGAGGTTTGGATCGGTCCATTACATCGACTCCTAGGAGTAACCAAATTGCAATAATTATTATTATTATTATTGAATGTGTTTTGCATTTTGCTTTCTTTTTTTTTTTTTTTTTTTTTTTGTTTAACTGAATTGAAACAACATCACGTTTCTCTTCGTAATCTTCTCCCAGTGAACTCACTCAGAGTCCAAAAACTAATTTGTAAACTTAAATTTCTGTGGAAGTCTGGTAATCTGGCAATCGTCTATAAACGTCTTACGTCTGTCACAGAATAATTTATCCTGAAGTGACGCTCCTTAGAATCTCGCCAGTATTTGCTTCAAATCTATGCGTTTCCTTCTGCTAATTTGCATTGGAAAGATAGTAATGATGATGATGATGATGATGATGATGATGATGATGATGATGATAATGATGATGATGATGATGATGTGCGTGTGTGATGATGTTAGTGATTGTTCTCTAGCTGGAATTTAATAGTTTTCAGTTAATTTCGAATTTTAGAAAATTCCAGCACGTACTTTATAAATCGCTCTCTTTGAATCAACCGACCAGATAGATATCATCACACACGTTACGGGGAACGACATTCATCCTTCCTTTGTTTCAATTTAACCTAGGCGGTTTTATTGTTTTGCCTTTTTGTTGTTTTTTTTTTCTAAAATTGCTCGTCCAGACGAACTAATCAAATTGCGAAAAACGTGACCGACCGTGCCGGCAACAGCTCAAAATATTAATCTGCCGTCGCATCGGTGCAAACATGTCCGCTGATTTAGCCTTTTCCCATTCGCCTAATACAAATATAGTTTTCAATTTTCTTTCCACTCATACATTTTTCCATTCTCCAATTTCGTTTTTGTTCTATTAGGCATCGCCGGCTTAACCTCATCCTCGCTGACAGCACGTCGTGACTCCTTCGATCGCAACACCTCAGCCTTCAGTCCTTCAACTATGGACTACACGAACAGCAGTGTCGCTGCAGCGGCCGCAGCAAATGCAGTCTCTACTTCGGTGGTTCAGGCAGCAGCCGCCGCTGCTGCAGCTGCTGCGGCTCGCGGTAAATGGCCGGGTAGCGTCACCAATTCCTACGGCGCACTTGGCAGTATGGGTGGCAATGCATCGGCTAGTCCCATAGGAGCACCCCTCACACCGCCACCATCACAACAACAGTCGTGTCTGATGGGCAATCGTGCACCCGGCGCCGAATCGAAATATCGTCAACAGATGGCTGTCGGTTTGCCACCAGCTGCCGCCGCCGCACAGGCAGCAGCAGCGGCTGCCGCAGCAGCCAACAATATGTTCGGCTCGAGCAGTTCACTATTTTCGAAACATTTAGGCCTTCCCGGGTCTAATGCGGCAGCTGCCGCGGCTGCAGCAGCTGCTGCGGCCGCAGCATCATCACGACAAGTCGCAGCGATCAATGCGGCTGGCGTGGGCGCAGGAGTAGCCGCTGCTGCTGCTGCTGCAGCGGCTGCGGCAGCGGCCGGTATCAGTGGCGGCCCACCACAACCGGGTCGATCTCGTCTCCTCGAAGATTTTCGCAATCAGCGCTACCCGAATCTGCAATTACGCGATCTAAGTAATCACATCGTCGAATTCTCACAGGACCAGCATGGCTCACGTTTCATTCAACAAAAGCTGGAACGGGCCACAGCTCAAGAGAAGCAAATGGTATTCAATGAGATTCTGGGAGCTGCGTACAGTCTGATGACGGATGTATTTGGGAACTACGTCATTCAGAAATTCTTCGAATTTGGTTCGCCGGAACAGAAAAATACTCTTGGTATGCAGGTTAAAGGTCACGTACTGCAATTGGCTCTGCAAATGTACGGCTGTCGCGTCATCCAGAAGGCACTGGAAAGTATCACTTCGGAACAGCAGCAGGAAATCGTGCGCGAATTGGATGGGAATGTGCTGAAGTGTGTCAAGGACCAGAATGGCAATCACGTGGTGCAGAAGTGTATCGAGTGCGTGGAGCCGAGCGCATTGCAGTTTATCATTAATGCCTTCAAGGGTCAAGTCTACTCGCTTAGTACTCACCCATACGGATGTCGCGTTATACAACGTATTTTGGAGCATTGCACCGCCGAGCAGACTCTGCCCATTCTCGAGGAATTGCATGAACACACCGAGCAATTAATACAAGACCAATATGGAAATTATGTGATTCAACATGTTTTGGGTAAGCACGCGAATGATAATCCGACTATGTAGTATAGTACTGTATGTAGTATAGTATGTAGTATAGACTATGTAGCTTCTTTGAATAATACAAATCCATTTCTTTTCTTCCTCTTCTTTCGACAGAGCATGGGAAACCGGAAGATAAGTCAATACTCATCAACAGTGTACGCGGCAAAGTTTTAGTGCTATCACAACACAAATTCGCCTCGAACGTGGTGGAAAAGTGTGTGACGCATGCCACTCGAGCTGAACGCACCGGACTCATTGATGAAGTCTGCACTTTTAATGACAAGTAAGTAACGATGATGATGATGGTGGTGGGGAAGGAAGGTAGGAAGGAAGTAAGGAGGAGGAGGAGTAGAAGGAGGTAGTTGCTAAGATCAGAACGATTTTCATATATGATTTTTTTCTCGCACAGTGCCTTGCATGTAATGATGAAAGACCAATACGCAAATTACGTGGTGCAAAAAATGATTGACGTATCAGAACCGACTCAACTCAAGAAATTAATGAACAAGATACGTCCGCATATGGCGGCCTTGCGCAAATACACCTACGGCAAGCACATCAATGCCAAATTGGAGAAATATTTCATGAAGACGTCGAATCCAATAACCACAACATCGGCCAACATCTCGAGCGTAATTGGTGGAGTTCTGATATCATCTTCCTCCGCATCGGCAGCCACAACCGGTGGTGTCGGTGGTATAAGTGCGTCGAATAGTATGTCCGTTGCCGCCACAGCCACCACGACAGCCAAGAGTATGGTGGCAGCTGTTTTATTGGAGAATGGTCTGAGCATGGCAGCGGAAGCTTCGGTGGTGACATCGTCCGTTTCGGCGGGAATGGTGATAAACAGTAACAGCAACAACAACAACAACAACAACAACAACAGCAGCAGCAGCAGCAGTTGCGGTGGTAATAACAACAACAACAGCAGCAACAACAATAATGGGGTACCCACAATTGGTGGTAATAGCGGTTTGGGGCCAATTGGACCGCCGAGTACAGCCAATGGCGTGTTGTAAGCGAGCTGATACGTTTGAGTTATTCATGGTTTGTTGGAAAGCAAGAATGATGGAATGAGAGGAGAATGTGAGGAGCGTTAGACTAGAGGAACAAATCAGATGATATAAAATAGAATGAAATGTAAAATCGAAAAGTTTCGAAGAATTTTAAAAGAATGAATCGACCAAGTATTTTTTAAAAAGAGATTAATTAAACAGGAGTGAAAGAGAGAAGAAAGGAATAATCGAAAGAGTGATAAAAACCGGAGAAGGTAGAGGAAAAGAGCGATTAAGAGAGCGAGAGAGTGATAGATAGATTGTGAGAGAGAGAAGGAGGTGGGGTATTGCATCTTTCGTGAGAATTTAGCCTGGTGCGAGCAAACAATTTTTCTTCTAATATTTTTACTTTTACGTTAAGTTTAAAGCATTGACTGATTTATTTGAAAAACCAACAAAAGCTCTCGCAGAATTATTTTATGCATTTATATGTATTAATGTATGAAGGATTGTCTTATATTTGATTAAGTTTTTATTAAACATATACGCTCAGTTCAATTTTATTTTCAATGACTAAATCGAAAAACAATTTGTAGAATTTATATAAAATTGAAAATGTATATTTTAACAAGGAGCAACGACAGTAATGCGATGTATCTGAAATTCGTTGAGAGCAAATTCTTGACATTCTCCATCAAAATATTCGAAAAATGAATCAAGAAACTTTGAACAAAACGTTTGTTTTTTTGCCAAACACGATTGCCAGACACGAATAATTTTTATCCCTCGTTTTTTTGTCCTAAAAAGAAATATTTAATAGGATAAGAAATAAACTTATGCTTGAGAAAAACTTATTGAAATTATAAAAGAAAACAATCGAGAGAAAACTCATCAAAACGAAATTGAAAAATGTCGAAATTATTATGCGAATTTCATGAAAGAAAAAGAAACTAAATTTGTTGAGTCAAGGTCTTTAGTTCGAGAGCCCTCGGCAGATACGATTATCACGCCATCGGACGTATTGAATATTTATTAAAAACCATAAAGGAAACTTCTCTTGTTTCTTCATGTCGCTCTCGCTTAAAGTCAATGTCATTGTCATCGGGTTAGTGACTTCAGTGACGAAGATTGTAAATTTAATGAAATAATTTCTCTCGTGTATTAAATAATATAAGCTTTTCTTTGTTATGAACGTCACGTAATATTTGTCAAACTTTTAAAACCTCTCACAATCTCGAGGTTTTAGTGGTTTTTTAAACTCCTCATCATTTCCACACTGTCTTCGTCTCTCTCCCTCTCCCACTCTCTTTCTCATCGGCGCGTGTTAAGCCAAGGAATGGTATGCGTGTAGTTGAATTAAAAAGGGAGTTTTTTATCTTCTACTATCCAGGCTATATGCCATCCATTATTGCTTGTCTTTAATCATCGTGTCTCGCGCTCTCTCTTTTTCTGTTTTAACAACCATCACTCAATTCTCGAAAAATATATTTTTATGAATTATTTTCTTATAAGATGAAGACCACTGTTATCGGTCCCTCTCTCTCCTTTCTAGCTCTCTTCCAGTTTGTTTTTAATATGTCATTAATATTTATATATAAAAATGTATTTTATTGTATGTAATCTGTCTATGCACCGATGTATTTTAATGTTAATTGTCTATAGTTATTTTTTTAAAAGATTTTTCTTGTAAATTTAAGTAAAGTCTATGTTTTATATTCAGAACAATTTATAAGCGCAATCACGATATGACGATAATAGAAGAAAAATAAAGAACGTTAAAACTGAAGAAAAAGGGACGAAAATTTTAAGATGCATTAAGAAGTTTGTAAATGAAAGGAAGGGCGAAAAGAGAGAACTAATGCAAATAGTAATTTGCAATGAAAATTAAAAATTAATGATGGAAAGTGTGTGAAAAAAGAAGAAAAGATTAATGATGTTGGATAAAGAGAAAAAAGAGCAAGGAATAACAGGAGTTGATTCAAATAGAAAAGATTACAGGAGAAGAAGAAGAGGAAGGTGTAAAAATTAAACAAAACAAATAGAAGCACAATTTTGTGTAATGCATAGTATTTGTATTGTATTGTAATGAGACAACAATTTGTTGTAAAATATTGAAGAGAACAACGTCGAAAAGGTCTTAGAACTCTCTCGCGTTTGTTGTTGTTTTTCTGAGGATTATTGTTCGATTTGTTGGGATGCTTTGGCTGTTTTCAAATAAACGGAAACAACCAAAAGAATATTAATAAACAATTTGAAAAGAAACAACATTAGAACATTCGAACAGCAATAACAACAACAACAACAACAACTGGGAGTGAAATGAAAGAACGGCGTTTAATCGTAGAAAATAAAAAGACGACGATAACTTGCAACACGTTTTTAAAGGAGTTTTTTGTGGTGACGAAAAAAAGTAGTTATTATACTTATAAATATATAAATAAACAAATAGAATATACATGTAAACATAGAAGAAAAGAAACAAGAGAAAAAGAGGAAGAGAAGGAATAAAAAGAAGAACGAAGAAAATTCATCTTGTAAAACGAAAATATAAATACATATAAAATTATATATATAAAAAACAACATTTACATTTATTGATAATCCAACTAGATTTCATTATTTTTATTGCATTTGTATATGTATATGTATATATATACACAGATCCATACATACACATACATGCTTACAATATAAAGCGCAAGAAAATACATAAGAATTCGTAAACAGGCGGAGCTCTAATAGAACGAAAAAATCCCCGACGGCGGGGCGTTCGATTTGAAAAGAAATCGATTTGTTTTTTTAACGATAATTAAAAAAATAACAAACAGAAAAAAATTATAATCATCCAAATAAATACAATTCAGCAAACAAATAAAAACATAATTAATTAACGAATTATCTTGTAGAAGATAAGCGTAATTATTAATCATAACGACAACAACAACAACAACAACATTTAGAGGGAAAAATTGCTGAAATAGAAAGAATGAAGAAATTAATTATTTTTCTTAGAAAATAAATTAGATATTGATATAGTTTTATAAGTTTCATTACATTATATTTTATCTTATTTTTGTGCTTGTCATCTTGAACCGTTTAGAGTCGTTAAGGACTCGGGGCGGACGAGTATATAATAAAAGACGATACACAAGCTACTCTCTCTCACACACACACACACGCAACCGCAGCCGCACACACACACAGAGCCATGCACACAGCGGTATAATCTGCGTCTACGGAATAATAGAATTTATTGCGCAACTGACTGGAACTGCGAAAAAAGCGATGATAAAGAAAGGTAGAAAATCAAATGTTAAAAAAAAACAGGTAAACATGAATAGAGTAAATCTTTTAAATCATTCAATCAATCAATCGAGAAACAGTTCTATCGGGAATGACAGGATCGATAATTGAAATTTTTTCTCATTAAAGAATTTGCGAATTGGTCGAGCGTATTGGAAGGAAATATTAGAGGAAAAATATGGGTGGGAGTAGTTAAGAAAATCGCGAATGAGTGAAGTCTGTGTGATTTAGTATCGTCAAACTTAATGGAATGCTTATTTTGTATTGGTTTTAATTAAAAATAACAGGACTGCTTAAATTATGCATGTATAATACGTATGTGTATGTGTGTGGACGTACATACCCATCTACACCCAGCCACATATTCGCACGTACACATATTCACACACACATAATCACACATGCGCGCTTACGCAAGTACACAATTAGACACACACATATACACATACAGTCACATACACACACATACATTCACACACACGCGCACGCAACTAACCATACGCAAAAATCGTGCAGCAGATTTTTAAAAGCAAAACGTCCGGGGTCATTATTGAATTGAAGATTGAACGATTATCTCTCACTTTGTTTTGATTATTGTTTTAAATATAGCGGAAATAAATGGCCGTGAGGTTCGAACGAAAACAAAGTAATACATCTCAATTTGCTTTTGTTGTTTCACATACTTTTGTTAACAAATCGACAGTGCGTAGCGATTACGCAAATGTTCTGTAACCGATTTAAAGACGAAGATTAGGGACTTTTCGTTTCTCATAAAACTGTAAGTAACTGTAACTGTTTCTCCCTTTCACCGTGGGAGAAATTCTAAAAAATCATATTGAAGATAATTTTTGAGGAAAGAAAAGACAAAAGGGAACAGCAGAATATACGAACGAAAGTAATCTCAGATCTCAATAAGGAAGTGTGTGTCTTCCGTAAATTCTAGAAGAGAGGAAAGTTCGTTCGAAATTCAATGATGACTCCAGTTGTAAAATAATCCATAGGTCATGTTACGCAAAACGAGACGAATGAGTGTCTTCCTTTCCTTTTTTGTTTTTCTCTACTTTGACAGCTCGTTGATAAGCAGCAGATAAAAATTCATTGTAAATGATAAACAAATGTTGTTTAGTGTTTATCAACACATTCCCGAAAGCCGAATATTATTGGGTTTCGCGGTACCCAAGCAGTGAATAAAACACGAGCAAGAAACGTTTTGCTTGGGCGTGAGTGAAGTGGCGTCGTTAAAATTGATTCAGTAACATTCAAGATGTCGTTTTTAGTATGGATGGATGTTGCGCATAATCAAATGGCTAATGGAAAAGAGGGGCAGACTTTACCTAAGGAAGCTGACGAAAGTTTTACATAATACAAAAATTTCGAGCGTCTTGTCAAGGTCGCAGTCTCAGTTGAAAGTGTCTCAGTCTTTCCATTCGTGTCGATTTGCGTAATATGATCTTAAATTTTTACTTTATTTTCAGTGTTTATTCGATTTTGTGTTGATGAAAACAGTATTTCGTTGATGAAACAAAATTTTAAAATTTATTATCTTTAGAAAATTTTCAAAAAAAAAAAAAATAAAATAAAAATAAACAAATTTTCATTTCTAAAAAAAAACATGAACACACTCATTCACAGTCACATGCACATGCACACAGACACAAATGCATGCATACATACAATATACGCATACGCTACATGCAGTTCGGTGTATTCGAATTATAATTAATTATTATAATTATTTCCTGCTTACTCTAATTTCAGTTCAAGAGATTGCATTTCAAACATGTTTTTTTTTGAAAAAGGTTACTCCTCCGATTTAATTATTTTAATTTTAAAAGTTAAAATTATATTATTATTATAATTATATAAATACATACATAAATAAACATTATATGCGTGTCGATATATATATTTCTTGTAATATTAATGTTTACTAAATGAAAAAGCATCTCAGATTAGTTTTGTGTAAAATAAATTAAAAAAAAATATAATAAAATAAGTCGAACAAATTGCTATCGAAATAAAACATATATAGACACACAATAACAACAACAGCAACAACAACAGAAATAACAGAAAAAGGAAACAAATATCAATAATTAATTATTCCTTAAACCAATTTTAAAGAATATGAAAAAACAAATAAATGTAATTTTTAATTTTTAATTATTACAAATTTTCGAAATTCAACATATTTTGGTTTTGTATTTTTTCCCCTTTTTGAATTAGAAAGGAAACTGTGTGAAAATTACAAAAATATGTTTGTAAAAAGTTTTGTAAAAATCGATCTGAAACGAATAGTAAAATAATACTGAATATATATGTAAAACGTTGGCAACTCTATTCTCATTTTCATTCAATGCATGCTGTTTTCGTCGTCGTCATCGTCATCGTCATTGTCGTGTATCACGAAAAATGTCCTTTTGTGTTGTTTGTTGGTGATCCATCAATATTCGATGGATTATATTTTGTATTGAACTTTTTCTGAACTTAAGAAAATACTGTTCAAATCAGGATGATGACGATGATGTTGACAATGGATATGATAGTGATTGTGTACGGATGAAGGGAGTTTTCAATTTTGTATTCCTAATTTTTTGTCTATATGTAAAAATACTTTTCATAAATATACCCAAGTACACGCACACGCACATACACACATGGACATCTACAACACACGCACGCAGACACTCATTAGCAAACACACACAATTACAAAAAAATCAACAAACTCCTAAAATTCAGTTTTGCTTATTAAAAAGACGCTCCTGTATTTTCAAGATATAGTCATTTACTCTAAAGAAAGTAAAGCGATCGTGGAGTAATTTATGTTTCTACTAGTACTAGAGCAAGAGCACTTACAAATAAATACTATTACAATTACAACAACAGCAAATAAACATGACTAATTTATGTTAAAACAGATAATTTTTTTTTGGATTACAATTAATTAGTAGTTTTTAAATAATTTGTAATATTTGTAAGCGTATTTTCGTCCTCGTTTTTATTGTAATTGCATTTTATTATTATCACTATTACTAAACGATTTACTATTTACTACTACTACAACCACAACGTTTTTAATGTATAAGTTTTTCCCCTTCCTTTTTTTGAAAAAGTATAATTTTTTGCTCGATGTCATTGAATTGTATTATTTTTTGAAAATGCAAATTATTTGTAATTTATGTATAGAATGCTGTATTTGAGCAAAAAGTATATCACTAAATATTGTATTTTGCCACAAACAGACTTTGAAAACAGAAAAAAATTAAATGAAAAATACTCCTAATTTTTCTCTTTAATTTCCGGAATATGTTTCGTATTTTTTTAGCATGCGATTTCTTTTTGCAACGTTTTGTGTGTGTGTGATGAAAAATGCATAATTTCAAACGATTAATTTTATTATTTCAGAAAATATTTGTGTTTCAATTTGAATATTCTGATATTGCTCGGAATTAATTGTTTTTTTGTGAAAACGGTTGATTGAAATTTTCCTTGTGGAAATTCATTTCAACAGAATTGAAAAGACATTGATTAGATTTTTTAAATTGCTTGTATTTCGTGACAAACAGATGAATTTTATTTATGTTAAATTTTTAAACAATTGAAATATTTCTCAATTAATTTCTGACATTCAAAGATTTCTCTTTGGTAAATCTTTATTGTATATTATCGCTTTGATTTATTATGCTCATCACGAATCAATTTGCAACGATTTCTTGTTCAATGATTGTCTATTACAGCGATCATTCTGTGGTGATGCTCTTCGTAGAATTCTGTCTTCAGTGTAAACATTTTCTTCACTCAATTATCGAGTTCGATTTTAGCGACATAATTTTGAATTACTCTAACCTTGTAAAGGTTTATAAATTTCACTAAATCTTTATCAAGAAATATGTAAGAGTGTACAATTAGTGGCAATCTTCTAATTCTTCTAATTTCTGTACAATTCGAGAATTAGTATTCACTAAGTTTATCTTAATTTTTAAAAGCCATCGTTCGTGGTCACTTTGATTTAATCTGTCTGCAAGGGTTATTATCTTCAATACAAATCGATGTATATTTTCGGCAAAAAAATTCTATCTTTCGAAAAAAAGTCCTTCGGTTTTGTCTTTTGATTTCCCCCCAGAAGTTCGTTTTCGCCGATGAGATCTGATGCAAAGTAATTTTCTTCTTTAATACCCTCACCCGATCCCCTCCGCCATACTCCAATCAGGTGTTCAAATTGAATCCAATTTTACAGATGAGTCGAATCTAATCTTGAAGGATTGCTTGCATTATTCGTAAATGAGAATTATTTGCATGCTTTAATGGAATTTTTTATAATACTTTTTATACTTTATTCGTAAATGAATATATCTCACCGATTAATTTTATTTCTCAGCTTTACAATTATCGAATATTATAAGATTTAAATGGAAAATTCTAAATTAATTTTTACGTAATACTTTTGCCAAAATCTGGTTATTTTTAAAAAATTATTATTATTTTTTTAATTGAAATGCATGAGTCTTTTCTCTTTTTTCATAATTATTTAATAATTTTAGAAATTATTTATAATATTTTCTACAGAGTAATGAAAAGGAAAAGTTTAAATGCTTTCAAAAATGTAAAAATACAAAGATTTTTAAGCGAAAGAACTGCCTTCGGAAATGATTTTATTTTATTAATACGATAATAATAAAAATCATTATCTTCATCATCGCCGTCATCATCGTCATAACAATAATAATAATAATAAAATAATAATAATAAAAATAATAATAATAATAATAATAATAATAATAATAATAATAATGATAATAATAATAATTGTCATCATAACATTGATAGCAGTAATAATAATAATTACTTTCATAATCATCTTTAGTCATAAAAGACAAAACGGAAAACGTGAAGACGTGCATAATTTGTATATAATTCAAAACGATTAAACAACAACAAAAAATTGTCTCAGTATGAAACATTATTCATGAATTTTAAATATAAAATTCAACAATATGATACATAAAACAATAAAACAATTTTTGTCAAACATATTTTTGTAATTTTGTCGCATGCATTTCATTTCGAATCGACTGCTTCGTCATTTTCGTTGTCAGTGTTTACAATTGCAATGACCACGCCCTGAAGCACGTGATAATGGTTCGGCACATATTTAACAGCCTTTTGTGTAAATATTGACGCATAATCCATTCAATGAATTAAACAACGATTTATCATTATCGTTTGTAAATTATTTTGTAAATTTTAAATCAATCGTTTTTCCATAAATTTCTTACAATTCATTTCATCGTTTTGCTTTTTGTAGATTTGTTAATAATTAACACATTTTTTGAAATAAAATTCATAATTTGTAAAAAGTATTGTTAAAAAAACAGACAGCTGCAACAACACCCTATAACAACAACCACAAGAAGAGATTAATTTTAGAAATATGTAAATTTTGTATAGAAAGGTATTGAATCAATGAATGAATGATTGACCCTAGTGAATGAATTGAACAAATTTTCTCTGTTAAAGAAAAATAATTTGTGAAGAAAAAAATTTTCTTAAGGCGATTGCAAAGATTTTGTTTCGGAAAAAGACTGACTCATGAATCATCCAATCAATATATTCTTCAATATTCGTGCAATATTTTTTCATTGAGTGGCCTTCAATAATTTGTTGGCTGAATTTTTGGGATACAGAGGGATGTTTGTATGCGATGTTGATATTTTTTAAAATATTTTTAAATATTTTTAATTATATCGTAAAAACTAAAAGGAAGAAAAGATGTTGGAAAAAAAGGGGAAGATGTGACGGAAGGATAAGAATAAAATAAATTTAAATTCATTTTTAATCCTTTTATCCGTTTAATATCATTCCGAAAAGTATTCTGGAAACGAACGTGAATTGTTAATGAAGGATGACGACGTGCAATATTTCTTGAAAATAAACTGAATTTTTCTAAAGAGAAAATTTTGTTATTTCGCCCGTTGTTTATCTTTTCCTGCAACCATGCAAAGATTTATACAGAAACCGTACGTGCATTTAATTAAATAAACGGAATAAAATGCCTTTTTTAAAAAATTTTTAAACTCAATAATTTTAAATAATTATCATCGAGCATCATCAATTTAATGTAAATTTTGTAATCATCGTAGAATAATTTCATTGTAAAATTTTGCACTTTTTATTTATTTGGATACAAATTATTTTTTTTTATTGTCATAAAACGCTTACTCGACGCTGTCAATTTAGCCGACCGCCACTTTAGTTGTCAATGAGAAAAATCCTTCGAAATTTATGAACATTTTCGATGACATAAAATTTCGAGCTTGTTTTGAATGAAAACAGACAAAAACAATAAACATGAGATTAAACAAAAAACGCTTCAAGGTGTTGTCATTGCAACGTAGTAACAAACAACAACGTTGACAACGTAAGCAATTGCAATGGCATTAAAAAGAAAACTAAAATAAAAGCTGTCAAAATTCGCCTACGGAAAAGTAAATATATAAATAAAAGAAATATTGCAGTTATTGAAAAACGCTGTTGCTGAAACATGTGATTATTGCAAAATTTTGTGTCAATAATTTCTTAATTTTAAAAAATTTTTAAAATTTTTTTTAACTTTTTTTTGGTGGCTAATAAAAACTTATTTACTTAATTCGACAGTTATATTGATGTTATTTCATTTCGTTTTTCATCTTTTTTTTTGTCTGTCCAAACGATTTTGCCAAAGCAAATTCAATGACGATGAAAATTTGAAAGAAAAATTTCTAATATTTAATTTGAAATAACTTTATAAGTTTTAAAAATGAAATACAAACTTCTAACAAAAATATATAAAACTGAAAGATTTTGAGAAAAGATAAAATAAAAAACAGAATAAATAATAGAATCGAAAAAACAGAAAGAAATAAAAAAAAAAAATTAAAAATAAACAAATAAATAAATAAATCAAAATAAATAAATATATAAAAATCATAAACTGCAAAGTTTTGAAAGTATTGTTTTAAAAAAGAAATTTCTGAAAATGCAAAATAAAATTTTTGAAATTAAAAAAAAAATAATTAGAATAGGAAAGAACTTTTTTCAAACGCAAATAAACTTCACTGATTTATACATTGAAATATATGACGATATATATACAGTATATATACATTTATACATACATGCATGCATATACATACATTCATATAAACCTAGAAATATATAAATATTTAAAAGATAAAAAATATATAGAACTATATGTACGATCTACTCTCCTATGAATAAGAATCAAATACACTAAAAATCCAAACATGATTTTTTTATATGACGGAGTTATTAATTAAAGAAAACAAAAAGTATGAGAAGTGTGATGAAAAATTTTACTAAATCTAGAATTGTATTTTGAAAAGAGCCCACACACATACACGCATGCATACACCTGCTCTCACGCTTTCATAAACACACGCACGCGCATATAGAGCCAGATACACATGCATGCACTCACACGCGGCCACACAAAGACGCACACGCCAAACACACGCATATTCACGCACACGCACACAGATATACACACATATAAATACAAGATCACCTACATACAAACACACATACACACACATATACACACCCACATATATTCCGGCACAACAACAATAAACACAATCGAGCAGAAAAAATTAAAAAATTAACAAAAACTATCGAGTAATTGAAAAAAATTAAGCAAACGAAAACAAACGGATTTTTTGCTATCCGAGGAACATTTAAAATTGTAAATGAATTCTGCATTAGCGAATATTTTTAAGCATATGAAAAATAAATACAATTTTTCCAAATAATGCCGAGCAAGTGAACATTTTGTTGAAATAATTAAATAAATAAATTAATTAAAAATAAAACAAAAAATTCAACATGAAAGAAAACAGCGTAAAAAGCGTTAACAGCAACAAAAATTTGGTAGCAAGCGGAAAAAAACAATTAAAAAATCAATTTGTGTTTAATGGAAAAAAACAATTACTATTAAAAAAATTAAAATAAAATATTTTTTTTGCATACACCCGATTTCAAATAAGACATTTTTTAACCAAAAAAAGAAAATTTTAAATCTAAAGAATGCTCTCTATGCGTCGTAGTTCTGATAAATAACAAAAAAATCTAAAAAACAAAAATTTTAAAATTAATAAAATCAAGAGAAATTCAAAAAATTTGAACTTGTTTTTTTGAAAAGAATAAATAATTAAGAAACACTTCAAAGCGCGCTGCGTGAGCGCTTGAATCACAAGGCAATTTTTTGTAAACACTAAAAACTCAAAAAAAGAACGTAACGTTAATTCACATTTTTCAGAACTCGAAAGGAATTTCGAAAAGTCATAAAATCGTAATAAAATGCTTTTTAGCATTAAGAAACGTTTCAAACGATTCGAACCGAAGGACAGACGAGCAATTCTTTTTTTCGCTCTACATAAAAGTAAATATTTCTAAAAAGAATTAATGCGAAATTAATAAAAACAATAAAATATAATAATCAAAATATTTTCTAGGGAAAACCTGTCAAAATTCAAAATTTAATTAAAAACGAATCTCAGACTTAATTTGTTTCACGCTAGAACCGAACACAAAAAAGACACACAAACACACACACACATATATTTAATAAAATTTGTAAAAAAGTATTTTGTTGTTTTTTTTTTAATAAATAAATTATTTAAAAATATTAAAAAAAACTTGACTAATTGAAAAAGTGTAAAAATTTGTTTATATTCGAAGAATTGATAAACACAAACAAGAAGAACGACAACAACAACAACAACAAACAAAAAATTTCTCGATATCTCGAAAAATTTTGGGATAAAAACATTTTGTTTGTTGAAAATATTGGGAAGCATAATATTGCGATAATACTTTCAGAATTCCTTGTTGTTGTTGTTGTTGTTGCCTCTCTTGAATTTGTTGTTGTATTTTTTGTAAATTCGTGTGGATTTCTTCTATTGTATAAAATGTAAAATTATTAAAAAAACTTTTTTTTAAAGGAAAGTAATTTCAAGGAGAAAAAATATAAAAGCTGATTTCAAAAAATTTTATTTATAAAATTATTAAATCGATAGGGATTAAAATAATAAGTGCGTGCATAGTAACTAATAAAAATGAAGCGTGTGAGTAGAATTAAAACAAAAGAAAACAAATTTGCATAATTTTTTGTATAAAAATATATTCATTAAAATAAAATCAAATAAAGGAAAATATTCGAAATTAATTAATCTCATAAAAAAATTGGTAAAATAATTTATCTCAATATTTTATTAATTTTTAACACAAACATTTAACTGAATGTTTTTTTCTCGTTTCGCATTTAAGTTCTGATGATGATGATGATGGAAATACAACAACAAAAAATGAACTAAAAAAATTATTAGTTGTTGTAGGTTTTCATTTTGTAGCATTTAAAATAATTTAATTTAATTTTTATTAATTTGTAATTTTTAATTGATTATTATTATCATTTATAATATTATTATCATTATTAGATATAATTTCACAAATTATAATTATAAATTTCATTACAATTAATAATTACTTATAATTAAAGCAACTGAAAATTTTGCACATATTTTATAAATGTTTAAATTAAAAATATTGAAAATAAAAAACGATTTATTAAAAATTCGAAAATCAAACAAAATTTGCAATTTGTTGTTTTAATTTTTTTGTTTTGGTTTGGACGAATAAGACGACAGATTGTTAGCTCGATTGGAAAAATTAATTGATTGAATATTAGGTTTCTGTTTTCTTTTAATGTTTACTGTAATAATTTCGTTGCTCGTTTGGATCTAAAGGACAGGAAATAATGGCTTTCCTTACGAGGAGGCTTCTCTTGCCCGAAAGCGATCATCCACTACTTTGATCGTTTGACCTTTATATTTATATAATCTAATCTTTAATCTCTAATTCCTTCACTTTGCTTTTCCCTCCTCTTCACTACCCTCCTGATTTCTCCTTTCTTTTCAAAGACATAAAAATTTAGAACATTTTAAAATTAAAAATTTATTTTCAAATTTATTTTGAAATTTCTACCATAAAAGAAAAAAGAAACTCACATGAAATATAACGAAAAAAGACCCTTAAAATAATTAAAAAAAATATATTTAAAACAATTTTTTGCGGCTACAGAAAATTAAAAAAATCTTAAAAATAAATAAACAAAATTTTTTGCACAATTTTAAAGAGGAAATATATGAAATATTTACTAAATAAAAATATAGTATGCAAGAAGAAAATAACTTAAAACATAACATTAATGTAATTAAATAATTATTCGAAAAAATAGAATTTTAGAAAATGTAGAAGAAAATATTTTATACGTCGCCGAAGCAAAATTTATTGTAAATTCAATATAAAAGAAAAAACAGTATAAAAAATTAATCTACGATACACGGAAAACAATTTTTAACTTTAAAGAAGATCTAGAGATTTTTAAAGGCTGCGCGAAAAAATTTTACAAAAAGAAAACTACACGGAGAAAAAAATTATGTTAAAAATCGTGAATTTTAATAAAAATAAAAAATCAATAAAACTAATAATCTCGGATGATCGTATATAAAATTTAATTTTTTATTAATTTCTATGGAATTTGTTTTTTGGGAAATTTAGAAACATTTTTTTTTGTTTAAAAAAAGAAAATTTTTTTAAAGAAACACTTTTTTTAAAACCTTTTTCACTTCAATTATCTTCAACTGATGTGGAATAATTATAGAATTAAAAAAAATTTTTTGTGTATCCGTTCGTAGAGAGAAAAAATGTTGGCTGATAGAGAAACATAGGTAGGGTATTTAGATGGGAAGGGGAGAGCGGGTGGTGGGGAGTTGTAATGGTGGACTGGAAGACAACAAGACGAGGGCCCTCCTGATTGAAAAATCTTGAAGGCTATTGGAAATGAAATTGCTAATTTATCTAAAGTATCGCACGCGATCTTGCGAATACACAGAATAAAATTTTACTAGAGTTTTTGAAAAAAAACAATGAATTAAGTATAAAAAATTTTCTTCACGCAATTTTGTCAAATTGGAAGTATTTTTTATAAAAGAAAATCAATATGGTATAATTCTTTTATCTTTAGATTAAATTCTAAATTAAACTAAATAATTAAGCCAAAAAGTAGATTTTTAAATAAAAATTGTATAAATATTATCCATTGTTTTTTGTGCCAGAAGCTTTTCTTGTAAATTCTTGTAAAATCGTAAATCATTTAATGTTTCTCAATTTCTTTGTAAAAAATTTAAATTAATTTTATCCTTTCGAATTTTCAAAAAAAAAAAAAAAAATAAGAAAAAAGAAAAAATAACGCGAAAGGTAAAGAATAGAGAGAAAGAAAGAAAACAATTTGTAAAATTATTAAACATATTTATTGAAAAAATTGCAAAAAATATAAGATTTTTAAAATTGTAAACATTATAAAATATTTGAAAATTGATAAAAAAATTAGTTGTACCGCGTAAATATCACAAACAAATAAAAAAACCCTGCAAAAAATCTTAGTAAGACAGGAACACAATTTTAACAGAAATAACAAAACAAACAGCATCAATATTTGAAAAATTTTTTAGCAAAACAAAAAGAAAGAATAAAAAATGAAAATAAAAGTAAAAATTAAAACTTATAAATTTAGAAAATAAAAAACATTACCGTATGTAATGTAATTTAATAAAAAACAAAATATTTACATAAAAAATTGAATGGAACGTAAAAAATAATCCAAAGGAAATTTATGTCGAAAGCGAAAGAAAAATGTAAGACGTAATAATTATGTATTTCAATATTTAATAAAAACCAAGAAATATATATTAAAAAAAATAAATACAATAATAAAAGGTCATTAGTAAAAAAAAGGAATTGTTTTATTGTATTTTCTAAAATAATCAATCAACGAGCAGAAAAATTTAGGTGCGGTTCGATTGATGTTAGCCCATTCTGGGTCTCCCCAAACCAAACCAAATACTCCAAAGTACTGCTAGAGCTCTTAGGGGTTGATGGTCAGTCGGTGGTCAACATCATTTGGGTGAGATTAGAGTATACGATCATGGAGAAACACCAAGTATACGATCTTTGAGAAAGGTCACCAAGCGGTCCTAAACCGACTGCCGGCGAAGACTAAAGTTGCGGAAAAAACGTTCTACAGTTTGTCTACAAGTACTATAAGGAAGATATACCCTGGTGATAAGTGGTGTAATTGGGGCTTTAAATGGCGCTTTCAAATAAAAAAATTCGTAATACCTCAAACACAGCTTGTTTTACTCAACTTCAGACTCAAGGTTCGTGTCTAGGATGAGTTTTGTTTTAATTTTTATATTTTTAAAACCGCTATAATTTATTTACTAGCAAAAATTTATGCATAATATCGAAAGTGAGAATGGAGATTTGTTAGCGGTTTACGATTTAATCATCGTTTGCAAATTTGAAACCCCCTCCCTCCACGAAAAAAATCATACTTTCACGAAAACTGTATTTTTCAAGGAGTTTACTTGAGTGAAATGCATGCTGCAAATGCAGTAACGGAAATTTTCAAGAATTTCAAAGAATTGTAATGAAACTCTTGCAGTATACGCATTTGTTCGGCTTTTATGTTTTTCTTTCATTGATTTATTGAATTCTTGATTTGCAATCTTTGGTCGCCTTCTATTAAATTCCAACTGGGACTTCCTTCGTGGTTTAGAAGTTATTATTCTGTGAAATCTTCCATATTCAAAGACAACGTCTTCTAAACTGTAGAGAAAAACATCTACGAAATTAATTGCAATTTGAAAGCAGATTCCTTTCAAAATTCAATTAATTTCGTAGATTTTGACTAAAAATTTCATTTGTAAATTTTGAGGTTGTAAATTTCGGGATTTGCTCGACATTTTCTATCGATTTTTGGAAATTATTTTTGATGAAAAAAGTTCTTTCTATGACTGGAAGGACCTTCATTAATTATAATAAAATATTAAAAAAAAAATTGAATAATTTGCAAAATATTTTCATTTCACTCTTCTTTTCCTTCCCTAAACCATCTTCTTCATCAGTTGAGCCAGTGGTGGCCGCGAGTACTCAACTAACATTTGATAAGCTGATCTGCCGGCATGTTATGAATGGTGGGAAAGAAGACCTCCGCGGAATGGATACCGAGACCATCGGGCCAGAAGATTCGATCGGTTCTTATAAATTATGAAGGATTATGCATCGTGACAGTTTAATAACGTATTTCAGTAAGCCTTAAGATACGATGAAGTCTCGTACGATGAAGTTACGGGCTAAGTCATCTCACGTTACTATGCAGGGCGGGAAGGGAGCCTTTGGGTAGCCAGGTTCGAAATTTTCTCAAAAAGATTACAATTATCTTGTGGTTGTTTTGCCGAATCGAAGAAATGTTAAGGAAAATATTTAAAAAATATTTAAAACATTAAAATATTTAATATATATTTTCAAGCAAGAGAAACACAAATTTAATTTAGCCATCCAGGATATTCGGCACACGTTGGGACAACAACTCATAATCAAAGATTCGGGTCGAGGCAAGATGAAAATTGCTTGGTCGGGGACACTTCTATTCAGGTGCGAAAAAATGTTAAATAAAATATATAAAAATCTTCGAAAACAATGACGATGGATATCAATTTTCGATAAAACGCCCGAGACCACAAGGTGCTGAAGGTGCCAATTACGCAACGTCAGATCTTCTGACTCGAAAGCTTTGTCTGAACCAAAATAGTTCATCGATCATTATGGTGATTACGTTATTACAATTTTTACAAGAAATATTTTCTGCTCTTCCAGTCGCAAAAATTTGTATTGCTGAAAGTCAAAAGAGCGCATCATTATTTACTCTTTTCGAGAAAATCTACCCGCGCCGGACCTTGAGATTCGCAGCCTTTTGTCAAGGACTAATTAGAAAAATATTCTTTTAAGAAAAATAAATGTTATCTGTTTACGTTGTTTTATGAAATACTAAAACGTCCATTTCTTGCTCCATTAAGGATCACTTTTTTAAGAACGACTTGACTAGATTGGCTTATCTGCGAGTTAAGACTGCCTTTAAAAGGCAATTGAATCAATGACATGGTGGCTTTCCGACGCATCATCACACGATCTCATCAATCGCCAATGTTTTTTATAGTATTTTGTTTATCACAAGCCATAAATTCAAGCCATTTACCACGACATCTTCCCTTCAATCCAACTCCTCAACTATTTTTTCTTGTCTCGGTCCAAACTTTCAAGAATAAGCTGCTATCCCTTCTTACGCACAACACCCTCCATACGATATATCCTGTAGATATATTTACAAAACACCTTTGGTTTAGGCACACCAAAGAATTCTATTGCGGATTTATTTACTTATTAATTGTCTTAATTCACATAAAACATATCTCGCGGAACATTCTTTAGTAATTGATTCGCCAATTTTCCAAATTCGTTGGCCAGTTTCTTTTGTAGTTGAGGCAACATGGCCTCCAGGACGACCAAACCATTTTCACGCAGAAACAAATTCGTAGCCTCGACTATTTTTGAGAAGAGAAAAAAAGAGATTATTTTTTTCAAATTAATCAAATTATAATTTTGCAAATAATAATTCGAATTGATGATATTTAATGATAAAACTTACGAAGAATTCGATTATTATTGAAAGCACGTGAGATGCTCATGTCGACTTTTTTAATATCCAAGCTCAGACTCAATGAATCAACGTGCAGGAATGTACCGTTACTTCTATCCTGTTTCGAAACCTTGCCCGTCAAATCACAAATCACGCCATCTGCTTGTGAGCATTGAATAATAATCAACGGAGTATTTTATGAGATTTTATAAAAGAAATCCGTTATAATTATAATGATCATTAAGCTGGTATGTTGTGAATGCGCACTTACTAAAAATGGCATGAAAATCACCACCGCCCGATGCCGGTATTATCAATAAAACACCAGAACTGGTATACTTGGCCTCGATCTTGAGTTTGGGCATAACGATTCGAGCCTGGAATGGTTCGCCGTTCTCGCTTAATTTCATCGACTTCACCGCAAAATCGCTTGCGCCGAAGACCTCCATATTTTTCAAGGTGATTTTATAGCCTTGTGGGCCATCGGTCAGCTGCAGTGATAACGAGTCCATTTTGAATGGTTCCACCGAAGGTAACTGTTACAAAAAAAAGGAAACAAAACAAACAATTTAAATAAAAACAAACGAATGAAAAATTATAATTTCGGTTTTTTCAAGTTTCAATATTTTTCTTTTTCATTTATTTTATATCTTAATCGTTGATTTGACCAGAATTTTTCTAAAATTGAATTTTACTCGCTGAAAGACAGAACGAAGGTTAGTCGGTTTGGTTGCAGCTGCGACCATGTCTGTGGATCGGTGGCGCACCAAAAGTATGTTAAAAGTGATTTGGATAAAACGGATGGAAGGATTATTAGCAAATTTTGAGGTATTAATTTTTTGTTTTTTTTTTTTTTGGTATTGACTTAATAATTGATTCATGACCGAAGCTCATAAAATGATGCAGGCTGCTTCTGCATGATTGTTTAATTTTCTTGTTTCGTTCTTGAACTGAATTGCGTTCGTTGTGACCAAAATGACGGTTTTTTCGTTCGGTTGTTTTGGTTTCGCTTGTACGAAAATGTTTCATGCGAGAAAATGAAAAAAAAATTCGATTCGTGTCAAGCTTATGAATTCTTTTTGTTTGCATTTGCAATTTTTATGATACAAAGATTGATTTTTAGATTATTTTTGTAAATATTTTTACGACTTTTTCTTACAAATTTAAAATAAAAAAGATACATCAATTAGAGACAAAGCTTCCATGCATTAATTACGATTATTTAAGAAGGTTTAAATAGATTTAGCAGATTTTAGACTCTACATTAAAATTCTCTAAACTCAATAATTGATAATTAAAATATTATGAAAATTTTGACATCCATTTTTGGATTTTTGACGAAAATAATTTTAAACCAACATAAAAATATTTAGCGTGTATCTCTAAAACTTAAAAATTGCCATAAATAAGAATATGCAGGGCGTTCTGCAGAAAATGCAACAACAGTTTAGGATCGACATCTTAGGGAGTTTTCTACAAAAAATAACATGACTAAGTCAAACCGAAAATAAAGTCAAATTTAGTTCCTCAGAAAGAAATTTATTTGTCCATTCTTAACAAAATACTGAACACCAAACCCGTGGTGGCCTCAGATTCTTCCGAGAAGTTCGCATAACGAAATGTACTTTTAGTAGAAAAAAATTCCACTATTATCCACGAAATTTTTTTACATTTTGTTTTTCTAAATTTATGTTTCGACATTTTTTTTTTGTAAAAATCGCTTACATCCTTTGAGTAGATTAAACAAGAGTTTTACAGAGAATTTCCCTCACCCTCGCAGCACTCCATAAGTGCCGACGTTGTCTCTTCCATTACTTTAAACACCTTTCTGCGAGAATCGTTATCTAGAAGTTGGAAAATAGACGCCCAACCCCATTAAGGGTTTTTTGTAATGGCGATGAATATTCAGCGATAATTTTTATAAAAAATGTGATCCTTAACATCGTTTCAAAACGTTTGTTTCATAAAACGAAGTATGTTTTTCATTGCTAAGACATTTATGGTTTTTCCATTTAATTTAAATTTATGAAAACATGACATGGAAATAATTAAGCAGACCTGGATGTAGAACCAATATATTCATTTATCGCCTAACATTTTACAGCTGATTTTTGTAATTATTAAACCAGAAACTGAGACATTAAGAAACTCTTGACTTAACTCATCTCTTTCATCGATTGAGAAACTGTAAGATGTCAAGATGAGAAATGTTAAACAACTTGCAACTGCTTCTAAACAACTTACATCAAAACTTCAATAACCAGACTACGTTTACGAGCAAATTATTATTAAGAGAGAGAGACAGACAATTCGATTTAAAGAACACAAAGTGCAACCAATTTAATCGAGAGTGAACGATCGTGTAAGAGCTGGAGAGAATATCACAAAAATGGGTGCTCATCGTCATCAGAAATGATCTGCATCGGAGGAAGTACTCGTACGCAAATCGAGCAATCAAAACAAGACAACGCAAACAGAGCAACAACTTCGCAATGCGATTGCTTTCATGAAAACCCGTTGAATGCGCAGCGGCGCGTTCATTCAACGCACGTTTGCGTTGCATGATTAGTTGCAAGCAAAAAAAAAAAAAACAACAAAAATAATAATGTTAACAACAATAAGGCAAAATTATTGGAAATTATGCACTTCCACATTAATGAAACAAATTGTTGACTAACATGCGGCAATATACGAATTCATCTCGAACCCTACACGAGCTGATGCATTTCCCGACTTTGATTTATCTAGCATTCATCTATTTGCTACGACATAGAATCCAAGAATTGGCGTTCTCCAACAATCAAATCAATCCAATTGCGCAGCCGCGATTCAACACGATTAGATCGTTTTTATGAGACCGTTTGAAAAAGTGCCTCGAAAACTAATTTCATCGGAAGATACAAAATGTATTCAAAAGTATACGCTTGTGGAGAAATAACCGAGTTAATAGTTTAATCAGAGTCATTAACCACAATTAATCATCAGAGTTAATCGTGGAAAATTATGCGGAAATCATTTCACATCATATCAAATCATTAGGCGTGGAAATCATTTTCTAAAATTTTTCAATTCACTTAATTTTATTCCTATTTTTCCGCTTAATTCGTGAAACAGAATTATGTGTCAAATTTTACAAGAAATTAATCATGAATTAATATTCATTTTATGTTACCGACTATACTGACATATCGTAAATGCTGGCTTGCTTGAGATATCGTAAATGCTTGATTATTAAAGCTCAGCACTTCTGATTTGCCTTTAACGATTTATGTTACAACTGTAGGGTGTTTTTCTCCGTCTAGGAGTAAATTTTCGATAGTGGAAAACTTCGATGCAATCACTGATTTCGTGTCGAATTTATTTTTACTTCATTGTTTACTTTTTGTTTTTTCAATTTCTTTTTATTTTTGTCTTGATTTTCTTCAAAATACGATGTTTTGAAATATTATGCAACATATTCGGATGAAAAAAAACGGTAATGAATAAGACACAAGACGCAAAATGCCGTTCTGCCATTTAAAGCAAAAATCACTAACTATTTGCGGAAATCTTTTTCAAACGCTGGAATGATTTCAATTCGCAAATGGGAATGAAACACACGCGATTACGGATATTCAGGATATGCGGAGAGATACCCCATCTCTCTCGTTTGGTCATTTAAATTTTTTTCACTTTAGAATTTGTTTTTATTTATTTTTGTATTGATTGTTTTTTGTTTTTTTTTTCTGAAATATTTTTTTATAACCATGCTTCAAGATCAACTTGCTCCAAGATCAAAGTGAAATTGTTGTTGTTGTTGGTTTTCCTTGGTTTAAATATATAATTATTTATTTATTTATTTTGTAGTATTGATATAATTTTCTCTTATTTCTTACCTCAATCTCGGGAATGCCGCGAGCCAAGTAAGGCTTTAGATGTTCCAACGATTTGCGAAAACAATCGACCAGTTGAGGATCGTCACGTTTGCATTGTTTGATGTATTCGGCTAAAAATAATTGCAAAAACAAGTACTAATTCATTTCGGCAAAATAGTGGTTTCGACGTAATAATTAATTATAAAATTGTTTTATTTCATAAAATCTTCATATAATTACGAGTATCTTGTATGTATGTGCAAATGTTTGCCTTCTTAAGCAGGATATCCCGCATGAGTGTTACGGCAATGGATCATAATCAAGTGCTACGAAATCGTATAGTACTCGCGGTTAATGCGTTTGGGTGTGAGGAGAAAACAGTATAAGAAAGAGTCTGAAAACCGTATAATAGTATTTTCGAATTTGGGCAGTGTTGGGAATTCGTTTTCAAATAAATGCGAATAAAAAATTCGGATTATTATTCGCATGTATGAGAGCAATTAAGTAAAATTTTTATTAAAAGAAAATTATTCTTTCAATTTGCATTAAGATGCCTAAAATTGCAGAGCCGTGCTTCCGGATGAAATTTTCTAAAGAAGTGAAAATTATGGAAGTGACCCTTAAGCTGCTTTCGTGGGTTATGCACCTCACCCTGTATAAGAATTGTGGTTTCATATCTAACGTCTTGGAGTAGTTTAAATACTTCAATAGAATATCGAGATGATCTTGATCTGTTTTGTTTATTTATGCTACTTTCGGGACCTCTTTAATAATCAATCTGACATTTGGTGACATTTCTCTTTGAGGTTGTTCGCTAATATTTTTAACAATATTCGAAATATCTCCATCACGTGTCCTCTCTTTGACCATGCCTTTGTCAATCCAAGCAACCACCCTTTTAGAGATCTCTTTTAGGCTAAGATAATTTGGGGAGAGCGTCTTTTAATGAGCGTACTTTGGGGATTCTTAGTTTAGTTCGTCATTTTTTGCTTTCAGAATCATTCACTTTTTTAAGAGTGAAAGAGAACGAAAATTGCTTTTGATAAACGAAAGTGATTGTTTTGATTTTGAGATTTTATTTATCGATCATTCTTTAAACAACGGATGAATATTGAACTTGATCATCAGTTGATTCAAGCGCAACAACAACAACAAACAAACAACAGCAGAAAACATGAACTCATGAATAGGCGTGATTCAACTTTTATAGTCATTTCCTAGCCCAAACCATTCAGTAATCTCTTTGTGGTAATTAAAATTGTTTTTTATTATTCTTAATATCGTTTTTAATTTAAAATTTATTCAATGGTGTTCGCAAAAATCTAAAAAACTAACAACAACAAAAAATGGGGAGCCAACCGATTGCCAGGCGTTTAAACGTCAGAAACGTTTTCAAGGAAGGTCGTATTCATTCGATCAATGAAAACACTTTGTATCGTTTTAACTGTTTTTTAACTCAGAAAAATACAACTTATAAATTTATTTGAATTTATTAAATTTTAATATTTTTGAAATTAAGACAAAATTTATTTCTTACTAAGGTATCACATATTTACCGCAATTAGCATTTAGGATGATTGCTTCCTAAAGCGGTTTATAGATTTTCAGGTTTTACAATGAAAAATTGTTTATTCTAATTTCGCTTTTTATTTAGTTTTTATTTTCTTCATCTGACACTTCCGGCTTGATCGTAACAGCATCACGGCGTGCAGAGTTTTTTTAATTATCATAAAATTAAAAACTATAAAATTCAAAGCGAACATAAATTATTTGAACAAAAGAAGTAAAAAATGGAAAGGAAGACATTGAAAATTAAGACGGAAGAATAAGACGGAAAAGAAAACAAACGAGGAAGTGCGTTCATCTGCCAAAAATTGCCGAAAAATTTTCTATTTTTCTAATAAAGCATTATTACTCTGGAATTTACTACACCGTCCCTCCCTATTCATGGTTTTTATTTCTTAAAATAATATAATGTAATAGATCTGATAATATTAGTAATGAATAAAGTTAAATAATTTACAACAAATTTCTTTTTTTTCAAATTCAAAAAATTTCAAATATTTTCCAAAAGATTATTTTATCGATGTTTGTTTTACTGAATTTATTATTTAAACTATTTAATTATTTTTAAAAAATTAATTTTTATAATTATTTATTTAACTATTTATTTACTTATGTATTATTGTATGGAAAAAATTTTATATCGCTCTCAAAATTGGTGGAGTAATTTTATTTTAATTTACAAAAGCTTTTCATTTTTAATAAAAATTTAAATAATAATTTTGATTTTAAAAAATTTAATTGAAATAATAATTGATAATATTTTTTGAAAGTATTTTTTCTCTTTTCGCTCTTTTTTGAAGTTTTCTAATTATTTATATATTTTTTATTTATTATTAATGAATTAAAAAAACATATCAATTTTTTTTAATCGAAACTTACGAATTTCATCAGCTTGCAACGCTGCTAAACTGATTTTGAAAATTGCCAACAGCAAACAAATCAATTTCCACATTTTCAAAAATTAATAAACAACTATTGGGCAAATTCTTGCGTTTGTAATAAAAGTATATGGGAAAAACAAACACTTCGGAATTTTTATATTTTTTTGCAATTAAATTACTCCACTAAAGTGGATTAGTCAAAATCCACTCAAAAGTTTTTTACGAATTATATTTCAAATTTTCTATTTCACTTTTTTTCGGTGTATCGTTTTCAATTATTTCGAATCTCACGTCAGTTCGGTAGCAATGTCGGTGATAATCTGATGTTGATCGTGCGACGTCGATGACATTTTATTCGAAATTTGTCGTCGCCTATTTATTGGGCAAAGGCGTAACGCCTGCGCTCCGCTAGAGAGCGCTGGAGATCTATGCAAGCGTATTGAAAAGAGGACAACAGTGCTCTCTTCACTCTAGAGTGCTAGAGCGCGGAGCTCACTTCGATTGAGCGATTTTTCAAATACTCGCTAAGTGAGGTTGTTGTTGTTTGAAATTCAGTTATTTATTTTATTATTGTTAGTGACTTAATTAAATTGTCGGGATACTGATCGGGAACTTGCCCCGAATGAAGTCAATGAATGAATAATTATTAACAAATATTTAATAATTTTTTAAAATAATAATTTAATAATTTTTCTGTAAAGTGCCACCTTTTTTATCCTTTACTTAGTTAACTGCTTTTTCCACGCTGTCAATCTTTATTTGCTGATTTTTTTAAATAAAAAAATATTTTATATAAACTTCTTTTATTTTTCACTAGATTTTCCGTACGATTGTAGCGGAAATCCGCTTGTAGCCTCCGCATTCCGTGGAGCGTGTACAGAAAACATTCACATAAAATATTCCGACGCCTGGCTGTTTATCTGCAGAAATCACATTTACAGGATACTGAATAGATAAACTGACATCCTCGGTTGTTTAGTGTCCAAAGAAAGCAAAATCGGAAATGTCACGCCTATTTTTTTACGAATCTGAAAAGAATGTTTCATATTCGATCCGAATACTTTAAAGGCTATAAATGTTTTTCAAATATTTGTATTTATTTAGTCTATGAAAAGAAAATTCTTAGGAACTAAAAATATAATAGTGTTTAAAAGTATTCGACTAGTGTTAAAAAATAACAATACGGCTCCTGCTGATATGTATATTAATTATAGTCCAGCAAATTGTCAGGAATAGGCTCACGCTTAGACACTCACAACTCTATTAAATTATCTAAATTTATTTTGAAAATCAGTCGTCGATTCGAGCAACTTCTAGACGACTTCGTATCGCAAAATTGTGTTTAGCGATGAGGTCCATTTTTGGCCTAACGGGTTTGTTAGTAAAGCAAATTGCCGCATTTGGTGTGAGACGAATCCACAAGAGACTCTACAGACTACATTGTATACTGCAAAATGCACCATTTGGTGAATTTGTTTTCTTCAAAAAAGAGGCCGGAGTGAATGGAGATCGTTACCGCACCACGATCACTGATTTATTGTTTGAAAATATGGATGACACTGATCCCGACGAAACATGGTTCCAACAAGATAGCGCTGCCTGCGCCTGCGATAAGTTTATATCGAGAAATTGTCTTGTTATTAGACAATTCCGAGGGCCTCCGAGGTCGTGCAATTTTACACTTCTCGGTTATTTTCCTTCAAGGTCACTTGGAGTCACTTGTTTATGCTGATAAACCAACAACAATTGATGCCTTGGAGGCTCACATTATTCGTATTGTTTGAGACACACGGCTAGAAGTATTCGAAAAACTGACTCAAAATTGGACGTCCAGAATGTATTACATGAAAAACAACCGTGGTGAATGAAATTATGGTGAATAAAATTATCCAGTTTAGAAAAATGGAATGAAAACCCATAATTTAACAGCTCCAACACTTAAGAAAGGACTACCAAAATTAATAATGATTAATTTATTTATAAAAAGATGGAAACAATTGGTGACATCTTGATAACTAAATAAATAATACCAACAAACAACTTCCCCAATAAGCACATTAATAATGTTATAGTGGAAATTATTATAATTGAACACTCTATCAATTAGAGAAATTAATCGATGGTAGGCATAAAACTCAATTTGTAATTACAAAATTGATGGATGGTGAAATGGATGGATGGACCAGTCAATAACGCAATTCGATCCTATCGATAAACTTGAAATTTAGAAAAATTCATAATTTCATCATCCATAAAATAATCTTTCAGCCATTATTTAACCAGTATTATTACATCGAAGACGCGGTTCCAACAGTAAGAACATATGTCGCAGAAACATTCTGTGATAGCGGAACCAAAACATCCCTGGCAGGAACAACAACAGATAGCGGAGCAGTCGCATCAGTGGGAGAAATTGAAACACCGCACAATTCAGTCATACCAGTTTTTTTTCTGTTACGTTTTAGTCAAACCCGCGGTAGTCTTTGTTGGGAGAGAATTTTCCAATGAGGTGAACTTCACTTTTAACTTTTAACTCTAGTTACTTCATAAAGAAAAACAATAAATCATCTGAAGTAGTCAAACAACCCGGGCACAAAAACACAATATTTCGGCAATATTTCAATAGAATGTGGCTTTTTCTGGTACTTGTAGTTCAATTCCTAAGCATCTTATTCGAATCAAACTAGAATTAATACATCGAGCGAGTGTTGGATATATAAACTTCGACTAGGTTGAGGTTGGTCTTCTTATCCGTCAGATCTTTTATTTTATTATTTATATATATTATTAATTAATTAACGTTAACAACTTAGAGTATCACACATTTTATTATTGTACAATATTAAGGAAGATTTTAGACAATTATCAATTACGTCGAGACTGGAAAAATTCTAATGATTTTAATTAAACTATGAATAATAAATCATAAAATAAAATTTTTTTGAAAGCAAAAGGCTTATATTAAATTAATAAATAAATAAATTACTATATTAGTAAACAAATTAGTCAATTAAAAATTAAAATACAATAATAATAATTAAGATCCGTTTACTCAGAGAAAAAAAATATAAATGATTTGAAAGATTATGAATGTATTACTTGCATACAACTAATTATTTATACGTTATTTTTAAACAAAATTAAAATCCTCCAAAGGAAATACTGATAAACATGTTTTATATATCCTCGAGTATTTATAAGTTGCGGTATTTTGCTGTTAGGGCTTTGTTTTAAAGCAATTGAGAAATTGGGTTTAGTTTGAGGCTTTCTTACTATTGAGGCTTAATTAAAAACCGGATAGGGCCGTTAAGTACAAACAACTTTAATTCTTTTAAATAATAATTTTTTCTCTTTTTATAGGTCATGATTTAATTTATTATCGAAACCATAAAGTACTAAACAACGCTTAAGAATTATCAAATTTTCTTTTATTTTCAACAATAAATTGTAATGACGCTCCCACGGAGCGTCTTAAAGTAGTTTCCATTGAAGTATTCGCACTGAAGAAGACAGAGTGTTGCAGATGTGTTGAAGACCCATATGTCTCAACTCGACAACACTCCAGCATATTGGAGAGATTCAGAAGGGCATTGTGGAGAATTTTTAAAGTCGGATTTTTAATGTTGGAGCCAAGACCCCCAAGCACGATTGCAGTAGGTCTTATTTGGTCCACTCCGTAGATGGTTTATTATAATTACTTATCTTGAAAACCATCCGTGTCATATATGTGTTGATTTCCAACACATACAAGTTTTACTACAGCTCTTCTGAGGTCAAAGAAAACCACATCCCACACAAAATATACCAAATAGCACTTCTTACTTATGTTAAATGATAACTGAAAATTTTGTGGAATTCAATAACTGTTTTTTGTTTTTGTCTTACCTTGAATACTCAATTGAATATTAAATTTATTTGGTCAGAATATTTGTGAAGGTAGTGGGACAAGGTGGTAGAATAACGGTTAGGGTTAAACAGAACTGACAAGTACAAATATTTCGTGGTTTTCAATGATTAAAAACAATTAGTTGTTAATGAATAAAATTTTTTAAATCGCAATTGCTTCTTTTTTATTGGTTTTCCTTTTTGTGCCCCGTTTGAATTTCGAATTTAAGTTATAATTATTTAATTGGTGATCATTAAACATTTTGAATATATGTACGTATGTTCTAGCAGTGTTCGTGGGAATATTCCTGAATTCCTGAAATATTCAAAAATGCCGACTCTTCGACACATCAATCATTACTTGATGGGTAGCTCGAAGAAGTATATAAAGGATAATTAAATTCTAAAATTAAAGGAAGAATTTAAACTGCAAAGAATAAATTCTTTCCCAAATTTTTTTTGCAAAGAATAAATTCTTTCTCCGAATTTATTAACAAAAATGTTAAAAATAATTATCGTTATATAAAAACAAGTAAGAACGTTAACTCCGGTATCGTCGAAGGTCATCCACTCTATAATCGTGATATAAATTTATAACTTCAATGCATTAATCCGTGAGTAGGCCACGCCCATTTCCCACAATTTCCAGAATGACATTATTATTTCTCGTATAAAACTTCATTTTATTATTTCCAATTGTTTAAGAGGTATCGCAATATTCACCTTAATATCTTATGCCGTTCCAAAAATATTCGATTTTAAACACTCCGCGGTATAAAAAGTTATAGTGATTTTGGAAGACAGATGGACAGGGGGAGAGACGGACAGACTGACAGAGAGAAAGGATCGAAAAGACGGACCCATGAGGTGAATCTGAGCAAGAATATGTGTAAATTTCTATACCTGCCACCCACTTTATACCTCCTTTAGTGAGTTACAAACGGAGGAGCAAAGTCATTACACCCTTCGCCCTTTGAATGTAGCGTACAAAAGCAGAAATATTAATTTGTAGTAGGTTCATCAAAAATAAAAAAAAAAATAAAAAAAAGAAGCAGTTTAAATTGCAATTCTTGTTTTTCTAAAAAAATATTACTCCTTGCAAAAAATAAAATTGAAATAAATAATAAAATAGTAAAATAAAAGTAGCGTCGGAACATCGAGAGCATTATCTTAAGCCGCCCCTCGTTACGTTTTTAGTGTGTGAGAATAATCCGAAAAAGATAAAAATGTTTTTGCTTGAATTTATCTAGAACTGGTTTGATCTACTCATAGTTCAGAGGTTAAAATTATTTATTGCTTTTGATGTTAACTAGGTTTTTTTTGCTTTTTTTTGTATTATTTTAATTTTTCATATTGCTAATGACGTGCAATAATTATTATTTTATTAATTTGCTGCTTCGTTTCGTTAATAGCGATAATTTTTGTTAATTCCTTTGAAAGTCTCTTCTACGGCGATTCTCTACAGAGTAATTAAATATTATGACCGTTAAAGTGTTGTATTGTTTATACGATAAAAAAATTATTATTGTAAAATTTTTTTCGTATACCGGAAATTTTATTTACAATTATCAACACTATTAAGACAATGAATTAGAATCAGAAAATGAAATTGAACGAAACGAACAAAAAGAAATGAAATCAGATACATTTTTTTCAATTTGATTTAGTTTTCTTTTAAATCATTTGGATTTAATTCATAATGATTAAAATGTCTGATTGAATTTTAAATAATGAAGATCTATTGAAAAATAATTCCTGATCTTATTGTTGTCGTTGTTGCGCGCTTCTTTTCTATTCCTCCTCTTCTGTCATGCTAATTAAGGTAAGCAAATATCAAAAGGAACAAATTCAATTGTTTGAACAAAATTTGTAAAGCGTCTACTCAAAGATTCTTGAAAATTCGAAACGTGTCGCTAATAATTCTTTATTGTGCGACCTTGGCCACAAACAAACATTCCTTTCCATGAAGATCACATCATTTGTAAACATTGACAAATGCCTTGACAAAAACACTGATAAATATGTGGATGTTAGCATAGGTTATACCCATATCCGTGGACTATATTGTAGACTAACATCACTGAATTGTTGAAACAGAAGTGATTTCCGTACTTTATTACTAGGTGTTGCAATTGAAGGTCTATTGAAATCATATATAATCACTTTTCATTAAACGGCCTTAACAGATTTGCCGCAATTTCTACAATTTCTTTCTAATTTGGTTATAACTCGTCAATACATAGGCAATAGTTTAAATAAATTGGGGAAAAATAGTGGCAATTCGTAAAATTCAGCATTGTAGCTTTAGCTTTTCATGTAGCTTTTAATGGAACAGAGAAAGATTAGTTGATTGGGCAGGCCACAAAAAGATTGTATATAAAAAAACAATTTCAACTTCTCCCGTCTGGATAGCTTTAGTGTAGTTGAGCTTTATTCAATTTGCTCCAGTCATCGCACGTAAACTATTATGTTTATATGAATACTGTGCAATCACCTCTTACCTACCTGATAAAATCATAGCCTAAAACGCTGCAATATATTATTTTGTAATGAAAATCTTGAAGAAGTGCTCATGTTGCAGCGTTGCCAACGATTGAAACTTAGATTTATATTAAAAGCGTACATAAAAATGAAGACGACAAATTAATTTACGACGCAAGTGTAATAAAATAAGGAACATACTTAATATTCAATACTGCCTACGTTGAACACATTTCCAAATTGTCTTTTAAGAAATCGAAAATGTTAAAGTGCAACGAGACAATTTATCACCCCGGCAGAAGAGAATCAAAGTGAAATTATATTTAAATTCTAAGAAAGTAGTTTTGATTAATATAAAATTTTATTTCATTTTAAAGAAAAATTTAAAGATGACTGATCGAAATGAGAGAATGATTAAAAACTTAATAAAATTGGATTGAGAGCAAATTTGTTTTAAAAAATTTAAACTAAAAAATATATGGCCAGCGAAATTCTCTAGAGGCGTAATATTTAAATGAACATGTTCACTGTAAAATGACGTATGAGCATTCAAATTATTCTTCAGCAATTTCGCAGCCCGTACTTAACGATTTACTAAGTAGTAAATAAATTGCAAAACTTTTCCTGACGCCTTGAATTGAACAAATAACGGCGGCGTCATTTGTTTAGGATTGTCACATTAATCATAGCTTTTCCCTTTATTACACTTACCGTTTTTCATTTGTTTTACAGGGTGTAAAGTATTAAATATAGTTTATTTCAGTTCAACCATGCATTTGTTTGCCCGGAATCAATAGATAATTTTTTCATATTTCATTAAGAAAATTTATTGTTTACAGACATTCATAAAAGTCTTGATAATGCGAAAAAAATTCTTATTGATTAATTCTCCGAAACTTGAGAGGAACTCTTTTAAATCAACAATGTAAAACCGCAATTAAATAATAAATAGTGACATGCATGCAATACAATTGTTCTTCTTCTTCTGATATATTGTGGCATTGAAATGTCACGTACCTGTCAGCATGTCACGTGAATGAATGAGAAGTGGTTGCCCTCTACCTCTGCTAGTAGGAATATGTTACTCCTACTGCTACCAGAATTGCGAATGTGTTCATAAATATACCGTAAAGGTAGATGAGAAAGACTAATGTTTGTTATAATAAAAGTTTCTGTAAACATCTCATTTATAGGATACGAATTTCAATAAAATCTAAAAATTTCATCATATCTAAACATTCAGACCATAGAGTACATCAACACTTCAGCGTTTATAGTTTTGACCATCCCTTTTCATCGCTTGCTTTCCATCCCAATATCATTTCATGTTATTTTTCAGACGAATTCGAAAAAAAACGTAGAAAGATCTTATAATTAAAATTAGTTTTATGTAATTTGCACACATGTCCGATATAAGTCTATTAAAGCCTTCGAAATTTTAAAACTAAATTTAAACCGTATGCGTAAAGTCTTAAAATTGTAAAATGCATGTATGTATAAGTGCCTTAAAGGCACGATTATATATTTATTAATTAAATGAGGCCTATACTAAAAAAGTTTCTTATGTTTGCCATGCGTTTTATATTAGTTTTTAAACATACTTAATAACAAAATAATACTAGCAAGATAATTAGAGGCGAACATCAAAATGAAGGTAAATTTTTTCTTTGAAATTAAAATTGAAAATCGGCTTAGATTAAAATAAATTTTTCCATTTTATGGATTGTCATTCATTTCTATTTTACTGGTTCAATAAAAAAATTTTGGAAGAAAGAGAGTGGTTGAGGATGCTTTACGGTATATTACTCGATAAAAAACCACAACAATTCTTTTGTTTACAATGAATTGATTATAATATTTGCAACCGTAATGAAAAAACAGAAGCGACAATGATTATCATATACGAAGATGATGATTATGATAACAATAGTGGATAAAATAAAATAATAAAAGTGATCGTAATAGTCACAAATAGTCATTGTATTAATTATTATATTTTCTTGGTTCCTTGGTTGAGACATACACGAAGCTGTTAATACTTACAATGCCGTTGTTAAACTGAATCATTAAGCTTTTTTTATAAACGGTGAATCGCTGATTCTGAAGTAGTTGAAGTGGTCACGCATCTTTCTTTCCTTGTATACTTTCTTTCTTCTGTTTTCTTTACCTTTACGTTATTCACTTTCCCACTTCTTGTGCATGTGATTTCTCCTCCGATCACCTCCTTACCTGCCCTCCTCCCCACTGTCTTCAATAGTAATTTTTTACTTCTTTCTTTTACCTCTTTAACGGTCGTTATCGGTTACCATAAAATGTTTTAGCCAACGGATTTCTGAACCATTTCTGTACGAAAGCCCGTGAAAGTTGGAAATTCTTTAAGAAAGAGGAAAATCCAGTACGCGCAGTGCATTCAAAGAAAGAGCTCCAACATTGAACGAAAGCAACGGTCACGTCATGAGCATTTACGAAACGGACTACAAATTCCCCGAAGGTTCTTAAATGTTGTATAAAAGAGTCTTTTACTTGACCTGTTATTTTATGATTTAGAACATTTTCTGATAATTAATGTAATTTTTGTGGTTCATACGGTTACGCTCATTGCAGTTCTCCATGTTTATTTCTGTGATTTAAAAAAATTTTTTTTTAAAAAAGTGAAATTTTTTCATTAAATTTCTTCGGTTAGTGTTTGTGAAATTATTTGTTGTTATTGTTGTGATTGTTATTGTTGTTATTGCTTTTGTTGTCACTATAGCCGAAATTACTTTCGCACTTTTCGACGTCTCTCACACGACTCTCCCTCTCCCGAAAAATTATCAAAAAATGTGCGAAATAATTATTTAAACAAACGAAAGAGAAAAATTTAACTGAAAACACATATTATCGGCAACACCTCGAAATAAAACACTTTATATTTTTTTTCAACGAAAACGAAAGAAAGCAAAAACGTCTTCGAAGGCATCACCGTCGTCGTTTTCATCGTCATTCTTCTACTTTCATTTTTTCGGTCTTACCAAAATCGTACGGATAATTTAAAAAATGTTTAAAACAGTTATCGTTTTATTAGTATTCAGTGTGATCAATTTCGTCCTGGCAGAACAGCGTAAGTTTAATTTATTATGTTTTAGAAAGTGATTAGAAATTATATTATAATATTTAAAATATAAATACAAAATAAAAAAAATTAATATATATATATATATATATATATATATATAATTTAAAATATAAATAATGAGTAATTATTACTCTTAAGGATCACATTTCCACGGAGTACATTTCTTAACTGACTTTTATAGCATGGCAAAATTAAGTAATTTCTTCGAATAGAAAATTAGCGATAAAAACTAATAAGTATTTAAATAAACTAATACATACTAATAAGTATATAAATGTTCAAAATAATTTTTCAATTGAAAAAATTATTCGTAAATTGAAATGCGAGAACGTTATCAAAAATTACTGCGAATAATTTTGTTAGTACACTGTAAGAAGCTCGTAAAGAATTTTAGTCAATACCTTCCAAAGTAATGTTTTTATTCACCAATACATCTAAAAAATGATCTCTTCAATGATCGGAAGCATTTCTTGAGATTGGCTCTTTTCGGAAATACATTGAGCCACTTTGTCGTGTCTCCAAAATCGAAAATGTTTTCAAAAATATATCTTTTCCAGAATAGTTTAGTTTACATAAAAGTTTTATTAACTCATTATGTCACAAATATTATAAGATTTCATCTGTCATAACCGCTGATAGGATTTTTTGACTGATAAACGCACTTTACTACGATTCAGTGAATCGAATTATTTGTTGGAATTATATCGAATTATTTCAGAAACTGGCAAAGGAGTTCCTTTCAAACATAAATATATTTTAAATTTACATCCAATTATTATTTCCAATAATTATTTTTTCCAATAAGTTTAAAACCCCGTTTGTAACGATTGTCATTCTCAAAGGATCTCCAATAGACAACAAACACACCTTACTTCACAATAAAAATCTAAAAAAATTTATTAAAATCTTCAACATAATAATTTCGTTCTGGTAAGAATTTGCAATGAAGAACGGTTTAGAGATAAAGAAGGATATATTAAACACTACAACCAAAATGTACGGTGGCTATTTTTAACCAGTACAATAATTAATTACTTAAATTCATTATAAATATAAGTAAATAAAAAGAAATTCTCAATTGAAAAAATTACTCAAAACAAACAAATTATTGTAAATAATCGTAAAAAGTAAAAAATCAAGTAATAAACTGAAATTAGCGAGAATAATATGGCAATTAAATTTTATAAAATTTTATTCAAATCTATGAACTCTAGAAGGTTTTTGCAACGTTTCAGTGTTACGATTACGTTTGAGATTACGTGTTTACGATTACGTTTGAGAAAATAAAACAAAGTGACAAAGTGTTAAAAACAATTAAAATTATTAATGATGATGTAAAATATAATGTGTTGAATTCATGAACTTAATGATGTTGACAAATCTCTGAAAAAGTTTAACGGGTACTAATCAGCAACTGATAGAACGTTACAGGACTAATCGACAGACAATATTTAAGCGTTATTAGTTGCTAACACTGCAATAATTAATTTTAACTGATTCTGATTTTTTCTGTTGTTTTTACAGACTGCATAATAAAACTAAACTTAATTATATACTTCTATATATTTATGAGATTCCACAGAGGCTTATTCTCTTCCAGAGACGTCATTTTATTGCTTTCAAAGACTTTTAAAATGTTAAAAGAAAGAAAACAAAAGCAAAAACCTTTAAACCTATTTTCAACCTTCTGTCAAAGAACATAAACAGAGAAATAAAAAAATGGAAATTATAGTTAAATAAATTTCTTTATTGTTTCTTCATAAACGAATAAGAGTTTTACATATTATTTCAATTGTCGAATATCATTTGATGTCTTAACTGGTTTCAAACTTTACTAGGAACGTTATTAAAAAGACAATAAATTTTGTCATTATTCTCACTAAACAAACATTTCAAGAAAGAATATCATATTTTTAATATTAATGAATTTTTTAACAATTCTTTCGGAAAGAGCAATTTAATAATTACACGAAATATTAGCTCATATTTTTCTTTAATTTTTTTTGTAACAAAATATCAACGACGTAATGCCGAATGACAAGATCTCAAACGAAAAAATTCCAAAACGATGGAAGCTCGAAACGACAAAATCAAGGAATCACGAATGGCCAAACCACAAAACGAAAATTCCAAACCACAAAAAATCGAAAATTTTTCGAAGCAGAGAAATTGTATGGAAAATCGGTCTTTATAAAAAATCTATCTCTTTCAGAGTGAAGAAAATATGTATTAAAGATCAATAGGGTTAAATAATGATTGGTTAATCAAAAATTCTTAGCTTTTAAAGGAAATGAAATAAATATGAAATTTGTTTATGATCGAAAAGAACTGGAAAAGCTTTAAAGAATTCAATTTGGATTAATATTCTTATATAAATAGATTTAATAAATTGAATTTAAAATTTTGCAGCTTATTACCTCGATCGGTGTCCACGCAATGAAGAAATTATTAATGAATGTCTACGAGAAAGCGGCAACAAATTAGTCCATTATTTGCGTCAGGGCATACCCGAGCTTGAAATATATGACGTGAGTAAAGTCTTATCCCCTAGAGGATTTACTGGTATCACTGGAAGAGATAAGAGAGAAATAAGTGTGGAGATAACATTGAATTAAATAACAATAATTTTGATATCCTTAGTATCTTGATTTGCTTTTTAATCATCTAAAGCAATTTCCAATAAATCTAATTCTTATTCTCATCGTGTTTTTCGCAAACCATAGATCGAACCCGTGAATATCGATGAAATCGGTATTGTTCTGGGTAGTGGTCCAGATGGTTATCGAGCTCTCTTTCGCAACATTCAAGCGTACGGCGTCGGCAACATCACGGTGACCAATGTACGGTAAGTGAGTTTATATGAACGTAAACGTATAGTCGTAATTTAGTCAGGTAAATTCATCGCACAACTCATTCGGATTTTTTCTCGTGATGAATAGCTTTTGTTGAATGATTAATGCAATTTCATTATTCAATGAATGTCGCAGCAATTAATTGGTATGATGTGCGTGTTTGACTTATTTTGATGACCTGTTTTAAAACTATCTTTAACGGCTTTAATGCTGTTTACGCTTATGCGCGACTTTTCTATTCTACTCTCACCGGACTTTTGTTATTGATATTTAACCAAGCAACAACGTTACCCAACACTATTGATCAGACTAATCATTCATTTAAGGAATATGATGAATTATTTCAAAAGTTCTTTGAAAATCACTTTTCGAAATTCCCGACATGGTTACAAAACGATGTATTTTCAGATTATTTTCAAATCGCTTTTTGGGCCAAATTAATACTTGTTTTTGTGGGTATGGCACAAACTCTGGCAAAACACAAAAATCATCTGCTTTTATTATGTCTGCTACTTGAATGTAACTGCTTGAATTTTCAAACACTTGCCACAAGTTTCGTCTTTGAAGCAATGTTTTTTAAAGAACTTCAGATTCATTGGTTGTGGTTTAGACTTTTGCTATAGAACAGAATTAATGCTTGTTTAAAAAAGCGCTAACCGGGTCCGATTTGACCGAACGATTAGATCCAAGTGCTTCGAGCCTTGTCTCCGTCGCTATTCTTCAATACCGACCTTAATAACGAGTTTAATCATTAGTGTTATAATTTTCGTTTTTTTTTGATAACAAAAGATTGTAAAATACCAATAAAAACTTTTAAGACTTTGGATTTTTGAACCCTCATCTCTTGTGCTGAAATCCACGGTTTTAGAAAATCTTTCGAATTATTCTTTTTAAAATTAAATAATTCTAGAAAATTATAGAAATAGTTACAACTAAATGTATTTAATAATCATTATAATATTAATATTAATATTAATATTTTATTATAATATTAATATTTTTTCTAAACATTCTCAGAAAACAATAATATCCTTTCGTAATGAGAACGTTACTCCGACAGTGAAATATTCTCTCTTACAATTTTTTTTCTGTTTTAGTAGGCTTGCGTTGTTTTCCCAAAGAGAATACGTTCAATATGTATTCATATTGAACGTATTCTCTTTGGGAAAACAACGCAAGCCTACTAAAACAGTAAGCCTACAGTAAGTCTAATTTCTCCAATGATCTTTATTAACCTCGAACTAAAGTGTCATGTTTTTTTTCGAATTAATTTATTGATGTTAAGTTTTTTTAAAAGAAATCTAATTACTTCAACTAAATATTTTTATTTTATGCTGATCTTATGATTACACCTCTTTAATCTTTCAACCCCAATGTTTATGAAAATAAATGATCCCATCTTTAAATGCTTTCATTAAGATAATGTTAAAATATTATTAATCGTCTCGTAATTTTTGTTTTTCTCTAATTCCTTCTCGATGAATTGCAAAACTAGACGAAATCGTTAGTACTTAGAAGTCAAAGTGTTTGACATTTAATCCGTTTTACGAGTTTATAATTCGTTACATAACTAGATAGTACTTTATTAGTTTATATCTGTCAACGCGACGATGTCTCAACGATCATATAATTCATAAACCGTAAAACAGAAGCTGACATTCATACTAGTGCGTCGTTACGGTCCATCAAACAGCTATTTTCGTCACTTGGCAATTGCCAATTATCAATCGAACTGTGTTGATCAACCTCGTACGTGTGGACGACGTTTATATTCGCATACCATTTGTCAAGACTCACAAAATGAAAACTTGGCGTTCGTTAAAGAAACAGCGCCCAATAAACACCATCGTGACATCGAGACGATACAAGTTTAGCCAACACGCTTAGAACGCCAAGAAAAACAACTCCTCTCAAGCAGTCGGCTGGTGAGACTGCCTTATTTGTGGCGACCTCTGCCGTTACAAGTTTTACTAGTTTTTCTTCTGTTTTTCTTTTGGCTAATCGTTTTCTTTCTGTTTGGGTTTCTTTTTAGTTCTATGCTTTTAAATAAGTTGTTTTTTTTCTTCAATTCTGTTATGCGTTTCAATGCTTGAGGAAAAAAAGTAATGGTAAACGAAAAAGGTAAAGAAGGAAAAAAAACAAGAAAAATCGAAATACAGTTTGGTCTTTTATTATGTTTTATATACGGTTTTTGTCGCGTGTCGTCAAGCTTACAATAAAAAACCAATCATTTTTGTACGACACGATTAGAAACGAAAAGCAACAACAATTACAATCTTGTCGTTTTTTATCAGGTTTCTGCGTTTGGTTTTGTTGGTAACAATGATGATGATAATAATGATTATAATGGTAGTGTTTAATGGATTTTCAAGGCTTCAATATATTTTCAGTGTTTTTTTTAAATGTTTTTCAAAATATATTTTCCTTTATTTTCATGGCATTCAAGAATTTTCCTCTTTTTATTTTGATTTCCTTCTGTTTCGTAATAATAATAATGACTAAAATTCATATATTTGTATTTCGTTTTTTTGCAAATAATGATCAAGAACAACAACAACCAAAGGTTGAGGTTAATGTGTGGTTGACACAATTATTCATTCATGCCTCAGACTTGATTGCATATCGGTGGACGGTTTGCCTGGCATTAAGTTTTAATTTAAAAACTCATCAGCAAATCGTTTCAATTTGACTTGTCGGGATTACAAGGATTTTTTGTGAATGAATTCTTGATTTTAACAAAAAATACTGAATGACTGGAAATGATATCTGACGATCTCGTTGATTAGTTGAAAACCTGCAGCTATTTTTTGATTTTTGGATCTAGCATCTAAAATTTAAGTACAGACAAATTTTATAAAAGAAGACAAATTAATTACGATTAATTTAACTTTTTTAAAGTAATTTAATTTTTGCTTCATTTCAATTATATCTTATATCAATATTTTATTAATAGGTCCGACTTAGAAACATTGCAATTTCAAATGACTTGCGAAATTCCCCGAATCAAAGTTCGGGCACAATATCGTTCGTCGGGCGTATTGATTTTGGTAAAAGCTTCTGGAGCGGGTGATTATTGGGGCGAATATGGTGAGTATTGATGATGATGATGATGATGATGATGATGATATTGATAATAAAAAAATTGTTCCCTCTGTCTTGCATTCTACAGAAGGTGTCAAGGCCAAAATCTACTTCCGAGCCAACGCTACTGAGGGTGAAGATGGGCAGACGTATTTAATGACTGATGAGGTTAAAATGGATTTCAATGTGAAGAATATCGAGATGGGCGTCGACAATATTGCTAACGGCAATTCTGTAATACGTAAGCAATTAAGAAATTTAATATTTATTTTAATACCGAATTAATTAACAATTATTTTGCTTCATTGAAACATTTCAGAGGCTGCTCTGAATTTGTTTATCAATTCGAATGCTCAAGATTTACTTAAAGAAATGAAACCGGCTTTACGTGGTAAATTAACGATGGTCATACGCACATTTATGGATCATTTATTCGCCAGAATTCCATTGGATGAATGGATTGATCTGAATTGAGTGAAAAAGCGATAACAGAAGAATGAATTTTTGGACAGTTTATAAAGTTTTCAATGAAATTGTTGATAATTGAAAAATTATTATAATCTAGAAAATAATTTAAATAATGTATTTAAGTCAATATTTTACAAAGATTTAGTTTAAAGTCGAATCGACTTGATTAAGATAAATAATTTTAAAAAACCTTTTGAAATATAGAATTATATTTTTAATACATTTAATCGTTTAATTCATTTATGTTGACAAACTGTATTTATTAGTGAAAGTTTTTATTTATAGAAAAATCTATTGCAGTAATTATTGAATAAATAATCTATGAACGAAGTCATCGAACGAAAATTATCATTAAATATATTTAGTAGATTTTAAAATGATTAAAACAGATTTAATTTAAAATCCAAAAAAGGAATTTTCCAAAAAAAGGAATTTTGTAGAAAACGGAAAAATTTTGTTTTGCCTTTTTCCTTTATATTTATGCCCCAACAATATGTAAAATAGATATTATAAACTCATAGTTCGCAGATCCTAACCCATTGCAATGATATCCATTGAATATTAAGCTCGAAGATCATCATATGTAAAATTGCTTACAAATCTTTATAAATACATCCAACAGCTCAATATCGACGGCTTGGGCCCAGGATAATGGATAATTCTATAAATTTAATTAGTGTTATCGGTTTATTCTATGAGCGACATTATAATTTGCAAATAATTTATAAACCATAAATCTTAGCTTTTCGAACTTTAGCCGCAGATAATTAAAGGTTTGCATTATGTCCACGAATATCGGACTTATATCATTCAGTGCATGAATTTGCTTCTTTTCTTTAAAAACAGGTTAGACACTAATTACCTTGAGGCAATAAAAACAAAATAATAATTTGAATTTTTTATTGATGTTTTAAGAAAATTAGTACTTCTTAGAGATGCTCGGATTTGATGATTATACGTAATTGTTATTAACAATCTTTACGTAAAGTAATTCATACGTGGAAAGGATCGTATATGTACGATTCAGGGAGGTGCAATGCATTTTGGTATTCCTTTAAAATTTCGAAAGTATAGTAATGAGAAAGAAAGAAACAAACGACGAAAAGAAAGATGATTGCAAACAGAAGAAGAACATGATGACTATTATTAACCTTTATGAGTTAATATCAGTAATTTTTTCGAACACGCTAATTTTAGGCTTTCTATTTTGGGAACGATACTCGTAAGAGGATGTAAATTAGCCTCCCTTAAGGGTGAGGGCTACAATGATTGTCAGTCTCGTAGCAATTTGTTTATGCAAGCACCAATTAAATTTGTTAAAATCGACAAACAGTACACGAGAGATTGAGTGGCATGCAAATACTCGTAGAGAATGAATAACCGATCGACGACCTATTGCCTAAACAAGTAAGAACGCTAACTTTGGCCTGGCTGAAGTTTATGTACCCTACACTCGTAATATAAATTGATAGTCTGATCGTAATAATCTGCCGGCGGTTATCGTAATAAAGCGCCCTTTTTAATATTAGTAATCTACTAGATCATCTCCAATAAAAATTTTGTCGAAAAAGCCCACGCATGATATAGGCGTGCCCTGCCTATTTATATGGAGCGATAATATGTAATGCAAACATTTCGTCTATAAAATTCTATCTCGAAAACGTAAGTAGAAACTGAAAACTCGGCCTTTAAAAGGCTATTTTGTATAAAAGGTAGACGAGACACTTTTCCGATTTATGTCATTTTCAATCCCAAACAGCCTATTATAACCATGAATACATGTGCAAATTTCATGTCGATATCTCCCTCCGTGACCTCCACAGATAGACAGATAGACTGTCAGTCGACGGATGGAATACTCAGGAGGTTATTCTGAGCTGGGCTATATATACTTTTTTATTCCCGCCACACATCTTTTAATGTCTTGCAAACGGAAGAAATAAGTGAATATATTCGATTCCTTCGGGTGTAGGGTATAGAGAATAAAAAAAGAGTTCATTCATGGAACTAGACAATCAATAATTAGTTTTGGTTGAATCAATTATAAATTCATTTGGGAAATTTGTGACCAGTTAGTGACTGGTTTAGAGAACATTTTGCATATTACTCGTGGAAACTTATCTAATTTTCATATATAATTGTTTATTATTAATTAATTTGTTCAATTATGCGTAATTATTTATCTGAGGAAATTATAAAATACACACAGTGAATTTTTATCGACATCGAATTGTATCGACATATCGACATAACATTTAAATATATGTCTTTAATAATTCTTACAATTCATAGTAATAACTAATGAAATCATTTTATTATTTCGAATTATTGAGTTTACACAGAAATGAGATCGTGTAAGAACAAACGGCGGAATTTTTCCTGTGCTAATTAAGTCAGATTATCATTATCGTTTGAATGGAGTTCAGCCTAACTGTATTCTTAGTTTTAGTAAGAACACTTGCAATCGATATGGGCGGTTAAGCGTGATTATTGCTTAAGTTCATTAACGACTTCATGAAAATCCTAGAAGAAATAAGCAATTTAAAGAAAACCAAAAGGTAATCCTGTTGAAACACTCTTTACATTAACATTACTTTGATATATGATAGACTTTCCTTACACAAATCTATTTGTGCATTTGTGTTAAGTAACGTCTATTCACAAACCCATATTTCCATAGTATTTAGAGATCCTGTTATTTATATAATTGAGGTAAATCAAATACACCGGTGCCGTCCTTAAATGCATTCAAGACATGAATCAGTGACTAAGTACAAAAATGAACACTACTTAATACTACTAGATATTGAAGCATAATGTATTCAATAAAGCCAAAATCGTTTAAATTATTTAAACTTTTTAATATGTTATCGATACAAAAATTTGCAGGAATATTCACCGTTATAATAGCATAATAGTTTCTTTAGGATTGAAAATAAGCAAAATCGGCTCAGTTCCACGCCTACGTTTTTATGAAATAATTTTGAAAATATTTTCAGCCTCTATTGAAAAGATTTAAGCAGAAATTTTATAAATGAGAGATGGCAGTATTGGATAAATCTACAAGAAGCCTGGCCTGGTCTGGCACTCCCACCTCCATACTGTGTGAGCCACATCGTCCAGGCCAAATTAACATTCTTACTAATTATTCTTAAAAATTCAACATTGACCAAACCAAAATCTGTTTGAAAAAGTAGAAGTTTCTGACTTAAGTGAGTCTCAAAATTTATTATTTTAATAAGAATTTAATAAGAATTTTAATAACAGAAGTAATAATAATAATAATGAAATTAATAAAATAATAAAAAAAATTTAGCGTTTACTGAACTTTTTTTTATTTAATAATTTGTTAATTATATAATCCTAGATGTAACATTTAAAGATGATGCCTAAATGTGATGATTTTTCTTGATTGTCTAATTACGTGCTTAATTATTTTTCTAATTCTCGTCGATTGCATGTATTAAATTTTGTCGCTTATCAAGTAATTAATGAGACAGATATGTCAACAATAACTGAAAAAGCAGCAATAATTGTGACAAGCGGATGGATGGATAACACGAGTGAAATAACTCCGTTCTGGCTGACAAAATAATACGCTTTTTTATGATAAATTCATTCCAACAATCCCAACTGATATCAATTTGAGGGAGTTGCCAACGAGTTTATTCCCTTAATCAATTTTTTCCTTATAAACTTCAATAACTGTACTACACCTGAATGATTTTCGGAGCGGATGCATATATGCGATATATGACACTCTCGATTTTATCAAGCACCATTTGCGGATCTGTTAAATTTAGGGTTAGGTGTGATACTTTCCCAGAAAATTGTCTCTTATTCGTATTTCGCATAAAATATTAATGTTAAACTGATTTTTTTCAAACAAGTATGGTTTTATACAAACTTATCATTCAAACCTCTTTCTTCGAAAAGTAATTTTAATGTTGAAAATTTAATTTCATTCTGTCATATCTAGTTAAAATATATTCTCGATACACCAACACCGAGATGATATATTAAAAATTACTCCGAGTCTCTTCAGAACATGTGGAAGTATTCACCACTCGCCACTTTTTCTCGCATTTGTTTTACATACAATTTTCCCCACTTTCATAACTACGTTACCATCTAAATATTACACTAATACTTTAAAAAATTAATATTATTTATTTATATTTAAATTAATATTTATATTAATATTATTTTTTAAATAAGCAAATGTAAGTAGAAATACGTTTAAGATTATACTTTTTCAACTTCATCGTTAATAGTCATGTATTAAAATTTTACTTGAGCCGTGTTAAAAAAAACATGAAAAATAAGTAAATAAATAAATACTCATATTGTCTTGATACTAAATATGTAACATGTTTGTTTTGGACATCTTATTATCTTAACGTGCTTGTTTTAGAAGATGTTTTTGTAGATCGATTATTACTAAAACTGTTAAGATAAAAATGCACGAATTTTTTCCCTTTTTTTTTGCAACAAATCTAATTTGTACAAGAATTTAGTGAATTATGTTTTTTAAATAATAATACCTTTGCATCATTTATATGTATTTTACAGTAAGGTTTATGTCGGGGCATAAAAAATTGGCAGCTCCAGAAGAGATTGATTAAAGATATTAATAAAAAATGTTTTCATTCATAATAAGTTTTCATTTCAAAAAACTAAAATTCTCTTATTCTTTTATGATTGTAACCGCTTACTTTATCTTCTTCTTGACTTTTTTTATTGAAATCTTTGCCGCGTATAGTCAGTCCAGGCGGCCGATTCTACTGAAAGATGTGTGAGAGCACAAGCATTCTCTACGTGCATTTCTTGCAGCAAATTCGACCTAAACGAACGCGTTGATTTCAAGCGTAGTTGTTTCACTCCAAGAATTTTGAACGCTGCTTTTAAACGATTCTGTTTTGCTTTTTTTTAATTACACGAGTTCAACTGCAATTGCTTTAACTCTCGTAACATGCTTAAAATATATATTGTCTTTTTTCTCTTAGATTTTGCTTATCACCGACGATTCATGTTTCTATAAAATATCGTTGCAGTCATTCGAATAGATTCAGTTGGTTTGTGCTTTTAGAACGATTTGTTGTTTGAAACTGAAAACCAATATTTAGAATTATTGGTTGAATTTGTTGTTTTTCCTTTTTTTCTTTTTTGAACTTAACAAATTAGTTTTAAGAGTGCCAAAGTATTTTTGTGATATTTTAAAAAATTTTTAAGAATATTTTTTTAAATCGAGCGAAACGAATCATTAATTGGATCGAGTGAATGGAGAGTTAAAAAATAAAACCAAAAAAGAAATAATTGCTTACAAAAAATAGAATTGATTTCATAAAACCATTGAAAAATAAGAAATTATAAAGAAAACAGATTTTATAATCACAATTTATTTGCACACAGAGAATTACCCTTTTAAAGAAAGAAAATACTGAAATCATAAAACGTTTTCAATAAAGGACTCAAAGTAATTAATAACGAAATTAATACACTCACAACTGACGGTGAAATAAACGGTAATTTTTGAAATAATTTACTAAATATTGTTTTTTGAAGGAATAATAATTAATCGGTCTTGGAATACTGTTGATGATTTATTTCAAAAATGTCTTCAAAAGCCTTTTGTTTTTTCATATAAAAATTAACCAATCAAACCCATAAGAGATTTGTGGAATTTTCTGAACTAATTTTTTATCTTGATATTTGTTGATTTTTTCGACAGGGTTGGATGTTGATAAAATTTGGAACGATTTTCCGTCATCCCTAGTCAACTTTGGTTTGTAGACATTTTTTATCATTTCCCGTCACGACGCATGTAAATTGTTTTATTTCAAAATTTCGGATGGCGCTGATAACTTTCGTTTATATTCGCAAATGATTATTGCGCAATGGTTTTTTAAATAGCAATAAAAATCTAATAATCATTAATCGTGTCTCATACATAAATTAATCTTGGCCGAATCTTGATACAAGAGACAAATGACAAATTTCATTTTCTTCTTTAAAAAGTTGATAAATTTTCAGTGGAATTTTTTGCATAGAACAATAAATAATAATGAAGTTTACAAATAATTTTCTTGAATGTTAAATGAATTTAATTAATTCATCGTCATCGTGTTAGGCCTTGGAACAAATTTCTTTGATTTTTTGTAAAAATTTGTTTTAGAAACAAATCAAATTTCATTATGTGTGATTTTTAGAGTTCTTTTTTGTTGAAGAAATCGATGAGGTTTTCGTTGACTTCAACTGAGTTAATGTATATTTTTCAATTTATTAATTATGATTAATTAGTTTAATAAAATATATTGAAGCATTCAAGAATGAATACTAAGTGTATGATATGAGTCAAAATATTTCAAAGATGATAAACGTATAAAGATGATAAAGAACCGCCCTATAGAGGATTTCATTTTTGTCAGGAGATATCATTCCTCCAAATACTTTTTCAGTTGTTCGACCGTCGCGAATTGTGTTTTAAGAAATGAAACACTATTACTAAGAAAGAGAATTTGATATTCGGAGAAACAATTTATCTCTTCTTTCTAATCGCATGAAAAAATTACATTCGTATCGAAAAATAAATCAATTAGTTCCCAAAAAAGGGGCCACTTTTTCCAAAATAGTTAACGAGTTTTTACAAAAATTTGCCAAGTTTTACTAATACTACAAATGAATGTTCTAAATTTTTTCAAAACATTTTTCAATTTATAATATTTATTTTCTCCAGATAAAATTTGTGCAAAAATGAATTCCCAAATGATCGCATTACTATCGTGTATGGTTTCAATTATTTTGTTACGCTCAAGCGAAGCAAGAGATATTCGTAAGTACTTTTTAATAAATTTGTCTCCTCCTGATTACCGGTAACTCATAAGCAATTTTTTCTAAATAATCTACAGCAAATTTTATTAAAATCTGTAAACGCAATGATCCGAAATTAGATATTTGTGTGAAAAATAGCGTGCATAGTTTACGACCTCAATTGGAAAAGGGTATTGCTGAGTTGAAAATTCCCTCATTGGAACCTCTCGTGATTGGTGAATTGAATATTTTGGATGGAGGGGAAAATAGCCTTACTGCTAAAGTAAATAATTTGAAAATTTTCGGAGCATCAGATTTTGAAATTACTACGCTCAAGTAAGATATACTGAAATAAAGGGAATTTTATTAAAATAAAACATCTTATAGAAGGCTAAGATATCTGATGAAATGTTTTCCTTTGAAACCTTTTAATATTCATTTTCAGAGTATCGAATGATATAAAACATTTCGACTTCAATTTGAAACTTCCGTCTTTGAAAGGTTTTGGCGATTATGAAATATCGGGAAAGCTTCTTACTTTACCACTTTCGGGTAAAGGACCATTCCGGGGGAACTTTAGTGAGCATTATTGATCATTATCGCTAACAATTGTAAAACGTTACACAAAATTTATTTACATTTAATTTCATCCTTCACAGCTGATTTCTCCGCCGCAGTTAGCGTAACGCTTAATTTGGAGCAAGCGGAGAATGCGGAAAAGGTTTCGATAGACAAGTTGACGGTAAAAATTGGGCCCGGAAATGGCAAAATACGTCTAGAGAATCTCTTCAATGGCGAAAAAATTACTGGCAATACAGTCAATAAAATAATCAATGATAATTTCCAAATGTTCATGGCGGAATTACTGGGACCCATACAACGCGCTTTAGAGCAGAAGTTTACGAAAATTTCAACAAAAATTTTGGAGAACTTTACTTATAATGAATTGTTTCCTGCTGATTAGAATCGAAAGGATCAGTAATTAAAATTCTTTTCCTTTCATTTTGGGGAATAATTTTGTACTTGTTTTTTATTACTAATATTTCATAAGAAATACACAAAATTCATTGGAAGACGAAAAGTGTGCTTTTTGAGAAATAAATTTTTCTTCACAAATGCTTTTTTGCAAGGCTTATAGATATGAGTATATGTATCGTAATTTTACATTATGCAATAATAAGTACATCACTAAACGCTCTAGCGCATAAGAGAAGCATATCATACACATTATGTATACCATAATGTTTAAACAAAAATATCAGAGTTAAATTCGTTCATCCTTCTAGTCCGTTAAAAATTATAACACATTCATGCATGCAGGGCGTATTCGTAAGCCTCGCCCAATGAAAGTGTGTTATTACGCCAAACTTTTTAGGAAAGTTCAATTCTGAAGAAATTTGAGAACATCGGGAGCATTTGTTTTAATATTCTTTAGAGTGTTATCAATATTTACAGCTTGATTCGTTTGCAATTGAGAAAAGATACACCTCAGACAACCTGTGAAACTTTTGGGTATCTAGCCAAGTGTTCCTTCGGTATGAATCCTCTAAAGGAAGAGGATATCATTTACAAGAATGTGTTAGCCACGACGATGTAGCTTTAAAGAAAGCCTGATGAAATAAAAAACCTTTTATATGAAACTGGACACCGCACTTAATAAACAAATAAACAAAGTTATTATTACCAAAAATTAATACAAAATAAAAAATAAATAAAAAAAATAAAAAAAACAAATTATTTTATATATCTTATATTATTTATATTATTCTTCAAAACTGCCAATGATTTTGGTACCTTTCATGACGATAATAGTTGATAACTAACCTAGTCATTTTTTGGTCATTTTTGTGCTAGAACAAACTTATTAATATACAATATTTATTTACAATATTTATTATTTTTTATAACACCTCACACGCATAGCCGTTTAAGTTACCGTTGATAACGCACTGAAGCAGATAGCGGGAGCGGATTCCGACGCAGAATAAGCCCATAGTCCCTTTAGTCCTGTTTTTGTGGCTGTTTGTTTATTTGTCTTTCTATGGAAACACAAATAATTCACAAGACAAATTTGAGACATTAAATTCATTCATTAAAGTCACTAATAACTTTCATTTTCGTACGCATAAGAGATATAGAAAATCAGGAAGTTAATTTAAAATATGTTAACGAAGCGGAAATTTAGGATTAATCGGCTCAGAGTTTGCTCCATGTTTACTAGGAATCATTCGAGTAGTCGTCTTGTTCTCTAATCCAAGATTAATAGCTCAAAATTATGTGCTGAAAAGTTTCATAAATAGCAATAATTTAGTCAATAGAGCCCCGATTCCGTAGCTTCTAGTATTCGGGAGCGTACTGTTTACTCCCCTTCCATAACAAACTGTTTCATTGGCTTAATTTTCAATGTGAGAAGCTATATGATCGAAAAGAAAAGAAAAGAACTTGGAAGCATAGCAAAATCGTCACACTTCTGAAGTTCATTTAATTTCTTGCGATTTTAGCGGTGCATATCCTAAAGTCAAAGTATCCGTAGAACACTACAATAACCACAAAATGCAAAAAAGAAAACGAGGTAAGACCATGAAATTGATTTTTGTGACAGTAATTTTAAACAGTGTTACGATCTATATTTTTCCTTCTGGAAAATTAAAATGTTAAAGATCAAAAAATACTTTTATTTTCGATAACAAACGGGGGCGAACATTTAATTTTACTGCTCTAGCAAATTGAAATGTGTACGCTATTTTTGAATTTGTGTTATTCCTGTTAAAATGTAATTAATTGGTTTTTATAAACGTGTCGAAAATATTGGACACACCTCATATGATCTGCAATATAATTTAGATTATTTAATTTCTATTGTCGTATCATGGAATTGTATAAATATCGTGTAGAAGCGAAGATCTGAAATCATCCAGTGTTCAAAATTGCAGAGCTATTAAGCTAAATTTCTAACAAATTCAGGGTAAATTACAATTACAATTTCTCCTCTAAATTACAATTACAATTTCTCCTCTAAATTACAATTACAATTTCTCCTCTTTGGGAAATTGTTGGGAGAAACATGAGTTTGTTTTCTAATAACATCGATTAATAAAAAATTTGACAATTTTTTTTAAATGTACATAAATGTATTACATCTTTGTTTTAGTTTAATCCGTTTCAACATGAGATTTATTACTATTGCCGCGATCATAACTATTGGCGTATTGGGTACCGTAATAGCCAAACCATTACGTAAGTATTATTAATTATATTTCTGATGTACTTGATCAATTGACCAATTTTTACCGAATATTTAGCCAGCTTCGTTAAAGCTTGCAAACGTGGTGATCCAAATTTAAGTAAATGTGTTGAGGAAAACGTTACTGGATTGAGAGAACGTTTGAAAAAGGGCATCGACGAACTTAAAATACCCGGACTGGAACCATTCAAGCTAAATGAAATGACGATTATACACGGTAAGAAGGATGGATTAACGGCAAAAGTGAAAGATTTGGAAGCATTTGGAGGATCAGATTTCAAAATTAATTCTCTCAAGTAAGTCAAGAAGTCTCAAGTGAATTAATTTATTCCCATTTTCTGCTTTAGCTTTACGATTTCGGGGTGGATTCAATTATATAAAGAAAGACATTTTTAAACACGTCTTAATTTTTATCTTTTTGCAGAGTATCCGACGATGCATTAAAATTCGAGTGTGATTTGGTTATTCCAACTTTACGACTTAGTGGAAAATACAACATCAATGGCCAGCTACTCAAACTGCCCGTGAAAGGGGATGGTCCATTCTCAGCAACCTTAGGTAATTATGGTTTAGAATTATGGTTAAGCACAAAAAGAGCATATAATGAGAATTTGTTATATTACAAATTTGAACATACTGCTATTTCGTATTATATAGTATTATTTAGTACTTTAGTAGGAGTTCGTATTGTAAGATTTAATACTCTTTTATTCGAATTCTCCTATTTTTTTGCAGACAATTTTGGTGCTGAAGCTACGTTTAAATTGAAAGTTGATAAAGCTGGTAAAATTTCAATAGATAAGATCGATTTAAAAGTTAATCCCGGAACGGGTAAAGTCAAAATGGAAAATATTACCGCTGGTGGAAAGACGGGAGATTTTGTTAATAAATTAATCAATGAAAAATTCGATTTGATCGTCAAAGATGTTTTACCCTCCGTTGAAACTGCTCTTGTCGAGAAGTTTACTGAAATAGCTAACAATATTAGCGAAAACTTTAATTTCGACGAATTATTTCCCAAAAAATAATTTTATCGCAAAACAAAATCGAAAGTAAATGTTTAGTGTTATGATTTTAAATCGTATTAAGTTTCCAAATAGTTTAATAAAATAAACGGCAATTACGCAAAAAACCAAATCTTTTTTTACATAACAAAAATTCTTAATAGTTTTCAAAACTTTGGAAATATAAAAATTTGAATTAAAGATAAAAAATAAAAATTCTGATTTTTCTTTTCTCTGGTATAAACTCATTAAACTGGATAAATTAGTAAACTGCAATTTGTACTTGGAAATGTATTAAAATGTATAATTAAATATTAATTTGTTCAGTTTATTTTCTTTAATATTATTAATACTTAAAATATCAATTAACGCTACACTCCCACTCACACAAAGAACTAACAAAAGAGCATTCTTTATAAACTAATTCTGTATTAGGACCTTAATTTTGTTCCTTGTGCGTACTTAAAGAGTTCTATCAAGGCCAGCACACGCCTTGACGGTGATGACCATACCAAAAAAAAAACTTTGGTGATGACCAAAGTTATTTTTAAAAAAGTATGGCCTAATGACGTCGCCAGTCCAAAGTCTGCACCAAACAGTAATACTATATGGATGCATTGCCACTTCGTAAACCTTATGTGGGTTTTAGCCGTCAATTAGTATATTTTTGATCACGTAGGCATTCACCGAAAAATTCGCCTCGTCGTTAATTATGATTTTTCATCCAAAATTGGGGTTCTCTTCCAAACGCAGCGAGACCCACTAATGAGCTCCTGAAGCTCACCAATTTGGTGATTTGGCGTCATCGACTGATTAGTAAACACACTATTTGGCAGACGCCACAAAATATCGAATCGATCCAGTTAAATAACTTTTAGTTTCACATAAAATTTTTACCTTATAATGACACTTCTTATTGAAAAATTTGAGAGATATTGTTTGAATACTTCCTTTCTCGACAAATTTGCCGTTTGTCCGCTCAAAAATTGCGTATCTACTTCTATGCATTTTCCGTTCAAACTATATTGTTTCTGATTTCTACGATTTCTAGGATTTCTGGAAAATTTACACTTTACACATAATTCAAAAATGTAAACCTAGTATTTCATTACAAAACAAAAATTTAAACTTGCATAAGTGACAGACCACTGGCCATCAAACGTGTGTTTCCAAAAAAAAATTTTCGGCTCGCGTAATTTTTAAGTAACCGCGAAATAGATTTCGGAGTGATTTTACCTAATCATTTAGAAAATATGGAATTTGAAGTCATTGAGTATCTATATTTGAAAGATATATTGTTCTGTTCTTTTTAAAAATATAAACTGTTCTTTTTTCAGATGCTAGTTTGAATGACTTAGAACTTAAATAACATAAGCGTAAATTAAAATTAGGTCGTTTTAAACTTCTTTAATTATCATCACAAAGGGCCATTTGCTCCCGATGATGATTATTTTTTAAAAAATGAACGGAAGAAATTTGTGAAATTATTCAAGAAACTGATTTGGCCATTAATTGGTAGTGGCAAAGCGTTTCTTGATAATTTTCCATTCTATTTCTTATTGGAATCTATTCTATAGTTTAGGCATCCCCGGCAGACTCACGACCGTTATTATTATTTTCAATTTATGGAATACTGAATTCGAAAGAACGAAAAGTTACAAGTGTATCTCTCAAGAAGGAGAAGTATAAAAATTTGCTACTATTCAAAGCTTACAAGGGTTTACAACTAACTAATTTGCCATTCTGTTACGACAATCAATAATCAAGAGAATATTGAAAGAATTATTATAATTATATATTACTTATTTCAAGCCTCAAGCGTGAATGTTATTTAAGTTCTTTTTCGAGTAAACCCAAATCGCATTATGACACGTTATAACGTTAATGACGCCTTGCGTTACGTTATTAACAAAAGTAGGAAATAATAAGTAAATTAAAATTGTAAAAAGTTGTAGAAAAGCTCGTCGTTAGGCAAAAATGTAATATACTGAAAATATAATAAAGTTTTATAAATTTTGATTAAACATTTCATGGAAAAAACGCTAGAAATTTCAACATTATCCGTGAAATTGACATTAATATTATGATTGTATAAATACAGTAATTTCGACAAATTCAGTTTAGTTCGTTCGCATGAGGTGTTTTGCTCATTGCTTTTTTCTATAAATTGTGCTAAAGCTTTTTATGATACCTTAAATTCCCTCCAAAATGAAAGTACATTTTTTAATCGGTGTATCTATATTTTTGACCATATTCAGCTCGGAAGTCACTGCCACAATATTACGTGAGCATCAATAGTATTGATAGAAATTATAATCCCTTTATGAACTTACACAAACTTTTAAATAAATTATAGCTAAATTTATAAAGGCCTGCAAACGCCATGATCCCGAAATAAGTCAATGCATTATAAACAGCGTTGAGAGCTTGAGGCCGAAATTCAAAACTGGTATCCCCCAATTAAAACTCCGTAGTATGGAACCATTTATGATATCCGAACTGACTATTAAACCCGCGGGCAGTGGTATAACGATTAAAGTGAAAAATGTGAAAGTATACGGAGGATCGGGATTCAAGTTCAATTCATTGAAGTAAGTAATTTTTTCAGCAATAAATCTACTAAATATCGAAAGCGAAGATATTGAAATTTCAGAACAAAGAAAACCGATTTTTTCCTATCAGCAAATAAACTAAATTTAAAATTCAAAAAATATTTTCTTTGAAAAAATTCAAAAAATATTCGAAAAATCTAAAGAAGTTGAAATTGTTTTTCTTTTGTTGTCTATTCGCAGAGTATTGCCGAATATTACAGAGGTTAACTTTGATCTTGCCTTCCCCGAATTAGAACTCAAAGGACGATATAACGCTAAGGGGAAATATGCAGATTTAAATGTTTTGGGCGACGGAGAATTCACTGGAACCTTAAGTAGGGTCAATCATTGATAAGAAGATCTCTCTCTCTCTCTCTCTATTTTAATATATTTCTCTTTTTCTTCAGACGATTTTGGTGCATATTTTGTTATTAAATTCAAATTTGATGGCAAGCATGTCGCGATCGATAAGGCGTACCTAAAGGTTAAGATCGGGAAGGGTAAAGTTAAAATGAATAACCTGAAAATTGACGGTGAATCCGGCAAAAAGATACACGATCTAATTAACAATAATTTCGAGGGCATCGTGACGGAACTGCTGCCAACACTTGAGAGTACATTCTCGAAAAGATTTTCAGAAACATTCGAAATAATCGTAAAGAGGTTTTCTTTCGATGTACTATTTCCAGAGAGTTAAAGGCCGTACAAAAGACTTTTCTTTAAAGGATATGTCGTGATCAGATTTAATTAGGGCTGAAATGAAATAAAATTAACCACAAAATTAATTGAGTTTTTTCATGTGGAAGCAAAATAATTTTGTGAATCCCACTGGGAAAAACAGAGAAATATATGCTGAGACACTTACCCTTTGGACTCTATGAAAAGGTGGAATAGAAAGTTGAGAAGATTATGCAAAACTATTTTAAAGTCCCGAATAAATTTGGTCGCTTGGAAAATTAAATTAAATCATTAAAAATTCCCTACTTTTTTTAATTAATAGATTTAATAGATTTAATAGATTTTTAACACTTCAAATGACATTTTGATTTAAATTAAAATCCGTGAAAACTATAATATTTTTCTGAAACACTAGAGTAATGCGTTGAATGCTTAAACTAAAGATTTTCAAAATTTTATGTAGGAAGTATTATCCAAATAGTTTCAGTTGTTTCTAAGTTAATTTCGATGACACACAAATATGTAAATAGATTCAATCGTACTATTAAATACGGGCCTAAAATAAATAAAGCCTTTTAAAATAAAGTCTAAGACTTCAAATTGATATAATAAAATATTTGTTTTTCTTGCAAGGCATCCCTTTGATTTCTATTCAATTCTAAAGAGGTCAATCTGCAACTGTCGGAAGAGCACGCGGGAATATATTCAGCAGTACTAGCAATAGTCATCGTTCAGTCACTTCAGACAACCATTACAATTATTTTCAGCAAGCTGTCTTTTCAAGATATTTTGTGGGGTGTCCCAAAATTTATTAGTTGTGTTCATTAAATGTTGTATTATATACAACTATATTCAGCGAAAATTGAAATAAATTCAGCGAAGGAATATTACGCTTTAATATTTAAAAATATATATATTTTTTAAAACAAAAGCTGATCAAATCCAAAATAATTTTATTACATCCACGCATTAGCGACCCGTTTTATAATAGTCAATACCAACCTTCCATCGACACCCTAACACATCCATATTTCTGCATGGTCCCCTACCCCTTATTACTTCCTTCACGGTTTTCTTTGAGACGAACGTACTGGATTGAATCGATCATTTCTGTGAATTTAAATCACTTGCTTCCTCAAAACCAGAAACCCTACGCGCACACACACGCCATGACTTCTCTTAAATAAAAAACTTCTTAATTAATCTTGTAAAATATATGAAATCATAATTTAACACTTAAAATTTAATTATACTTCGTATATTGAATAAATACGGGCTTCTTCTTCGCAGCATTCACAACATTCACTTCGTGTTTAGATGAAATTGTTAAGTCTATGAAAGCGCCTTGGTTTTGTAGAACGATATACAATTCTCTTCAAAATGAAATACATTTTAATTTCCATCGTAACTTTGTGTTTAACGATTTTCGTAGTTAGCAAACGCTTGCGTAAGTTTCAGCGAATGTAATTCCTTACTAATTTCTATAGACGTATTAAATTTCCTACAAACTATAGCTCACTATATTGATGCTTGCCCTCGAAACGGTTTGGAAATGGGTGAATGTATACGAGAAAGGGTTGAGAAAATGAGAGGACGAATGAAGTATGGCTTCCGTGAATTCGGTATTCGAGGAATAGAACCATTCCTGATACAGCATTGGGACTTTAATCACCACGCCATTTATTTAAAAGCGAAAAATATAGTAATATACGGTCTATCACAATTCAAAATCATTTCGCTCAAGTAAGTAATTGTTCAACTTATTTGAAGTGTAAACAAAAGACAAAACAAGATTGTTTGCAGTGGATCTGCCGATGCAAAAGAATTCAATGTAAGTCTATTACTGCCAAAAACTCAAGTTAAAGGCTGGTACAGCGCCAAGGGCAAACTCCTCGATAAAGATATCAAAGGCGACGGCGCTTTTAATGGAACTTTACGTAAGAAATCTAATATAAATTTTATTGATTTGGCCAATATGATCAATCTTCGAGTTTGTTCCTTCAAATGAGAAAAAGGAAATATTTGAATAATTTTAATTTTTTCTCAGATAATTTTGTTATGGATTTCAGTGTCCAGTTTAAAACTGTCCTTATCGCAGGCGACAAGCATAAGCTCGTTGTTGCCGATCACAAAATAAATATTACACCCGGAAATGGAAAAATCCATGTGGAAAGACTGTCAATAAGTGGAATAAAAAGTTCTCTGGTCGATGAAGCGGTCAACAAATACTTCGATAAAATCCTACAGGAATTATTACCTCCCTTTATTAATGCTTTGGGAAAGGAATTTGTTAATATGGTGAATAGGATTGCATCCAAGTATCCTTACGAAAAATTCTTTCCCATATTGCCAATCGCTTACAACCGAATGAATAAAGGATAAGCCCAACGATACTTTAATGTTTATATTCATGAATAATTATATAAAACTAATATTTAATAATATTTAATAATATTTAATATTTAATTAATATTCAATAAGCCATTATAATTAATTTGGAAATTATAACAAACTGCATAAAATTATATAGATTATTAAAAACGAACGCCACGTGGAGATGATGCTATATTAATTTTTAAGTTACATTCGAATTGTCAACATGAATTCGTCATTGTAATGTCATTTATTATTTAAACAGCAAGATATTTAATTCGATTTGATACGATCTCGAAGCAATTAATTAACCTTCGCAAAGCCATTGAAAATAGGAAATTTATGATATTTAGGTAACGATTTTACTTTGATATGTGATGCTTTTTCACCAAAACTCTCCGTGACATAAAACATGAACGGACGGTATACATGATCAACGATAATTTCAAAATTATAAAACATATTTACTCAGATTTGAGGAAAAAGACGGTCACCATTGACGGTCTTCCAAGATCCTTTTTCCAAAGAAACAATTCTGTTGTGTATGAACTATTTCTTTTAATAAATAGAAAACAATTAAGACAATTAATATATTTAAAAAGCGTATATCCCACAATTTTACTTTAATGTGCTTTCTCCGTAATTCGCAATATCTCGTCTCGCCTGGCCATTCCAGATGCTTTTCAACTGTTTGACATAGTTATGATCAACAAGACGTCGCCTACAGCATTATCACACAGTTGAAGAGCAATCGGAAAACGTTCGAAAATATTCCGAACTTTGGAATAAGCAACATGAATAGAGCTCCTAAAATTTCACATAAACTTCACGAATAAAATAACGTCTAACAGTTATTTATACATTTTTCATTATTATAACAGAATTCAATTGAATAATTATGGCAACTCTTTTACATAATAAAATTTGTAATTAAAATAATTAAAATCAAAACTTAATTTGATTTACCGTTATTTTTACAAGTTTGTATGCAATTTTCCATCTGTATTGGCGTATAGTATGGTTTGGTATATCCATATAGTACATGCTGGAGCCAATGTTCAACTTATAGAAATCACGTATGCATGTACAAAGATCACAATCTTATAAAAGAAATATTGAATTTATATAATAATTGAATTTATATAATTATATAATACTTTATAAAATAAACTCTTAGCGAAAAACTTTTAAAATATAAGTCATCGAATAACTCATATTTCATGATTTTTATTATAAGAATCATTAAGGTTTTGAACTCTGCTATTTATCAGATGAATTTATGACGGCAATTGTAAAAGAATGGCAACAACACATTCCTACTAGTTGAAGTTACTGGTTTTTTCGCACTAGTTGAAGTGGCTACAGCTGTAGCGAGAAGCACATCTCTGACGTGAGTAAAACACAGCTGATTTCTTAAATTCACAGAACCCTTGAGGCACACTCAACCGTTTGTGCATCTCTTGGGTTCAATATCGCTCTGAAATTTCATGTTGTAAGACGGGGTTTGAATTCACTGATCCCGATTGGCGTCATATTTGTTTCGGCTTTTCCGGGATATTTTTTTTCCGTTTGCTAGTTCAAAAGAAAAAACCGCTTAGCGTGTACGTTCTTTATTCAGTGTTACTGCAGTCAATATTAGTGTTTTTGTTTTTTTAATTGAATTCTCAAAATCATGGTTGTCGAACTGAGTTCCTTTGGCGAGTGGGAGCTTAAGCGAAAGCTAGGATCTGGTGGTTTTGGCGAAGTGCTCCTATGGACGAACCGACGTAGTGGACAAAGTATAGGTAAGAATGATTGCGCTTTATGCATGAATTGTGACCTGTGTATGGTCGTCGCTAATCAAGCTATGGACGTGACGATATCGATATTTTCTCATATAGTTCAATTTAGAAAAACATTCAATTTTATCGTAAATTTTTTATATTCCGATTTCTGGTAATGATGACGATGATGATTATGTTGATGGTGATGAAGATGATGATTATGTTGATGGTGATGATGATGATGATTATGTTGATGGTGATGATGATGATTATGGTAATGAATATTGCAGCCGATTAATTATGTAAATAAACAAGCAAAAAATTGAATACTATAAACACAATAATTGAATGGCGGTCAAAAGAAAATAATAATAACAATAATAATTATAATTATCAAATTTCGATAACAGCTCATGGCGATAATCAGAGCGATATTCGTACCAATAGTAACCTCCAATGGAATTGCTTACAAGACATTCATCATTATGACGAATTTCAAAAAAATAGATGAAGTTCGTCTTTGATCTCGTATATTTGCTATGCTTGAGCCGATTTAAAAATCTCCTCCTCAATTTTCATTATTTCTCTTTATTGTTTTTATTAAACGAATATATTTATTTATTAGGAAATCAATTAATTTTATTAGAAAAAAGCAACAGTATTTCAAATTGTGTTTCGAGGGTGTGCCTTTTGTAAATTTGCATGAATCTGTGAACTGATCTTGAAACACCGAATAAAACCACAAAATATTTCCATATCTGGATATGTTTATTTTTGTGAATATACACATTAAATATGACTACGTTTAATCAATAGAGTTCCTACAGTTGCAACATTTTTAAACGATGCTTACAAATAATTATTAAAGTTAACCTCGAATAGAAAAGGGTCGAACCGGAAGGGACGTATTTGAACGGGGAAAGGGACGTATTTGAATAATAACTGACATGGAATTTAAGCATTCTTTTCATTCTATAAAGATTCAAACTTTCAGAATGACATCTGCTTATGAATTTATTAATTATGTTTTATTCTCACAGAAATGAGGAAACAATTTTTTAATACTTTATCCAAAGATTTAGGGGCTTATTACGCAAACCGAAACAAAGGCGTTTTTTCGCTTCGCTTTTCGTAATTTCTCCCCCTTTACAGCTCGTTGAAAAAGCAGCAGGTAAAATTCGATTGACACGAAATAAGCAAATGTACGTGCTTATCAGTTGCTCAACCTTCCAGCCGAAGACCAAACGCGGAAGCTGAATGTTAGATCCTCATTACACAAACCGAAGCGTATGGAAATACTACGACACTGGCTTCGACGCCAGCTGAATTTGAAAGACTGGTGCTTATCCGCCAGCTGTCAAATCAAAGAAAAATTACGGAAAACAAAAGGGAAACGAAAAAATTTCTTCGTTTCGGTTTTCATAATAAGGTCCTTATTGAGTATTGAAAACCAAACAGCTAGTGGAAAAACGAGAACTAGATACCTTTTACTCGGAAAACTCTATCTTAAGAAACTGACGAAAATTACAAAATTACAAAATTTTCATGCGTCTCGTTAAAACCGGTCTTTCCAATCGTTTTATTTTGCGTAATAATTACCTTAGTTCCCTATGGATCTAATAATTTAATTACATTTTAGCCTCCGCTGAAACAGTCGTGTAAACAGTTACCATCAGCTCAATTGGTTTGATCTAAATAACATTTGAAAGAAATTATCTTTGTTAAATATTTTTAAATTCAATGGATATTCTAGATTTCATTATTTTTATAATTCTTATTTTTCTGACTTTTTAAGCAACCAAACGCTGTATACGCGATCGTAATTCCATGCACGATGATGAAGTTGAGAAATTGAAACAGCGTTGGATGCAGGAATTTGATTGGATGAAAAGTGTGAAGTCAGAGTTTATATTACATAGTGTGGAACTCAACGATTCTGCTTTTTTGACATACCTAAATTCTCGGCATGGGTTGTGGCGGCCACTTCCGGTCATCGTAATGGAATACTGCAATGGAGGCGATCTACGCCAAGAACTGCGTAAAATTTCAAATTGCAATGGATTAGCCGAATATGAAGTGCGGAAAATAATGTACGCATTAAGGCACGCAGTCGAATACTTACACAATACATGTAAAATCGAACATCGTGATCTGAAACCTGATAATATTGTTGTACACAATACAGGCAAGGAGAAACAATACAAGGTTCTTTAAATAAAAAACAAATTTCGTGGATATTCTTTCTTAAAATAAACGTTATTCTTTGCAGTTAACAGATTTTGGCTTCTGCTGTCGAGTATTGAATCAGACGACACAGGCCAGTATTGTCGGCACAAGGAACTACATCGCTCCAGAAGTGGTTACAACAAGTCAATACACTAAGACCGTCGATTACTGGTCGTTGGGTGTAATTGCGTTTGAGCTTATATGCGGCGTTTTGCCGTTCATACCCCACCAGACACCGCACAATCAAATAGAACAAATTAAAGATAAATCTCATGAATGCATTGCCATCGTTGAGGATCCAATGCACTGTAATAGTTTTATTTTTCTAAAAAATCTTTTTGACGAGAATCGTTTGAGCAGTGCGTTTCAGCTCAGAATGGAAAAATGGTTACGTCTCGCACTGGATTACAATTTTCGTACTCGCGGGTACATTGATCATCGACCAACTACAAACAGATCGAATCAAGATTTACATATTTTCTCAGCTCTCGATGAAATACTGGATGCGAAAATTCTAACAGTTTTCTGCTTAAACAATTACAAATTTTACTCGTACGATTTGAGTAAGAAAATTAAATGTATGCAGGAACTGCTGGCTGCGTTGGAGCAGGATACACAGCTGTTGTCGAAGACATACTATTTCATTTTTCCCACGGGCCATCCGCATAATTGCTTAACGGAGAAAATGCAACCCGTTGACTTGTACGTACCCGAGTGGTTAGATACATCGCCTGAATGTGGCCATCCACCCGCCATGTTATTTTTATACAGCTACGATGACCGTTACATTGAAACGAATCCATCAGTACCAACTCTTATTAGAAATATTCTGCAATACGACGAATTGCCACGCTGGGCGTGGCAACAACTTACGGCACAAACACATTTTCTGGTAGCCAATGAGCAACGTCATTTGGAAGCGTTGCTTATAGGCTTCCAGGAGTACGCATTGAAGCTTGAACATGAAATGTTTTTGACCGAAACACCTACTGTCACGGATGTGACAGATAAAATTATGGCTGCTGCTGGAAGTGTGCGCCAATTTGCTATAATGATTCAACAAGCCAAAAATGTGTGCCGGAAGAAGGTACGAATGTATGAATATCTTTGAATGTGTCATAAATGATTATAAATTCTTTTTAGTACAGCTTGTGGACGGGACATTCAGCAATTGGGATCAAAAACTGAATGTTATGAATCAGAAAATAAATTCATTACAAAGTGTTCGACAATCGCTAAAGAAACGTTACACTTCCGCTCATAGACGTATCAAAGAGCAGGCTAAAAATCCCTATTTTAAAGAAAAAATAAATGCTGATTATTACGACCTGTAAGTGATTTTCCCCACTACAAGAGAAATTGAATTAACGTCCAAAAATTCTTTGTTTTATATTAACTTTAATTTTCCCTTCAATCACCCCAAACTTCTATGAATTTTTCTCTTCATTCCATAACATTTGCCCATGCAGCACATTCATTGGAATCATTGCAGCACACGCAGAATGCAGCACATTCATTCATATTTAACTTTTGAAACAGTTTACTTTTTTGAACAATTTTAATCACAACAACTTTTAACAACTCAATTTTAATTACAAAAATTCTACTTCTTAGTAAAAAATTACGAGCTGAAATTGAAAATATCGATTATGAAAATTTGCTAACACTCTGCCGAAAAAAGGTTTATGCTACCGTTGAACGGCGTCATAAATTCCGGACTTGCGCGGAGTTAAAAAACATTCAACGGGAAATTGCCGCGGTTCATGCAGAATATATTAAAATTCAAGAAATTTTGGTAAACGCTCGTGAATACGTGCTGAGTATGGAACACGAATTAGAGAAGGATTCTGAGAAATTTCATGAAGAATTGATTGCAAATACTGTTTCTAGTGTTGGCAAACTGGATTCAGAATTGAGTCAGCAAATTGGTGATCTCAGAATGGATTGCTCAAGTACAAAGAATCCATTCAATTTTTTATCTAATGCTGGTGGACAATCGCTGGACGATATTTTATGTTTGCCACCTACATCTCAACTGTTGGAAAAGACAAAGGAACAAATTAAATTGTAAGCAATATAAACATTTTTAATACTATTAGTTCTAAATTTGTTGTTAACTTAATGATTTAGGTTGGAGACGATGTATAATGAAAATGACGCCGATTCGAGTACTCTGCCGAAAACAATACAAATGGATTAATTTGTTAAATCTTAGAAACTTTTCTCGAGTTACACAAAAAACAAGGAGAGGGATAAGAGCAAGAGTCAAAGCAGTCTAATTGAAGTCCCTTTTTTATAGTTTATAAGAAATTTCTTACAATCATGAACTTGAAAACTTAAATCCTCCTACAAATACTTTGTTTAAGAAACATGTGAAAATTTCAATAGTATTAAGAAGAACTTTAATACGTTTAGGGTTATATTAGGGTTAATAAGGGTTTTGTTGTTCTTTTTTTTTTTTTGGACGAATGCATGTTTTAATGATTTTGTTAGAAGGTTTACACTAGCTTCTGAGGTATTATCCTATATATAAAATATGTATAGAATATATAAATGCATTATCAACTATATATATTAAGAAATATATTTACATTTCTGAAATTTTGTCGTCTTTCAACGTCAATATTTTCATCATTCATAAATTTGCGAACGAAGTGTTTAGTGATTATTAACTAGGGCCCTCGGGACACTAAACTCTTCTCCAAATTGCTATCAGATTAATTGCCCCGCCCCGGAAAGGCTTTAGTGATTAAATCGAGCTTAAGTATTTTCTATAGGATATTACTGCGCCAGTAAGACCACACATCTCCCGAAATATAGGAAAATATCTTACCCATACGATCTTCAAATTATCCCAGAAAGTTTCCTTCCCAGGAATTGCGAACAGCCTTATCTTAAAATTCTTGACCTGCACTTTTCGGAAACCGAGCTAGTAGCTAGAATTGGTGTTTATGTACTGTATAAAACGCTGAAGATTCCTCGATTGAACCTTGATAAATTTATGTTTATATTTCTTGAAAACCTGTATATTTTAATAATATCCATATCAACAGAATATTCATCCAAGAAAATTAATATTTTACCAGCTTTTCAACAGACTTCTATGCTTTTATTCTCTATTTTATACTATTTCAAATGGATTCCTAAAATGCACTTCTAAAGTAAGGCTCTGATAATGACGCATGTTGAAATGGCATAGAACTGAAAGCTCGACTGCTTCTTTATGCTTTAATAATCCAGACTAAAAACAAGAATTTCACAATATTTTTGGTTTTCCCGCCCTTTTCTTTTTCCAACAAACGATAATTTCGAAACGATCATGTTTTGCTTACGTTATCATTTAAAATTAAAATACGCAAACTGAAAAAAAAGAAACCCAAATGAAATTGAATACGCCAATTCATCGTAATTGAGCCGAGTTGTCTGTCATAACTTTTATTAAGCCTCTACGACAAAGATCGTAACGATATTTTCTTAAAGCCAACAATGAAAGATTTTCTCGGTAGAGTTGAATTTAATTTGCTGTTGATACGATTTCGATTGAACAAATAAATTGATTGATATTTATAGGATTAGCGATAATAATTTCGTGCATGGCGGTAGCACAAAATGCCACCCAAAATAATACGGAAGCAATAGAGAAAGAAACCGTAAATAAACTATTACGTAAGTTATATCACTTTTTTTAGAATAAGCGAGGCGAAAAATTCCAACGATCGCATTTTATATTTTAGGCCTGAGCGCGAGTGAGATTTTAATATGTATATTTATTTTATTTTATAGTATTTATATTTATTTATATTTATAGTCCTGAGGAATATGAAAACGTAAACGCAAACGTAAACGTAAATATATTAGTGTGTCGAATAACTCCTGGTGCCAATTTAACCCTGTGTGTGTCTATCTACCGGGTTAAGTTGATTCAAAAATAGACGTTAAATGTAAAGGGAATTAGTGTTTAAGAGTATACCGAGTAGTACAAATTGTTAACGCTACAAATTGTTTTTTTTCTTTTTGTGCTTTGATTTTTAGCATCCTTCGTTAGGACTTGTCGCCGAAGTGATCCATTTTTAAATGCATGTCTACGCAATTCAATTTTTTCATTAAAGGATCGTTTACCAGACGGTATACCGGAGCTATTTCTGCCACCAATTGAACCGCTATTTTTGTCCGAAATTTCTATGAATCAAAATTCTGGTTCCATTTACTTGCAGTCATCCTACAAGAACATTCGCATTCATGGTTTGTCCAATTTTAAATTAATAAATCTTACCGTTGATCTTGAAAATCATAAACTCTCGATAATGATGAGCTTCCCGAATATATCAATGAAAGCTAATTACAAGATGAACGGAAAACTAATGATGATGCCGCTAATGGGCGAAGGGGAGTGCGCAGCAAATTTAAGTAAGTTCATGTGATTTAAAATTTTTTGATTTATTTTTTGTTTGGCGAAAATAATACTCATTTTAGCCTTTAGGTATTTCTTAATTAGCATTTTATGTCTAAAAGCATGGACAGACAAGGGTGAAAAAACCATTTTGCTTTTGGCCTTCATTGAATTTTTTGTTGAAATTAATTAATCAATGGTCTAAAATTTAATTTTTCAGTTCAAAGTCTTTTCATAAAATCGATGGAATCTATTTTTTCACAGAAACCTTTAATTTTGTATTTTTATTTAACAACTGAATAATTATTTAATTTAATTTAGTATATTGTATTAATCTTATAATTATTTCCTTAATCTTATAATTTCGATTCTCTTCACAGCAAATACTGAAATCCTTGCGTCGATATCTCTTGGGTATTATAGACCCTTGGATAAATTTCCAAGCAAATACATTCGTCTTAACGACCTGAAGACAACATTTAAAATTGAAAAAGCACAACTACGTTTCGAGAACCTTTTTAATGGCGATGAAGCTTTGGGTGACCACATGAACAATTTTCTCAATAGCAATTGGTCGGAATTAATAGACGAAGTACGCCCGATTATTGAGGAGGCAGTCACTAAAGTGGTGCGCTCGTCGACTGCAAAACTCTTCAATACTTTTAGTTACGACGTATTGCTGCCGGAATAAACGTAATCAAATTTGAAAGCGAATCATCTGAACGGGTGGAGATGGATGGATATGCAGAATGATAATTGCCTCGTATTTTATTTATCTCCATAGAGTTGTATTTGCTTTTAATGAAATATTATAGCCTTCTCGATTATTATTTTTATGAGCCATTGGAAATTACGTAATTACTTTTATGGAATTTGCTGTAGCTAAATTTATTGACACCGCCGTCACATTTAAGAGCTGTCGGTTTGACAACCAACACTACAGATCGGTTGGTTCAGTGTGAAATCAGACAAAACATTTTTATTTATATGTTAAAGAAACGTTTTTATTCTAGCACACATCAAGCTAAACACTATGGAACAATGACAGAATTATTTCACTATTTGATTAGTGTGCGCTGACTTAAAACGAAAATGAATTTGCGTATTGCGTTTTTAGTACTCATAGACACAGAAAGACCTCTCGTATTTTTCTTTCAAATTTCTCATGTTTTCCTTACTCCGCTTCCTTCTCAGTCTTTGTATTCTTGTTAATTTTTTTTATGAATTTATAGCGGTTCTCCTTGTCGGGCATGTGTTGATAATTTTGTGCATATTCGTTCGCTCATAAATACTGACCTCTACTAGGAGATAACGATACCCAAATTTTGTTTTTGAAAAAACAATTGGCCAGCCTCGACCGCGAAACCTGTTCCTTTTTCCTGTATTGTATTATTTTTTATTTCGCATGATGCAGGCACCTGATGCCCGCGTTTCGTCATAAAAAGCACGCAATTATGGACAATGGCGTCATATCGAAACAAATTTAGCGCATTCGGTGTGCATTCGCCGTCAGGAATGCTATGCGTTATCACAAAGAAGCTAACCCATTTGTTTTGTTTCATATCGTTCTGTGTGCGCTTTCTCATAAGAAACAACGTACCACGAACAATCAGCCAAAATAAAACGTTTTGTGTTTTTCGATTTGCCCCAAACCGAGAGCTCACATTAAGGAAGAAGCATGACAGGTAGAGATAAGTACGTATATTCTCACTTAAGGTCACCGAAATTAAGGTCTCTTGCTTGTTACATCTTAAACAACAATGCGAAAATAATATTTCTTCTTTTAAAATTCCGTATTTATAAAAATAGCGTGAAGAAAAAAGAATTCAACGATATAATTTTACACTAATTTTAATATTGTCTAAACAGCAATAACAACGAATACTCTACTATATATATATGACAATGTATTAAACACATAAATGCAAGCGCTTAGGAAACCTTAAGGATATCATCACAATAACCATAACTTTGTTGGAATTTTCGAAAATACATTATTCCAGAGCCCATGGAAAATGTCCGCCAAGCCGCGTTCGAGATCAGGTCGCAATTCGGCAATCACTTCGTTGCCATTCTGGTTGAGGAAGGAATTGATGGAGGCGGCGAGAATTTCATTGCCATTGAAGAGATTTGATAAATGGATTCGCATGGCGCCAACAATAAAAGTCACATTCATTTCGTCAATATGCACGACTTCCTGCAAAAGGTAATAGTAATAATAATAGTCATCAAACATCAAATGAAAATTAGCAATAAAACCGAAATAGCTTTAAAAGATTGCCGATTGTTTCCTTGGATAACTTTTTGTTTTGTTCATTTATTTTTGCCGTCACATTTTATAATTTTTTGTAGTTTTTATTTATTTTCTTAATTTTTGGGTGGGGTTTCACTTACTTCCGGTTCGTTACTCAAATGGATTTTGGTATAGACGGCAGTCTTCACTTCCTTTAATGCCATTGTTACGTTACCGTTACCGATTAGAGGCAACAACAAAATGTTGCCTTTAAGATTATAACGAGCACGTATGCGCAATAATGGTATTTCCAGTTCAAAGTTCAGCAATTGCTTTTTCAAATCGAGGCTAGCAATGATAAAAAGTTAAAAGATTTTCGGAAATTTTCTACTAATACAAAACTTCATTTTAAATCGCTGCAATTAATCAAGCCTACCTCGCTCTGCGCATTGTTGCATTCGATGGTCCTTGAATTACCAGATTTTGGAAGCCACCGGAGAGAACCAGATTGCCACTACCCTTCGATACCGACACCTGATCAATATGCAATGGCTCGAAGCTTTTGATGCCGATTTCAGGAACGCCTGCAGCGAGTGCAGGAAAACAACCTTCAAAAAGTTTACGAAAGCAATCATTCTCGTCGGGATTGGAGCGTGGACACGTGTGAAGCCAACTCGCTGAATTGAAGGAACGAAAGATATTTTTACAACAAACTGTGATATCAAAAGACTAAAATATTTTTTGCTCAAATAATTGGTTTTATAGTAATTGAAAAGTGGTTTGTTAATTGATAATCGTATGTGAGCCTAACAGTTTTCATTATTAAAAATGTATCGATTATCTAAGATCATTATTTTGTTTTCTGTTCGCACAATTTGTCCAATGACAACTTTTCATTCTGTTGCAATTCAGACTAAGTCAAATCAAATCAAATAAGCTCGATCTAATCCAGAAGATATTAAATAAAGATACACGTTTTCAGTAAAGACAAACGAACACGGAACGAGACGAGAGAACGAGATCACAGAAATTTTTAAAAGTCACAATCGTCAATATTAATTACATGAAGAAATGTTTGTAATTTGGAAATTGATTTAGTTAGAACTATCGAAAAACCTGTTTTGAAATATTTTCCTTTGTTAGCCATTTAGTTCAGATTTTTTTACAAATTTCACGATTTATTTAGCAGAATTCTGAGCGTCTGAAATATCTCATAAATTCAATTTTTTCGTATTTCATTTTTTTTAGTGAATTTCGCAAAAATGAATTTAGAATTATAATTGTCAAATTTCACACACTTTGTTATTCATAAAATTTATGCATTTTTTCAAAATTATAATTAATTTCAATTGTTATTTTTTATTTTTATTATTTTACATTATTTTCATTTTGATATTTCTGCTAAATTTTTTTATGAAACATTATAAAGTAAGGATTGCAAATATTATTTTTGAAAGATTTATTTCTTTTAATTAAAATTTCTTAAATTAGGAGTGTATTTTTAATTGATTATATGGTTAGAAAAGTGCTATCAATATGAGGCACACATTAAAGATATATAATAAATTATCATAAATTAATATATTAAGTTTTCATTTAATTTATATTTATTATACGACATATTTAGTTTTTGTTAAAAAGTCTTGAAAAAAAATTATTTTTCTTTATCAAATTTAAAGAAATTTAGAACATAGTTTTTATAATATACTTTTCAATTTAAATCTGTGTTTTAATATTTGGCGCACTTTAGTTTAATTAAATTGTTTTGTAAAATTTTTTCAATAAATCCAGAAATGATTGCTGGATAAAGTTTTTGTAGAAATTAATTCAAAAATTATTTCTAACAAGTCTTTTGGCTTAAGTTTAAAAAAGCATCAGAAATTTATTAAAAATTCTTCAGTTCGTATTTAATTTTATTTTCATTTATTTTTATTTTATTTTTATTTTAAAAAAAATTTTTTTTGGTTTTTTTATTTTTATTTTTTAATCTTTTAAAATTTGTATATTTTAATTTATTATTTAATATTTTTTTGCAATTATTTATTTATTTATTTATTTATTTTTGTAAACTACTATCAGTAAAATACTTGAAAAAAACCGAAATTGTTATCCCAAGAAGTCCTACACGCACTTCATAAAATGTCATTGATTTTATACTCGCTTATAATTTTTTATAAAAGAAAAGAAAATCCTTACGTCGCTCTTTCAGTTGCGGTGCCGTGTTTAATATTTGTCGCGTATACGCAGTCGCCCCATTTGCAGATTTTACTGCAACGAACAAGCAGTACAGTAAAATCGCAAGGACTTTAGTAGAACGCATTACGAAATATCAATTAATTTAATTGAAAAAAAAATAAAAGTAAAAATCCTTGCAAGAATATTAACTGCTACAGACACCGAAGGATAATGATGACGACGGCGACGTAACCGACAAAAATGTAAGAAACGACGAACCGTAAACGTTCGCGGTCTTTCAGTGAATGAGCCCAAAAGCTCAACAAGTGTCACGAAAACTTTTAAAATATATTCGTTGTTACTTCTGTTGCTGCTCTTGCTATTGCTGCAGCCGTTACGGTTGCTGCTATTGTTGCTGTTGTTCTTGTTTCGGCTGTTTTTTTTTCGACATTTCCGTCATTGTTTGGCTGTTTTACTTTTGTCTTAATTGTTGTTTGTGGTTCGATTTGAAGAAAAATTGGCACTAAAACGAATTTTTCAATTTCGTCTAACACAATAATTAATCAATAATATGGCACCACCAACCACAACAATAACCACAACAACACCACTGAACTAGGCCTCGATTGAACGAAAGATATTCAATGAATTTGTCGTGGTTACAGCATCGGAAAAAGCATGTGATGAAACCAACAAGAGAAAAATATTTGAAAAGTGATAGTCATTAAAGATGATGAAGTAATAAATCCAAAATGTAAGGAAAAACCTGTTGAAAATGTGAACAATAATGAACATTTTCAGAAATTATATAAATGGATTAGCGTTGAAGGAAATGGAAAAGTATGGAATAAGAAAAAACACTAATAATCACAGTAATATCTATCGCTATTTTCAGTTTCATTTCTCTCGAAATAATAATAATAATAACAATAATAATAATAATAATAATAATAATAATAATAATAATTATAATAATTATAATAATAATAATAATAATAATAATAATAATAATAATAATAGTATTCAAATTAATAACAATTATAATAAATAAAAGTCACGTAAATTATGATTGTAATGTTTGGTAGATTTCACAGAACAAAAATTCGATCAATAGTCGTGGAATGATTATCATCAAGGCTCAAGAAAAAATTTTTAAAAAAGTGTGAAAAATAAGCATAAATTTATTCGTGACAAGAAGTAGGGATACAGAGATAGAGGTATATACTATATATACTTATAGAGGGGTATACTTTTTTATACTGGTAGAGGTCTAATACTTGAAGGCAATGTATTCTAGTAAAACTATGAATGGTCGTATGAATTAATATTAGATCGTTGGGTTTCCTCACAAGCTAAACCGATCCAATTGTTTGGAACTGAGAAAAGGGTATATTTGAAGAAATATACATTTGTCAAAACTCGTTTGTCTCAAATATTTCTCGATAATTTTTTGCACGATTTGCAAAGCTTCGTAATTAATTCACCTCAACACATCTGCACGAGGCTAACAGAAAAATGTAATACTCTGGTTTTCTTCAAAACAAAGTTTCGAACATATACAGGGTAAAAGAAAAACATTGATAACAATTTTCAGTTTTTTTAAAAAAACGTTAAAGCTCATGTATGTTTTTGCTTCTTTGAGATTTTAATCGGCGGAGTACACTGTATATAAAAATGTCAGCATCATTGCTTTGAATTTTATCGAATTAATAAAATTGTTTGACAGTGACAGTGACAGTGTTATTACACTGTCGTTTTCATAGTTCGTAGTTCATTTTGATTTGATTTGCATTTAGCATCGATGCAGCTGATTATCTAATGGTCATACATTTTCTGCTGCAACAACTCGAAATGCTTTAATGTTTCGTTTTCTGTTTTATCATTGCTTCCCATGTTGTTGTTGTTGTTAGTGGTGGTGGTGGTGGTGCTGTTGTTATTGTCATCGAGCATTAATGCATTGGATCTTTTGCAATTCGAAAATTTGAATAATTTTGCAACTCATTTCGGTATTTCTTTATGAACAGAAATCTTAACATTTATATTCAGTTTCTTTCGATTTTGCTTTGATTTTTACTAACGTTTTCTTACGATCTTTTTTTATAATATTCGACTTTAATTCATGTTTATGTTATCATTTTATTTCATTACCAATAATTAAGATTTTTACTATGATGATAATGTTGTTTTAGTTCTCCTCTTTCTCTCTTACTCTCTCTCTCTGTCACTCCCTCGATCGTTTATAAATCTGTAATTGTTGTTGCCCCTTCGGTTATTTTTCCTTTTGTTGTTCTGTTATTGCTTAATTTTTTGCCCTAATCAAATCCATTTTAGCCGATCGAAACATTACAATTCCAGTAAAAAAAATTAAGATTAAACCGAAATCTTTTTTGCGTAAAAAACATGTCTGATGAAAACTCTATAACGAACTCTGTAACGAAATGTAATAACGTTAGCAACATCGGTAGCAACAGCAGCGGAAGCAATAGCAATTACAACAATTTAAGACGATTTGGTAATTAACGCTATCATAAAAATAATCATTACTTCTGGTGTTCGGCCGAGGCACCCTGGACAGCTTGGCCGACGATAACGTTTGAAAAAAACAACATACATAACAAAAGTGAAAACACGTCATGGACTCATTAAGTTGGCTAAAATGAATAAACTAAGACGAATGCGGCTAACTGGTTGAAAATTAGATGAACTTATGGATACAAATGTTGGATTTGTGGTGGCGTTAGTTATGTGTTATAAACGTTATTTTCAAAATTAAGTTGTATTTCAAGAGATTTAGCTGATTATGCTTTGAAAATTGATTGCATTCGTTTACAAAAAAGGCTAACATATACGAAATTGTTATCGAATTTCTTTCAACATTGCCATTTATTTACTCACAATTGATTAAAATCTGACAAAATTAAATTAATTACGTTCTTTGAATATAACGTTCAATGCGCTCGTTGTTACGAAATAGTCTCGCACTCGGAGACATTGGCGTCCGCACATGCAAATAATAACGTATGTATATTTAAATCAATGTTAAAACGAATGATTAAATAACAAAAATTTGAATTTCTTTTGTTTATTCGAATGACCTTTTTGCCTCCTCTTATTCTTTCTTCAGCTTCGTTTAACTGCAAACATTTATTCACAACTCACTGATTATTATTGCTAAAATTTTAAAGTGCTTGGACGAAAATTTTAAAAAAGCTGATACAAACGTGACGTTGACGCTCCGCTACGGACTCCATATGGTCCATTTCAGTTTGGTTTGAGCTTAAAACCGTTGAAATTTTATCGAGTTAAAGTTTGTTAAACCATTGAAGCGAATTCTTCCGTTCAACCGTAAAATCGTGCAGAACTTGATGGTGCGAGTAGTTGTCGTCATACCTGATGATCGGGGCAGCAATTCTTGAGTTGCCACACTTTCGATTGCTGCTACTGCTATTTCTTGTTTTCCGTTGTTGTTGTTGTTGTTGTTGTTTATGTTCTTGTTCTTCAGTTCGTTTATGTTTTCCTCTCTTGTTTTTTATAGTAATTATTGTTTTTGTTCTCGTTGTTATTTTTATTTTCTGCATATTGAATCGACTGGCTGAATAACTGACCAACCGTCCGATTGACCGACCAACCATCCGACCGATTAGCCCTGGCCCGACAGACGGGCCTGGCTGGCTGTTGTATGGGGGCTTGACGGCGGTAGTAAAAGTAATTGAAACTTTTGAAAATTTACTGAAGTTTGTTTAATTGACGTGGATATTCCTCATGCGATTTTTGTTTTTATTTTTTGTTATTTAATTTTTTAGTTTTTAATTTGTTTTTTTACTGTTGTCTTTTCTTCTATTCTTCTTGTTGAGCGCCACCAATCACCCAAAAAAATACTAAAAGTAATTTAAAAGGAAAGAGCGAATGTTCCGTGTTAAGTCATTATAAAATGTCTTTCGCTTTCAGTTCATAAAGAGATATATCCGAGACAATTTCAAGGTTACTTCATTATCACAATTATTACAAACGTGCTCGTAATAAAAAAAATGCTGCTTCTAATTATCTACCATTTAAATCTTTAACAACTATAAAAAGGTTTTGGAATTTAAATGTCAGAATTTTAGAAAATGTACTTAATTTATTTGTGCTTTCATAAAAATATTTCCGTTAATATTTTTTTCAGTAGTATAAGATTTCAGATTATTCCAATTTATTCAATTCATTCTTTTTGTCTTTTTCTCTTCAATTTCTTTTATTAATAATGATTAGCAGCGAATATCGATAATTGACTTATAGCAATAACAACGGCAATAACAACAGACGTAATGGCAACAACAACAACAATAACAACAACAGCGCCAGCAAGCACAAACCTGATGATTGTGTAACTTTTTCTCGCTTTTGTTTACATTCCAAAATCGTTCCAGCATCGAATGGAATAAATTGCTGATTTCGGTGTTGTTGCTGTGCTGTTTTAGTTGTTGCTGTTGGCGTTGTTGTTATTGGTAGCGATGTTGCTGCTGCAAAACGACCGGTTCTTCATTTTTATTTCCATTATTATTAACCGCATTCGCATTCCATTTTGTGTTGGCTTGTTTATTGCCATCAGTTAGTTGTCTGTGATGCTTTACTGTTGTTGTTGTTGTTGTTGATTTCTCGTTGTTGCTGTTTTTTACCAGTTTTATTGTTACGACAACCACTGCCTTTAGTTCAAACGTTGATCGCAGTCATATTCATATGAGTATGTTTACGTCGTGCGCAAATTCCGTTACGTTTCGTTACGTACAACGAATTAATATTTACTTCCGCAAAATTTTTTCTGTGAATTACAGAATCTGCGGAAATGCGACTTAATTGTATTATTGATTTTTTTTGGTGTCTTCGTCTTTGTAGAAACAATTAAAATAAATTATTTATTAAGGATTTGATCATTATTGAATAAATTCTTACTAACAAAAAATAATACTTGATTCATATTAAAATCAAGTAAATTTAAGATGCAATCTTCCGATGTAAACAGTGACCGCTTTAGGGTCATAGGGACATTATTTCAAGGAATTAACATCGTTCGAAAGAAAATATTGCATTTGATGAGCATTTTTATCACTTCTTCATCTGGATTTGTTAAGATACAAATTATATTTATTGTCCGATTATGCTTTACTAATCGGGTACAATTGCCCGATTTTGCTTTACTATTTATTTAATTATTATTGTTGGCTTTTTATTGATTTTTATTGTTTAACCTTGTAACGTTTCTCGATCAGTTGGCGAGTTGGCTCGTTGCCTCGACACCTCATTATTCTCTCTCGTGCGTCGCTTGCCATTAAAATTCTGCAAATAGCATTTTTATTGCAAATACATCGAATGGTGTTAAGCAACATTTCTTTTATTTATTTATTTTGTTAATTATCCGCTGTCATTCCAACCATTGTGTCTGTCGGTCGAAACATGTTTTTCGAAAACAACACAAACAAATAGAAAAACCTTAAGAAATTGTATTACGAGTGGGTGTGAACGGTGTTGAGGTTTGTTGAGGTAGGTTGTCTGATTGCGTTGGTTGTTATTTTGGAGAATATTTCTTCAATCCAGATGAGATGTTGTTTTGCTTAAAAACGTTTCAAAGAGTTGTTGAAATGAATCAAAGAAGGAAGAAAGGAAGTAAGGAAATAAGTGGAAGTGGACTGAGATGAAAACGATATTTGCTGTTTTTTAACGAAAATTTAAAACTAACTTGATGTTAATGAGATTAAATATAATTTCAAAGCCATCAAATGGTAACGAATTTCATGGTTTTAATACCGCTTTGGGATAAACAAGGGACAATCACACAGACGGAGAGACAGACAATCAGACAGGCAAACAGAGAGAGGGGACGGACATGGCTACATAAACTCAGGCAACGATTCTGAGCGAGGTTATATAAGAGCAATAAAGAAAACAATCCGCAACTCTAAAGAACATTATTTTCATATTTCTGCTATCATCCATGAATGATCATCGCCACCATCTACTTCTTCATCTTCATTTAACCATATTATCACAAAATATTTCTATCAAGATAGATCGGCACAGAAAAGGAAACGAGGACAATGGAGTCGACCTCTCATATTTTTGTGAAATAAATAGAAAAAAATTAGACCAGTCGGACCAGTTGAAACAATCGTAAAAGAGGTAATAAAAATAGTCTTTGAATTCTATCTTTGATTAATATCTTTTCTCAGTTTTTACTACAATTTAACCACGTTTTAAAACGGTTGCGATGTTTTACGACAAATTATTATTTGCAGAATGATAAAAGGTCTTTATTTCTTTATATCTCGTTGATTGCTTTCGATTTCATTTGAATAGTTTTTAATAATTTTCTAATTTATGAAATCATGGCAAAACGTTTTCGTTGTGAAGCTTTAAGCAAACTTATGGTCTCCGATTAACTACCTGTAGCGCTTTTTTGGACAGCAAGCAGCACAATTATTCTAGCGACTGACGTTCCGACAGCAATGTTGATGCGACGATATTGCGATATTACCATAATTTTGATTATATTTTTAGTGTACAAGTATGATTAATGCCATAACTTCAGGCGTAGCCTGTTAACTGGTCTGCTAAAGTTGGCTGGTGTGTTTAAAGCAATAATAGTTCGGGTAATTTTCTTATGAAGCTACTGAAGACCTGAGTAAGCTTAGTTCAAATTGTGCGCATGAGGACTTCCTTCAACCAAATTCATAATTAAAAATATTTGATTTGTTGACAATTCATTATCAACAATAGATTGTTTGGGCAGTGTTCTTTTTTCTTTGAAAATGTTTATTAAATTTTTACATACATTAAGTACATACTTAATTCCAAAGAAAGGATCTGCTTAAATAATAATCTCGTTTAAATTTTTTCTTTCTTTTCCAACGTTGTTCTTTGGAATGTTTAATAGTATAATAAATAATTATTTTAATTATTTTTATTATATTTTCAATTTATTATCATTTCTCCAAATTCCACAAATATTTTACATTTCGTATTTCAAGGGGAAATCGGGTAGCCATACCAAAATTGATAACTCATAAAATATCGTAATAATATTTGCCTTAGAGATTTTAATATTAACGTTAGTCAATATTTCTCTTCGAGCTTTTAAAAGCTTGTTTAATTTGCGAAAAACACGGGATGATAATGTTAATAACATTGAGTTATTAATGGCAAGAGAAACGTCGATAGAAAAAGCTCTGAGTGTAAATTATTATAAATTTTATATGGCGCGCAATGAGTATAAGAGAAAAAATTTGTATGGCGAAACCATTTTCACATCAAAAGAGCATGAATAACATCTAAAGCTAAGAGCTGTAAAACCGTCTGTAGTGAAAGTGATTTTAACGATGTTGTATATTTCTCCAGCTTATATTACGATATAATTCACAGATTCCTTGAACATAATCAAGCATTAACATATTTATTGATGCTGGAGTCAACAGTACATACTCTCTGCTCGTGGAAATACATATCAATGTATGTAAAAGTATGCAAACTATAAGCTCTTTTATTACATGACATGTCTAAAATATTTGCAGAAATGTGTAGACAGAAAAATTAAACTGGAGTAAAATGTTAGGAATTAAGAATGTTCATATATCTATAATAGCGACTTACATCTCAGTCAGCATTTACGTGAAATTAATCTTTTTGTTAGCAATATTTATAGATTTTTCTATGAAGCATTTTTAGTGTTATTTGAAAGAAGACTTTTATTGGAAAAAACAATAAAAAAATTTAATATTTTTCCCAAAATTAAAGAACTTTAAGATCTCTCTGTAATTGAAAACGTAATTTTCCCAGCGAAAATTCTGCTTCATGCAACTTCATGAAAGCCTTGTTGGGATATTTCTAATGTAGTGTTGGAAACTATCGACTGATTTTAACTATCGATAGTTAGTTACTAAACGATTTTAACTGTCGAATGATTTCTTTCACTCATTCATTCATTCATTCACTCCACCTATTCAGGTTCAACTTATGTGTTCACAACATAATCAATTAACTCGTTGCTCTTGATTGATTATTTGTGTATCGGCCTTTACTCGCTAAACGATTTCTATATTACTAAGAATTAGCGAGTGATTAAATTACTCGTAATGTAATTACAAATTCTGGAAGACAGCTTCAGTCCATGAATGATTTTAGAAATTCTAGAAACTATCGAAAATGCTATCAAATAAATGAATAATTTACAACTGTCGAATAACTCGATAGTGTTTATTCGATAGTTCTCAATACTATTCTAATAAAACTAACGGGACCGTTTAAAGGTTTAACATTCTCAAAGGCTTCTGTTTTCCTTTTTGAAATTATTTCTTCTCTATCAATTACATTTCATTACCCCTCCCCCTTCCAAAATCATTGCTTCCACAAATTACTGCTAATTAATTGAATTAGTAGGAATAAAAGCGTTAGCACCTTGATAAGTCACGGATAATCACTTCAAGAATAATGAAGAACTGGGACCCCTAAATAGTCTCCAGAGAGGCAAAAACGAAAAAATAAAGAGAAGGCAAAACAAAGTGGCGGATATAAAATGAAAGCTAGCAACAAAAACGAAACCAATAACACTTATCTCAATTTATTGTATTTCAGAATTATTCTCTAATTCATTTTATTTTGCTTTTATTTTATTTTGAATTTTTTTTTATTCTTGATCTATCGCAACCTCAAACGCAACCAAAACCACAATCGCAACCACAGTTCCAACCACAAAACACAATGGCAATAATAATAAAAACAACAACCATAAAAAAGTAACGGACCTATGTAAAGTGATATTGAATAAATACCCGTTTGTTTTTTCTTTATTTGTTGTCAATGGTGTCAATGATATATCCTTACAGTGTATATGGACAATAAAGGATACAAACAAAGCAATAGCAATGAAATACGATAACGCCAACAAATTGGATAAATGAATGATTGTTATTGCTATTATTCTTGGTCTCACTCTCTTAAATTAAATATGAGTATTGCTAGATCTCCATGAGAAGCCTACAATAATCTTAACAACAAAAAATTATTTCCATGATCATAAAGGGCCCTAACAATTTCTTAATCACACCACTTTACATTTGAAACTCTTGTGGAGGCAATAAAAACACAAAATTCTATTTAAAACCTGTATGAAGCCTGTAAAATATTCGGTTTCCAAGATATTGTAAATCATAATATAAGCTATTGTTTTTGAGTTTTGAAGTTGAATTAATAATTATTTATAATAATGCTCATTAATTCGACATATGAATTCTTTTGAAAGCGTTGTTCTCCTTCTCCTCCGTAGGCACCCATTCACTAATTGCAAACACCATTACAACGCATTACAGCCTCTCTATAAAACCAAGACTTCATAAAAAATATAAATTGATTAATATTCAGAAAATGATAAAATTTGGAAACGATTTTTCTACTTCTCAGTTTTCTGCGTATAAGAGAGCTTTGTGAGGACAATAGCCTTTATACAATTGCGTTAGTGACAATGTATTATAATTTTATCAGTATAAAATTAACAGCCATATGATATAAGAACGAAAAGATAACGAAATTTCGCTTTGCTCTTAACCATCGTCTTCTCTGCTTTATTCTTTTAGAAATCTGTTATCGTTCATCAGACATCTTTTGATTACCGTTTAACCCGTTAATACCCTGAGTATAACTTGGAACAAGCCACACTTGCAGCAAATCTCTCTTAGGGGACACCGGAATATAGCAGGCAGAGAGCCAGCAGCAGCAGCAACCAAAAATTCACTTACCAAATATATTCGTTGAGAGCAAACACGTTCGTTTCCTGATTTGAAAGTGAGAAAATTTAAATTACATGGAAGAGACAGTATGTTCCATATAATTTCTATGGAATAGTCGGCAACGATGCACAACTTGCCCAGTATTTGCCGTTATATGTTGCAATATTTATTGTAATAAAGAGGCGTAAGAGACATGTGAATCGTTGTCAACTACTGGTTAGAAATGATTAGGAAAACTGTTTGATCTTTTAATTTCAAATGAAAATAACTAATGGGTTTCCTAGCTTTTTTCGTCTTATATACCGATATTTAAAGGCTTATTCGGTTACCTTTTTTTTATCAAACTGTTATTAACCGAGTTTTGTACATGCTGAATTGCTTTACCACCAAATTTATAAATTGTAATCTTAGTTAATTTTCAATTTCAATTACATCCAAATTTATTTAATTAATTATATAACCTTATTATTTGCTGTATAAGGATTTTAATAATTTTTTAATATTTTATATCGCCACAATGTAATCTGGTCACCCTAAATGTTCTTGTATTCGCTAAATTAGAATCCACAAAATCCAATATTTTTTACTTCCCCTATACACGGTTTGTATCTTTGCTTGCAAAATTTTTGTTCAACGGCTTAAGTGATAGTGAGTACCTGAACCACATGGAGCGAAAGACAACACTGAAAAGTTCCTTAAGAAAACGAAAGCAGTCACGTATGAGACTTCCACTTCATACGCACATTTATTCCAGGAAACGAGTGTAATAACGCTGTATTATGACGAGTTATAAAGTAATATAATGATATAATTACGATTGAATTCAGAGGCACAAACCTAGTTGTCATAACTGTCCAAGATACCAAACAAGAGGGTTTGAAAATGTTTGCGATTGCTGAGAAGCAGAAAACCGTAACGCCCAAATAGACCAAATACGAATAATTGATGATTTCCTTTCTTTAATTCCGAATTTATTTAAAACATTTTTCTCCAATGTTTCTAAATACGATTTCAATTTTTTATCTTTTTATCTTGATGAATATGTTTCTATAATACTTATGCATATTATACTAAAATATTGTGCACTTATATTTGTTTAATATTCTACATCAGAATGATCATGATTTGAACTATAGTAACTATGAAAGGTGATTAATGGACAATATTAATGCATTCGATAGAAAATCCAACAAGAAAATCTTTGCCTTAGTTTACCATTGCTTTCTTTGCCTTTCTTTGAAAATTGTCTGCCTGATTTCATCAAGAGATTTTCTCACAAAACATTTCTTAATTTTCTTTCAAAGTTTTGCTGAATTTTCTTCCGATTTTTATTTGAAATATATTTATAATACTTTATGTTATGAATGGTTTTTAACAAATTGTGTCTTAATATTTAACAAAACATTTTAGAACTAATTTTTTACTGATAAATTAATTCTACTTTTATTAAAATACTTAGAAGTGTTCGATCTCTAAAAATCCTATCACTGAAAACAGATAAAGAAATTTTTATTCACAGATTTTTAGAAAGTTGAATTGATTCGTCTGTTTCAATTACTATAAGACATTTCTGGTGAATACAGAGATTAAATGTTTGTTTTTTTTTTGTAATAATACTAATCAAAGATTAATTATACTTAATGCAATACATTTTTATTAAAAATTGTTAGATATTAGTCTTTTTTGGAGCCTTCTTCGAAGGTCACTGAAATGAACGCAGCAACGATTTACGTACGCTCTCGCTTTCCATCTCCTATTGGTAACGCTAATTTCTTTGCACCATCCCTTTGCCTCCTTCCTTTCTTCTGTTCTTCCGCGAAAAGGGAGTAATATTCCCAAGTGAAATCCTTTAAGAAGTTGCCATTAGTTTGGCCGCTTGGATGACATTATGCTGATGGTGATACCCGGCCAATTCGCTTGCAGTTCCGTGTATCCCACCGCCTGCCCCTGTGGCCCCCAATGCTCCGAAGGAGGCCCCAAAGTAACAGTTATTCACATAGTCGTAATTCGTCGTATTAACCTCGGACTTTACGCCATAGCCGCCAGAGCTGCCTCCGACACTGGAATGCTGACTCAAGGCCGTTGAGTGATGAGCTACAGCCGCCGCAGCAGCAGCTGCATGTGCATGATGTGCCATATGATGATGATGATGATGTAAATGCATAGCGGCAGCTGCTGCCGAATGGTGATGATGGTGATGATGATAATTCGGACTGGGCGTACTGGCAGAAATGCCATTCGAGAGTAATGCCGCCGAATTATTGCTGCTACTTCCACCAACACTGCCACTGCCGCCACCACCGCCGCCGCTGCTTGGTGGCGTCACGGCTAACACGTGCTCGTATTTCGATGGGGTGTGACTGCCGAAACTTTGTGTTAGTTGAAGTTGTTGTTGTTGGTGTTGTTGTTGAAGCTGTTGCTGTTGTTGCTGCTGTTGTTGTTGCTGTTGTTGGCTAGATTGCGACTGATGAGCTGAGGATGCAGGAAGATGATGATGCGAGCTAGGGGGCGAATAAAGATGGGCGTTGAGGGACGAAGAGGTGCTTGTGGAATTGGGCGTAACTGCTGCTGATGCATTGGAATGACTGGAAGTGGAATGACGGTTATGTTGCGCGGCACTCGCGGGCAGATGCAAATGATGGCTGAGAGCGGCGCCGCCAAGGCTTAGATTGTGAAGAGGATTACTGGCGCTGCCACTGCTGTGACCACTCTTGATGCCAAAATCCGTTTGCAATTTTGCAGCAATAGCCGACGTGCCCAAACTGGTCTGAAGACCGTGCCGATGGTCCAAGCCCAAAGAAGGCTTTAAATCTTTAGGAAGAAATGAAAAAAGAAGCATGAAAATAAAAGATTGTAAAGAATAAGAAAGAGCGTTATGCTCCTTTTGTCAATCTCTCCAACTGCCCCCCCGCCTCTTTTTCTTTCACCCATTTCTTTAACTTACCGTCTTCCTTGATATCTTTACTGCCTTCCGTACCGCTTCCATTTGATTTCTTGGGTTTTCGTTTCCGCGTCTGAATGCCATCTTTACGCATTGCCAACGGTCGATTCACGCCGTGCAGCTTGAAGTATAAACCGCACGCATTACACACCGGCTCGCCTTCGTTGTTACGTCGCCACAGCGTCGTGGTGCGTGTGCCGCAATTGGTACAGCAAAGACCTAACCGCCTTGTTGCCGTCTAGAAAAATATCAACAAGAACGATGATGATAATGACGTTAAATCACACACGACCATACCATAAAACAGATTTTGAATAAGAAAAAAAAAGTCAACTCACTGCACTCACCAGTCGCTTGCTCGGCTTGATCAACGGTCGATTCATGCCATTCATTTTATGGTAGAGACCGCAAGCATTGCACAAATAATGCCCAGTTCCGTCACGCCGCCACAACGGCGTGCTAATCGCTCCACAATTCACACACTCTCGCCCCTCCCCAAACTGAAAGTCCATGGCGCTTTCGTAGGGAGAGTTACGCTGAAAGCCGGTCGGGTCATAGGCGGCACGCCATGATCCCATCATCATCGCGTTCTGCGTATAAAATTGCGCTGGCAACTGAGCGTGAGCCGTGCCAAAGCTGTCGGTTGTCCATGCGTTTTGTGCGGCAGCAGTACCGAAATGTGCTGCCACGTGATTGTATTGACTGCTGGTGAGGGCGCGATTCGAAGGTACGTACACGGGAGTATTCACTGCGGCCTGCTGATGATATGAAGTGACTCCGGAAGCACCTGCGGCACCGGCCAAATCGGCATAGCCGCCGCTGGTGTGATACATTTTTGCTGGAAACAAAGCTGCAGAATGCTGCGTGTGCGATGGCAAATGGTGTTGTTGTTGTTGGTGTTGTTGAGGGGAAGTTTGGTGTGTTAGAGCCTGCTGCGGAACGGACGGTTCTTGCTCTGCTATAGCCGTTGGACTGTAGTTCAGTTCATAATTTTGTATGTGATGCTGTTTTTGGCGTTTCTGTATTTCGTGTTCGAGCAAATAATGCGGCAACTCAAGTAGTGGTTGCTGATCAAAAGTGTTCTAGAATACAAGAAAAGAAAATTTTTGTTTATTAATTGAAATTAATAAAAAAATGTTTTGTTCAAAAATATAATCGCGGGTTAGCATCCGAAAGGCAGCTGCTAACCAAATTCTAAGGACTTCTCGTGATTGCACAAGGATTTAAACTAACCCTGTTTTCCTGTATCACAAATATAAATTTGTAAACCAATTATTTTTAGCTGATCTGAAATCTTTTGTAGAAGTAGTTTAGCATAATTCTGTTAAATATTTTTATAATTTAGAATGATTTCATTTGGATTAATTTCTTGTATTATTATTATACTTAGTATTATTATATGATATTATTCATAATTTTTAATTATCTATAGTTAATTATCATTTATTTAATTATAAAATCTAATTATTTTATATCAATCATTAGTATTTTTTATGAATATTAACTAATTAATTATAATTTTCTTTCAGTGTTTGAATGAGGAACAAATAAGCCAATAACAAAATCAGCAACAACAAATATTTACATCTGATTGGTTGATGGAAATTTGTGTTCTAACTTTAAACAGATTGGGATCAGGAAGCCATTTCTTTTTCAATTTCTTATGAATGCACTTTTTTAGACTGCTAGTACTGTCCTCTTTTTCTCTCTTTCTGTACTTTCGCTAATTTCCTGATTACTCTTCCTACATCTGTATAGTAAAATCATAGCACGCTAACGAACGAGAGGAGAGTGAGAGTGACAGATATATAGGCTCCAAGTGGAAGCATTTTTATAACAGAAACCATACTCATCTCTTTTCCACTCATATAGTATTTGCAAGCTTTTCACTCCTGTCATAAGCCAACGATAGGCTGGATGTAAGCATATCCCAACAAACAATTTTGTAAAATATATGCTTTTTATTTTCAAAATCCGGGTGAGCGACTATCGTCTTAGTCGACAGTAAAAGTTTATGAAGAAAAATGTTTTGCTTTATTGTTAATGTTTCTGTCGACGTAAATTTTTTTGTGCGTGGTTGTGAATAACTATTGGCATAGTTTAATATCCACAACGTGTAATTCATCATACACCATTGGACTACAAGAGGACCGTTACCCAGGGTAACAACACCGGAATCAATAGCATTAGCAATAAGTGATAAAGGACGCTGCCCAGAAATGGAAGCAATTGATTAAGAAAGAAGTAATGATGCTGAGATTTGTGTTTTTATTACGCTCGCTTTGCACGCTTTGTGTTTTTATTCTCGCTTTTTGTTCTGATCTCCGTCCGGTAAGGATTCTGGTGCACTAAAGCAAAATCGAGACTTGCAATACTTTTAACTAATTTGAAATTGATTTCAAAATTCAGTCACTAAGCAGAAAAACTGAAATTAATTAAATAACAAAAGCATACAAACGGAATACATTTTAAAAGTAATATAATCCTTGACTTCATTGCTTTTCTTCGGAGGATGATCAAAAAGTATTTACTTTTGATCATTTGATTATCACAAATTTGGTCATAGTTTTCATTATCATTCTCGTATTACGGGAGGATTAAGAATATTAAAACCAATCAGTTCGATCGATGGCATTTAATTGACAGTGTTGCCTTCGATGTCGAAAACCATCTTCCCCAAAATAGTAATTTCCATCAATTGTCATAATTATCATAATTATTATCAATGTAGTCCTATAGTCCTTTCAATATATATTGATATATGTATTAAATTAAATTAATTAATTTAGATTAAATTAAATTAATCAACGACTATTTAACTTGATCAAGAACGATGCCCAAGGGCATTACCCCAAACATCGGCGGCATTGATTTTGAATAGAAAAATATAATCATCATCATCGTTATTCCGTAACCATGGCAGCCGTTATTTCCAATAGTCACCATGATCGTCTAGATCCACGTTTTCTAATTATTAACGAGCATCGATTAGAAAACATTTGATTATCTCTGGATGGCTACAAACAATTTCTTCCTACTTTAATGATTTATCGACTGCTTTGCTTTTATATCTGTTCTCTTCTTTCTCTTTATTCAAAACACAAAGCAAACAAAGAATATATTTTGAATGCTTTCAATTTGGAACTTCATCAAATTTGAGCTTATCATTGATAAGTGGTCTATCGAGCACCGTAAAATACTTTATGATGGAATGTGATGCTCGACAGATTTAACCGATCATATAAAACGAACAAAGAGGAAAAATAATGTTTTAGAACGAAAGGAATTTTAATATCGCATAAATGAAAATATTATCGAGTAAAAACAATGACAATAAATTGATTCTGAAAAGGACAAATTTATTTTAAATTTTTTTGCCGTGACTGTAATCTTTAATGAGAATCTGATATTGTTTCTTCCAACATATAATTTTTATTAATGAATTTGTGGAAAGAAATGCTAACAAATTTCCTCAAATTTAATTCAAATTAAAATAAATCCGATTCGCTATTTTAGTTTTGCAAATTAGTTTTGGACATTAACGTTTTTTAATAAACCGTTTGTTCGCTAAAATTATTTTATTAATATTACATTAATAGTTTCATATATAATTTATTTATTTTTATACTTTTATAAAACAATTTTAGTTAAATTTATTCATATTGATCGAATTTACTTCACTTTCCGACGGTCTTTTCAATACATACATCCATTTTGTAAAATCCTACTAATTATCTGAGCTCATCTCTCGTTCCTTTTCTCTATTCCTCTTTCTCGTTCTCTATCCCTCTCTTTTTAACTCTTTATCGTACTGTATTCTTTTTCATTACTACGACTTCTGCAAACTTGATTAAGAACCGGCTTCTCAACTCCTGCTTGGTTTTCTACCTATCACATTCTCTTTCTTTTTTTATGCCTTTTCATTTTCTTTACATTTAATTTGTTGCATTTGCTGCTTCCATATGAAGTGCTGTAATTAATTTTTTATATCTTTCAACTTTTGCCGCGTTATTAAGAATGTCAAATGGATGGAAAGAATTGGTTTTTGTTTTTCTTTTTCCTTTTTTAAAGAGGAGACGGTTTTTCATAAATGTAGTTTACTAAATCGAGTTTGCCTTTTGCAATTTAAATTTGCATTTAATATTTTTGAAATGGAAAATTTTATTTACCGTAAAAGCTTTTAATTGCTCGATAAAATCAACATTACACTTATGTTATGTTCGAAGAATGAGGGACAGTGGAAGGAGAAGAGGAAGTTGGATGAAAAAAAATTAATTTGAATTATTTGTTAACATTGTAGTATATTTTTAGCTTATTCTACTTCACACATTTTCATTCATTTTCATAGTAACAGTTTATTAGCAGAGCTCTGTAAAAGTTTTCACAGAATTTCTGAAATAGTTCTTCAGCAACGAATTGAATCTATTCAAATACTATTCTTGAATTCTTTGCAAAACTCTTTTATGTCATACTATGTTATAAATTTTAGTGGAAGAAAAAAAATATAACAATTTTCATCAATAAAAGTGAGTTGATATATTTTTTCTTCACACAACAAATACACGAAATCTGCAAGTAACAGTGATTTAACAGCGCTGAACTGTTGGCTCAAAAGAAATGCATTAACAAGAACACTCAGACCCGTACCGCCGTGAGAAGCTGCGTTGGACATTTGAGTCGCGTTAAATTCGATACATAATCGCATGTATGAGCTTTTAAAATAAAAAAGGTTTTTGAAAATTGTAAAACCCTTTACATAACAGCGCCATAAAAGCGTTCTTTCAAATTCCAACAGAATTTATAAAAGACAAAATTTTCCCTACAAAACCAGTTTAATTAATTACCTCGAATACTTAAAATATTTTAAGGGAATTACTTTGAAGCCAACCATTAAAAAGTCTGTCATATAACAAACAAAAAGAACGAACGTACGGCGCCAGAACACTTTCAGGACCATGTAAAATTAACATGCGTCGATATCTCCAACGATCTTCCAACAAAGAAAAAAGGAAGTGAGGGAAGTGAAAACAAAAATTGGAAATATATGTGTGTGCATGTGTGTATGTGTGTGTGCGTGTATGTGTGCGTATTTTTCATCACTTGATATATTCTTTTTTTAACAAGGGGGGACAACTATTTTCAATAAAACTTCGGTGTCAGGCGTCAGCAGTTACCTCAAATAAGAGCAACAATTCGATGTTGATGCAGGTATTATATGCGTCAGCACACAGAAGGGTCTCGACTATATCTTCATAAATCTGATGATCGAAAACATAAAACAAAAGCTAACTTTAACATTTTGAAAATTCTCCAATTCTTAAGGTTTTCAAATATTAAAAATTAGAATCAATTTGAAAAATAAATCAATCAAAGAATTTAAATCAAATTATAAACAATTAATATACGAAATTTTAAAAGTTTGTTGATATAAACAGGTTCTTATTAACCATTACTATATGATTTTAAGTAGAATTTAAATTTGGTTTTTAATGATGATCGTTCAATGTATTGTCGATATATGAGTGACTTAGTAATAATAGTTAGAAGGGAGTTATGTCTTCTTAAAGTAAATTAAAGTGGCTGATGCCTCAGAGAAATGAGCGAATCAGATGTAGCAGACAGCTCTGTTGAGATAATTCATTATCATTTTTAAATGAAGTGATCCTAGATATTATATATGAAAGATCACAAGAGGGTACAAGTAGGGCACTGGACCTTTTTAAGACATCCAAACTCACGAAGACATTCAGTCGCGGTGACAGTCTTTTGAGGCTCAAGGAAACTTTTTTGAAAGAATTTTTAAAGATGCTGAAACTATCAGAGCGATCCTATTGAACTACTACAGTGTATTTGCGAAAAGCAACCAAATAAAATATACGCCGTCAACAACATACGACCGCCGGTATGTTGTTCCTTCATGAAAATACACTTCCATTCACAGAATGAAAGTTTCGAAAGCTTTTGTGCGAGTATGCGCTTTCAAAGAAATTGATCATCCATTTTGTAGGCCAGATTTAGACCCAAGTAAATATTACTTATGTTCAAACTTTTCAGAGCTTTCGCGTTTTAAGTTTTTTAAAAATTTTTCAAAATTTTTCAGATAAGAATGTTAGCATTTGCTGAGTTTTGAACAGATTAAGTATGTGTGCTTCCTTTACAGAGGATAATGTTGATAAATTAATTAGACAAACATTTTTATCATACCTATATCGAGAATACATTGAACTCTTCTAATAAAATATCAACAATTAAGGTATTCAAAAACAATGATCTAAATATTAAAATCTCTTAAAAAGTAAATATTAAAATCTTTTAAGATATAACCAAAAATTATTCCTTTATAGTAATTGTTCTTGTGAATACAACACCCTAAGGACCATTAATGGAAGTTTTATTAAATGCTTTAATTAGTAAAATGTAAGTTTATTGCAAAGAAACAAAGAAGTGAGAGTATGAGTAAAAGGAATGTGTGAATCGAGTTGATTACTACTAGAAAATAAAGACTTTAGCAGTTGAAGAATCCTTAATAAATTTAAGACTCATTGATTACGTCAGATATATTCACCCTGTTTACTCTTTTATTAATTCTTTTCTAATTGAAATGAAACACGCGCCTACTTTCTCAATTAATAAATAAAACAAATTATTAATAACTAAAAGGCATAATCTTCAAAACCCTTTCCTGTTAATTTTCAATGAAGTAAAAATTTTCCACCAAACGAAATTTCAAAATTATTCGCCCTTTAGAAATATTTCATTCAATATTAATATTCAATATTTCCCGGACAAACATAATTTCAATTGGACTCATTAAATGTATTTATAACTTGTTGTCACTCAATAAAATAATCCGCACGGTCAAATACAAACATCGTCCCATAATTTCCAAAATAAATCTATTAATTATCAGAAAAAATGGAAAGAAATAAATCAATTTCTTTTCGTAACCTGATACACTCTTCAATGGGCTACCATTCATGCCGTTGTCAGGGAACCTACCACGATCTGTGTGCCATTAAACAGCTCTATCAAAACAACACTAAAATCACACAAAATAAAAGAAACACCCAGAAAATGCCTTGTCCACGCGTTGGCACCAAGCCTTGACGCCGGGCCGGGACTTAATACGAGAACGAGAATATATACGATCAGCCACAAGAAGATCAATTTCGATCGAGATCAAAGCGGATGAATGTACGCTGTTTTGAGCAGCACAGCGGTCACTTCAAAGGCACGAATTAAATGCATCAAAAGGTCTATATGGTCGATCAGGATTACGGAAATGTATGGGCGATAGAACGATACGAAGCGAAGGAGACTGAAGATGTGAAGAAGAAATAAAAGGTTGTCACCATACGAAAGTGACGAAGGTGGCGGGGGGATGCTTTAGAGAAGCGTAAGAGCGGTAAGAGCGGTAGAACGTCTTTAGTTAAGATTCAGGAGATGAAAGAAAATAATTTCAACAATCAAAAACTAAAGCAAATTAAGCAAACAACAATAAAAATCCAATAAAAATAAAATAAAAAAACAACAACAGCGACAAAAACAAATGCGACCAGTTTTGAAGGGACCGAAGAAAAAGGAACGTTAATAATTTGTCACCGGGACTAATAGCTTCGAATCGGAGCGGCAGGTTCTTTACGACAAACCTTCGAGAGAGGCGAAAGATACCAAAGTAGAATTAAAAGCAACAACAACAACAACAAAAGCAGGCAATAAAAATTATTTAAAAAGCGCATCAACGACTAATATCATGGTGATGACAAAAACAACAACAACAACAACAACTTTGGAGAGAACAAGAAGGACAAGAAGAAGAACAGCAATTACAACAGCAAAGGATACTCCTTTAAGTGCTTTCCTAAGGAATCGCCAAAACGAAAAGAATTTATAAAATCGTCATTTTAGAGTAAGAGGAAGAAAATGACAACAACAACAACAAGAACATCAGCATCAGAGATCTTGGTAGACACGGCAATAACTGAAAAGGTGTACAGAAAAAACTCTTCCGGAGATTGAGAAAGAGAGAGAGAGAGGAAGTGTCATATAAGGCAGAGAAGTTAAAACGTGTTTTAGAGTCACTGGCGCTAAATCCTGAAAGTTGATGATGGTAATGATGATAAGGTCCATCAGAGAAAGTATAAGAACAAGACGCCGTCGCGGCCTCGACACCGACGCAAATGAGAGTGACAAAACAATAAAAACAGAATCAGAAACGAAAAAAGAGATAATTTGGCGACCATAAAAAAGTTATTAGCCAAGATGCTGATGATGATCATGGCGATTATATTGATAATGATTTGACGATCTGTAAATTTTCTTAACGAGCGCGTTACTAAACGGCGTTAAAACTAACACAAACGAAAAGCTTGTATGAAAAGTTTTGAAAAGGATGTATGAAAAGCTTGTATGAAAAGATTTGAAAAGGATGTACTCGATAGTGTGCACAAATATATTTAGCACATATATATATTTGTGCCATATATATATTCAGCATTCGTATATGCCATCGTATATACAATATTTCATCCATTTGCCATTTGCCATTAAGCAACGGTCGTTTTCGTGGTGGCAGTGGTAGCAGCCGTAAACCGCGTCTGGGCAAAGCTCTTCGCGCTTTACGGGCCGCGAAGCTAAGCATTGAAAGTAACTTTAATGCATTTTCGAGTGGTTCAATTTGTCTGGCCAACGTTCGTTTTGAATATTTATTAAAACAGAATCGACCACCACCAACAACCAACGACCAAACGACCATCCAACCACCGGATTGTTCAACCAGTCGGTTCCGGATCACGGAAACAAACGTTCGGGGCCAACAAAAAAGGCTAAAAAGTGAAAATTGATAGGAAAGAAAAACATTTTATATAAAACGCAAAACATCGAGTACTTCAAGAAGAAGATGGAGATGAAGTAAAAAATATAAAAAATCACATTGGACAAAAAAAAAAAAGTCGCTAAAAAATGATATTTCGCAAAAGCATTAAAGAAGCTAAAAATATATGTGTTTCAGGAAAAAATAAGAAGTAACCAAAATATTAAAAAATTCATTTTTTATTGTCTTTGGCGGGGATGTTTGGTGTGAGTGTGTCTTATGTTCCCTTTTTCAAACTTTAATGTATCGATGACATGAACGGATTACCGGCGGCGTTTACTGAACCGAAAGAAATAAAAAGCGTGAAAGAGAGAGAGAGAGAGTCAATTACAAGGCGTTTGTTAACGAGAATTCCTTTGGCCAAAAAGCTCGCGAACATTCTCTCAGAGCTATTTAAATACATAATGTAAAAATTCTCGGGAGAACTGAATTTTTAACATTAAGCGCAGAAAATGGAAAGAAATAAAAGCACATAGTTAGATTGCGAACACGTGAGCACGCCTAAAGCTCGCGTGTATTATAACAAGATGAAAATATTCAAATTGCACGCACTAAAAAAATAAAAAATGAAATTATTTAAGAATTTTAATTTACAGAATTTCGAATATAAATACACAAACTTCCTGAAAGAATATATTTTTTATTCATTTTATCGATCGCGTTTTCAAATGTGCGTTACGGAATTTGTAGATTATAAAGCTCGCGAGCTAGATAAGAATGAAGTTTGTGAACATTAATAAATTTTGATATCATTTTTAAATTTAATATTAAAGAATACTCCTCATTTTAGTATTATGTCAGTTTATTTGTTCTTTTAGAACGTTTTTATTTAAAAATTTTTTCATTATTTTAATTAATTTAAAATTTATTAAATTTAATATTTAATTCTACTGTTTATTTTTTTAGTGTTGCATTTTGTCTTTGTTATTTGATGATTAAATTATTATATTAATTAATTGTGCAATTTATTGTTTGATTGTATCTGTAAAAGTATTTAGAATTCTTTTCTTAATTATTTTATTTTAATTATAGATGGAATTTATTTTATTAATTAATATCTTAATAAAACATGGTTTATATTTTCAGATCTAAACAATATCAAAATTAGCACTTACATCACCATCACACAATAAAACTCCCATGATTCAAATATTTATTTATTTAAGTACACTTGAAAAAATGTTTCGTAAAGTTATTCTCGTCGAGGGATCTTTCGATGACTTTCTTTAAAAGAAATTCAATTTTTGTTGTCGTAACATGTGGCGCCACGATTAATTAAGTTTCTTCTTTTCAATAATGTAATTAATATTTTCTGAATGATTTCGCATGATTTGTTGATTTGTTCTCAAAGGAATAACTTCAGATAATTGTCACACGCCAAGTTTATGACGGAATATCACGCTTATGAACCGATTGGTTCGCCTTGAACAAACAAACTGAAATTTCAACAAATTCAATAAGATTTTTTGTGTCCCAAACAAATAAAGAAGGACTATGCGGAGAAAACAAAACAACAAAAGAAAAAGAAAAAAAACATCGACATCGTTCGTCCGAGTCAGAAAAAAGAATTTCAAAATCAAAACCAAAAAAGTCAATTCCATCAATGAATGAACGAAAGCAATGGATACGGACAGCGAAGTCAAGAATATCAAGAGTCAAGAATAGAAGTCATCCCGGCCGCTAAGGATAGTTCCTTCATTCCTTCGTTTCTTCGTTCGGTCCTTCCTTCTTTCATTTTTTTTTGTCAACAGTTCCAGACGGGATGTGTCACCAGCCTGAAGTTGCATCTAAAGTAACCGAAAAGGAAAGACAGAAAGAGATAGACAATCGAGCCATACCATGCTGGAGATATAGTAAATAACAACAACAACAACTACGAAAATAATGAAAACAAAAATATATGAATTTCCTACTGGCAGGTAAAGCGACAATAACGACGACGTCCACGCCGACGCCAGCACGCCAATGGTGACGGCGCTGTCTTTCTTTAGAGACGACGTAGAAGAGTTACAAAAAATTACATGACATTTCTGTAGGTGAAGTCATGTTAGTGGTGGTGTGGTAAAGAAGAGTTTGAATCAGTGGTGAAAAGGTATTAAAAATTGAAACAGGTTTATAAAAATTAATGTGTTAGAGAGGGAAACACTGTTAATGTGAACATCACAGAAATCAAAAAAGAAGTGTGTGGTCACATCCTTTTGGGAAGAATAAGCAAAAGGTAAACGGCGTAAGGAAGCACTTAAGCGTAATATTGAGAGTGTTGAGAGGAAAAATAGGAATAATAACGTCAGAAGCAAAAGCAACAACAACAACAGACATACGACGAGAAGTAACAAAAAAAGGCACGAAAGTAGGTTTGACCAAATAAACAAGTCCTCGAGGTTCGGCCTTTTGTCGCCAACTAATAATTATTAATATCTCTTACGAGGAGGAAAACGGGCGAGGCAACAATAACAAACAACAACTACATACCTTCCCATACGAAATATTTGTGGTTGTAATCGTTCCTTTTTCCTTCTAAATCCTTTGACGAAATCTTTTAATTTGGAGAGGACTACAGAGGCTACTTGTAATCAATCCTTAAAGGTATTTCCGATTCCGACTCGGAAAGTGCTCTTCAAATACAATTGAAAGGAAGCACTTGACTTCACTTTTTTTAACGTTTCAATTGTTTGCGTGACTTAAATTAATAAGAGATAATTGTTAGAGTCAATATTTGGAAAGATAATTTTGAAACAAGAACAGCTACCGGCAGGGCTGCCACTTAAACAAAAAGGCATGCAAAGCGAGAGGGAGGCAAAGCTGAGAAAGAGAAATATTTTGTTATTCCTTACCTCACTTAATACTGAAAGGTTCTAAAGTAGTCCATTGTGAGGTTTGCGCATCCAACCCATTGCCAGGCAGATACAGTATCGGAGCATTGGTATCAGTGTCAGTGTCACAAAATCTTAAGAATGCTAAGACTGATACTGAGACCGCCGATACTGACACTGATACTTATGATATCGAAGACGATATCATGCCATGCTATTAAAATCCATCTGGTTTTATCATCTTTCTCACTTTCTCTCTCGCTGTCTCCTTCTCTCTTCCTTGTCAAACCGATTATAGTTTGCCTTTTTAATGATTCCACTCATAATCGACAGACAAGATCGATAATTGTTTTGGCTCCATAAAGAAAAAAATGTGGGATATATTCGAAAAAAAAGGGAGAAAGAAGGGACTCTCCTCGACTCTGCTCCAATTCATTTACAAAACTTCATAAATTTCTTGTGAGACCGATCTAAAGGAACTTGGTTTTTTCTATGCGTGGATTATTGTCGATCAACTCATACTACTCTAATAGCTTACAGAAACAACAAGCATCTCATAAATAGAACCAACAAAATGAACGTAATTTGTTCGTTGGTTACAATTTGTCATCATTGTCAACCAAAGAAATTAATGAAAAATTTAAAAATCTTAATTTAATTATTATGGAAATAGCTCCGCTAATTCTGATCTTTACATGAACTGAAACGAAAAGATGGAAATAAAAGTAAGATAGAATGAAAACTACAAGAAAATAACAACTATGAGTAGAACAAATTAAGAACAAAAACAACAGTACCGACTACAAAAATTCAATATATCTAACAATATCGATGTCACTGTTCGTTCAGTGTAATGATTACTTCAAATTGAAATGATCTCACGATGTAACTAATTCTTCGTTAAAATCGTTGAGTGTTTTCTCTTCAATCAAAAGCAATACCAAAGAAACCTTTCTCAAATCGTAATTGACAAGACTGATCGAAGATTGGGATCGACATTTCCCATCGAGCTTTTCACTTAAGACTCTTTCTCTTCGACACGACGGCAACTTTAAATAATACTCTTAGACATTAAGTGAAATATAAATTCAATATTTCGAAAAAATCAATATCCCAGATAGCAAGTAGAAGCTGAAGGGAATCGTATGTAAGGGTTCGAACTATCATATCAGTTTCATTTTGAAGATATCTACAAGCTTAATAGGAGAAGTATTAAAATATTATAATATTTATATAATTTATATAATTAACAATTCCTTTTATTGAAAAAGGATCTCTTAACGGATTTAAATTAAATAGATCGTTATTTAATTTGAATCCGTTAAGAGATTTTTTCAACAAAAAGAATTGTTAATAATATAAATTATAAAAATATTATAATATTTGGATACTAAGTTTTTCAAATTGAAAATTTTTAGGCGATGATATAATTACACTAATATGCTTAGAATATGTTTAATGTTAATTGCGTGTTTTGCGGATAACTCTAAAACTCAATCCTACAGTGAAGTAGAATTTCAATAATGAAAGATATCTTTCGTGAGTTATTTTCTTTATCATAGAAAATATATGATGAAGAAACCTTTCCTTACCTCATATACCATTGCAACCTCTCTCTTTTACACACACATACAGACACAGACATTTAATATGTATCTCCTTCTCTGCTTATTCTGCTTATTTTGTTTATGAAATATAGGCACGAGCCAGAGCATGGGTTACCGTAAGTCGATGACATCCGTTTTAGAAATGTTATTCTCAAATTTCGTGGAATTAATCGTTAACTCTCGATTAGTTGAAGAAGTAGCTACTGGCGTTTTTGCTATTGCTGTTAGCGTTATTGTTGATGTGGTGGCTGTTATTTTTGTTGCCTAAGAACTTCTGATCGAAGGGAAGTGTTGAAATTTATTGATAATTCTATTAATATTGATAGTGAATATTCTTAATTGGAGCTATAGCAGGTGGTCCTTCTCAGCCTGATAATAATCGGCACAGCAGGATATTCATTTCCTTCGGGCGTGGTATTTGATAACATAGTGGTCAATTGATGAGTTTTGTCTATTTATTAAATCTGATTTTTGTGAAGTTTATTGAAAACTAATAAAAAATAATGGAAGCATGATTAATGATGAATCGAACAAACTAAATGGAAAATAAGAATTCGAAAGGTATCAAAATGTTATCTTGAGTGAGTTTAAAATATTTAAAGTAGCCTTTTAATCGACACTGAAAATAGCTCTAATTATGATAAATCCAAAACTCGATACGAACTAATTTTCTTGTTAATTTTTTTAGCTAATTAAAACCAAAACTACTGAATCGATAGTCTCTTAATGGTTTCACCTCAGTTCGATTTGTCGTGATCTTTCATATCTTTTTCTATCTCTCGAAGCTTTGGCCGTTTTTAAGAATTCCTGAGAGAAGGCTTTATTTGAATGATTCAGAAAAAATTGCATAAAGAAAAAAATTTGAAATTAATCGATTTGACAAGCAAACAACCAATCAACCACAAAAGTAACGTATCTTTGTCACAAAATATCAAAACTTTTGATAACGCCGTCAGAAGTTCTGACTAGAAAAATACTTCAAAGAAAGGAAAAAGATGTCAAACTTTGGCAGAGAAGTCATTTATAATTCTATGGAATTATTTACGTGTATAATATTTGCATATTATTCGTGTGTATTTGCGTGTGCGTGTGTGTGTGAATATATTTGAACATATTTAAATAATCAAGCTGATAACTATTTCATGAGTGTGTGGTGGCAATAAATGGCAATATCGGCAACAACAACAACATCACGAACGATAGCGACAAATTTAACAAAACTATAGCGATAACAATATAACATTATAATAAACAACAATAACAGCAGCAGCGGCAACAACAACAACAACAACAACTGGTGACAAATTTAAAAAGCAGGCGATATCTTTTGGCGACGATAATGAAAAAGAGCAAAAGTAGCGATATCAACAAGTTTGTGTGAAACATAGTTTGTTCCAATCACTGATTTTTAACAGTTTTGTAAAACTTTCGGAGGCCGGGCAGGGAGGCGCATAGAGGCGTGCGAATGAGCTTGGTCGATATAAATGCTTATCATTTTAAAACTAAACTAAATTAACGGAAAACAATAGCACTAGAAATAATAATATTAATACTAGCGCAGTCGTACAACAAAAGCAACAACAACAACAACAACAATTATTCCAATGATATCCATATAGTTTACTACTTTATGATATTCGTCAACTTGAATACTTGAAAACTGATGGCGGAAATGGTGCATTATATTTATCGCTTATCGGTTTAGTCATAATAACTCCCTTTGTTGTTGTTGTTACCATTTTCGTTGCTACTACAGCCCTTGCTGGTGATAATATTTTTCAAAATTTAAGAACATTTCCAACAAAGAGCAATAACATGAATAAGACTAATAGCGGTAATAATTGTAAGAACCTTTTCATACCAGACGAAAAGGTAGCAAGAAGCTATGAGGCAGAAGGCAGCGGAATTCAATAATTCAAATTCTTGAAATAACGAAATCTACTGACTATCATTATTTATAATTGCAATGCGATAAGTTCTCCAACAATAAAAACCCCTGAAACCACAGTGAACGAAAATGTGTGAAGTTTTCCAATAAACATATAACATAATTATCTGTTCTAATGTAAGCACTGCCTTGATGGCCTTTTAGGGTAATGTGAGATCAGAATATTACAAAAAGCTAACATTTTCTCCTGCGTAAATTTTATGAATGAGCAGCTTTTAAGTATTATTAATAACTATGACACAAAAACTGTGCTCATTATAGTGGATAAATTGCTAGTCAAACCATTCGATATGAAACTCTGTTGGTTGAAACCGCATACATACCCCAAAATAATATATTCCTGTGTAGAATCTAAATACTGCAAATATCTTCGTCGATGCCACTTAGTTCAGAATGAGTTTAATACAGTTTTACGCTACTGTAACGAAATTTTTATTTGAACGTTTTGGGTTTCCTACCAAGCGCAAATTACTCAAAAATTGATGATGGTTCTTAATGGAATTCTTGATGGTTTAATATATCGTGTTAGGGTGTGCTTAAGTTATGTTATGTCCTTATTGAAAACTGTTTTGAAATAAATTATAAACGCATAAAATATCGAAAGATAAAATTGATACGATACGATACGATACGATAGTAGTATAATTAACCTTTATATTCCACAGAATTACGAGTAAGTTTTCTTATTCTGAAATATTCTCATTTTCTGAAATAATCTTAAAGTATATTTCAAAGTAAACGCATTGCCAAACTAGAATCGGAAAAATTGTGGAATAAGAATTACATAAAGGAAATTAAAAAATAGACGTCTTTCTTTTTGTTCATTTTTACTGTTACTTTCACTTTTCCTTTAGGAATTTCGTATCCTTCAACGACGTCCATTTGTTGTTTCAAATGATCACTCTTCTGTTCTCTTATTTTTTTTTTGAGCCTGGCGCCTGTATTTTAATTTGTTCAGCTAGTCAATAAATCCAGTTATTGCATTCGCTTCATTCGTTAAAGTCAAGTGCCCTTTATTTGGATACTACTCGTTGCCGATTTTGGTAACAACTATTTCACGTCAAGGCCAGTGATCTAAGGCAAATTTCAAGGGTCAGTATTGTTATTTTACCAACAACGACAATTATACAATACATCGTCTTAGTTGGATCTTCGACAAACAGCAGGATCAATAAGAAAAATCTATATAAATCAAAGTCTGACCATTATTGTTCAATCCATTTCCGTCAAGTTACGAATTTATTCGTACGAGACCAATAAAGTCATTAGTTTTATGTTAGTTTATTACGTTGCGATTTTCTGTTAAGTTTTAAAGATTTTTCGCTACCTGTTTCTTTTATTGTTATTACTTTGGTTTTATTTTTGCGTTAATTTGTTGCTGTTATTTTTATTGTTGCTTATTTTTATTGTTTATTATTTTTATTTAGAATCAATTGCTTTCTGTGCTTCTAAAAGAAGTTTTTATTTGTGAGTTTAAGGCTCTTGAAGTTAGTCAAAATTAATGCCACAATCGATTTTGTCGAAATGACGCCTTCAGTTTATGATCTATTTATGACATACTATAAAATTGTTCTCTTGTATAAAAAGGTGGAATCAGCAGCAACAACAATAACAACAAGAGCAATGACAATAACAACACTGTAATATATGGAAAGATCAAGAACCTACAAAAATAGTAGTAGTAATGCAATAATAATTAAAAAAGCTCTTAAAATTACATGGCGTTGTTTTTCAAATATTTTAAACATTTTAAATATTTTAAGCATTTTAAACGTTTAAACAATGGCGTTGTTTTTCAAATATTTTAAACATTTTAAATATTTTAAGCATTTTAAACGTTTAAACATTTTAAACGTTTTCTTAAAACATGTTCACTAATTCTTTTCATTGTTCTTTATATTTGCTTTATGAATTTAGTGTCAAAGATATTCTTCTTGAAGAAGCGCGAACAATTAATAAGATTCAAATTGAAGAATTATCGAAATTCCTTCGTTGTTTTTCTCGATAATAATTTAGCACAAATATTATTCTGTTACAATCAATAAATAAAAAATATTAACTTCACCAATTAGTTTTTTCCAAAAATTAATTAATTCGAAATCCAAATAAATTTGCCGGAAATTTTATTTACATTACATTTCTGCTTCTTGTATCGAGCCTCATCAATACAGAAATGTTATTGATTTTTAATAAAATATCTAATAAGTTTATATTTATATCGGTTTGAAATAATTCGTATTTTTATGATTGCATTCAGATAATGAACTAAATTTATATGAAATTTGCAAATGATCTTACGTAACAGTCTATTACTTTTTTAACAGACAAAATTTTGTGGTTTTCAAAATTTTTTAAAAACAAATTATTTCTTCTTTGAAAATTTATTATTAGAGATTTCAATTTTCATTAAGTTTCATTAGTAATAAATGAACTAAAGAAAGGAAAACACTTACGATTTTCAATAAATATTAAATTAATTAAGAAATTATGAAAATGGGTTCAAAAAGATTCATAATAGAGATAATTATCACAGATTGACAAAATTAAAAATAAAATTTTTAAAAAAGCCTAGAAAGAGTTATGAAAATTATTTCACTATTAAAATAATTATAAAAATAATTATCACGGATTGACTAAATTATAATAAATGGAGGAGGAGAACTCGAAAAATTTGTTTCAGTATGCAAGAAGTATTTTCTTTCGCATTTCTGCTTCCGTCTCTTTGACTTCGATCTTTAGTTTTCCACGTTCGCATATTCGTTTTCATTTGTATCATTTTCTTATTTCTCTTCCTCTTATGCTTCTACTTTTCATAATGCAATAATAAACATTATGCAATTTTCAGCACTAAGGGAAATTTATGCAGGTACGAAAAGAATAAATTCCTTAACAATAATACAATTGCTATAGAAACGGCCTAAACCAACAACAAAGTGATACACAAATTCCATGTAGAGCAACAGTAGACTGAAGAAGAAACACTTGACCGAGCATAGAAAAGTTCATAAATTCAATTATTCCAGCCGAGCATGCAATGAGTTAGCTGTTGTTTTTCGTTGTTGTTATTAGTTGACGGTGTGATGTTGTTGTTGTTGTTCTTGCTATTGACCGCAATGATCTCATGCCGTGTGCTAAGTGCTTGTCGTGAACATTTCTGCAGGTGACAAAAGAGAGGCCGAAGCGCCGGGCGACCGAGGCAGCAGTACCTTGGCCGCACAAGACACTATTGTCAGTTGGTGAGTCAGTCCGTCAGCGCATATGAATTTGACTGCTAGAGAAATGTTACAATGCTATTTTCAGCCAGTCTTTCTGCCATCAACGCAGCATAGTTGACGTCCTTAACATCGGCGGCGCAACTATTTCTCATCGGCGTCATTGCGACGGCAGACGTGCTGAGTTTTCAATGAATTTTTATGAAATTTTGTGCTGTTTTTATGAAGATTCTAAGCATGAAATGTTGCGTTCTCGCAGAACTCATAGGAGTAAGGGTAGGAAAAAATGGAAACAAATAAAAAACAGTTTTGGAAAAAGGGTAATCGAAGGTTGCAATTGATCTAATGCTTAGGCTTATATTTTAAACAGCTTATATTTTAAATTCGAGAATTGAGGACGTTTGGATATATTTTACTGCCTGCCTTACCTTCCATCTACCCGTGCCAGCGTCCATCTATTTTCGTTCAATTTTTTACTAGTGAATTATTTTCTTTGAATTCTTATTGGCACGTATAAAAGTTTTAAAGGTCTCTGTTATAATACATGTTTGATGATACTGGTGTTTTGATTTAGAGGAAATATAACAGAGGAAACTTTTTATCGTGCAGAGCAATGACATTCTTTATATTTCTCTCTCATTTATTAAAATAGGCAATATTTTTCAAATGACTCAATAATTTTATTTTGAAGAAAGTTAAATTTATCGACCGATTTAATTTCTATTTAATTACTCGTAAATTCGACCAATAATTCCTAATTTCTATTGCTTTGGATTTTGCTAATTGTGCTTTCTATGTACGTATATTTATAATACTTATAATTTTTTAGAGTCGAAATTTATATGGAAATATACACACAATGAAAACACTTATGAAAACTTGTTTTATAAATTAAACAATTTCAAAAATATTTAATATAGTTTGTCGTGGAGAATTTGGGGGATCACAATTGATTCGAATTTATAAATTCGTCTGGAATTAATAAATCTATCTCTCATTTCCCTTCACCTAATCCCCCCGTCCCTTTTAGGGAACCCAATACATCCCGTTTTATCGTCTACTCCCCGTAAAAATCCTCCGCACGATCATAACTTTCTAAAGCAAACATTAAGCAACATCTCAAATTAATTTTTTTATTTTAAATAAATCGTATGCACCCCAATACTGGTTTTTGAATGCCCGTTTCATTCAAGTGCTTTTAGGCGGTCGACATCAAAGAACACCGAGTTCGACACCGACGCCAACGACAGCGACAATAATAATGACAAAAAATTAAGCTAAAATAAAGACAATCCTGAAATCAGATCAACGGTGATCTGAAAGGCTTTAGCAGTCTGTGATTGAAAATCGAACGGGGCAGGAGAAACACTAATGTAATCGAAAAATGGACCGAAAATGAAATAGAGAAAGAAAGGAGTAAAGAGTTGAAAAGTGGTATGTCATCGAGAAGAAAATGGACCAATTAATTAAGTTTATCACTTATATTTTAGACGAAAAACAAATATATCTGTGTTTTGATCAAAGAAAAGGATGGTAAGGAAAAGCTAAAGCTAAAACTAATGAATGAATATTGAAAATAATTGTTAGATGGAAATTATTGAAATGGAAGGAAATGATAATATTTTATTTGTAATAAAATATTTGTTTTTCTAATATCCGTGCTGAGTTCGTCGCTTAAGTCTTGGGTTATCATTGCAAAAAATCAGAACTTGGAGGACTATAATCTGATGGTGAAATTGTTAATATTCGTGTAAAATTTAATATTGGTATTAAAATGCGGTTTTTTAAAAAATATCTTACAATTATTTTATTGCTAAAGAAATTAAAATTATATTTCCTTTTTGTTTCGGAACCAAGAAATTTAGTTGAAAAAATTTATTTTGAATATTGTTCTTGTTTCTAAACTTTGTTTTCGTGTCTTTTTTAAAAAAATTGATTAATAATAACAAGAAATTGTTAAATGTGATGTATGCTAATTAATTTTATTTTATTGCAGACACACTTGATTTAATTTAATAATATTTATACATTTTTCGTATTAATTAGCTTTAATCAATTGAATAAATTTTATGGGAATTCAGTTGTTCGCTAGTTTAACTAATGCTTAATAAATTCATTTCCAGTCTCGACCCGAGCTCATGATTTATTTTCGATTGTTGTATTGCTGTCATTTAAATCTAATGTATTGTTGTAAATAAATGAATATATTAATTATATTTGTTGTCGTTTCTTAGATTTTATGTTTTATTTAATCTAATCGAGCATTTTTGATAAATTTAGCATTTTAACACCATCGCATGCAACGGAGCAGAAACAGTTCGTATCATCAGAACGCATTACTGAAGCAAACGTGTGCATGACACACGATTTGCATTATTTAAAAAAATCTCATTTATTTCATCGCTCAGTCTCTTTTCATTTCTATCGCTCTCTTCCTTTCGTTCTTTCTAAAGACTGTTCTTGGGACACTTAGCAGTTTAAATAATGGAAAGAAAGAAATCTTGCTCCCGTCATATTCATTTGTGGTTTTGTTCGTTTTTGTTTTCAAATTTTATTTCCAAAATATAAACTTGTTTATATTTTTTTCTAATTTTTAAAATATTTGAAAATATATTTTTGATTCATTAATTTAAAAATTAATTTTAAACTGCAGCAATTGCTCCCAAATATGCTGCAATACTTTTCATGCAGACTAAAATTTATGGCAGCTATTTTGCCTATGATTAATATGTTTGTGCCAAAATTATTTCTTACAGGAAAATTAATTGGCACCAACCTACGTACTTTCAACTGTTACTGTTATTGCCACTGTCTAATGTTGTCGGTGCTGTTGATACACTTTAATCGTGTGTAACTGAAATATAATGTTTAAAACGAAAGACTTAAGCGACAAACGCACCAGTTATGAAATAGTAAAGATACTAAAGCGGCATACGTGTGATGGTGGGAAGGAAAGGAAGAGAAATGTGAATGAGAAAAAAAGGTGGATGACCAGGCAAAAAGGCTGTAAGATAACTTTGGGGATTTATTTGTTTTCTTAATCCTTCATTTTCGCATTTTTTTTACTAGAAATAAAATATGCGAAATGATTTATTTATAATTTTATGATAATTGGTTTTGAATTTTGTTAGTTTTTCACAGAATTTCAAATGCGTTTTTATGTAGTTATGTAGTTTTCTTAATGCAATATTTTAGTATATTATGTCTCCAACTGTTATTGCTGTTTACTTTTTCTTTGCTCTTCATTTTCTCCATAAATGGAGAAGTATTTTTGTTTGTTTTGTTTCTGTTTTGATTCGTAAACTTCCGTCCTTATACCCCAAGATAATTTAGTTTAAAGTAGAGATATTTTATTTTAATATAAAGTATAAATTCATACATTTTTATACTAGAATATAAAACCCGCTAGAGCAAATTTTCTGTATATCTTTTCATCAATCAATGCATATGTATGACAATATTTTCCAATACATCCTGAAGAGACCACTTAATTGACGTAATTGGGACTTGCGGTCAATAGAAAAGAAGGGTGTGTTTGAGAAATATGTTATTTGTCGCAGCTTATAGATGCCGTAGATTAATTTTGAGTTTTATGTTTGTTTCAAAATAAAAATAATTTAACTTTTCCAGCAATTGTTGCCTCTTTATTTGAATAAAATGATAACTTTTACTGTGGTATCAATTATGTGAAATTTGTATATGACTTATTGTATTAGTGTTCCAAGAGAAATTAATTTGTTGAGTTAAACGATATTAGGATCCTTGTATTATTCACGTAGTTTATAATTTAATCTTTTTTTTAATCAGTCAATTGCCAGGAACATTTTAAAATAAAACCATTTTTTGTCCTGACTACGAATGCTAGAACTTACCGTTTTAGTTTAGTGCTTTAATTAAATTCTTTCCTCCAGAAAGAGATCATTTAGTCTGCTAACAATGTGCTAACATTTTAATTATGTTTTTAATTATAATTTTTTCCATCACACTGTTTTTACATTTTTCTAGATTTTGTCACTTTTATTGTTATTATTATTGTTATTGTTTTTACTTTTCTTGGTTTATCAAAATTTGTAAAAGACATGATTTGCACATACAAAAAATGCACTTAAAATTATTCATTTCTTCCACATGCGAATATATTGAATTCTTTTTAAGAAAACTGCTGAAAGAAAGCCAAAAATATTGAAAATAATGATGCCGTATTGATCAAATTCTGGCTACCAGCAATTACTTTATTGTTTTCAAAAGAAAAAAATTTATTGACCAACCGGTTGTTGTTATTGCTTTGTTATTCTTTTGAAAATCTATTTCCTTCAATTCCATTTTATAACAAACATTTCTGTTAATTCCTTTTGTTTCATAATATTAATTAATTTGTTTTTTCGTTAAAAATTTAGTAGTTTATGCTAGCGGTTTTCTAGCAAGAAAAATGAATTGTTTGAAATTATTTTAAATAAATTATTTTATATAATTATTTTATATAATTATTTTATATAATTATTTTATATTCACACACACACACACCGAAGTACAAAATTCGTAATTTTCTTCTTAAATCTACCGCTTTTATTGCTTCATTTTAAAAATTTCTTCTTATTTCTCCTTTTCGTTTTTACTTTTATTTTCGCGAAAAACAAATATTCGCAAAATTTTCTGTGGTTTTCGCGTCGGCAATCAGAAAATTGTCTCTTGCTCAAACTCTTGCGGATTGTGTTATTGTGATGGTCATTATCGTTGCGTCGCGTCTTGGTCTCATTCGGTAACGCGTGGCTCCACCGTTTAACGAAATCGTCGAACTCAAACTGGTTGGAGACTATGGATTCTTTATTTACACAAGCGCAACGTAATGCCGTCAGACTTGCATGCTTTGGGCAACAACAAAGCGATAGCGAGAGACGGTTTTCATTGGTTTGCTGCGACGGAGCGATAACAAAAACGACAATAGCAACAACAACAACAACAACAACGAAGTAAGCACTGCCGGCGTTAATAACAGCGATAATAATAAAAACAACAACAATGAAATTCAAAGACTCCATGTTGGTTAAAGTCGTTGGCTGGCTGGGGTCGTTGATGAAGGGCCGATCAAAAGCAATCAACATAAATTTTTGATTACGTTCTTTCCATTTCTCTTCGTTAAAACAAAATTAACGATGGTGGTATTCCTCCCGTTCTTCATTACTTCGCCCTCTTTCACCAATCACCCTCAATTATTTTCGCCAACCCTTAGCATTCAAGTGTTTTCGTGTCTTCCTTTTGAGGAAGGAGGAATGAAAAAGCTTCATCGCTATCACAACGATGATATCTGGACGTACAGTGGAACAAATAAAAGAGAGAAACAAGGAAAAATTAATAGATTGTGTTGACTGAAAGACTATTACTACTATATTATTAATAATAATACTTCTAAAAAAAGTCGTCATAAGATCGTCATTTGCAATCGACTCTCAATCAAATATCAACTTATAACCACTAAGCTATAGTTCCCTCAGCACCGTCATCTCACCGAAAATGTTATCTCAAAAAATTTAAACCCATTTTGCACGAAATTAAATTGAAAAACAGATAACAAAATCAAATTTCGAATCTCCATTCAGCTAAGAGAAACCAACTATTGGGTATTTGTCTTACCGTTTTCTTTTTACATCACTACCCGTAGGAAATGACGATTCCTCTTTAATTATTACAGCAATTATTACAGCAATTATTACATCTTAATTCAAAAATTCGTCAATGAATTATTGTTTGTAAGAGCGGATAGTTTTTTTAGGTGCTGACAAATGTACAAATCATCACGATTTTTTTATACTACTTTACGATTTTTTATATTATGAGTTACTTCTTAGTAGAAATTAATTGTGTTTAAAACAGCGTTGGTGAATTTTTAAAAATTTTAAAATATGTTTAATTAATTATTTTCAATTAAACTACTTCTAATATATTTTTTAAGTAAAAATTTTCAATTTTAATTTTTTCATAAATTATTCTACAATAAAACTCTATACCACTGTGAAATGTTTCCTCGGTAGTTGTGAAAGGGGTGTTACCGAATTTGACGACGTTGTTGCTTTTATTCTTGTTATTTTTTATTTTCTGTTTTCAATCTATTCTAGTTTTTGTGGAGGATTTTTTTATTTCATACTGATTATTTGTTTAGATATGCAAATTTGTTGTAGGCTGTTTGCTTGGTTGTTGTCGCTGTTTTCAGCCGGAGAGCGAGTGATCAAAAGAGAAAGATATAACGATTGGCACAACCCACTTAGAGTGTTCTTTGATTGTGTTGAAGCTGTTCCTTCGTGTGCGTCGTTACCTCGCGTGGTTGCGAGCGAGCTACTGTATATTATTACTCATCGCCGATAACTTTTAGAGACTCATAAACTCATTATGTTTGGAAGAGAATAAAATGTTCTGGGAGAATCAAAAGTGCATCGTTGAATACATTAAGAAATTTTGTAATTTCTTTATTACATTTCTTTATTGCATTTCGTTTTTTTAATTAGAAAACGTACACTGAAAAACTATAAAATTGTTTGATATTAGAGTTTTGTTAAAACTTAAGTAATTTTTTAAGTAAATCGCGGTTTCTGTTAGTTAACAAAGCGAAACTAAGAGATAAAGTTTACAATAATATTGAAAGAGGGTTAGGAGAATAATTGAAATGTCTGTGAGAATTTTCAAAAATAATTAAAAATAATGAGTAAACCTTAATCTCTTTGTAATTTTGATCGATGTGTTAAAATTTGAATGTATGGACATTTTTTAGGTGGTAGAAATTCTGTCGAAAAAAGGGGAAATAATTTTAGGTCTTTGGAATTCTGGTAGTGTATTTGTTCCGCATATATTAGTTATATAAAAATATAAAGGTTATTGTATTTAACACGATTTGTTGCTCAGGATATTATATTATATCATATTGTACAATATGATATTATTTTATAACGAGTTTTCATAATCTTTTGGCTCATAAGCCTTTGACGAAAGAATGGCCCGTACTTAATGTTTTTTTAAATCAGAGATCACTTAAGCTTTTCCCAAGGTCATTTAAAATTAATTCAGAATTACAATGATGATCATTAAGCAATATAAAAACTAATTTAATAATCCATTTAATTATTTCTCAACAATAATAAAAAAATCTGCAATATCCTTCAGGAAAAAGTTCACCTCCAATAAAAATCTCCAAAAATTATTCTACAATCAATAAATGCATCAAAACTCCAAGGAGTTCATTATTTAAAATTCTAAGTGTTTTGCAAAATTTACACAGAATTTCTTTTCCGCTTTTTACTTTTCTGGTTAATTGAAATCATAAAAAACCAATGACTTCGTTGCAATAATTGCTTCTGTACCCCACCCCATCTCGATCCCTTGATTGCGTTTTTACCATGGCAAAATATTTCAACTTTTCTTATTCCTGATTACCTCCTTTACTCCTTGACTTCTTCTCCTAAAGAAAGATAACCAATCAACAATCGCTTCCAATTGGTAACTCTCTTCGTGGCACGCCTTCCTTAACACGTAAAACAAGTTCTTGGCCAATTCATGTTATACCTGTTTTTATCCTGTTGGCTTCAAGTCGAGAAAATTAACAGAAAGAACGCGTGGCTAAGCCCGAGAAATTACTACTGGATGGGTTTGGACTATGTGTGTGTGTGTGTGTGAGAGAGAGAGGGAGAGTATCCATATAAATGCACGCGCAACCGCTATCCAAATACTGACACGCATAATCCACGATTCTCTTACGAAGATATAGATTTATTGATTTCATGATTTTTTTTTTTTTTGGTTTTTCTTGTCTACCAGGATTTTCTTCTCTCCTTGCTTGACAGCCTCTTTTTGTATTTGAATGCAATGTGCGTTCGGCAATGTGGGCTGGATCATAGACCGCCTTCTGGCCAAAAAAAATTTAACCACCTTTTTATCTTCTTCCTCTTCTTAACTAATCTCAAGTTTTATAATTTTCCGTTTGTTTTTTGATTAAGGGATCCTATTGTTGGTTTCTTCTTATTGGCCTGTTTCATCTTTTCCATTTCGAGTTTGAAGAATTAAATCTATATGATTAAACTGTGTTGTTGTTGTTATTGTTGTTGCCTATGCGTTAGTTATTGTGTGTGTCATACCAAGTTGAGAAAATTTATTTCTTAGGGTTTTGATTTAAAATTATGAAAATTGTTTTTATAGCGATTTTTTTCTTGTTCGAATCAGTCCATATTGGTTTGAATTAACCTGAATTGACTTGATTTCGGCACCCATCTTGCGATTGATATTCTCATTTCGTCATTAAAAGAATGTTGTTAGATCGAATTATTATTGTTAGAATTATTCCAAAATTCTCTAGTGGTGACTGATCGATGGATGCCGTTCATGATTTCGTCATTTTATGTATTTATTGTTTCGAGATTTTGCTGTCTCTGTGTTTTGCTGTTCAGAGTCTTGTCATGCCGATATTTCGTCGTTCGGCTCCTTTAAATATCGTTTAGGGAATTTCTGATTATCTTCCCTCTTAAAGCTATCGCAACTTCTAAAGTCCTTAATTATAATTATAATTTTGTTATAACTATGATTATGACGACGATACTATAAAAGGATATCAACGATGTTATTGTTGGTGTTGTCTGATAAAAAGTAAACCATTGTATTTTAGCTTTAGATTTGATTGAAATTAAATTTATTAAGATTATTAATATTTTTAAACATTGCCATTTATCCTCTTTAATATTCGAATATTTATGAAATTATTATTAAATAACGTTACATAAGATACGTAACGATATTTAATAATAAATTCATAAATATTCGAATATTATTATTAGTCTAACTTCATAATTCCCGGACTAATACAATTATATTTGGAATAGGTTTGATTGATTTAATTGGCGGATTAAAATAAAATAATTTATTTTAGTGAAAATCATAACAATTTGGCTTTAAACCAATTAGATTCACTTTGAAAAGAAAGAAAACCAAATAATCTAAATAAAAATTACTGCAATAAAATTTGACCTTCTGCTAAATGCATTTAAGCTCTTAAAGTTAATTTTAAAAGTGCCACAGTAGTCAATTAAATAAAATATTTCTTTTATTACAAAAATGGCGTCTTTAAAATACAACGAGTTATTGATTCAATAAAAGCGAATAATTAAAAAAATAAAAAAAATAAAAATTTAATAAATTAAAAATATTAAACTGAAAATAAAATAAAATAATAAAAATTCATAGAATTAGGCAACCCTTTTCATTCACTATACACATTAATATATATTTCATCCATTAACAATGATACAAATGAATTGAAAAATATATATTTCTTTAATTGGTTCAATTTATTTGAAATTATTATATTTTATTTAATTATAAAGTTCGTGATATTTTCCTTAATGGTATCTTTAATTTAATTTAACATTGTTGTGTCCCACACTCGATGTTCGCGTTTTATTCACTTTGTGCTTTCTTTTGTAGCGTATTAAAAAAGGGTAAACGAATATAAATAAGTATACAAATTCTGTTTTAGAATCAACCCAATTTGATTTAGCCCCGGCATGAAATTTGGTCGAATTATTCCACCATCAATATTGCATCAGAAATTAAGTGGTTTTAAAAATGTTACCACTGCCGAATCTTCCTTTTAAAATTAATTTGAGTTTATCTCTGCTTAAGCCACATTTCCCAAGCTAGTTTGTAGAAATTAACCAGAAAATCAAAATAGGGGGTGTAGGGTATATACAGTTTAACGGCTCCCACGTTAGCCTTCTCATTTATTAATTCCATTTTAAACCGTTTTAATAGCTTAATTAAATTTTTACTTTATAAAAATAAAATTCATCTTATCAGATAAGCATAAGCCAATAAAAAAACTGAAAAATTATTGGTGTTAGTACTTTTATTATTATTATTTTGTATTTGAACTGAAATTGTTGGTAATAGAAGTAACGAGCCGAGTTAAAACAACTGTTTCGAACTACAATGGAAATAAGATACGTTTTGTATGCAATTTACTTCTCATTCTATTCGCCATATATTTCAATTCAATTATTGTAAATCCTTTTTTGTAAAACTTTGAAAAAGAATTTCTTGTTATTAAAAAAACAGAAATTACATTAAAAAAACAACCTTGTTATTGTTATAATTTTTAACCTTGATATTTAGTATAAAGATGGAGTATGTGGAGTAAAGGAAGTTCTGCGATCGCAACAAATTTCGAGACACTAATTTCAGCGGTATTATACGCTTTGACCATGCCTAAAGCTATTATGACTGGTTTCGTCGTAGCCGTATAAAGTCGAAATTTTGTTTTTAAGATTGATGGTTTTTCGACACAATCGTGTGTGCAAAATCGCATTTTTCTTATAGGGTTTTCTTAGAATTTTGCCTATAACTCAAAAACGGTTAGCCGTTGAAAGTGATATTTTTTATTTTGAAAAGCAGTTCAAGCATTTAGGTCCCTTTCTCCGATTTTGGCTATAATCGATTGTGCCAATTTTCTTAAAGCTTTTTGTAGATTTTTACAGAAAACTAAAAAACGGCCAAACATATAAGATTGTAATGTTGAATTTTGCACTGTTATAGCATCCAGGTTTGATCCCCCAATTTTGGTTACTATCAAGAAAGTTTTGTTTTGCACGGATCCGGTTATTCTTTTGTAGACGAAAAGAAAAATCGAATTTGTAGACGAAAATTGTTTCGAAAATTTTGATCATAAATTGATTATTGCTATGCCGGAAGACAGATAAAAATGAATTTAGCATGGAATTGGAATAGTTCGATTTGAGTCCTTAGTGGACTTTATGGAAAATAATTTCCTTTATGTAAATTTAAATAAAATTTTAATAAAGTAACTTTATGGAGAATAATTTAGTAAGTAATGCGAGTGAATATTAATATTGAGTTTACGAGAAAAATCTTCTCTTCATATTTAAGGCTAACGAGAAATTGCTGCAACACTCAGAACTTTAACCTAATTGTAAATTATTTCACACTAATTGTATGAAAGACTTCATCGATAGGACATCTGCAGTCACTTTGATAATGACTTTCATCCGAAACCTTAATTAAATTAATTCGGTTAATATCATTGGTGAAGTTGTTGTTGCTTTCACGATTAACTTCATTCTCACTATGCGTAACGGACAGCATTACTCGCACGGTAGCCCGCGATCAGAACGCAAACGAACCAACATCATACAGTGTTTTCCCCAAAATCCCATGAGAATTACGTTTTGAACGCTCTTCCTCTTTTCTCATCATCAACATCGTCATCTTTACCCTTCGTGTATGCTTTTCATACGACCTTCTGAAAACGGGTTATCAAGCCTTTTAATTCTTGGAAATCTCAACGAATTTCTAGGAAAAAACTATAAAATTCCAAGAATTGAAGTGATTCCGATGGTCGGGGTCGGAGATGATGATGATGGTGGATGATATGCAGGTAGGAAGGTATTCCCTCAATTTATCGGAGCGCCAAAGATGTTTCTTTTGTTTCATGTCTCGTCGGGCACAATTCCATTATCAATTTGTTGTGGCGCTTCAACCCGGTCTAAAGATAGAGAGTCCAACCGGATCAGAATGGACTGCAGTTGTGGCGATCCTTAAGAAAGCGCGCCCCCGCCCGCTCCCCGAAACGCCAGCCAACATTCTCGGCGATGCTGCTACCTTGGGCTTATCAAGGTAAAGAGTCCATTCCGCATCGGATAAAAGGGAAAAAGATGGCTGGCGGTAAGATTAGTTGGTTTGTGATTTGGCGGTTGACAGCGTTGTCTTACAGAGACTAGGTCGAATGAATATATGGCGCTTATCGCGAAGACTTACAATATGGTTTTAAGTCTATGGAACCTTTAACGCGCCACACGAAATAGTGGCGACAATTTATGAAAATACTTCAGAACGAAGAAACGTATATTGCGCTCGTGTCGAAGCCAAGGAAATTTTTAGCTTTACCAAAGGTTCCTTTAAAGTGTTAATGGTCAGAAAAGATGATGAGAAAACATAAATTACTTATATCACGATAGGCTCCAGAAGCGGAAAGGCGTTGGTGGTGAACGGAAATTGATGGAAATGAGAAGGGAATAAATTTGAAGGAAATACAAGCATTGAATTGTATCTCAAGGATAGAGTGAGCACCATGAATTAATGAATGTTTTTATGAAATTCATGATTTTTCAATACATCTAAATATATTTTCTTTTATTTTAAGACACATTCCATCGCTTTGAGTTTTGCATTTTAAAGGTAATCATTTTGTCAATTTCTAATTATTTCTCTAATACTATAATAAATCAAAATAAAACCAATTGTTAGGTTTTTCAAAAGAAGGCAATATGAATTTCGTTATAGTGCAAACAAATTTAACAAACGCTATATTATATTTCATTAAAAGTCTTGTTTTCTGAGTCTATAAATACTGTTGTTTAAAAGCTTTCTTTGTTATATTTCTTTCAAAAATTCTCAAAATTTCTCAAAGTGAATTAAGCAAAAACAAAACCGTTCGCAAATAAATCCCATATTCACAAATTTCGCGGAGCATAATTTTAATGTTATTTAGATGGACCTGAAAACCTTGCTAGGGCATTACAATTAAAGTGTCTTTCAACTGAAAGTTAAACACCTTTAGATAACCCAATACCGACCATCATTTTCCGCGATTTATTGTGATAAATATTTGGAAATAATCAGATATCTTTCGTGAAAATGATTGCAAAAAATAATGAATATGTTTTTAAATCAGTTCGAATAATTTGTATTCGAATTCTTCTCACAATAATTCCCTTCTCTTTGTTTTTCATCTCTGTAATTCTTTCATCTTTTACTTTCCTTTTCATGATTAAAAACACGGCGACATCAATATTTTGTCCTAAGAGTCGGTCAGCTAGTCGGTCAGCCCTTTAAGCCATGACCGAATCGAAATGTATTATAGGATTCCATTCGTTGTGACACAAAGTAATTAAGACGGCGCCTCGTGCCTTGTTCTTCGCTAATGCACTCACTTCATACCATTCTATAAACTGTAAAACAGAATGCATCTTATACCATTATCGCAACAACAACAACAACAACCGTACCATCCAAAATCAGAAAAAATATAAAGTAATAAAAATAAGAAGAAATGAAAAAAGTGTTTGTAATTAAGATAAGAATTTGTTGTTTTTTTCGTTCTTTTGTTTTTATTTATTTTATTATTTTATACTCTTTGTTGTTTTATCCCTCTCTTAGTCATCGCCACGCTGTCAACATTGTGCGAGTGTATCTGATCTGATTTGGAATATTAAAAAGCGAAAAAAAACCATATTCGAAGTAATTCAAACGATAAAAGACGTCCATTTTGTCGAGTTTCAGTATTTGTCAAGCTTCCTCTGAATGCGATTACATTGCCATCACAATCGTCATCGTTGTAATCATCAATCATCAAAAATATTTCGTGAAAATATTTCGTACCGATGAACTTGGCAAAAAGTCAATTGCCATTGCCATCTAGTTCAATCGCCTCTCTCACCGACTCAACGACGTCTTCCTTAAATCGAAGGTTAAGATTTTATTTTAGGTGCAATTTTCCTTGTAAGATGGCAATGATTCAATAATTAATTATGAGTCAAGCATTGAACCGCAATACCAGAAATGAAATTAATTAATTTTGTACTTTAAAAATGGAGGCGGCCTAGGATTATGAGGCGACTCGTGAAATTCTGGTTATTTTGATAGTAAAAAACTTGTTATTCAATCAGAGAGGAAAAGCTCGAGTTCGTATTTCAATGCTTAATATTTTACGAAGAAGAATAATTGCAATAACTCAGCCCGCCTCCTTGAAAGTTTGGTTCCTTCATGAAATCTCGAAATCCATGAACAACTTTCTTCTATGAAATTTCAAACAAGAATTTAGAGGAATGGTCTCTAATTTGAAATCAAATATAAAAGTTAAAGCAGAAGGAAAAATTGTTTGTCATTGACTACGAGTTTTTATAAAAATTACCTTTATTTTTACTTTAAATAAACTCATTTTTCAAATAAACAACGCACCGTGAAAGTTAGCTCCACTGTCATTGCTAAGAACCTCAAATGACGCTCCCATACGAGATTGGGAGCGAGACGAGATGCTAGACGAGATCCCATGACGAGATTCAAGATTTCCTGTTAAGGCTAAATAAAAATCACGGTTCGGTTACGATTTGTGGGAAAGGTTAGCAAGTATATTTTTAATTATTTTAATATCTCAAAAGCTCAGGACGTAGAGAACCATTACCACCGGGATCATCTTTTGTCGACTTAAAATATTACCTACTTCATTTGGAGTGATCTTCTGCAGAAGTAAAAACGTACTTTTCTAGCTCATAAAATGAACAAAATGTGTAGGAAATTGTAAAGCATCTTTTGAGAGAACTTCGAGTTCATACGTTTGCTTCATAAACAACTTCCGTCTGCAGTAACACTAAATGCTAAAACTAAGGTTATACCTTTTTTCAAGGGAAAAATTCGAAGCATTTAATAAATTAGTAGTTATAAAATTGTTAGAATTGAAGTTAAGCTATTGAAGAAAGGCAAAAACAAAATGTTGTTATGGGTGATCAAAAGACATTTTGAAAAACTAAATTGCAGTAGTTGATAATTTGAATCAATTTTGTGCTAAAAAAATATATAAATACTTCTATAGCCATTAATGAAGAAGTCGAAGAATTGCTAATGAAATCGATATACGAGCAATTTGCGGAAAATATTTAATTAATATTCCATTAAAACTATTATTTATTGTTCGTATTTATATTTTTTTATTTAAATAAAAACCAACGAACTCTAAAACCATTTTGATTAATGTTTTTATGATCTGAAAATATTCTTATTTCTTTTCAAAATCTAATCCTTAATAATCATATTAAGGAAAATTATTATTAACAAATAAAAATGCGAGTGACCAGTAACCATATCATGCGCATTCTTTAACCTCGTAAGTTGAACTTCACTAATATGATAACCATAAATCTGAATCATTAATTTGAATTAAAATAATAGGCGTGGAAACTAACAAATCTTTCTCCATTTTCCATTTATTCGTGGCGGTTTTTATGAAAAATGTGCCTCCGCTCATACTTCCGTTATCTTGGGTTTGTTTCTGACTAGGCGAGCCATACGCGAAGATTTTACCTTCAGCTATAATAATTCTAATTAAAATATGTTTTTTTTTTTAGTTTGAGATACTTTTATAAATTTCATCGTATTATATGAATAATTCTTAACAATCACGACATAAAAAGTTAAAAATCGCTAATTTCTTAGACGCGGTCTTAGTCTTAGATGTCATAACTTCGGAAGTATTTTAATAATAAAAAAATTGTGAGGTCTCTGGAATCAATATTTGGATGCATGTTTTATTCGCGCAGTATATCTCGATCGAAATATACAAAGATTTGACCAACAAAGGGATAAAAGCGCCCTTTTCTTTATCATTGCGATGTCAACTCATACATATCATACAAATGTTTTTCAGTTCTTTTAAATCTACCGTCGTTTTTCATTTTTCTTTTTTCCGTTTTTAATTAATTTCCTTTTTGAATTGGAATTAATTTCGAACATGTTTTACGACCTCGATGATTAACTTTTTTGTGCTTTTATACAATTGTTATTTTTGCGGGGTACAACATTTCTCTCCTCAACAAAGACATATGTCTCCATTCAAATTATTTAGTAGTAAAAGCCCTTTAAAATTTGAAATGCTCGAGGCTATATCTCATAAACTACAAAAAGGAAATACGTATATGATGGGCAGATCCTATGAATATTTTTATGTTAACAAATGTCTTGTCGTAAAACTTATACGTCTCAGGGACGTTCCACATTTACATTTTAAGTACATTTTAAGTACTTTTTTTATTTAGTAATCATTATCTCCATAAAATAAATAATTAACCAGTACAAATTTATGAATATTAAGAAAGAAAGATCCACAGCGCACATTTTTCATTAAAATCTATGTACAAATTTAGGAGAGAATGAAGTTTCAAAATCAAAATTAAGTTCATGAAACTACTTTTTTGCATTATTTTACTTTTGCAATATCGTACCATCTTGACGTGGAAGAAATGAGAAATTCTCTTTTAAATACAAAGTTGTTTGTATAAAAGGTATTTATATGTGGTGGTTATCGGCCACGGCAAGGATCACAACCTTGAATCAGTGTAAAAGATATAAATGTAAATATTTATATATCTACTAAATATAGATGACTAAATATTTGAGGAAAACAGTACTAAAGTGCATATGTGAAGATTTCTCAAAAAATAAAAGTATCTCCAATGAAAAAGTTAGTGACATAAAAAAAGATATTATTATTACATCTCCAGTGGTCCTTTCCTTGTATGTTTTCCATCTATAGTTTACGAGATATAGCCAAATTAATTTTAATTTTGAAGAGTCATTACTCCGAAACCAAATGTCAGCAGAACAAGTTTAGACCTTTGTTGGAGTCACCAACGCCATCAAAAACAACAACAAGAAATCGAAAAAGTTTGAAGCTCTAATCAAGTCGTAAAATGAAGCCATTAATTTGTTTGAATTAATTCGGATAAAGAAGTAATAACAAACTTGAAAATTATCTTTGCTATACTCTCGATTATTTTCGCAATACATTCAATATAAGTCTATCATTAAGCGCCCTCGTCATTTCGGGCTTTCGGTTTTTCTCGATCGCACAAATGCGATCTTGAAACACCTGTTTGGAATTATCGCGAAATAATACCATTATTCCTCTGTGTAAAATATGCCTGATGAGATTTGAAAAGTTTTCCGGATTTTATCGTTCCTTTTTTCAGGATTTCGTTTCCTTTTTGTGAGTATTTCTTTTAAGTGCTCTGAGAATATGTGTTTATATCATTTCATGATATCGGTTTTTACAAGTAATTAACCCCAAGTAATTAACGATAATCGATTGTCTTACAGGACGACTGATCGCATAATTTTGCTTCACTTAAAGACACTCCCATATTTCGAAAATGTATTTTTAAATTCTTTCTTTTAAGTTTTTCATATTTGCTTTAATTAGGAAAATTTTCAATATAAATTATTATCAATTATATTTATTAATAAATTATGTAAAAGTGTTTAAATGATTTATGCTTTGATATAATCCTGCTACTGAATGAAATATTCATATAGAGTGCTAGTAAAAGGACACAATTACTGACCTCTGCTTATTGTTCGTTTTATCATTATTACCCCTTGCTATTATCCGTGTCTTCGTTGTTGTTGTTGTATCTACGATTCAGTTGATATCATGATTTATTTATTATTCCCTTCGGTGCTCTCTTAATAGTCTTGCTCTAGCTCATATCATTTGTAATCAATTACGTTGGGAATTTTTTTTAATTATTTTATCATAATATTCTCTTTCATTTTAATATATTTCTAAGTTAAATTCAGATAACATCTAGTGCTAATTATATAATAGTTTTAGCTAATTGCGGTAAACTAAGTATGCTCTAATTATATTGATTTTAGCGTAATTTCTTTTAACTAATGTGCTGAGATACCATATAGAGCATATGCGTATATGTGCCTTGTTCATTCTGAAAGCAGACAAAATCCAATTATACTAAAATATTTTTTCCCGATTATCCTAAAGGTTTTGAATGGGCCACAATTTTTTTCGTCGAATATCTCCAAATTGTTATTACAAATTCCTATCGGATTGGCCGAAGTAGATTACTGGATATTATACTCGATTTATTCCTATGTTTCAGGAAAATAATTTGATTTAACATAATTCTACATTGAATTTATTTCACATAAAATCAAAAATCTGTTAGAAAAAAGGACCTGAATAATTGCTTTTTAGTGGATTTGTACATGTATGTATTTCGTTGATTCCAATTTATGAAGCCATAATTTATTCTCAAAGCCGATGAATGTAACTCTTTGATGTGGTATAACTTCTTCAATGATTTTCTTGTAGCAACAAATTAGTATCGAATCGATAGTATCATATTATAAAATTATACAAAGACTTTTTCTATTGAGCCGATGTTATTTTATTGTAAGCCTCTTGCCATTATTGCATCGACAAAATTAAAGCAAAATATTTAATAATCGAATCAAATTGAGAACGACGACACGAATGCCTTAGTTTTTATACAAATGGTTTTTTCTTACTTCGACAACGCTATGTCATCGAGATTAGGTAACCAACGCTATTAACAGATCTCGTAATTTGTTTTAAATCATCTAATAAATTTCAATGAATAAATATTATTTAATTAAAACAATTTGATTTTACCGACGCACATGAAACAAATCTTTCTTCGTTAGAAAGAAATTGAATAACCATTCCAGAAAGGAGTTGAGGGGCCGACGGGTGTAACTGTACCACCCAATGCAGACTCATTTATCCTGGTCATTGCAACGAAAAGCAATATAATTTAGCATCAGCCAACAATAATCAAATTCTCCGACAAGTCGAATCGATAATTCTTCGTCTTGCCTACTTGTGTATGAAGATACGTTGTATGCATGTGTATGCATATGCGTATGCATATGTTTGAACTTAGGCGCCACTTAAACCTCGACTTGAGTAACCAAAAAGATTACGAGCTTACGTTGTTGTGACTGGATGGCGGCGTTGCGTACTCAAGCGGATGACCCAGCACTGACGTATCACAACGTCATTGTCAGCAGCATCGCGATCCGACAAACGACAAGCGAATGCGCTTTAAAATCTTGCAGTTGGCGAGATAAAAATTTCAGATATACTCATTCATTAGTTCGTACGTTCGTTCGCTCTCCCGTTCATTCTTTCGTCAGAGGATGGCATTCCTTTACGCATGATGGTGTCAGGGAGGGGAAGACACAGCTGCCGTGGTCTATGGTCTGCGGTAACATCAGAGTATGCTACGTTGTCTGGTAATAGTCGTTTTAAATGCCGGCCTCTCTCGATTCATCTGGAAATAGGAAAGAGTTGATCTGACTTAAAAAATTGCTGGTGAAGGATTTGAACACAGGACAAGGATTATATAGTGGATAAAAAGTTCGGTGAAGCATGTAGTGGTTTTTGTTTTAAGGCATTGCATTAATTGTTTCGCTTAGAAATTCGTTTGTTTTATACATTAATTTGTTACTCGCTTCAATTGATCTCGAAATCAATACTTGATCATTTTCTTAGCAACCCTTTTGATTACCCACGACTAAAATTAATATCATTCCTTCTTCAGAGTCAAATTTTCTAGACACAATAGCTTAAAGCATGACTTCCCCTCGGTTTCAGATCAGTTTCCGTTGCGAAAAAGTCTTTCTCCCTAAACCACGCTTTGGGATTCATCGGAGTTTTTTTTTATTTTTTTTTTTATTTTTTTTTTATCCAAGAGAAATCTGAGGAATCAAAAATCGTGATAAATTTTACTCAAATAGTTAGTTAATTTGTTAGGAGAGATCGAGGGCCAGTCGATAAACCTAATATACTTAAGCCGTGAGGCCTATCGGAATCCTTCAGACTGGACAAAGGACGGACAGAAATCCCTCTTGTTCAGTGACCGTTTTAATTGCATTCCACCCTTTTCTCCCAAATTTCTCACGGAAAACTGAACCAACCTTGACGTCTGTAATCTAATTTTTTAATAATGCAAGAGTGTTACGGGGAGGTTCCGGAGTGTCACGGAGGTCCTACAAATATGACTAAGAATTGCTACGGCTCTTTTGCAACCCCACACCACTACCGACGGGGCCCAGTCATTGACATGTCTTGAAATGTAGAAATGTAGAAATCCAAAGTACATTCAGCTTCAGTAATGGAAGGTCCAAATGTTACTCCTAAACTCAGATTCCTACGAAACTACGAGTTACTCTTAAAGCTTCACGATACAGACTCTTAGCAATTATTGTAGTTTACTCGAAAGTAGAAGCGATTTCCGGAATCGGTCTCTTATGAACTTCTGAAATATCGATGTTAATTCTTATTAAACTCTTATTAAACTCTTTTTAACTCTCTTTAAACCGTAAATACCACGCGTATTGCATTTTATATTTATTCTCATAGATTATTTTAAATTATAAATATCAAAAAACATTTTTAACGTTTAACTTTTTTTTAACGTTATAATTTTCTTTACCAAAAATTGACGATATTAAATTCTGTAAGAGCTTATGAAATCACAGAAAGTTAGTCCTTAATTTTATTGTCATTTTTATTGTATTTTTGCTAATAAATATTTTGACAATACAAGCGAAACATTCGCCCGTGGCACCAACTTTACTCTTTTTCAATGATTTATTCTTATCATAATTTTCAGCTGAGTTTGGTCTAAACTACTATAAAAAATATTACCATTAAAGGTAATAATTATAGTAATTATACATTTCTCATTATAATATACACACACTTAAACAAAAGCAAGTTTAGAATGGATCGCCATACTTAGTTTCCTGAAGAACCAGAAGTCCTGCGCAAAATCTTACTGACTTAGGATAATTAATTGCACTAACAAAGCAGCACGCAATCGAAAAGTTGGCTGAGACAATTAATCAATTGCGTCACTCTGTAAATTATGGTTTTTTTGTGCAAATGGTCCAACCCATTCTGTTGCTAGGAATAGTCCTAATGGTGGTCTGGAAAATTATATTCTCCGGATTATATAGAAAATATTAAATAATCCACCAAAATAAATCCATTTTATTGGAGAGCATATTGTTCACTTATTTCATCGATCACTTTTTACTTCCATATTGCCGGAATGGAGCGTGATCACATTATGGACCGATTTTAGACGTCACCAAAAATATAAAAAAATTATGAAGAAATATTATTAAATATAAAATTTATAAAAGCAAAGTTATTCTATTTTGTGTTTAATAGTTAATCTTTTATATTTTAGGCATAGTTGAAATTATACTTACCTTGACATTAAAAATCCAATTAATTGCAAAGCAGCTCAAAAACCAACTTTTTTAAAACTAAAATTTTTTAAATTTACTCCCTAGTGCACCGTTCCTCTTTGATGGTCGTGACTTATCCACTGATATCACTGATAATAGACAAGGCGATATATATCAACATAATTTTTTAAATCTAGTAGAATTTATTTGATTGTTTTTTTATAACAAATTACTTTGCAACTCCATTCAATTTATAAACATTCCCTTGAAAGAATTATCTTAAAGATTTATGTTTATTGCGTTATAACGCTTTGGCGTTTTGTACTAATATATTTATCTCTTACACATCTGATCGCCCCTAATTCGTTATCTACTTTTGGTTAAACTGATATCGATTTATGTGGTTTTTATAGCTTCTGTTTACGAGTATTTAACTACTTTTTACAAATATTATTTTGTACAATTATTACAAAAGACATTATTCAGGTTATCGATTTTAATATTAATGTGTTTTTATTTTTCAAAATGCAAAGTGAATGTCCGTTAGTCATACGGGTTTATTTAGAATCTGAAAAAAATAAAATGGAAAACAAAAAAATGGGTTTAAAGAAACACTATTGAGACCACTAAATTCGGTCTGGCCGTACCTCATGTACCCTACACCCGCAACAGAAGCTTATAGCTTAAATCAATTAGCCGGGGGTGAGAACGCCAATTTTCCACAACTCCTAGAATAACATTGCGACCACTCGTATAAATATTTTTGAAATATCTCCAACCATTTACGAGATATTACTAACTTATGTGTTAATGAGCGGCCCCCGCTTATTTTTGCAAATTTTTTTGATTTACGAAATGGCATTATGATCACCCTATGGAACTACATTTAAATATATCAAACAGTTTACGAGATATTGACAGTTTACGAGATATCGAAAGCTTCTGCATTAATGGGTGGAGTACGCAAATTTTTGGAAAACTGATTTTACTTTTATAATTTTATTTTTCACATTCAAATGAAATTAAGACAAATTATTAGATTATTAAACGGTTACATAAATATTTTAATTTAAATATTTGGTGATATAAAAAGTGGGCGCGGTACTGGCATGGTACTTCATAGCAATACCTTTACCTATTCTCCTCCAATAGTGATTTCCACAAACAATCGGATAGACGGACAGACATGACTAAATATCTAATGTGTTCTTATCTAATGCGTCGCAAAGAGAAGAGCAAAGTTAACAAACTCTTCTCCTTTCGGGTGTAGGGTATCAAATTGAAGGGTCATTCAGTAGAAGCGAACTATTTGTTATATTCAATTGACTCGATTTAATAAATCGTAATGTAAGCCAGTCATCGTTATACACTTTTAGACGTCATTTCGTAGGCATCAGAGAGAGGTCTTTCTGTCGCCTTTCTTTGCTTGAATTAACAGTTTTATTTTCATTTTGATCTAAAATTCTTACCAGTATTCATTCATCTATCCCGCGCGCCCCCCTCCCCCTCCCACGATCCTTTATCCGGCAAACTATACCATCCTCCAACCAACAAAGGAACGCTCAATTCACGCTATTAATCATGATCACATATGCACCCATATCACCCGCTTGCCGTCATTTATCTGACCCCTTAATTTTATTCTGACATCGTGATGCAAAATCTTGCCAATTCTTCCATTAAGACTCACAAATCCGGCTAATAAAAACCGATCGTAAAACAAGTTTGTCTAATTGATCGCGCGTACGCCAAAAAGGTTTTGCGGTTCTCCTTTAAACAGGCGTTACTTTTATTAGTTTGTGGCTTGTGTTGATTTAGCCGTTTCCTTTTCTTCTTTGTTTAACCGCCGCCGCCGCCGCCGCCGTTACTGAAATATTGAATAGCGCTGTATCGTCTGTACTTCTGCCAAGCGATGCTCCGGCTGTTAAAACAGGTATCAAAGTGACCGAATTCATAGCAATGTTGGTGGTGGCTGGTGTTGATTTTGGTGGCGTTATGAGATGATCATTTTTAACAAAAATGCTGTTGCTGCCGTTGTTGTTGTTGTTGCTGCTGCCGTTATTATTGTTATTGGCGTCTGAGCTTAAGATTCATTTCACTTCACTTCATCTCATTTAGTAGATTGAGGCGACTAACCGACGACGCAATGGAAACAGTTTAAAGGCCCTGAACGTGTAGCGTGCTTTTGGGGAGAGGGCAAATGTATGAGAGATGAAGAATTGGACGTAGATTGTCTTGCCGGCGGTGCCAAAGCGACAGGCTTTTAAGCACTGACACCGAATTGCTATTTAGGATGTCTCACTCCTTCTGCGCCTTCTTCTTCTTCTTCATCATCATCATCGTTTTCATCGTCCTCATCGACATTTTTATCCCAACGCAGGCGGCCGGGTCATTAAAATTAATTTGGATCAATTTGGTTAATGTCAAGCCGCTGACATCACATCCCAAATCGCCTTTCATCGCTTAAGTATCCAACCGACAAAACAATTTCGGTTTTGGAATTTGGTCAGGAATTTGTTCGTCATCATTCGTTTGTCACCGCAAGACGTTATAAATTTATATTTAATACTATCATTGAATCTAGCGATATTTATTTACTTCCTTCATTTTCTATTACACGCATTATTAAATAATTATTATTTAATTTGTAAATATTTAAATTAAGTAAATTCTTAACAGCTTCTATTAATTTTACAAAAAACTTTGTTTTAATTTTTCAAATTGTACAATCATCTTTTAACGAGCAGTTAAATTTTAAATTGGACGTTATATCAGAACTTTCACCGAAAAAGCATCCATTTAGCATCATTTCAAATATCGAAGGAGGTGCTTTTTTGGTTGTTTGCATCAATATTTATTCCTATAACTAATTGCAATGTTAATAATTCGTTATCAATTATATACAATTCGTTTCTCTAGGAAATCCCAATTTTAAAGCTCCGCCAGATCCAAAAGAATAGTCAAACCGTCATAGAGGCAGACTGTTTGACAGACTGATGGAATTGTTGCCAATCGCAATTATTCCTTGTAGTGTAATTAAAAATTTAGAAACTAATTGGCCATTTCTAGGAGGAACTAATACTGTCATTCTAAATTTAATTCCATTATTAATTTATAATATTTACTGAAATTAAAGCCGTGACGAGCTTTCAAATTATTCTTAACGACAAAAAATGACACCTTCTATTGAATGGCACTGCGGAAGCACGAACAATTAAAAAGCTTCAATGCTTCGAATATAAAACTGATTTCAGAATTTATGCCTCATTTTTGAATTTTTGAAGATAAACTGCAATTTCTTTTATAAATTAATAACATTGAAAGCAAAATATATTGAAAACATAACTTGATGGGGAAATTCTTAAGGTAGATGGTCTATGTGGTCTAATCAAAACTTTTCATATCAAAAATCTTTACTTATTCTTATCGTTTTTAATCATATTCTATAATTATTTGGCAACGTTGTTTTTACTTCTGGATATTTGGTTTATGCTATTCGCTAAATCATTTTCCTCTCCCGTTATAATTTCTTTCATAATTTCGATTTAAACTGATCTCATTTTTCATCCTTCACGGTTTGTTTTTATTCCTCAATTATTCGAAGACCTCTCGGGTATGCCGGTACGTGTAATAACACTGGTTGGTATTTCCCCAGTCGATGGACGTACTACGTCATCAAGCGATGCAACCCTGTAAATATAAATTGAAATATAAATTATTTCAAATTCAAATGGCTTAAACTGCAAACATCAGAAGGTTATTAATTTCCGCAATGAAGGAAGGAAAACCTTTAACAGTCGACTTATGTTCTTTTATAGATTTTCCGGATAAATCTAAAATCCGAAAATTTCTGAGTCGCTGAGTCAGTTGATTATCTTAGATTCTTCAGACACCGCAAACTAAATTCGTGACTTTAATTTTATTTTATGCAAGAGAAGAAAATAACTTGATTGCCTTTGCTTTAAATAAAACAGTGTTCTCACTTCTACCGCATTTGCAAGATATAAGACTGCAAATGCATGATACTCGCAATAACGCCCCCCCCACCAATAAAAAACATTGCCTTATATGATTTTGTTAAAGGAGATTAAACGGAAGTTTTGCTAAAAAACTTTAGCTCGTAATTTGTAACTAAATCTATAAAGCCTCAAACATGATGATACATCATTCCCACAAATTATAGAATGGTAATATCTCGTAAACCCAAAAATCTGATAAATATTAAAAAGTTTTGGGTTTTACTGAGGAAACAGTACTAATTTCACTGCATCGTTGATTCCGGACAATGTAAATTAGAATCCTCTGTTTCACCTTTTTATTCCGCATATATCATATTTATAAAATACCTCTCATTCGCACCCTCAACTCCCATCTTCTCGTGGTTATGTCTTAACACTTGGAAAGATCATTTGAAATTTGTCAGCTCTAAAACTCACGTTTGTGTGATTTGTCGATTTAATGCACTTGAAATTGGCAAATGAGGCGATTCATTTTGTGAAGGCGGGTTATGGTAGGGTGACACATTCCTGTCATTTGACTGAACGCCGTGATGACGCGATATATTCAATGATGGGACATCGTTGTGGGAGAGTGACATGACGCGCGATCCACCCGTCGTCGTCGACATATCTTGCAACTCATCTACCCCGCCCGATTGTTGCTGTTGCTGCTGCTGTTGATGTTGATGACCGTTGAGCGCTAGCTCGAGCGACTGTACCTGTGACGGATAGAGCGGCACTCCGCCGGATACCATCAGGTTGACGCATTGCTGCATGCCTATGAGTGGTGGAAGGGTGACGCAATTGATGGATAAACACATTTAACAGGGTAATGCAGATGGCAACTTACTAGGCAACTGCGCTGTAGTACGCATCGGTGCAACTCCATTGTTTTTCGGCTTACGCTTACGATTCTGAATGACATCCTTTTTCATGGTCAATGGCCGATTTAAATTGTGCAATTTAAAATACAGGCCACACGCGTTACACACCGGATTGCCTTCGTTGTTGCGGCGCCACAGCGTGGTCGCGGTAGTGGAGCAATTGGCGCAGACAATGCCGTGGCGTCGGCTATTGGTGGCTGCTGATGATTTCGGCTTCGATTGACGTGGTGGCAAGCGAACAGACTGACGTGCATGCTGGACAACTGTGCAGTTCGGACAGAATACGTCTTTGCCTTTACGCATATAAGGCGAGGTGCAGTATTCGCACTTGAGCGCATCAGCCATTGAATTGCCGACATTTGGATCGTAGGCGTTGGCCGCCCAATGAGTCGCTGCCATATTGTTAGGACCATAATCATCTACCACCTGATGATGATACGGATTCTAGATTAGAGAAGGCGAGAATAGAAGGAAAGGAGGCGATAAATGAGATACATGGTTGATACATGGTGGGACGAAGGTCTATCAATCCCCCGAGCAGCGCATTCGGAGAATTGATACTTACATAACTGAAGTTCTGAACATCCACACCAGATGCTGCAGCAGCCCACAACGCATGCTCAGATGCAGGCGAGTTCACGGACTCGTACAACGGTAGAGTCGGGTATTGGCTTTGCTGGCGCACCGTGCTCAGATTTGGATCCGATTTGCATATCAAAGAAGTTGCCGATGACGGTACGCCGTATAGAGGATTACTTTGGCCCAAAGCGTATGCCGATGCTTGAGGGTAATTAATAAAGGCCGGAACATTACCGAGATCGGTAAATGTTTTAGATTCCGCGTGAGTGCTAGCATCGACTACGGGCGAATCATAGTAAATTGTTGAAGATGGTTGACTACCGGCATCGATAATACTGAAACGCTCGCCATCCTCGAAACGCAATGACGCGCTACCCTGCGAAGACGCGTGACCTCCAATGATTGCGCTCGTGTTGTTGGATTGCTGGTGCAAGGCGGCAGCAACGGAGGAGGGAACGACAATCGACTCAGCATACGTCACATTCGGTGTGGCACACTGGGAGGGATGCTGTGCATGATGATGCAGTTGTTGCTGCTCGTGCTGTTGTCGTTGGTGTTGTTGATGATTATGCTGGTGGTGTGTGGATTCTGTCACGCCAGCAGAATCTTTGTCGATGTTTTCAATCTTAATGCCCGCTGCAACGTTGCCTGCGCAAAGGATCCGTTGTCCGTTTTCATTAGTCGCGTACGTGTAAACAGTTGCCGTCGAAGAAACCGAGGGCCGCGTTTGCGATTGCTCGCCATTACGTGGCGCCATTTGTACGTAATCGATGGCAGAATTATGCTGAAAATCATTTGGATTTGGGGACGATGTTACATCCTCACGTCCGTCGTTCAGTTCCCTGCAGAAAAAATTGAGGAATCGAGTAATTGGAAAAAACATGGAAAAATTAGTGAAAACAAAAGCGTTGGAAAAAAAGTGTGATTGTTATAAGCTGGACTCGTTTCTGTACTTACAAGGTACCAGCGGTGGTAAGAATTCGTCGCTGTTGTGGCGCCCGCCCCAACGGCACTAGCAAATCCTCATTCGATCCCGAACGTGGTGCCACACTGCCACCGATTGATGTGCGGCGTGCAGATGAATGACTAGATTGTTGTTGCTGTTGCAGTTGCTGCTGGTTTTCTTCTTGCTGCTGCTGCTGCTGCTGCTTCTCTAAAGCACTCGATGACAATTGATGCGAAATGCTACTTAGATGCTGCTCATTCGGTTCACTTTTAATCTCTAGAAGATGATGCTGCTGCTGTTGTTGTTGTTGTTGCTGCTGCTGCTGTTGCTGTTTTGCCAATGCCTGTTGTTGTTGCTGCTGTTGATGTTGCTGCTGCTGCAATTGCTGCAATGACTGTGCTTCCATCTACATTCAAATAATAATGATTAATGAAGACTAACCGACAGGTCGAAGAGTCTGAAAGCGTTTGAGCTCAATTTTAATAAAAGCCAGCTGTTAAGCTTAACAACAATGAGAGCAATAAATAAAAACAACAACGTTGACAATAATAATACCAAAATTTCCAGTTATTAAGTGTATGACGTTGAAAGTTAGAGACGACGTTAAGAACTTTTACGAGCATAAGAAAATCAACGGAAACAACAACAACAACAACACCAACAACAACGACAATGGGTAATGACAACAATGCTGTAGCTAAAATACATAACGCCAAGTGTTTCACAATTTGTTCCGTCGGTCATCGACGTGACTGATATCCGTTTCATAGTTCGACGGACACGCGTCGTCGCCTCAAGTTTCGTTGTGCGCATGCGTTTGGCGGTCAAATATAAAAACGTTTCATACGTAGAGCCTCGCCTCGCGGAAACACAATACGACCAAAAAAAAAACAAAAAATAAAAGAATCAATAATCGAAGAAGAAAATACAAAAGAAAATTTTAAAAAGTAAACGCTACGAAAGTAACGAAAACTTTTGTCACCTACTATGAAAACATCATCAACAACAAAAACAACAATAATAATAACGAAAACATCGTTGAGGTTCTCCTGTACTGTTGTTGATCGTGTTGTTGTTGTTGTTGTTGTTGTTTGTTGTTCCTGCACAACTTGCTGGCTGGCTCTGTTTTTCTCTCAATGTAATGTTCCAATCGTAGTTGTTGTTGTTGTTGTTGTTGTTGTTGTTATTCTTGCAACCATCTTGTGTCAACAACATTTTTCACTTTTCAATATTTTTCTGGAGCAAGAGGAAATAGTTTTTGTTGTTGTTGTTGTTGTTCAGAATTAGCTCTATCCATTCTCCAAACAAAAAAAAACACAATTACTTAAATTGCGTTCTTCGTTGTTGTTGTTTTTATTATTAGTTTTGTGTAATTTTCTTACCAATGTTTTCTTTGTTGTCAACTTTTCAAAGATATTCGGAAATTGTTAAACGAAAGAGAAAACCGAAAAAGGTTGAAAAGACAAACGACCAACGAAAAAAAAACACACGACGGAAGTGTCAACAATGTTTTATATTGTTTGGTTCATATTTCGGTTGTTGTTGTTGTTGCTGCTGCTACGGCAATTGCACAACGCGGGGAGCGACAAAAAATATGTATTATGCGTGATTGTATGTGGGTGAGAGAGAGGGAGAGAGAGAGTGATAGAGAGGCAGAAGGAGTGAGAAGAAGAAACTCTTTCTGAAGAATGCAATTAGAGCAAACGTAAAAACAACTAAAACAACTACAACAACAACACCAGTAACAACAACAACAAAACCAACAACAACGGAATCTGCTTCATGTGGGTGAAGCACCTTAAGGGTACGGCATTTCGTAGCTTTTTTAAGACTCTGCAGTCGGTCAATAGTCTGTTCTCTTTTTTTGAGCTTTCCAACATTCCCGCAAACGATTGTAGTTTTTGCAATTGTTGTTGTTAGCATTTTTAGTAACATGTTTGTTGTTGTTATTGTTGTTGTTGCTCATTTCATTGTACTCGGTTTGTTTAGCAAATATTAGCAAATTTGTTTGTTAAATTTTTCTTGTCTTTTTTTTTTCTTTTATTCAATATAACACTTTGTCACTTGATTATTATTTCATTTCTTGTGAGTCAGTAATATTTTGTGTACTTTTGAAACATAACATTTTTCCGAAAATTTTTCGAAACAAAAAAGAAAGAAATTATGACAAATCGTATTGGTTTTACAAAATATCGCCCGAAATGAAATGAAGTCTGCTTCGGGAAAAATTATTTCATAAATAAATAATTTTTATCAGAAATGATAAAATTAATCATAAATGAATTAATTAATAACTAAAGAGAGAAGTTAAATAAGAGTGAAAATAAGGCAGTTTTGGGTCTTATTCCAGTTTAGTAAATTTTCGAAATTATTCCGAAAAAAAGCAATTTCTGTTTTCGTATCAATTTTTTTTTAATTAATTTTCAAAAAAGTAAAATAACCAAAGTTCAAAAATTACGATTACAATAAAAAAATTGTTGGGAAAAAATTGATCTTTGTATTTAATTTGGAAATTATTTCATGTCTTATGAAATTTTTAATTTTTATTTCATAGAATGTGAAACCAAAGTGTTTATTAAAAACTTCATTACATTGAACTGCTATTGAAATATCCTCTAATAAATAAAAGAATATAAGGATGTTAAATATTGCCTTTTCATCTTGCTCCACAAATGAAAATTAGATCACCTAAGAATGCCATGCTAAGGACGCCTCGAAGGGTCTGGCCTGTAATGGCCGGTAATGTAAATTCAAGTTCGATTCTAAAATCTATCTAAATCTATTCAGAAGCTGATTCAGACTTGGAACCTATATGTCATTTCTGTATACCTGTCAATTCTTCCTTCATACGTTACAAACGGAAGCACAAAGTGAGCAAACGCCCGCCGGGATATAAACACGATTTCATTAATATTTATTACTAAAACTAGGGGGAGAGGTGTTTCTACTTCGCTTTGCCTATTATCAACTCCGAACGGTTTCTGATGGCAGAGAATTTCATTGCCGAATTTCATGAGAAAATCTTTCCTTTAACGCGTTTTAAACGAAAAAATGCAATGAATATAAAATCTATGAAAAAGACTTTGTACTAGAAGGCATGATGAATCATCAAAACTTCTTTTCACTTTTATTTACGTCAACAAGAACCCCGGGTTTCCCAAAATGAGCCAACGAAAATAGCCTCGCAATATCTGAGGTCACGACGAAATGAAAGTTTGGTTTGGCTTGGTTCGGGTCTGTCATCATTCTGTCATTGGTGACTCAAGCGAAAACAAGTGTAATTATGCGAACATATGCTGAGCTCTCTCTACAATTTTGCTAACTGATTCGTGGAATCATAGGCGATTTTTGACAGACTTCATTCATCGTGAGTGATGACTAAGTTTTAACCAATAAATTAAGAACAATTTGATACGAAACAGCTGGTTTGTTTGACCCTTTTTTGATTTAGTCACCCTTTAGTGATGGACGTTATCACCTCACCTCACTAAAATTTTGGTTCATCGTTATAATTTTCACACCCCACACCCAAAGAGTTTGAGTCTGTTTGTCTGTCTGTTTGCCAGCTTAGAAAATCAGAAGCAATGTTGCTTGGAAAATCAGAAGCAATTTTCAAGAAAGTGTTCATTAAATTCATCAAGGCAGATTGCCTTCTTCATTATTGTTAACAAATATTTATGTCATTCCTCCAAGATAATCAATCATCTTGATCATTGATTTGTAGAAAAAGCTTAAAAAGATAATTTTCTATTTAACGAAATTATTTCAGGTATAATCAATATGAAAAATGTAAAATCAGGTTAATAAAACATTCGTAATCGCGCGAATTACAAGCGAAATTTAAAGAGAAGCACGTGCTGATTACAAATGATTACTTTTCCTGATTATTCGGTAATAACTACCAAACCAATAGAATGATTTGATAACTCCAAGATTGTTTTGACAGATACATTCTGTATGAGCTGATAAAATGCTAGATTTATAATTTCACTCAAGAAATCGGAGGAACAACTTCAGAAAGAGCAAGATAAAAACCGAAATGTGCGCACCTACCAAAAACCAACTATAAATCCATAGCAGTAATCAAAACCAATTAAAAAGTAAAAAAACTGAACAGGTCACAGATTCAACTACTTCAATGATAAATAAAGCAATCTTATAGATACAATTGATTATCATATAAAATACAACATTATTATCATACGCGATAGAAAAGACAACAGAAACAGAAGCCACAACAACGCCAGCAATAACAACAATAACAGCAAGTAATACAACAGATATTTTACTGAAGCACGTGACAAAAGTTCAAACGAAAGCATAATAATAATAATAATAATAATAATAAAATAATAATAATAATAACAATAATAATAAAAAAATAAAATCAACAATAATAACAACAATACTGAAGATAATTCCATTGACAAATTTACAAATTCCTTTTACAAAAGAAAAAAATCGAAAATAAAGAACAAGTCGTGACATAAGAAATTATCTGATTGTATGGCAGGTGTGTCTGTAAATATGACAGATTTTATGATAATGGCTTGATCCAGTTATGTTTTTGTAAGAATTTTAAGGTTGCTCCAATTGCTTCGCTGCTTTATTTCATTTCGTTAGTTCAAATCAATTGAGATCAGTTTGCATTCCCATGCATTGGTCGTTGCGACGCCATCGTTACGTGCATTCTCGTTTTTCTTTTTCAAGTTAAATCATTTCCGATAGAATGTATCGGAGAATTGATCAGATAATTGATAAAAATATATGTAGATATATTATTCGTGCACTTGCATAATGTACGACTAATTTCGTCCTTTTTCGTTTTCCACTTCTCCAAAATAATGGGCAAGCAAGCATATCTGGAAATGGTTTCATTTCATTTCCGCGAGACTTCATCCTTCGAGGACTCCATCCTTAATTCTCTATTGTCTAATTAAGACATATTTAAATCAACTTTGATGACAGAGGTTTGAATGAAACCTCCCTTTCAAAGGAGGACGAAAATAAAATTAATCAGAATAAAATCCTGATTAAAGGTCATAATCCCATACCCTTAATATGAATCTGAGATGTCATAAACGCTACCACGAGATGCCAAACTCATCTCATCGATTCCCCAAATAATTTATCTATCATTCTGTAAATCGCGTTAGTAAAACATATTTTAAAAAAGTTCCAAAGAAATAATTATAACAACGATGAATGATTATAAATGTTTGATTTGAAATTGTAATCATAAATCACTTCTGGGTTCCACATTTTGTTTATTTTTCTTTAAATACGCTCATTATGTATTTCCTGGCGATGTAGAAATTGAAGAAAATTGAAGAAAAGTTTTTACAGAAAAGTCAACCCACCCAAAAAGGGTCAGTACTTCTCAACTTCGCTCAATTGGAAACCTTGGTCAAACTTAGTTTGGAGAACGCTGTGATGCGTGAAATTTGTTCTGGTATGACATATTTGATTCGGCTTTCATTATTGCATATTCAATATATTTAAGAATGATATAGACCCAATTATATTTTAAAAATATGCCACGGTAGAGCACTGTGCATTGATTTGTGGAGAAATCAGAAAATATAGCAAAGACCACCAAGCATAAGGTTTGAATGTGACTAAGTTTTTGCACAGTATTTTGCTTAGTTTGATCCCTAAGAAATAATTGTGTGTCTATTGAAAAATCACGAATCAATGACGCTAGTATTCTGCTAGCATAATGCTGGAAACAGGTAAGGATCTCTAAAAGAAATTGAGAAAAAATTAAAGGCGTCTCCCTGGGCGTCTCTGAAAAATTGCGAAAATTTCTAATTTTGCCGTGGTCACTGGTCTTCCTCTTCTTCTTCAACGCAATTAAAATTAAAAATGAAATTAAATTAAAATTAAAATTAATTTAAAATTATGTGTCTGTCATTTCACAAACAAATTTACTCTCCCTGCGTGGGCTCTATCGACTGTAGAATTTTGACATATCGCCGAGACCAATGGCGGGGTATATTCGATCTCTTTCTAACGTAATACTATATGACCATTTTCATGACTAATTTACATGCTCATAATGCATAAAAGGATAATTTATCAAAATTTAGTGCAAGCGAACTTTGTGTTTTAATTGATAACTATAATGTCTTCGATATAAAACATCTTAACTTTTTCAGAGCACTCGTTTTGCTAATCATCCGATATTATTTAATTATAAAGTTAACCGCCAATATTTGGATTAATTATCCCTGCATAATTATAAGGATTTATTACTGAAAATCGTGTCGAATCGAGTGGAATCTCCCGAGGTTTCCAGAAAAAAATCGTTCAAAAATTTATCAAAACTTATCAATTGTTTTTACAACATTTGTCCTTATATTTTGTTGTTAAAACTGAAACAATTTTAATCTCCCATTAATGACTTAATTTGCTTACGCCCCTGCTTTCCCCCCGCTCTTCTGACACTTGAAAACCATTTCGAAGGAAATCTTTGGCTTATGGGACAATTCTTTGCAATATTTTCCACGTTTATATTTTCCATCCAAAAGTCATCTTCATTTTTTCAATTTCTTACTTGTAAAATATTTCGAGTTTTCATAATCGAAATATTTCTAAAAATAGAATCTTATCGAAAAAATCAATCATATTTATTTTATAAAAAAAAACCTTGAGTTTAAATTTATTTTAAAAATTTTATATTTTATTAGAACAAAAGTCTATGAATTAATTGATTGCATAAAATATTTGCGTGCACTATAAGAACGATTCATTTCTGAATTTCTTCGCACGCCTCACCGTTTTGTCAACGAAGCATCAGCAATAACAACAACAACAAGAACTCACAATAGGAAAAGTACTATTCGTTTCTTTTAAGAGTTTGCACTTTGTATAAATTATGTTTTTATCTTTAAATAAAAATGTTATAAAATAAATGAAATCCAGAAATAAACAAAAAATAATTAGAGACGGTTTTTTCGTTAGAAATATTTAAGTCATTAGAAATGATAATTGCCTTCTAAAGATATTCTTCGGAATTAAAAAAAGTTCAATTTAATATAATTTTTCTCAAGATAACGAAGAAGAAGAAGCAGTAGGGGGGGCGGTGGTAAAAAAAGAAATAATCCTTAGTATTCGAGCATGCATGCAATTAAACAATAAAAACTGTTCACCAAAATATAAGAAAGAGTCAACAGAAAAAATGAAAGCAGCAAAAATAATAAAGACGAAAACAATTTTTGGAAGATTCATTATTCTCAAATTAATGTAAGGCACATTAAATAGAAAGAGCTCCGCTCTCTTTTAAGGGCAGAGAGAGGGAGAAGGATTGAAAGAGAGTGGCGTTGAAAGTGAGATTACGAAAGAAAAGAAATGAAAAATATTATTCCAGCTGCTTCTTTTTGCATTTCATCCTTTGACATTAATCTTAATTTTATCCTGTGACATCTTTCTATATGATATTCAAAGGATATCGCTAATCTCATTTGTAGACAGTCATTTTATAGACAGGCACTAACAATGTCATCGTCATCGCCATCATTATGTATGATGACCCTTTTTATATATTGCTATGGCGACGCGTGTCTAATGCTTTTATCGTTATATCGATAAAAATTGGATCAAAAGTATGGTGGGGGCATCTGTTTCAATACAAAACGCTCAATGATTGGTTGAAATTTTATTTTCTGTTTTCTGTTTTCTTTTTTGTGAGTGGCTTCCTGTGTTTGAAACAAAAAAAAATTGAACAAAAAAATATCATCAACATTTCTTCCTAAGTTGTTTCTATCATTAAAAAATAATCAACACTCTTCAGATGACTATTGCTCCACTGAAGGACATAAGGTCATAATCGTGACTTACAGAAACTATTTACGTCGCGCAACCCGAAATTGCATCCTTTAAACTCTTCTCCTGTTGTCTGTTTGTGCCGAAAATAGGACTCTCCTTAAATTTACCGTAGCCGATACGATATCGGTTTTATATATTAAAAAAAGATATACCTTTGCCTCTACCGGAACATTGACGGAGGTGATTTTGATAAGATTGACATAATGGAAAAACATTAAATTTTGTTTTTTGAAAGATCCTTCGATTTAACGGTGATCAAAATGATTTTTCATTTGCTTGGCTCTTTTTTTTTTTTTTTTTTTTTTTTTTTTTTTTTTGATGGAATAGTTGCGTCTCACTTTTTATGAATGAATGGATTTTTGGGTCATTGTTTTTGTTCCTTTGGAAAACCACGAACTTCCATCAATTTTTTTAATGCGTATGTGTAATAAATTTTCAGGTTAGGATTTTTTTTATTTTTCTTAATTGATGACTTCACCGGTTTCATTTCATTCATGTTCTTTTTTCATACTGGGCCCTTTTGGTTTTAGTTTAGTTGACACCATTTGACGCCACCATCAATTCATCTCGCTCTGGATAGACCAATGAAAAGATAAGCAATCTTTTCACTTCTTAACATTTTCCTTTATTTATTTGTTTCTCTTTTTTTCGTTATTTTTTTTTTTTTTTTTTTTTTTTTTTTGTTTCGCTTTTTTTTTTTTTTTTTTTTTGCTCGCCAGAAGTGAACCTTTTTTTAATCAACGATCTCCAGGACAATTAATGAGGCCCTAAAACACACATACACATGCACGTAATTCATCCTGTTTTCTGTTACTGTTGCTCTTGTTGTTGTTCCTTTTTGCCTTCTGTATTCTTTTGTCATCTGGTTCTTCCCATTATTATGGTCATTTTATTTAGTTTTATGATGATGACTCATTTTTATACACTCAAATTCTCTTTCTCTATCTCTCTTTCTATTTCTCTCTTTGTCTCTCTTTCTGCTTTCCTTCAGCAGTTCATAAACGAAAATCGAAGGATTTTAAAGCACAACGGAGTTGCTAAATTCTCAATGAAATTAAAACGGAAATGGCTGTTAAAAATTTTGTACATTTTTCATTTTTTTAAAACTATAATTTTGTTTTAAAATTTTGTTAAATTGTAAAAGACTATAAAAACCGAAGCGAAAAAATAAAATTTAATTGAAATGATTGTGAAATTAAGGTTTTTCCGCTCTCAATCTCTCTCTCTCTTTCTTTCTTCCTCCTTCAGAAAAATCACATATCACATTTCAGTCAGAATTTAGGAAAGTTATCGACATAATTTTTATTTACAATAAAATTGAAGTGTTTCTTAGCGCCATATAGTATTCAGCGCATTTCTTTAGTGAAGTAATATAATTGTCTTCATCATTATGACATGTTTAATCCATCATTATTACATTAATACATGTTATATTAATAATAATCACCTTTGAGAGAACTCGATACGAAAAATGGCACAAATTATATTTCGGTAAAAACCTCTTTGATTTCAAATGAGATCGCCTCTCGAAATGTGATTAAAGATTTCCATTTCATAATTTTTTTGTTTTTTTCTTCTCATCAGCACTTTCTCATAAAATTCTTCCTCATAAAATTAAAAACGCTCTTTAATACCCTTAGCACGTGGATTATACTTGATTTCTTAATGATTTTCTACGCAAGCATTACAAATTATTCTATCTCTTTAAATTTAGTTATGACCAATTTAATGTTTAAACATAACTTTCGTGTTTCGTGTTTAATTCATTTATATCATTATTATTCATCAAATTACCACCAACCGCGCTTAATTCTGATTGAGCATATTGATTTTCGTTGAGGTTTTCTTTATAGTTGGTTATTGAATATTGGAGCGAATTTCCGTCATCCCTTAACGAAATTCGATTCAGCAGAAAACCTGTTTCGGCGATGTGCCATCTTCAGTGTCTAATTTCGTTTTCGATAACACTGAGGAGGAACGTCACCGAAACCGGTTTGTCTCCAAACCGAACTTGAAAAGGGATGACGGAAATTCGCTCCAAAATCCCTTATTTGTTTTAACCATCTTTTTTCTCATCCGACAATTTTTTTTTGATTGACAAGTGTTATGAAAAAAGAGCTATTAAGGTGTTGAATATGTCAATCCCATTCGCCGACGGTGAAGTTTCTTCCACAATTGTGGTTCTTTATGACGACGAAGATGAACACATTTTAACTAATTCTCCAGTAATGCCCCTTCCCCAGAATTTCTGGTATAACTACTATTAATCTGTCTATTATTGGTCGGTAGGTTGACTGAAACAATAGTATCAATTCTGAAGGAAATTAAACGAAATTTCCGTTTCATTCCAGTTTGTAAAAATGTACGATACTCAGAGAAAGTTTCAAAAGCATACCCAACTCAGCACCATTTCCTTCTCTCGCCTCCAAATACGGTGTAAGGAAAGTATTGTAATCACGAAAAATTTAAGGCCTTTATCTTAATTCATTTTGGCTAGTTCCATCATAACATTCGAGCATTTGTATGTACATATAAATATATAACTTGCATATATCAAAAACAACCAACCGTAAAAGGCTGAAATTTTATTTTGAAATCTTTTAGACATCTAGTTGCGGACTATTCTTACGGATTGCTGTCCTTTAAGCCGATGGACACTTTTCTTATAGAGTTCGATTCACTTTTGCAAAAACGCTTAAATCTAAAAAACTGATATTTTGTTTATAGCCTGCCTTAATATCTGAGCGCGTACCTCCGATTTTAGTTAGAAAAACGAATGATAAAAGAAGTAGCTTTTTTTTGGAAAATGTGAAAAAGCCAATTACATTGAAAGAGCAATAGTCAACAAAGCGATCTAGTGGTGCGTGTTAAGAAACTAAATACATTTTAAGTGTAAAACTAATTCAAATAACACTTAAATAAAGCGACTAAATAGATTAAGTCTAACGTAATTTAAATTTTTAATGTATTTATTAAACGTAAGATGATTCCTAACATTCCTTTCATCAAAGCTACTTACCTTCAACTGCATCTTCATGAATGTTTTATTGGTTATTGGTTTTAAACTAATTCAGTTAAAGAAAGGTAGAGTTTGTTTTAAATGCTCGCTTTTAAATCTAAAATATTCTCTAAAATATATATATTTCTTAATCAAATTCGCAACATCACTTTTTCATGTCTCTGTTTTTTTATTATATTTAGTATTCTTTTCTTCTTATTGTTCTTCCTTTCTAGTTTTCCTTTCTTCTCTGATACCGTTTTCAATCAAAGCAACAAATTAGTAAAACTACAAAAAACCAAAACGTTTGCAGAAAATTTAAGACAATTATCAAAATGAAACCTGTTTCTTGTTCACTTCGCGATTTCGATATTTTCTAATAATGTTCCTTAATTCGATTTTATTAGATTCTTTAGTACCAGAACTAGTAACGCATTTCGATTCTTTGATACTAAACGATCGCGTACTCCTTCGTCGGGTTTTTTCAAAGCGAGTAACAAGAATGAAAACGCGTTACGTATCCGTTACTCCTATTTGTTGTTTTTTTTCGCTTGATGTTCTTTTTTGGGTTTTCAATAAAAACCTGGAAAAAAGAATCTCAACACCTTGCATATAAACACATACACACTTACACACACACATGCACTAGAACACGCCAGCACACACACCCACCAGTACACAGACATTATTTTTAAAAAAAAATATCAATGCAAATATTATCAATACGAAGAGAGGACTATTATCAAGGTGTAGGTGCACAGATTTTTTCCTTTGATATGCTTTCACCTTTAATATTCCATCAGTTTGCGCTTAAACCAAAAAAAAAAGTTGAAAAAAGTATCAACCCACAACTACATTAACAAAAATAATAACAACGCCAACAATCATCGCAACAATATTTAACAAATTTGTTAGTAAATTGTATGCGTTTATATTTAAATAAAAATGAAAAAATTCTATATGCGTTTGTGGTTCCATCTTTTGTGTGTTTGCGTACGATACAACCGAGTGTGTGTGTGTGCATGTATGTGTAAACTATGATTTATTTATTCAGGTCTGAGAGACTGTATATTGCTTTTTGTTGTTGTCATTTCAATTCTTATCTTATCCGGTGCACGATAAAAAGTATCGAGACAGTGATAAGATACAAATACAATCATATGAAATACAAATTGCGCATGCGTGTTTGTTACTTCAGTTATTTTCTGCTGTTTTTTTTCAATCATTTTATTATTATTATTATTATTCTTAAGGTGATAAAAGGTACACTCGTAGGTAACGACCAATCAGCCAACAACCATCACCGCTTCAAAATTGAGTCAAACTTTCAGACCGCAGACGGACGGACGGAGCACTCAGAAAAATAATGAAATTTACGCGGAATGGAAAAAGCAAATAAATATGCGATGAAACCATTATAAAATCGTTTCTTTATAAAGAACAAATTTTTATTCTTAAAGTAGTCCGTACAAATTATTTCTCTCACCAATAGAAAAATTTATTTTTCGAAAACCGCCAACAATTTCCCATATGATTTTTCCCAGAATTTAATCATAATTTTATAACCGAATTTCCAATTCGTTGATATCTTAGTTCATCTCATCGGAAAATTGGGAGGGTTCCTTAAATTCAGAAGAACAAGCAGCTAATTAGACGTATATAATATATCCCTATGGTTTTACGAATTAGAGTTATTACCTTTAAAGGAAATGTACGAAATATAGTAAGGTATCTAAACATCCACGTAGCAGGGAGGGTTAACTTCGGTTTTCGGTCTTCGGTCGGAACGAAGTGTCTCGGGGTATAACGCCAAACCACCCGTAGTATAAGTTTATATTTTAATTATAAGAATAGACTGAAAGTATTAATATTCACTTAGATGGATAGTCTATTTTTCCTCGTTATCCTTATTAAAGACCCAAATATAAGGAATAATATTCATCCCAAATTTCGTGGTGGCGATTACACTCGTTCTCCTATAACAAAATTCGCTACTCGCACTTTTCAATACGTTTCTAAGGATTGGGAGTATTCGTAAAAGTAACGTACTTGTTCGTTTCTGAGGAGTGGGAGTATTCGAAACTTCATGACAGACAGACAGAGAGAACCAAATTAAACCATCTGGAAATTCTACATAAGATTATATATAATTATATATAATTCTTATAATTATATATATATATATATATATATATATATATATATATATATATATATATATATATATATATATATATATATATATATATATATATATATATATATATATATATATATATATATATATATATATATATATATATATATATATATATATATATATATATATATATATATATATATATATATATATATATATATATATATATATATATATATATATATATATATATATATATATATATATATATATATATATATATATATATATATATATATATATATATATATATATATATATATATATATATATATATATATATATATATATATATATATATATATATATATATATATATATATATATATATATATATATATATATATATATATATATATATATATATATATATATATATATATATATATATATATATATATATATATATATATATATATATATATATATATATATATATATATATATATATATATATATATATATATATACTCTGGACATTTCAATAATATATACCTTCCTATAATTGACACGCATTTTCGATACTTGACACGCCCCTTATATAGTGGATATATTTCGAACCCTTCGAATATAAAATATTTTCGATTTCACCAAAGTAAATTTGTTTTAAATTTTACGTTTAACAGCCAAATTGATCTGGACCTAAGAGCGCCTGAAGATTTTGAGGATAAAGGTAAATTCAATGAAATTTAGAAATGATCATTAATTTTTACATGGCCCATTAAATCTGCACCGAATCTATTCGAAGGAATATTAGGATTTATATGAAATGAAGTTGAAGTGATGACAATGACATTGGGCGATAATCATCACTAAATACTGAAAAATCCACGTCTTGAAAGAGATGAAATCCAGCAAAGTTTTATAAAATCTTACGAGCTTAAACTCTTAAAACGTAAGAAAGAAAATTTGATAATATTAAACGAAATCTTCTAAAACAAAGATTCTACAATCACTTTAAGTGTCCTGATCATTGGTTATTCCATTATTTATTCAATCCTTCTTCTTCCTCTGCTATCTCGCCTCCTTCCTGGCATTGCCTTCAAAATTGATTAATATTGTTACTTCTTCAGCTGCGCTCAACCATCGACCATCATCATCATCATCATTTTTAAATGCTATTTAAAGACGTTCAAGTTGCGCAAACGCAAATGCATCAATGTCGGGACAGAAGAGCAAGAAAAAGGAAACTCCGAGAAAATAACCAGGAAAAAAGGTAAGTAAGATCAAAATCTACTCTAGCGCAAATACGACTAAGATACTTCTAAGCACTCGTGATTAATGAATCTGTCATTTTAAAGTTTTTCCTTGTCTTTAAATTATTTCTTTTGCATTTTTCTGCTTATTTTGCAATTGTCAGACAAAGTTAGCCAAACGTGTTGGATCCAACGCAACGATGCGGTGCTTTAGTGCTGTACCAAAGGGGGTGGGGGGTGGTAATTACAAATGATCCTCCACCAGTATTTGCTACCTCAGAAATCATCGAAGTGGCTAATGATATTTTCTAATAAATACTTTTAGTGATAATCTCTTAGCAATTTCTGAGACATATTTTCTTCTCCTTTTTTATGAAAGCAGAAAATAATTGATGTCTAATTAAAAATCTTTTCCTTAATTTTATCAAATCACAATGTAATCTATTTAAATTGTTGTGACGTTTAAGTGACATGAAAATAAAGCAGGCTTTATTAAAGAAATCATTTTTAGTAGCTCTCGAATCTAAACTCTCCTTTACGGACACGAAAATGTTATTGCAGCCTCAAAAAGTGTCAACTATTTGTGAAAAATACCTAAATTGCGATACTCTAATATTTATTTGTTTTTCAGAGAACTATTGGTTTATATTATGAATTAATTTCAAAGCGGACAAAATAATTGTATTCGATATTTATTTTTCATTATACTCATCACGCCACCACCTTCAACCCAGTGAAACGTGCTGACCCAGAAAACCTCCGAAAAACCTTAGCTCTTTCAAAATGTTTATGATTGTTTCAGAACCGTATTGATAATTATGATGCGTTTAAAAAAAGCCCTTCTGGAAAATTTTGCAACGAACAATAATTCATTATAAATTTGAAAAGATGGCGGCGCGCCTACGAACGAACTCGTTTAACAGCAAGGTCATTTTAATCAAGGAATTAAAAACGCCAGATATAACGAATGTATTAAAAACCGAATTACCCCGACATCACTTTTTCTTTCAATATAAAATTCGGTAAAAATTCGTTTTCAATAACGCTCTGAGACTTTTCGGTCTCGATACGCTTTGAACCCGACGGTATCTAAACATCTGTGATCGCATCGGTGAACGTGGTTGAGTAATCAGAATGCCTTTTAATTCTTTGAAAATGTTTTTTTATTCCTAATAATCAGTATCCCCGCCACCCAATTCGCCCGCCTATCGCACTTTCGACTCTTATTCCGCAGCTCACACCACTCAAAAAATATCGATTATTCCATTTTCAAAATGGCATTTGATAAGAATTCAATAAATCGACGAGCAGCAGAAAAACGAACATTTGCTTTCTGTTCGTTTTTCTGAACGAACATGAATATGAAGAATAAGTTGATCGATGGGAGGGGAAGTGAGGAAGAGGGTAAATATATTATCACAAAAAAGTAATGAAATATCAACCCCATCAATTAAAAAAACCATAAAAAACTAAACGAAGTGAAGCTTTTAGCTGTGCCAGAAGGTAAAAAGAATGGACTTAGAACCGGGCGTATTAAGGAACACTCCCTTTTTCCCCAATATTTCACAGATACCAACAATTTTTGGATCAATACATTTTTTTTTGGCTGTCAGTTTTTTTTTCATAAATACAATGAAAAATAATTATTTGAAAAAGACGACCCAATTGGTTATTACTTCCTTTAAACAAATATAATAAACGCTGCTGTTGTTGTTGTTTTTGTTAAATGGAAGTGTACAGTGGAGAAATTTAGCAAGAGGCAACGTATGTATTGCTTCCCCTTATGGAAGAATTACAAAAAATTGAGGTCAAAATGGACTGCAGAACAACGATAATGTTTTACCTTTTTCCATAAATATCTATTAGTTCAAAAGAGTAGGTATCACTTAAAAACAAATCTGACTAAATAACTGTTATTCAGGATAACTGTGGTATTAAAGATAACTTTTGAATTTGACGGTGAGAAAGGAAAGTTAACAATTAGTTTATAAAATCAAAATGAACAATTAGTTCACAAAAATCTCTGAAAACTCTTAAAGAGTTTCGTAAAAGCCTTTCGTTTTTAGCATCAATTTGAGACACTTAAGCGATTAAACTGCTTTCGCATTATACGCCTTCTAAAAAAGGCATTTAAGATGCATTTAAGGCCTCGATTCTTGAACTGGGAAGAGAAAATCGGGTCGAAAGTTCTTTTTATTAAAACAAATTCTTTAGCATCAAGTAATTTTCCACAAATTTTCAACAAAATTGAACCTTTCAAAAAGAATTATGATTTGTTTCGAAATAGTATCAAAAATATTGTTTTAATTTTAAAAAAATTATTTCCGTTACTCAGTATTGGCGGCTGCACCATCCCAGTAACGGCGCTTTATTTTAGGAACAATTTTTTTTTTTGGTTGGCGGCACAATTTAAGGGGTGAAACTATGAAAGAAATGGCACCATGTTAGGGGTGAAACTGTCATTGCTATGACTATGGGAGACATTATCATTTAGTTGAAACTAGTTTTGTGTAAACTCTATTTTAGGAACGACTCTATGTTAGAGGTGAAACTATTATTATGGAAACATTACTCTATGGGTAATACTTTAGGGGTAAGCGGCAACAGTATTTTAACCCTGACGCTAGCGCTATTTTGGAGTAGCACAATTTTAAGAGTGGTATTGCTTTAGATGTGATAATCTCTGTAGCAAAACCTCTCTTTTAGGGATGACAATAATTTAGGGGTGTCACCATGTTGGGGGCGCCACCATTTTGTGATTGAAACTAGTTTATGGCTTACACTATTTTAGTGCTGACACTACTCTATTAAAATCCAACAAAATTAGTGCAATGCAGTTCACAAAATTATTATTGGTTTCTTCGAGGGGTCAGATTTAATCAAAAAATATGTATGTAAAAAAATGTGTATGTTTTTGTTTTTAATAGCTCAGTAGTAGCGCACAACTACACCAGAACTAACTGGATCTTTCTTTCGAGTAAAAATAGTTGCTACGTAGGCAATTGCTGTTGAAATTAATGAAAGTAAAACCAAGTAATTCATATTTAATCATTCGATTAATTTTACCAAGAGATTAGCCCGCGGATTTAATGAACTAGAACTATATGTGGGAAATAATAATTTTCCCATTTTCCGGTAAAATATCGATCACTGCTAAATTGAATCATGACGACACAATTGCTTTCCTTCGCAGTTGTTTTCAGAGCGGTTTAATTTTGTCGCCTACCAAAGAATTCCTATTTTTTCGTAAAACATTTAGAGCGATTGAAAATCGTTTATTCTACGTCAAGAATGAATTCGTAATAATATTTATGCAGCAACAATTATTCGATCCGACAGTTCACATCATCGTCATGATTCTATCGGTTGTTATTATCGTTGTCGTTATCGTCGAAGCTTTGTCTAGTGACAATATTAATTTAAATTTCTTCAGATATTATTTTTATGAAGTAACTACAACAGCAATTCAAATCGTGTAATAATTAATTTAATTGGAAATAGCGCACAGCCATCGACAACGAACTCTTACTAATCTAGTTCAATTGTTTTTATTCCACTCCTGGTTTTTTCTACCATTAGTTCGTATTTTTTCTTTTTGTCAATAAATGAGTATGACAACAACTCATTAACTATAGGAATCACAACAACAACAACAACAATAAGAATACTATTGGTATGTTTGTAAAATTCCATTTTTAATTACATCAGACGAAACAAAAGAAAAGAAAGAAAAGAAAAGGAAGAAGAAAAGTAAAGATTTTGTTGGTTTTTTTTACTAATAGTCTATCATATTTTTTACTGATTGCTGTCGGTGTTCCATCGCTTGGTTTTATTTTAAATATGAAGTATGATGATGATTAACAAATTTATCTTATTGCTATTTTCGTTGCCAGTTTATATTAAAGTAATCCAAAATTATGATTTATCTCTGTCTTATTTTCTAATTGCATTCATTTATGTAGTCGTAAAATATTTCTTTGAAGGAAATTTTGTTTATTCTTTTAGAAATGTTCTGTTTTAACAGAGATTTGTAAAAAAATGACAACGGACTTTAAATTTATGAAAAAATATTATATTCAAACTTTCTCTTGTTTTATTTTAACACACTTTAGAAGAAATCTGATCTTCCCCAAAAGCTTTGGCAACTCAACTGAAGTAGATCACTTTATAAAAGCCTTTGAAAATTAGCTTAAATTTCGGCGAAGACGACAATAAATTTTAATATAAAACTCTGTCATAAAAAGCAATTGCGCAGTCTGTGACACAAACAATATTAATCAACAAATTTATGAAAATGGTTTTTAATAAAAATGTATTGATGGTTTTAATTAATTTTAGTTGACGATAATTTTGTTAAATTTCTTGATCTTTAATCATGGTTTTTAATATGTTTAAACCTTCTTGTAAAGCTTCTAGCTTTTTTATTATCAAATAAAATTACGATGATCGTTTAATCCTCAATCTTGAGAACCAACCCCTTGGTACGCAAACAAATCTTTCAACTTGAAGCCTACTACAAAATGGCGTCGCAGTGCTTGTGGAAAATGGCGTCTGGTGGCACAACCAGTGCGTGACATTACAAGAAGCTAATTTATATTGACTGCCTTAGCTTTTTAGAGCTTATGACTTGTTAGCTTGTTTGACATTTTTGCTATAAGTCGTAAATGTTTGTAAATCCACTATTTGTTTAATCACACTGTGATTATATTCATACGAAATTATGTTGGGGCTTTAGCATACCCTACACTCCAAGGTATACCCTACAAAAAAGGTATATTAAATCAGTGCTTCCGTGCGTAATGGATTGGATAGGAAATCATGGTTGATAAGGAAACAAATATACATTCCGACTCAGAACCAACGCTGCCTGACCATGAGGTATGATAATGGAATTGACATATATATAATCCCTGATTTTCTAGGTTCTCCTATGTATTTATAATTAGAGAAATGAAACCACTTCGACGCCTACCTTCTGAAGTTCATATAAGATTATTTGCTTTTACAACTCAGTTTCTCAGCTTAAGAATAAATTTGATGCCAAAATTTTATATTCAAAATCACATTTTAATTAAAAAATCTACTTCAATAAAAAATTAAATTAAATAAAAAATAAAATTAAATTAAAATTAAAATTAAGCTTAATTAAAATTATCACAATTACGGGTGAACGAATATGGCATTATCATGAAATATCATGAAATCTTTTATATATATCATAAATAATTCCGTCCTGCTGAAATTTGTTTTGTATTAAAAGTGGAAAATTTAGACCACTACCACGCTCACTGAAAGTTGATTTGTCAATTTGTATAGCTTAATTTTTCAGCTTATTATTTGCAATAAATTGTATATTGTAGGGTACTAAAATTGTAGGGTATATAAGTTTCGGTAATGCTGAAATTGGCATTTCTACTTGCTTATTTTACTCTTATTATTAATCATGCTGACTATTTTTAATCCTTGATATCAATCGCTACTGCAATCCAGACGCTTCTTTTCTGTTGAAGGCTTCGTTGCCGCGCTTCGAGTGTTTCAGTTTTTTTTTCTTCAACAAACGTCAACAAAATCCAACCCAAGTGTCAATCACAAGATAACCATTTGTTTATACCCTACACCTGAAAGCACAGAATACAATCACTCACTTCTTCCGTTTGCAATGCAATAAACGAGCCGCGGTAGATACTTGCTCCAAATCACATCCAGAGCAGATTTAGCCATGTCCATCCGTCTGTATGTCCGTCTATTTGTCCGGCTACGAAAGAGGCATAGACAAGGAATTTAGAATGAATACTCTTTGTCGTTAGAGGCAAAGCAGAACAAGAGATATGACTTGTTTCTACAGGAAGTATAATTTTGATGGACTTGTTTTTATAATTCAATTTTTCAGATCCGAGAACAATTTTTAGGTTGCAATTATGTTTCCGCATAAAGAGTTTCCGTTAAAAACACATCATGAGCTTACACGCCTACTGTATGTACAAGTATTGCCATGAACGTTGACAAGAATACTCTCTACCTTCCCAAAACAATTTACTCCTGCAAATGAATTCTTGTGTTTATCTGGGGCATTTCAATATCTCAGCTTGTAAAGGGATATTTAAAAGAGATAATATTTTTTATTGGGCCTCACCATTTCAGTACAAAATTATACCCCCACGAATGGGCGTGATTTGACCGCACATTTGTTCTTGAATTAAAACCATACATTTATGTTACTAGTGTAGGGTGTATAAGCTTCGGCCAGACCGAAGTTAGCCTTCATACTTGTTTGTTATCAGCAACACTTTTGAGGAATGTATTGGTATAAATTTATCATGGTTTCTGTTTCATTTTGCTACTTCTTCGTTCTATGTCATGAAGTGCTCAAACAGCGACAAAAAGCAACACAAAAACAATGACTTAATAATAATAATAATAATAATAATAATATTAATATATATAACATATTATAGCATTATAAAATATCACTCAAGAGCTACGAAATAATTAAATTTTTTTTTTTTGATTTTTTTATTCGATAATTTTTTTATTAATTTCTGTTGAAAATGGCATTCGTTCGATCATGATTTGTCACCACAAGAAAACACTTCAATTTTGAGCCAACAAAAAAAACTTCAATAATACAAAAGTATATTGCATTAATTTTTTATTAAATACATTGCGACCTTAACAAGTGTTTAAACTCAATAAAAGATCTTAAATTACGATAAAAGTAAAGTGTTGAAAATAAATTTAAAAGTGTTTCAGACTTGAATTTTTCACTTTTGATTTCTGATATTTTTTTTTAATTTTACCGAGATTTACCTTAACAACAAGCTTAAATCTATTTCGATTATTTCTTTAATTTTATCAATGCAATCATTAACTTCATTCAATTTAATCAAATTTTTAATTGTATTTTTTATTTCGTAAGACTTCGAAATGAGTAATATTTATTCCGTAATAAAGCCATACAATCCATTACTGTTTATTGCCGAGATGATGACCACCAATGTGGTGAGTGGTCATCAATCAAATTTAATCAGCAATAACTTTCAATTTTTTTTCTCAAATTTGTTATTGGTTTGTTTTTTTTTTTACTGTATTGTTTAATATCATAAAAGAAACCAGAATTGCAAGAATTCCTTGCTTTAGAGCTTAAGTTGTTATTGAATTTCGATAAAACTGTTATTAAGGCTTTGATAAGTGTTATTAACGGCCACTGTAAACTGGAAAATCACTGAAATTAGAAATTAAATTCTCAAATTCGAGTTCAATTCAGACTCCAGATGACGTACGCGGAAGTTCTGTGTAGACAGGTCTATACGATTAAATGCGGGGAGATCTTCCGGGAAATGAATACTTGTTGAATCCACATTGAATTTATAGTGACCAGTAGTAATGCCTACCTAACACCATTTCTGAATGAACATCGTCCCATTTTATGAGCCTAAAGGCTGACTTTCATGGAAACAAATATTTAGAACGGACAAAGATAAATCATACCGAATTTTCGATATCCATAATTAAAAGCAGAATGGGCGGTATAGACTACATTTGCAAAGTGATTTGGAATAAAGGATTTTAATTTCTATTTCTATTTAAATTAATTTCTATTTAAAACAGAAGTTCATCAAGATTATCATAACTTTCTCAATAATTTGTAATTAAAAACTTACCCAATAATCAGTATAAAAATTTCAGTATATTGCCATTTCATTAACATGATCAACATCTTTTCCAATTTGCTTTATATTGATTTGTTTTTTTTCAAAAAGTAAGTTGAGAAAAAGGATCAAATGCTTTCTTAAATTGCGTCTTTTTCAAATTTTTTTTGTCGATCGACATTGCCAATTATATATTATATATTAATCCTTTTTAATCGAGATGCGTTTTTCTTTTAAATGAATAGCATTATCAAAATAATATTTGCTTCAATATTCAACAACTTCATCGAGGGTAATTTTTGATTTAGTTAATCCCTAACCACGTTCTTAAAACTTCTGATGGGGTTAATATTTTTTTGTCGAACTCACCCGCATGATCATTGATCATCATTTCTTCATTTGACTTCATTGAAACAAACTTCATTAAAACTATTGGTATATTTTCTTTCTGAGTGCGATCAATGTGATCGCAATACAAACGTTAATGAATGAACTTTACCCGATTTCACGGCAATGATCTGCTTCCTCGATCCTTCCATTTTCTTCTTCGTCTTCTTCTTCTTTTCTTCTCTCCTTTTATAAAAATATTCACACACATATTTTCGATATTTTATCCACTGATTATTCGCAACGCCAATTTTCAACTGAATCAATTTTGCTGAAATGGGTTTTCTTTATAAAATTATAAGTCTAACATTGTTCAATGATGAAAAATAGTCTGAAAGTATCAAATGAAATCTTTCCACTGATACTGATACTTCCTATCAATTGTACAATACTTTGCTATCAGACGTACCGTAGCGTTATATAGTATACGAGTATAGTAGGTATCTACGATATAGCATATCGAATATCTGAAGAATAGATAATGGCATTTAGATAAGTTAAGGTATCACTAAAAAGATTTGGTTACGAATAATGATAAAAAAATATTGTGTGAGAATTATTTCACCGTGACTGATACAATTGCTGATTGATTGTAATGAATAATTTTTAATACGATATTGTAATGAAAATCACTTTTAATTTAATCAATATTCTGATTTAAATTAATAAAAAAAGTGATGGAAATTTTGGACATTTTGAAATGAATAAGAAAATGTAAACGATATGTAATAAAAAATCTATGAAATATGTGTGTAGAAAGAGAGAGAGAGAGAGAGAGAGCGGGTGACACCTCGACATTAACCGATCATGAAAGACCATCCATAGATGCGCTCACGTGTTTGAAGTTGAAATTGTTTTGTACTTTATAGAAAATCGAATATATAGCAATTATCATTTTGATGAATGAAAGTCGTCTTTCCAATTAAAATCAGCCGCAATAGATTAAAATATCTAATCTTCAGTTATCTTTTCTTTTCAATTTAATTTCTCATAAATTATCAAAATTATCAAAATTATTATTCTTAAGATAATAAAATTCTTGATATAGATAATCAATTACATTTCAGTTGGTGTGACGATGATCGCGGAGGAAGAACATCGAGGAGGTAAGTGCGAGGAAAAACCTCCTTCGGATAACAAAGAGGCAGTATCAGAATTCTCGATAGAAGTAATAGTACCAGAGGGCAATAGCGGCAGCAGTATCAGTATCCATATCAGTATCCGTACCGGTATCAGTGTCCCGTATCAGTTTTTAGTATCTGAATGTAACCAACCAGCCAACCAACAAACCGTTTTTAACTGATAATAATGTTGCCAGATAATGAAAAGCGATAATAATTTGAATTTTTCACTTTTAGTTCCTTTTTATGTTTTTTCCCTTAATATTTTGTATTTGTATTTTTCTTTAATAATCTAATCGTACAAGTTTGGAGCTCGTTTATATTCTGAATTTGCTGTAACTTATTGCTCTTTCGGAATTTCTTCAAGTCAGTTTATTAGATATAAAGGAACCGTTCAGTTATATACTCATCACGCAGGACGAATATAAAATTCTGTAATGTCCTCAAACCAAAACACAATGCTAATTCGTTTAAAATCAGTTCGCAATTGGATTATGATTATCATGTGATAATTCATTTTTCACCATTATAAATGTGTGTATGCAAGCGCCGTGATATCTCAATAACTATAGCCAATAATTCAGAACGTCAATGTGTTGTGTATCACAATTGGCAATGTCAATTGGTTTTGTGAATGATGAAATGAGAAAAGTTATTGAAATATGTGTCTGGTTCAAACGTTGTGTGCTCGTATGATTATCGCAAAAATCTTTAAAATTTTATTGAAATGTCCAAAATTAGTGAGCTACAAAGAAAAATAGGTTGCACACATTCTTTCACATTCAGCTTTATAATTTCATAATCAGATCAAAATCAAGTGTATCACTTCAACATTTTGATAACTGGCATCGTTCTTGTTTGGCAACATTTTAATGAATGGCAGTGCTGCTAAAAACGACTGAAACAAATAATTCTTAATGATTTTCCTGCAGCATCCTCAGTGAATCATTCTGAAAGTAATGTGTTGAAGAATTTCTTATATTAATGATTACATTATTTTATCGAAGTCTATTGTAAAGTAAATATGAAGTAAATGATGAAAGTATCATTAAACAATTTCATATTTCATTTTTGTTTACTAATTTATTCATTTATAATTACATAACTTCATTCTTTGAATTTAAAACGATAAAATGTTTCTTAATTTAAATCATTACTGAATTTCTTACAAGATGCATTTCAAACATCATTTTTAAATTGTGTTTTAAATAGTTGCCTCTGGATCGAACGTAAATGGGGTTTTATGACTGACTGTATGACTGAATTCGTCATGAAATTCTGAAAAATTATGAATTTTATGACAAATCTATTCACATATTCAGTCATAAAACTTTATTTACTATCGATCCAAACGGAAATACACCATTTAATATTGATAGTTCTTAATGAATTTTTGAAGAAATTCAGTAATGATTACAATAAGACTATGGGTTTTCTAGGTCCTTTCTTCATTGTTTCCATGGTTTAAAATTCCTTCATTGCTTCCACAAATTCCACTCATTGCACTCCATTCTTTTTACTCATAACCGCGATCAATAATAATAATATCAATTTCTTCATGAATGCATTCATTATGCTCGCAAAACTATGAACAAAATCATTTTATTTATCATTTTATAATTTTATAATTTTAAATTATTTGTAATAATTTGTTATTATAAATAATTTATAATTTTGTTCATAGTTTTTTAACAAATTCATTTATAATTTTTGTAACATATGATTACTAAGCTTCATATAATTCATTTGCTATAAAGGAAAATCTATATTAGAGATTTCATGACTGAATACTATTTCTAGATTCTACTCCTTTTTACATTCGGAAAAACTTATCGAATTTATATTAATTAAATTACTGCATCTTCAAGTATCACAAAAAGATTTAAAAGTCAAATGTTAAATATTCCAAGGTTCAAAAAATTAATAAAAAGCGCTGAAATATTTTTTCTTTTTTTTAAAGATTTTTTTTAATAAACCGACTTTTAGATGTTGTTATCGTTCGCATCGCATCGTTCGTTCTATTCTTTTATCTCACGCTTGTGCATTTTCATAAATAAACGGAACATTAAAAGAAAAATCTTTGCTTCAAAACACTAAAATCAATTAAAATTTATATTTTCGTTCTTTAAAGATGAATCAAACATAAAAATAAATTTTTTTGCTCTTTTAATATTTTCAACTTTCTGTCATTTCGCAATTATTTGAATCGCAAATTAATAAAAAATTTTTAAAACCCAAAAGCCGATAACTCCTCAATAAATGATGTCTTAAACCAATGAAACCAATTATTTACATTTACATGTAAATTTATTCAAGTATTTTCGCGTAAAACGTAAATGTTTCCATTAAACCGCAAATAATGCAAAAAAAAGAAATAAATTTTTCAAATTTGAAACTTCAGAGACTTTAAGATCGACCATTTTAGATTTTTATAAAATTGTATGAGTTTCCAATTGATGTTATTTTAACGTTTAAAGCAAAAGACCATAAGTATTATAAACTAATTTTTTGTTTTTGGAATTAGTCAGCATCGCTGACGGAAGCCGCGGCGACCATACACGTTTTGTAGTTCGTTTGTTGGCGGGACAATATCAATGACAACGTTGTTTTGATGGCGGCCCTATTAATGATAAAGATATTGACGTTGTCACAACTTTTAAGGAATTAAATCCAATATCTCGAAAATATTCTTCGGTATGCACGGGTCCAATGACAGTGGGCTTGAATGTGTAATCATTTCTTGTTTTGATTCCAATATTGCTTTTAATTAAAGGCTCTTCAAAGGTTGTTCATGTTGATGTCCTCATTTTTTCAAATTACCAAACTTCTAATGTAATATTCTTTTCAATTTTTTTAAATGTTTTTTTTTCTTAACAAGTTATAACGACTCACACTCGCTATTATTTTGTTTGCAGAGTAAATGAGTGAGTCTACATTTACAACTATAATAATTACTTCGTTGTCATTTTTGTTCATTTGTTCATTTTCTTCTTCTTCTATTTCATTTGGCCACAATAGAACATATAAATATAATAAGAAGAAGTATGAAGAAGCGATGAGAGAAGAGCGGAAAAATGAATATTTTTATCTTATCTTATCGCAATTGCTGAGTTCGGTAAATATTGGTTAATGTTAATAAAAATAAGCGACAACAATCACCGACAGCACAATAAAGTTCCCAACAAAAAAAAGAAGAAGACAGAAGAAAAATAAGAGAACAGAGAAGAAGAATACGCGCGTTTGACGTTAGTTTGAGCTTGTGCACCAACAACAAAATAGAAAAACAACAACACCACGAAAAGAAAATAAATAGTATAATAAATTATAAATTAAGGTTGCTTAAGAAATGCAAGAAAAAAATCACAAAAATAACTAACAAACATTTCAAATTCAGACTGTTCTTGGCTTTAAAAAACGTTATACAAATGTATTTGCACTACGATTTAGCTCGTCATTATTTAAAGGAGTTTAATAAGAAATGCGCAATATATTTTGCTAGAAGCACATTATTTGCCACATTGACATCGAAAGGGATTGAAAGATAGAGAAGAAAGTGAAAGAACGAACGAAGGGGAATAAAAAAATGTGGTTCATATTTAAGACTTGTTTGTATGTTAACCAACATTACCCAACTCTGGTGCTTCTGTTTCAGCCGGAAATTGGGTCTATTTTGTTATCGAACATTTCATGAATTAACTGAAAAATTTCTTTTTAATGCATACCCACAGTTTTCGAAAATAATGTTCAAATAACATCCAAAACAACTTCAACTGCTTTATTATATCAATTTCTAAAATTGTTTATTTTGATTTAATATTTAACCAAAATTGAAAAAACTACGAGATAAATGAAATAAATCTACCTATCGTATAGGAAAGACCTTCCTTTTTTCAGTTACATGCAATTAATACAAAACCCCACAAAAAATGCCCCTTTGGCACAACCGGTTGTAACCGATTGTAAGTGGTGCAATCGCAACTAACTACATGTTCAAATAATCCTAAATACAAAATTTCGAAATTAACCAATATTTATTGTTCTGTGACTGATCATTTCGGATTTATACGAAATACACTCGTACATACATACATATAAATGCATACTACCAAACTATTCGAAACCGTTAATCAAAGTTAAAAACGTATATTTCTTTTGAAATTCTGAATTTCGAAAAGTATCGTGATTACAATACTTCCTTCCTTCCTTTCCCTCGCACAACGAAGTAAAACAAAAGATTTCAATAATTTTTCAATTAATAAAATCTTTTTAAAAAATATCATTCCATTTCTATGGCACAGTAAAACCAATTATTGATATATTTGTATCAAAATTCTTTTAATTCTTTTAATATTGTTTTATTATCGAAATTTTATTTAGCCACTTGATCTAAAGAATAAAATATTTCTAGTACATGTCCTTCATTTTCAAAAAATCGCAATCAACGCAAATATTCCTTTAGAGTTAAATTAATGAAATACTTGAACCTTTCCCCCTGTTTACTTCTGACTGTAATTACAATCCACATTTGCCTGAGCCGCTACACAAACCTCATCTGCCAACCTGAAAAACAAGCGAGACACTTCGAAAATTTCACAATTAATGTTCCCTTTAGTTAATACACAAACCACGAACTTGTGGTGAGCACTGTTTGTGGTTCACAATTTTATTGAATACTGTGGAGTGAACAAGTTTAATTGGCGTTAAATTTTTTACTATATCCAAATCTTTCTTCACTCAACTTATAAAAAATTATTGTCGTGCCAACCCATTTAAATCCGTTATTCAGATTCGTCATATCGCCGTAATGAGTTTTGTTTCCCAAGAAAAATTTGACAAATGAAGACGATGACTCATTAAGTGGTGTCTTAAACCAATTATTTAGTTAAAACATTTACATGTAAAATTATTCAAGTATTTTCGCGTAAAACGAAATGTTTCCATTAAACCGCAAATAATGCAAAAAAAGAAAAAGAAATAAATTTTTCAAATTTAAAATTTCAGAGACTTTAAGGTCGACCATTATAGATTTTTATAAAATTTTATGAGTTTCCAATTGATGTTATTTTAACGATAAAAGCAAAAGACCATAAGTATTATAAATTAATTTTTTGTTTTTGGAATTAGTCAGCATCGCTGACGGAAGCCGCGGCGACCATACACATTTTGTAGTTCGTTTGTTGGCGGGACAATATCAATGACAACGTTGTTTTGATGACAGCCATATTAATGATAACGATATCGACGTTGTCACAACTTTTAAGGAATTAAATCCAATATCTCGAAAATATTCTTCGGTATGCACGGGTCCAATTACAGTGGGCTTGAATGTGTAATAATTTCTTGTTTTGGTTACTATTTTGCTTTTAATTAAAGGCTCTTCAAAAGTTGTTCATGTTGATGTCCTCATTTTTTCAAATTACCAAACTTCTAATATAATATTTTTTTCAATTTTTTTAAATTTTTATTGTTAAGTTATAACGACTCACACTCGCCATTATTTTGTTTGCAGAGTAAATGAGTGAGTTTACATTTATAACTATAATAATTACTTTGTTGTCATTTTTGTTCTTCTCTTTCTCTTCTTCTTCTTCTATTTCATTTGGCCACAATAGAACATATAAATATAATAAGAAGTATGAAGAAGCGATGAGAGAAGAGCGGAAAAATGGATATTTTTATTTTATCTTATCGCGATTGCTGAGTTCGGTAAATATTTTGTAATTTTAATAAAAATAAGCGACATGTTCCTTTTAGTTAATACACAAACCACAAACTTGTGGTGAGCACTGTTTGTGGTTCACAATTTTATTGAATACTGTGGAGTGAACAAGTGTAATTGGCGTTAAATTTTGTATTATATCCAAATCTTTCTTCACTCAACTTATAAAAAATTATTGTCGTGCCAACCAATTTAAATCCGTTATTCAGATTTTTTTTCTTTTAAGATGCAGCCAATTAATGAAAGGGGTAGGAGTTGGAGATGTTCATGTATTATATTACGCATTTATAAGCGATTCTATAATCTATAGCGATTCTTCTATAATTTGAGAGAATTCTTCTATATTTTAATATCCTTTTACTATTTATTTAGATGTATTTTTTACATTTATATCTTTTTCATGAAAAAATATTAATACTCATAAATTTTCTTTCAAGAAAAATCTTTTTGAGGAATTTATATCAATTATGGTCACTAAATTACGATAATCAAATCAAAAATAAAGAAAATTTTCAATATTTCAATTTTTATAGTTTTTATTAATTTTTTCATAAAAATTTCGTATAACGTTATGCAGTTATTAGAGTTAGGTAAATATATATTTTTATATAAAATTGAAAAAATTCCTTATATCTAAAAATATTCTACTTTCGTCATTACAATAAACTCTTAATTACAGAGACACCAAATTAATTTAAATATTAAGTAAATTTATTGGTGATTTATCTCAAAAAAATTTATTTAATTATTATAAATATTCGTATAAAAAATATAAAAAATTTTTTTCTTCATGTCTATTTGAAATAAAATTTGTTTAACACTGCTTATTTTACGATATATTAAAATAAATGTTCTTAAAAAGCAAGTGTTATTAAAAATCTCATAATAAGAAATATCGTTTATTGGCTTAAAATATTAATAAATGTATAAAGTAAAGTGTTGAGATGGACAGACACAAAGAAAGCGACAGAAATATTAAGAGAGATGAAGTGAGAGACAGAGAAAGTGAAAGAAAAAGAGAGATAACGAGAATGAGAATTCAGTTCAATTTTTCTTTAGGAAATATTAATTAAACGATTTTGTGTCACAAAAAAGTATTTAGAAAAGATTAAAAATTTGAATGGAAGAAATTTTTAATCACGCTTTAATATTGTTTAAATATTTTATCCATTTTTTTAAATGTTTAAATATTTTATCCAGTCCAAATTCTAATTTAAAATATTTTGTTCTTGTTCAAATTAAAATTTTCTTAAACTTACAGGCAAAAAAACGAATTCAAATAAAAAAATGAAGAAATTAATAAATATAAAACAGCATTAAGATTAAATTCGAAATTCAAAGATTACACAAATTAAAAATAAAATTCTTGATTTAATAAACACTTTGCTAAAACATTTCTAAAATAGTTTACTGAAAAGAGGAAAAAATTATAAAAAAGGCCAAGAAAATTCATTCTCAAAATTTTAAAGTATTTTATTTTTTTCGAAAAAAAATTAATTTCATAGGAATGCAATTATCAATAATTAAAAAAGAGATTAGGCACGGATTTATTTGTTTTGTTTCTTTGTTTTTTTTTTATGCAATTTTTGAAATATGCAAAACAATAACATTTTCGCATTGGTATCGAAGAAAAAAGTATTAGAATTTATTAAAAATATATAAATTTATATAACTTACTATGAATTGATTTATATAAAAATGGTTAAATTAAAAAGTAAGTTATTTTTATTAATATTTTTTTTTTGTTTACAAACTACAAATATTCGAAATGTTTTCTTTCAAATGTTCTGGTTCTTGCATATTATTGTATATCTTAATAATTATTATCAATTTTTAATTTTTTATGTTTATAATTTCCTCACGATTTCAATTTCTTTTTTCTTTACGTATATTTTCTCTTTTTGTTGTTGACTTTTAAATTATTGTGCATTCTTAAAATAAATGTTTAAAAAATAATTTAAATGATTTTGAGTAAATTACGTTCGAGAAATTTTTGAGAAAAGACAGATAAAGAAAGAGAGAAAAAATTGAGAAGAAAAATTAATGACAGGCAAATATTTTAGGTTTCCTTAATAACATTAACCGTCTTAATTAAAAGAATTCTCTAGAATATTTATATTATCTTTGGTTGTTAACAAAACAAAAATATTTGATTTCTTTAGTCCACTCTTCTTCCATCAAAAGTGACTCAGATGGACTTGCACGCCCACACCTTCGCCCCCCCCCTTCTTGCTATCATTCTATTTTCACCTCGGTCTCGCGGTCGAATTTTCGTTCGAACTCTTGTAAATGCTGTTGGGCCACTGCGTGTAGCTGGAAAAGATGTTGCTGTTGTTGTTGCTGCTGCTGTTGTTCTTGCTGGTGGTGATGATGATGATAGTGTTGATCGTAATCATCTTCCAAAGATGGACTACGGCTTAGGGAGGCGGTGTGTGTTTGGAGCAAATGTTGTTGCTGGTGATGGCATTGACTTAAATGTTGTTGCTGCAGCTGTTGTCGCTGTTGTTGCAACTGCTGCTGTTGTTGTTGTTGTTGTTGTTGTTGCGGCTGTAATTGTTCCACTTTAATGCTTATTTTAGAATCCACACCTTCCACACCCATCGCCGTCATATCATTGTAGCTCGCATACGTTGGCGATTGATCGGGACTGCAATTAGACAAAATCGTATGTTGCTGACCACGTTGCACCAACTGTTGATGTTGTTGAAGTTGATGTTGCTGGTGTTGTTGATGATGTTGTTGTTGCAAATGTGGAGATTGCAGTGTCGTTGCTGTTGTTGTCATTGCTGCTGCTGTGGTAGTATTTGTAGTCGCTGTTGTTGGCGATACTGACGATGGCATCAGTTGAATAAGTTGCAAAGCCAGTGCTTGTTGTTGCTGTTGCTGGTGATCGTTTTGCTGTTGATTTTGCTGTTGTTGCTGTTGATGAGTTTGTAGATATTTCTGCATAAACTTTATATTGTTGTTGTTGGTGGTGTTGTTGCTATTGTTATCGTTATTGTCATTACTACTATTACTATGATGTGCAATGTCATTGTTATTGCCATGGTTGTATGGAATGTTAGTGTTAGTGTTATTGCTGTTGTTATTGTTGCTGTTATTGCCACCATTTGTATTATTATTGGTTATTAAATGATGGTGATGATGATGATGAGTGAGTGTTGGTGAATCGGATGACAACATCAACGATGAGCCATAATGTAGTGGTGATAATTGTTGAAAATCGTGCAATGGCGATGATTCGTCACCGCTTAAATTAGAATTAAGCAGTCGTTGTTGCTGAGAATGGAATTGAAGCTGATGCTGATTCTGTTGCAAAAGCATCGGTGACGTTGGTGTTGCTGGATCAGCCATCAATGTTGCTGATAGTAGTGGTGTTGGTGATGGCAAACTATTCGTTGGTGAACTTGACGCCGATTGCGTCCCTGATGAATTCTGTTGTAGCTGTTGGAGCTTTTGCTTCGATTGGTGTTGTTGTTGTTGTTGTTGTTGTTGTTGTTGTTGCGCTCCATGCTGATGCTTTTGCAATTTATTAATCAAATCTTTTGAGTCAACGTGATGACATGAAAGAGAAAACAAACAAAAACGTGCGATGAATGAAATGATATTAATGATCGACAGTGTTGTATGTGATAAATATTACAATAATAATAATTAGCGATATGAATGAACAGACAATGTTAGACAATAATGATTATGTTTTTACCAGTATCATAACGATAAAAAGGAAATAAAGGGAAGTAGGAAGAAAGAGAAAGAGAGAGAGGGAAAATTAAGAGTGAGACAAGATAAAACATAAATATTTAGCATGCATTGATCGTAGTGATGCCCACGAGATAAAAGATTTTCGATGAAAGCGGGGTTTAGAAGCTTGGAATTATTAATCGATTCCATTAAATTAAATAAAAAATATCATTCCCACCCACACGTGGTAAAATTCTCAAAGAATGTTATGACTTTGTTTGGACGATAAACCGAGAATCGAAAATAGTTACAAAAGGGTTTCCCCCTAAATTTTGATGAAATCAAAGTATTTTGTTTCAATTACTCCTTTATAATCAGACCTTTCTGTATAATCTTTCTTTCTATATAAACTTTCTATATAATCATATATTTTAGCGCAGACAAGACGAGCCCCAAAACAGAGCTTCATCACTTAGAGAAGACCACCCCCAACCCCAAAAATCTCCCATGTGAGCATCGTAGAATATGTTAAACATTGTTTCTATTATCGTTGTTGCGATGGTTATTGCTGTTAAAGCTTACCTTTCTTAGTGTCGATGAGCAATGAGTTGATGTTGTTGTTGTTGTTGTGTTGGTTAGTGCTATTACCGGCTTTTGAAACTTTACTCGATTTTTCGGCTTTGCCGCCTGCCCTCGCTTTTCGCTTGCGCGTCTAAGAAAAGACCAAAAAGGAATAAAAATCAAATTCAATTAAGAAAAATCGTTTAATTTAAAATTTAAAATGAATTAATTAATAAAACATGATTTCTGTCTCTTTTATAGATTTCGTCCATTTTTCACGGAACAGAAATGTATTGGTGCGGGACAAAGAGTGGCGAGGAGAGTAAATTATTTGACATGCAATAAATTCCAATTTACCTGAATGGTTTCTTTTTTCATTGTCAACGGTCGATTGACGTGATGCAGTTTGAAATAAAGTCCGCAAGCGTTACACACGGGCTCACCGTTAGGATTCCGACGCCATAGCGATGTAATTTTTGTTCCACAATTCGAGCACGATAGATCACCACGACGTGAGGCGCTCTATAGGAACAGGAAAACATAAAAACGAGTAAGAAGAAAGTAATATTTTCATGAAAGCCAGACTTATTGGCGAAAAATTCAAATCAAATGAAGTAAGAAAATTTGTAGCGGAAGATAAGTGTGCATTAAGTTTACACCCTCCCCCACCCCACCCTTCCCTCTTACCTCTTACCCTCTTCCCCCTCTTTTCTTCATAAGCCCGATCATCGTTTTTATCGGCAAGACACCGAATCTAAATCTTATTGCAAAAATTTTCTTACTTCAGTTTGAATTTAAAAAAATACAAGAAAAAAGACCAATTTTTTTAAGAACAAAATTTTTGAATTTTTCTGGTTTGTTTTAAATAATTTATTTATATTTTTTTATTGTATTTGTGGATCTTGTTTTAAAGAAACCTACCAGACGTCGCGAACTTGAACGACTAACTTGTTCCTCGGTAGACGCCGTGACGACCGTTCGACTGGGCGCACTGAACGGATTGTAGCTCTTATAGAAATCGGCGCTTGACTCAGCGGCCACTGCAATAATTAATTTAATTGTAATGAAATTATATTCGGAAGCTGGCAGTTTTTTTATGTAATATTATTTTGAAATCATAAATTTTTTATTAAATAAATTTTTTTTTGCCTTGTGTGATTTTCTTTAATCTTCGACATCTTCAACACGTTCATCTCATATTCATAAAATATATTACTCTAAAAACTGAACTACAGAGTTACGACGAGAACAACGAGCGAGCGAGCCATTGGGCTGGCAAACAAATGTGCGAGCGGAGAAACAAATCAGTGCGCATGCAAGCGAACGAGAGCGCATGCGTACAAACGAGCGAACGAGATTGCGGACAAGCGAGCGATTCTAATAGAAAAAAACACTCATAAAGAGCGGGAATGTAAAAATGTAAGCAAAAAAGCGAGTATTTTTACTTATGCAAATCATTTCAGAATTCGTTAGAACTAATTTAAATTTTTAAAAGTTAAAAAAAATTTAAAGCTAAATATGAAATTTTAAAAATTTTCATTATTGGTAGGCTTTAAAAAATATGTGACGGGTTTGTAGCGTTTGAGCAGTGAATTTCTGCAAACAGTGCAGTTTTATATGAATATATATCTCTTACATTTATTGCAATATTATTATGTTTTACTTCTAAAATTCAAAAATTTTGTTCGTGTTTTGACAGATTCGGTTTTTGTTTGGCCTTTTGTTCTGTAACTGACAAATATTGCAAATTGGTGAGTGCATTATAGGAAAAATGATTTATTAAAATAGAGTGGTTTTATTTCGGTTTACCAATCGTCGAGGTTGCTTTATTAGTGGCCGATTCATTCCGTTCATTTTATGATAAAGACCGCACGCGTTGCACAAATAATGTCCGGTATTATCTCGGCGCCAGAGAGGCGTGGAAATCGCTCCGCAATTGACACATTCTCGCCCATCAGTGTAAAAATCGGCATCGAAAAATGCTTGCAATGACAATGACAAAATTAAACATTTGTTTGAACACAGAGAGAGAAAGAGATAAACAGTGGGATTGTTTGTTTATGTAATAAAGAGATCAAGAAAGGTAGAATATTTTGTTTTTGTTTTGTTTTAGAAATTGTTTTAATTTAATGACTTCATTGTGACTTTTTTCAAATGCTTGCAATAATTAATATTTAGTTTAACATTTAATTTATAATTAATTTAATTTAATTTATAATAAACATTGAATTTTATAATTAGTCACGTTTCAATTAATTTAACTACTATATTTTTATTATTCCGAATTTTTTTTCGAATTTGTGAGTAACGACAGAAAATTAGACCATGGCTAGCCATAATTGGGGCGTAAAATAATTCACGAAAATTATTTGAATTTGTAATGATTTTTAAGGTTCATACAAATTAAATAATACACTTATAAAAATATAAAAAATAATAAAACTCTATCGATATTTCTTGAGGTTTCCAGTGATCTGTTCGAATTAATATTTTTTTGTATTTAGAATATCTTCCATTTCGATCTCTTATTTTGTTTCCGCGTCAGGGATTGATAAAATATCAAAAAAAGTATTACAATTCATTTAGCACTTCTGGCTTCGAACGCTCCACTTGTTATAATCGAACACGCTTTCTCCACTTCCTAAAATTTCTTTTTTTGTGGTTAATTCAATTATTATTAAAAATTAATTACAATTAATTGTATGCGAATTCAATCATTAGAGAATTCGGCAAAACAAGCTCAATATCATATTTTTTTGTCATAACGTATTAAAACTGGTATCTGTCAATAATATTATTACTTGATATTATAAACGGCCACGAATTCAAGGTATCAAATTTTTGACGCCCTTTTCAATATTACACTTTCCTTTTCTTGATTAATTTAAATGTACTATTTTTTTCTCAATGTACTCTAAAAGTAGTCCTCATATGGCAGAGTATGATAGTGGGCGTGGCACGCTCATTTGTGTAAAATGATTTAACTGCAATGGGTGATTCAGAGGATAAAAATCTTGTCATTCGATTCCATTTACAAACGTCGAAAGTGAGCTACCTAGGTTCTACACACACACATACACACACATGTTTCTGAACACATCCATTTTCAATAACAAACAGCTTATAAATAATAGAAAATATGTGTGATAAATTCCATGAGAATGATTTTTTTGTTCTCCTTCAAGTGATTTCTCCAGATAGACAAACAAACAGACGGACAAACGGACACCAGGACTAATTCGACACTGGAGATGATTCTGAGCCAGAATATACACACTGCTCCCTAATTGGCACGCCTCATTTAATGCGGAACAAATGACTGGAATGTACCCTTTGGTTTTAGCCCTTAATAAATGTATAAATTTATAAGGAAAAGAAAAGTTAACAGAGACGCAAATCGTGTTACGTCATCGTAAAATTCAAGGAACAAGTTAGGTCAGTCTGAAGAACCAGGAAGTGGGAAAGTGGTCTAATACGTAGTGAAACACGTTGCGAGCGTATGTTACAATATATCCATAGAAAAAAATTTTAAAAGAATTAGAAAGAAAATTTCCAAATTTATTATTTACGTATTTAAACCATTTCCCGCAAGGGCAAAATAACGAAAGTAAGAGAGTGAGGGTAAGAAGAGAAAATATTTTATTTATTTTATTTATTCTGAACAAATTGTTTTTGTGTGAACGGAATGGAAATAAAGAGACGTAACATAGTTTGCGCAGGTTACGCAAATAAAAAATAACCATAGAGGTAACATTAAAGTGGCCACATTAGCCGCAGCCGCAGCCGCAGCCGTAACCACAGTCGCAGGATGTGGCAAAGAAGTGTTAAAAATATCCATTATTTTATATTCAGCAACAACAACTCAGTGTAGGGCATGGTTTACAAACCAAAGTACCGAAGAACCTCAAACACAAAAAAACTAAAACCGAAGTTTTTCCCCTTATGTGTGTTTATATTTATTAAAAAAATTTCTCGTATCTACGCAAATGCGAGTGTCTATGTATTAGAAATTATTTGAAGGTCAAAGAAGAACATTTTTTTTTATTTTTTAATATAATTTCTGTTCAAAGCATAACCAAACTATACGCGCCTTCGTTGTTGCTTTTGTTATAAAATAGAATAAATATTATTCAACAAATGCTGACGCTTTCTAATGCATAAAAAACTTAAGAACCTTTGACTTAATATTTTTACATTTTATAAAAACACAATATCTCGAATAATTTAACAAGGTTTCCTCTGGAAGTGCTCCGCTAACGTTTCTCATATTCTCAAAAATACCTTTGAGGGGACTTTTTTTAAAATATATTTTATATTCTCTAGCTAGGAACTAAGCCCTGAAAAAGCAAGATCTCCAAACACAAGACAATATATAATACCAAAAATTTGCATGGCAAAGAATTCTCCTAAATGACCAGCGACAATATTTCCAGGAGTAGAGTCTTCCAATTAAAAATTGTTGAAATGTTAATTTATGATATCAGTCGGTCTAAGAATCTCATTAGGTCTACTAGTACCAGCATTACATATCTTACGGGATTATGTGAATATCTAATCTATCAGACATAACAACGTCTTTTTAATCACCTCAATTCAAGTTTTATTTAATGATTCTTACCATTTTCTAATCGCTAGCATTTGTTAGGTTCCGACGTGATTCTGAATGTGAAAATTGTGTGTTTGGAGACTTTATCATGGAGAAATTGTCCTGGACTATTTTTTATTTATATATTGAACTGATCTCTAATCAATCTTAGATATTCTTCTGTAAAGATTGTACGACTAATCTGGGGATTGCAAGGTTTAACTGGATTTTGTCATTTTTAAACAAAAATAATTGGACGCTTGTATTTTATTTCTAAGCATCCAATCAAAAATATTTTGAAGCCGCTTCTTCGGAAACCAAAAAAAACTGACAATAATCGAAACCTAAAATTGCCAAATAACCCCGATTGATCCTAAACAAATATTTCTTATCGTTGGGGCTTATAAAACCAAAAAAAAAAATCACATCATAATTTCACGAAAGTAAAAAAACCGAAATTCCACAAAAATCTTTTTCCTTAATTACTAAAAAAAATCACTTTTATTTAAATTAAAAATAATCATAAATGAGAATTTTAAGCAAGAACTGAAAAACAACTCACTTGCTGACAGCGAAGCCGAGGCGGACAAATGCGCCGATGCTGCTGCGGCTGCTAGACCCACAGCAGTTACCGCACCATTTCCAACATCCGTGACCGTGCGCCCATTGATGCTGCGTATAACATTCGTATTGCTAATGTTGTTGGTGCTATTGTTGTTCTGGATGGTAGCATTGTTGTTGCTGCCACCGCTGATCACCGGGCTGGAGGCGTAACTAATCGCTTCATAGTGCGCGGCGGGCCAACAACCGTCATTCTAAGAATATTACGCAGTCGATGAATGGTGAAAGATGATGATGATGATGATGATGATGATGATGATTATGATGAGGCAGAAATGAAAGGAAGAAAAGGGAGAAATTGTTAATACAAAAAATAAAAAATTAGGTGACCACAATCAAGAGTCTTACTTGTGTGCGATAATTTGTCAACGATGTATAACGTTCGGCGCCATTAACGCTTGCACTATTTACGCCAGCAACACCGATACCCATGCCCACACCGCCACCGCCGCCGCCACCGTAGTTTGATGCCACAATACGTTGGAATGCTGGCAATGTGCCACCACCACCACCGCCGCCACTACCGTTTTGACTCTTGGGCGAACCGTAGTCATCGACAAGCGCCGTTGGACTAATAGAACCGGAACCGGAATTTTGTCCACTAACAGCAGCCGTTGCAGCAGCCACAGCGGCAGCGGTGGCCGCTGTATTTGCGACTGTCACCGTATGCTGATGCTGAGCTGGCGATGACGCAGACTGCATTCCATACTGCATGTCACTCGCTGCCGATGTCAGCAATGGTCCAGCGTAGACTGAACTGTGCGTTTGCAAGAAAATAATGGTACGAGAGACAAAATGTTAAGATTAGATTGTTTTGCTTTTCTACCAAATCCATCTGTCGACGATGGTATAAATATATTATATTATATTGCATTGATAGCATTATGATCTATGGAATGCATTTTGAAAGTACAAGTCTGTGTGTATCGGTTTTTTTATAGTCTTGGCATTTTGGTCTTTTGCAGAAAATAACAGATAACATTCAAGTATTACTGATAATATTTACCTTTGGCAATAGCTTTTGAAAAACATTCGATTACTGCAAATCTGTTGAAACATTAGCTTTCACTTAAAGAATTCGCTCAACCTCACAGACAGAACATCTCTTGGACTTTAAAAATTGGTAAATGATTTAACTGTGAATTACTTTCTCTCTATTTTCTTCAGACAAGACTTCAAACTAGATGAAATTTTTCGAAAACACTTTCTTTCAAACATCAATAAATGTTGGTTATTCTTGGTAAAAAGAAGAAGTAAAGTCGTCTAGGGATTGGTAATTCATTTAACAGTGAGGTAAACATCAAACTTGTGTGATTTTTTGATGAACTTTAACAGACACTTTTCCATAAATTTAGTTTATTTTTAATAAACAAAACTGATTAACCGGAGTCTTTACAAATCTTCTTAAGTCACAACCCAAGCATTAGCATTTTGCAAACAATTTCAAATTGGCAATAGAAGGACTTGTTAAACAGACTACTGCTAAATGATTTAACAGTAATTTATATATCCTTTAAAAGCGATGAAGCTTAATTTGTGAACCTGTTACGAAGCCTTCGCAGTATGATTTGGTTTTATCGTAACATAGCAGAGTAACTCTCCAAATTTACAGTCCATGATTTAACAGTCGCTGTTAAAAATCATATTTCACATATTTACGACACAAATATTACAACTGTCTATTTATTCCTCCTGAGGACTTTTTAAACAAAACAAAAAAAAATAAAAAAACAAATACAAAAATTCAACCAATAACAATCAAAACATAGTGAGCTACTGAACAGACCCGACTCTTTAGCAATCGAAATCGATCATTCACAGAACTCTTAATGTCCTTAACATGATTTATTTTGACAGTCTTACGTTACAGAGACATGAAAAAAATATTAAAAGCAAAATAAAACCAAATCATACCAAAGCAAGAATCACCAGAAAGTTTCTTTATAAGACTATTTTCTATAAACAAACATGTACGGTATTAGCGTACTTAAAAATAACAGAAATAATAATAATACTAGTAATAATAACAGCAAAAATTATTTACAGTAATAGAAATCAATACGAGTTTGAATTGAATTAGCAATAAGCGAAAAAGAGTCGTTACGCAGCGGGATAAATTATATCAAATCGTAAGAGATCCAGACACGTAGAGACCACAACGGATCAAACGGACGGACAAATGCGTGGGGACAACAGACGTACCCACCGCACATGCGTATGTCGCAACAATAACAAAGATAACAAGGAACGTGACTACAGAAGTTTGGCGATGGTGGTGGTCTATCCTTTCGACAGGTTGTTGTTATTGTTGGTATTGTCCATAATGTAAACAATCTACATAATGTTTATTAATCGCACACTCTTCTGTTTTTTTTTTGCACTCCGTTGGAAAATGCAATGGGAGACAATGCAAAGTTGGCGACGTGTTTTGAAAAAATGTAATATTGTTTTCTGTTGGTTTTACTTTTGTTATTTTCTTAATTTTTTTTTTTTTTTTTTTTTTTGGTAAATTGATCTTGTTTATGATTTAACATTTCCCTTTCTTTTGAAAATGAATAATAGGGATCAACGATTTCGAAATTAATTAAAAAAAGCGGAAGAGAGTATAAGTTTTTTCAACACACGTCGAGTTTTCGTTGTATAAAGCTCGTTTGGAATAATATTTTCCAGTTTTTTGTCATTTTTTAAACTTGTCTCTTTCTTCTTTCTTAATTGATTTGACAATGCTGATGATAATTATTATATCCGCAGGATTTAGTAATGGAGAAACAAACCCCAAAGGGAGTAATTTGTGTTGGATTATCTCTAATAATCAAAACAAATTCTACTAAGACAATCGTAGTAAAAAAAGCGTAGAAAAAAGTAAACTAATGAAATTCCCAAAAAAATTAGTTGAAATATTTTAAAACAACTTGAATTCAACCATAGGCTTAACCTCATTTAAGTCACAAAAGGAATAGCAATTTTAAGTAATTTCGATTATTTATGTCGTCAAAAACATTCTTTCAACTTTACTTCATTTCTTGTTTATTATTCAGATATTCTTATTCTTTCTTTTTTTTTATTTTTAATTTCATTTTTTGTTCTTCGCCCGTAATAATTGTTAAATTCCAGTAAAAAAAACACAATACTGTCATCCGAAGATACGCAAATGCACTTAATACGCGTTAACGCATAATGAAGTAAAAGAAGAAGAAGAATACTTAAGATGAAAACGTATTCAGCGCGACACACTATAATATACGACACCAAATTACAATAAGATATGGTAACCTCTCGTGATGAACCGTTGATTTAAACTGGAACAAAATCGAAAAAGTGTCATCAATTTGTTAAAAACTTTAACTTTTCTCATTCAGATTGGCGGCGACACACGATCGAAATAGCGGGGTCGAAATGAATAGAAGAAATGGTAAAGAAATGTACAAGACGATCGTATTCGTCGTACTCGTACGTTGATCAAATCCATTATTGCAATCAATTTCAAAAATCTCTAGAGGGCGGGTATGAAAAACGGGCTGCAAAATGGGAAGCATTTAGAAAAGAAAAACAACTTCGAATGGTAGTAACGACAGAACGTGGCTTTTGATCATCATCGACGACAAGCGTATAAATAAAAACAGCGACGACGACAACAACAACAACCACAACAACATTTATTAAGCATTTTATTTAAGAGGAAGTAAAAACCGACAGGTTTTGAATTGGTTTCTCTAACACTTCTCACCTGTTGCTATTACGACCGTCTCAATTGTTGTTGTTCTAGCTAATGTTGTTTGTTTGCTTTTTTAATACTTTTTTTCAAAGATTTGGTTTTTTTCAAAGATTAAACATTTTAAATATTGAAAAATCTACTTAAAGTCACATACGAATAACAATATTTTTTTCATAATTTATTCACTTCATTCAAGTCTATTTCTTTCTTTTCTCATTGGCTTTTTTCCCTTTTTCTTTCTATTTTGTTCTTTTTCCCCCTCCCCCTTTTCTTCGTTACTCTTCTTTTCCATAAATGCATTAATGCAGAACTATATCGATTAGCACTGTTAGCAACAGAGATGTTAACACTTCTAGCACTCTCAGAGAAAAAGATTGCAACTCTTTTGTATTTCAAGGACGCAATAATATTCGTATTGCTTGGCTAAAGCACATTATATTTGCATAAACAACAACAACAACATAAGGAAAAACAATAAAACGTAATGAGAATTTGTTCTGGTTTGTTAACAGCAATGGTTTTTATTGCTTTTCCATTTCTTCATTTTTATTCTTCACGAGTTGTTATGTCTTCTATATGAACATAATAATTCTTTTGTCGGAAATCATTGGTAACTCTATTCTGTTATTGTCGTTGATTTTATATGTCTTTTCTTTGCCAAAGACGACTTAACAGTACAAGACAAGGATACAAATGAATGAATGACCGGATAACCCAGTTTAGAGTATACGTCGTTCAGCAGAAATTTCTAGTATTGTTTGAACTGTTTTTATTGTAAGCATTGTTCTCGAAGTTTTCATAAGTTTTTTAATATTTCTGATGAAAAACATGTAACTCTGTTAAACCCATAGATTTTAGAACGCTGTGTTTAGTGATAAATCATTTGAAAATTATAAGAAATTATAGATGTTTAGATACAAAATTAATATGAAAATATATGTTAAGCATTACTAAAATATGTTAAACATTACTAAAGTAGGGTAACTTTTTAACAGACATTACTGAAATGTTAAGCAAATAAATTCAAGACTATAAATCTCTTCAAAATTATCTAAGCTATAAACACGAAAAATAGAGTTAACGTATTATTGTATTCAAACGTCTCTTTACTAAACCATATAATACAAAAAATTAAAACCACCAATAAGTTATCACCTAGTTGAAAATATGAACAAACTTGGCATCTGTTGATTATCAAAAAAGGTGCTGGTCAACATTAAAAAGACACACAAAAAGAGCTGGCGCACGTGCCAGAATCAAGCAACGAAGCATGCCAAAAGAAAGAAACGACCAAAAAAAATAAGTCATTAAACAAAAGGGGAAGGAAACTGTAGTTGTTGTAATTCTTGTTATCATTATTAAACTTTAAAAAAAGTTGTTCTTAACATTTTGAAGCACCCGAAATGGTGCTTACCGATAATTTTTCTTTCTTTCTGATAACTTTTTTGATAACTTTTTGATAAGTTTTTAGTAACTGCATTACAAGGGCTTATAGGTGTTAACCAACATTTAATACAAGTTTCATTAACGACGAACACTGCTAAAGCCGTGCCGCCGTCATTCATAAATATTTTGAAATTATGCTCGCGTGTGTGCGTTGTTGTTGTTATTGATGATGTAAATGCCCCACCTGGATGCATTCTTTTCCTCCTTTTTATTGTTTATGCTTTAATTCTAATTACCCGTAATTCACACATTTTTAAAGGGCTGACGTTTTAAAAGCCAACCAACACTTTCTTCGTAGACGTCTGATGCTTTGATCGCTAAGTTGGTTAGTGGATCGGTTAGGTGGTCATTACATTCAGTTCATTGGTCCGTCTGGCCAAACAGCCGTCAAGTTTAACGACGTTATTTCTGCTGGCTCACCCGCACAAATTGATGCAAGGCAAACGACAAAGTCACACTTCGTTTGTACGTCAATTTTTTTCTGTCCACATTTTCGAATTGTGTATTGTCGTTGTCGTTGTTGTTATGGTTGTTGTTGTTGTTGTCATATGCGTTGTTCTACTTGTGGTTGTTGTTGTTCTTGCTTTGTATTTTTGTATTAATTAGAAACGTGTTTTGCATAATGACTCAAAAAGAAGTCATCATCCCATCGCGTCAACTCATACATTTTTCGAAGGTTTCCAATGAAAACTTTATTGCGATGACGAGCTCAAAACGTTCAATGAAGCATAAAGCAAATCATAAATATACCAGTATGTACTATTTATGCGCATATGTATACTTTGCACACACACATACACACACATGCACAAATTGTATGAAATTTTTCTTATATTCGTTAAAGTACATGCAAATCATAGTTTTCAAAATCTATTGTATTTTCCACAAATTATCACCAAATTATACACCGTCACTATCATCATTATCATTACCGTTAAGTTTATATTGTTATAATCATCACAATTACACTTAATACATTTTTCGCTAACGCCTTAATGTTTATCGTTTCTGTTTATTTTCTCTTTTTAGTTTCTTTTCATTTTATGTATTTTCAACATAATCGCTATTACATCGACATATTCAATACCCAATTTACCTTCATTCCTGATACTTCTCCCACCATCATTATTATCGTGTCATTAGGTATTCATAATGAATATAATTCACAGAAGTATTTTATCTCATTATTATTTTAATTATCCTAATTCAGATCATTAGGATACCAATTCTATAATTATTATTATCATTATCGGTTATTGAAGACTAATTAACTGCACGGATAAAATGGATCATGCTCAAAAGCAACTAAAAACTCTAGCTACGTAATGGCCGAATATGAAATTTCGCTTTTCTTAATTAATTTTAATCTTCAAACTCATCATCTCAATCATCTCCAGAAAAAAGTTCACAAATGGTCTGGTGGGCAGACCGGATACAATTTTTGCAAAAGATATTTAATATTCATAAGTGAGTTCGAGGATAAAGTTTTGTCATTAAATTGGGCGTATAAGGATTAAAAGCAAACTATACAAGTACATATATTCATGCTAGGACTTAGAAATAAGCGTGGTTGTCATCGGATTTCGATTGCCATCCATTTTCAACACCAAACACTTCAAAAAACACTTCATGATAATAGAGACTATTTGTGTCAAATTCCATCCGAATATCTCGTTCTCCAGTAATCGAGATTTCTCCAGGACATAATTCTGAGCCAAAATTATGTACGTTTTTATAGCTTTTCTATACCTGATTTAACTCTTTGAATGCTAGGCTACAATCGGAGCAACAACCTTAATATACACCCTCGCGTGTAGGGTATAATAAGTGTCTCCACTGTAGTTACTCCAATCGTAGTTATGATTAACTAATAGTCCGTGATGGATAATGACTATGTGGTATTATGTTTAGATATATCACAAATTGTGATTATATAAAACTGTTATCACCACTTTAGTCTTTACTAAGATTTTTATGGTTGTCATTAATACCACTCTCACAATTATCTCACAGTCGTCACTACAGTGCATACGGATATATTCAAAACACTGAAAGCGTTATATATTATCATTATCGCATTCATCTCTAATATTACTTCAAATTTTAACCGTTATATTGATTAATTATATTGACATAATGTAATTATTATCTATTTAATTTATCTATTAAATTGTTTAAATACATTACATTATACATTAGAATCTGTTTAACGTATCTATTGAATTATTTAATTAATAACGGTGTGCTTAATATTATTACGATCTTCTTTGTTGTTACCATTTCTGATCATTTTTTCTTATTTCGTTTTATAATAAAATTGTCCGATCGCAAATTTGATTTATTTTCCAAATTAGAATTCAATGAAAATATTTTGAAATGTTATGAAATATCCCGAAATAATTATCGACGGCTTTCAGAGTATTTGTAGTTTTAAAAAAAGCGCACGGTGGGATGGTTTTTACTTTTCAAGTCCGTTTTTTATTAAATAACAGTAATAATACGATAAAACCGACAGTTATTTTAGTATTTTCCCCGAACACCTGTTAAAATACTCCTTTTTTGAAATAGTTACAAAAATAATCATTTAAATTGAAGGCGTGTCGGTTGGCTAATACTCTCGATTTTCTGCATTAAAAAGCCCCACGTGAAAGGCTATACTCGTACAAAATATCGTGACAGTATCCACAATATTCTGCAATAGTAATTTCAACAACCAGACGGACAAAAAATCGAATGCGTCGGGTGTAGGGCGTTAAGGAATTACAAGGTATTAGAATGACAAAATAGTGGAGTTTAAGATTTTGCTGACGGCTTGTTTAATACGAGCCGACTGACATTTACAAACGACAGAAATTATTTTCTTTTTGCAATTGTTGTTGTAACTGCTGCTGTTGTTGTTGTTGTTGTTCGTCGCAGACATTGTATCGTTTTATTTTCAACTAGTTTGTGAAAAAAGAACATTTCGCATAGCGTTACAAAAGCAAAAACAATAACCACAATAATAATAATAATAATAATAAAATAACAACACAAAGCAATTAACGAAAATAAGCAATAAATTCTTTTTGAAATAAATAAATTTAATGAGTTAAAATTTTGTAGAGAATTTGCTTCAAATTAAAACAAAAAACAAAACAAAGCAAAAGAAAACTACTTGACAAAAAAATAAAAACTGAAAGAAATTGTATGTCCCGAAGGTTACATAAAAATAATTAAAAATATTTAAATATTAATAATTCAACATCAATTTTTACTTTAATACATTCAATTATATTGAGCATTATATTGTACAATATTTCTTTACTCTTCATTTGTTCGTATTGCATAAAAACAATTACTTTGAAAGTGAGCTAAGTCGGTTTGTAATATTTTTTATGATTTTTCATTTTTTGAGACCGCTGAATCAACATAAAAAAATAAATTAATCGATTTGGCACAATCCTTTCTAGGCCAAATTCCTCTACAATGAATCCGCCGGGTACAAATAATTTATTATTTAAAAATATACTTTATAAATGTGGACTTTTTTATTTTCTTATGTTTCATAAGCTTATGTTCTTAAACTGAAAAAATCGATTTGAAAATGACTACTTTTTAAATAAAAAAAATTAAAAAGGACTTTTTATAACATAAGCTTCCAAAAGTGCAAAGATTTAATTCCAAAATATTAAAAAAATGTCAGAAAAATGAAAGACAACAATTCTAAAGGATATTCCTATGGCAATGAAATATCACGCACAGAGGTCAGTATTTTATTTAATTTTATTCAGAGTATTTTTATTTAATTCAGAAGTCAGTATTTTTGATTAAATTTTTGATTTAAATTTGTAAGAACTTTTTAAAAAAATACGAAATATATTCTTCGAAAATTTTATAATATTGATAAGAGTTTTTTACGTTTTAACTGTGTTTTCTAAATATGTATTTTCTTAATTTTTCCACTGTATTTATTGGTATGAAATCTTTAAAATATATAAAGCAATAAACTGAGACTTTTTTAATAACTTTTAAAAAATATCTGTATTCAAGGAACTTTTTTGGAAATATTCCTTTGAAAAATATTTTTCATTTCAAAAAATAATTTAAGGAAAAAGTCCTTCAAATGAGGGATGGGTTTTATCAAAAAAAACTAAATAAATTTTTAAAGTTAAAAAAAAAGAATTTTTTAAAAAATTTTTTTTCATTAAACCTTTAACAATTTATTTCAACTTTTAATTATTTATGAAACCTTTAATTAATTTTTAAAATTTTAAATTTTTAAGTGTTTTTAGGATTTTTAATTCATTTTAATATCAATTCATTTGCATTTTTCTTTTCAATTATCATTGTTGTTGTTGTTATCGTTGAGTCCTAAAACATTATAAATTATGAATTTTGAAAATTCAGAAAGAATTATTTATTAATTTATTCATCTACTATTTTCTTGTAAGTTTGTCCATAAACACTTTCTAAAAATTCTTGAAAAAACGTCACTCTAATACCCGATCCCTTCTACCCATTCTGTTCTTTAACAAAAAAAAGTTATGAAGAAGCATGACGAATGTAATTGCAGCAAATATTTTTTAATTTCTTTTTTTTTGCTCCTTTTTTTCTGAAAACACCTGAGTTTGCAATAGTAGTAGAAGAAGAAGAAACAAAACGTGAAGTATGTTTTTTCACTTTCGTAGATGAATAGAGAGTATAGTATTTACTAACTGTAACTTCACTCGCACACACACAAACACAAACACACACACACTCGCACACACACACGCGGACAGACACGCATACAAGAAACACACACCCAAGCGTTTTGTGGAAACGTGATCCAGACTCTTGATCACTTTTACGGACGTGGTTTGTTTAGCAGTTGGTTTTTTCTTCGATTTGTTGTAAATCTCATGTTTGTTTTTATTATGGACAAATGTGCAAAAGGGTTAGAGACGGAAATGCGATTGAAAAAAAAGAAATAATATCTTGACGATTAATAAACAAAAATTCATAAAAATAACAAGAGATTATTACATTTATTATTACTCATCGATTGTAAATTCTGATTTCGATACTGAAAAATCGACCAAAAAAAATTTGCAAAATATAAACAACAACAACTGCACACACAATAAAACTTATATCCAGCAATATTATATTGCAGGTTGTTTTTTTTTTTTTTTTTTTTTTTTGCAAAAAATATTATTAATGAAAAAAGTAAATGAATCGTTTAGTGAAAATCGGACGGAAGAAATCTATTGAAAACTAATGAAAGCACGTGCAAATATTTGTATTACTTTACTTCGTTTTCTTCTTCTTGCTACAGAAAATTATGTAAACAGAGAGCTTTTAAAATTCGTCAAGTAACCGACCGACTCAGTTTCAAATAATGACATTCTGAAATCAATTCTTTGGCCTTGCGTGCTTTACTCAGTTTCTCTCCTTTTACAGAAATCATAAATCAGGATTGAGTCTGGATTCAAAGCACTTAGGAATAAAATTTGATTAATCAGCTGCGCCTCTCCTTCTCCTGCGTCGCCTTCAATATTAACTTCTAAAATTTCTTCCTCATCTTGTTCGTCTCAGGTGAAGAAAATGACCATATGAATACTTCCTCCTCGTCTACCTCGACCATATATTTCATATAGTCATCCTACGTAATCTTGAAACTTTTTCTCGAGATCTCGCTTAAAATGCATGAGTTGATTTTAGTTTGGAGATTCATAAATCTCAATGCATTACCTCGAAGAGAACACTCTATCGACCACTATCTTGACTGGATATTTGTCTAAAAATGCCCATCGGGTTATGATAAGTCATTACGACCAATTGAAAAAAATACCCGCCACGACCTTTTCGAATATTTAGATCAATATTTGAATCATCTTAAGCTTAACCCATCGCAATTTCTTAACCCTTCGCACATCGCACTTCACACGTTCAAAATTCATCAATTTCAGTCTATTGCTATTTTGTCTTTTTCCAACCGAGCCACTTTTCGATTTAGTAGTATTGAAAGAATTGAAAGGAAAAAGGACTCACCTGCTAGACAGTACTGGACTTAAAGGTGATGGATAATACGCGAGAGGAGTGTGTTCGGGCGTTAGATTGCCATAGAGATCACGATGTATTGTTGCATTGGTTAATTGCGTAAAACTCTGCAATGGTGTGCCGATTATCTCGGATCCATGACTTCCCGATAAACCTACTCCGACGGGCGTTGTTGGAGAGGGCGGTGAATCGCCAGCATCCGAATCACCAGCTGACTGATTACTATGTGTCTGCGAATGATGCGGATGATTATGATGATGATGATGATGTAGAAGAGAATGTTGCTGGTGATGTAAGTGATTGTGATGTTGCTGTTGCTGGTGCTGGTGCGAAGATAAATCGTCCTTCGACAATTGAAGATGATGATGATGTTGCTGTTGTTCATAACTATCCTTGAGTGCTTGCAAATCGGTTACTGAGCTGAGGGTGAGGTAACTCACTCCGGCATGATGATCATCAATACATTCGTCCTTGAGAGTATCCTGAATGACTTCGTCGATGCTAGTCGGAGTGTCGTTGTTACTGTGGTGATGCTGCTGCTGTTGCTGCAGCTGATGATGGTGATGATGATACGGATGATGATGGTGATGATGGCGATTACCGTGCAACTGTAGAGCATTTTCATGAGGATTGACACCACCGTACGTTGTGTAAAGGGCAAAATTATTACGTAGACTATTGCTTACATCGTTGTTCGCTGTGTTGCTTCCGCTGCTCGCGTTGCTAATCGTGTCCGAATGATGCTCGTAGTGTTGTTGTTGTTGGTGGTGTTGCTCCTGTTGTAAATAATGCTGTGGTTGAGCCAAGTGCGCGGATAGTAATATATGGTTTTGTTGTTGCTCTTGATGTTGCTCCTGTTGTTGTTGTTGCTGTTGCTGCAAAGCGACCAATTCATTATTTGCCTTCTCAGCAAAATCGCGATGCTGCTGATGCAACGACAGGTCGTATGCCCAATTATTGTATGTTGCTAACATATGTTGCTGTTGCTGTTGCTGCTGGTGATGAGTATCTTGCTGATGTTGTTGTGTTAACAAACCTGCTACGGCCATATTTAAATTCGGATCATTCGTGTTACTGAGTATGTGCTGCTGTTGCTGAGTTCCCAGCAATTGTTGTTGTTGCTGTTGTTGTGCCTGACTCTCTGCCACTAACAGCTCATGAGTATAACGAAGATATTGCTGTTCCGAGTGCTCACTTTGATACAATAAAGCTGATTGGTCGTGCTCCTCTTGCTGCTGCTGTTGTTGTTGTTGTTGTTGCTGCTGTTCCTCCGACTGCTGTTGCTGGTGATTATTGCTGCTATTGCTAAAATTCGCTATTATCACTGAATTGTTTAAGCCGCGATAATTAATGGGTAAAATATCAGTCTGTACATTATTTGCGGTCGTTATTGTTGTTGTTGTTAATAGTTGTTGATCTTGTTCACTTTTCTGCTGTTGCAGGTAAGTCTTATCATCGATTGTTTCTCGATCGATGACCCCACCAACGCTATTTTCAACACTTTTGCTATCACTGCATTTACCGGCACCAATTGTTGTTGTTGTTATTGGATTACTTATTACCGATATTTCGGCTGCTGCTGTTGTTATCGTTGTTATATAAGCGCCCGACACAATTGTTTGTGTTGTTGTTGTTGTTGATAATAACTTTTTATCACTGTCGATAATATTTTGTATTGCATTCGTCGAATTGTTCGTCTTGTGTTTATTTTCACAAAAACTATCTTCAACTTTCACTCGTAGTGACGTCACTTCTGTTGGTTCTATTTGCAATGACGATTGCTGATTATTCGTTATTGACGCTGTTGCTGCTTTTGCCGTGGCCCGCAACACCGTCTCGTTGAGTGTTCCGTTGTCAACTGATAGGAATTGTTTGGTCGCCGACGCTAACGACAACAAATTGGAATTTACTGGCTCAGTTAACGACGACGACATAGACGGTGACACAGACGCCGATGCGGGCGCAGACACAGACGACGATTCGGCGGGTTGTATTATTGGGCACGCCATCGTTGATCCCGATGTTGTTATAGGCGCTGTCGTTGTTGTTGTTGTCATCGTCGTTAATTGCGTTCTCATAAACGCTGTCAGTTGTTGTTGTTGTTGGTGCTGCTGCTGCTGTGATGACGACGGTGATGGTGATGGCGGTGGTGGCGGTGCAAGCGAATGAGACGGAGTATGTGTCGAAATGCACTGACGTTGCTGTTGTTGTTGTTGTTGTTGGTGGTGGTGATGTTTATGGTGGTTGAAATTGTGGTGAAATTTTTGTGCTTGTGGTGAACTTAGTATTTCCTGCTCCGCTGTCGTCTCTTTCATTTGCACACATACATCATACTCTCCTGTTGTCAATCCATTCCTATCCTCTATTTCGACTGATCCTCCTACCCCCGCGTCGGATATTGACGTCATACATGTTCGCTCTCGTCCTGCTTCATCAATGGGCATTACCTTCAAGCGTAAAGCTGCTCCTTGTATTCCTAAATGACCGAGTTTTTCAGCACCTCCTCCCAGGCCCCCCAGCATCATGGAAGCCAATGAACCACTACCACCGTTTCCGTTAGCATTTTTCGCATTGGCAATGGCTTTGGTAATCTTCATTTTTGCAGCACTTGCCAAAAGATTAGCCCCACCGCGAGATTTGATCGCATCCTTCGAAATTGATAATTTGATATCTTTATTGGTATTGCTGCTGCCACCGGTACCGTTATTGTGGTTGGTGTTGGTGTTATTTTGGCGGGGTCGTTTAGGTTTGGTGGTTTTCATAATTACTGCTGGGCGTTTATAATGTTATATATGCGAAATCACTTCAGGGTTTAATTTAATCTCATCTTCTCATCAATTTAAACTAATAGTTAATCAATTTGACACGTATTTATTCATGAAATGAATTATTATCATAATGATTTGCACTTTTATACATGCGCTTTATTTTCAATTTTGTTTACCAATTTAATTCTTTAAACACAATTTTTCGTTTTCTTAAAAAAATTGATTGATCCGTTCGCATAAGTTTTTGATACCACTCGCGTGCCTTTTTTATTACTTACTGCGAACGCAAACAGCATCACTAGATCTCGTTTCTCGAAATTTTCAAATCTATCCAGCCGAGAACAAAAACAATCAAAAAAATGAGAGCATCCAAAGCTTCGAATGCTATTTCGTTTCACAGCTCTCTGAAAATCGAAAGAAAGAAAAAACCAATAATGCAAATCAATTATTAATGATTATAAAATTATACTTATTGTTTATTAATTTATTTCTGCCTCTGTCCCTCTCTCTCTCTCTTCATTCTCTCTCTCTCTCCTATATTCCATCTCTCTCGTTCTCAGGAGGGTGATATTATATAGCTTTACAATAACAGTAATAATTTACGTTTCATTTAGTTCAAGTGTTCATTGCTCCTTTCTCTTCTTCTTCTTCTCGGTCTTCTTTTTTTCGCCAACACAAAAGACAATAAGCAAGAGTAGTGTTTTACTTCACCACACAACAATAACAAAAAATTCACCACTGATTCAAACAATCGCTGTTTTTCTCTCTGTCTCTCTTAGATATTCCTACGTCGTTTTTGTTGTTGGCGAACTGGACTGGCTGGCAAATTGGCTCTAGAGCGTTCAGCCAATCCGCTCGTTTATCTCTTTTCATTCAACAATTCAACTTGCTCAACTTCTTTTAGCTACGCCTCTCGTCTTTTCAAATTTTCCATAATATCAAGCTGTACTTTGGTTTTTGTTGCGTTTTATACTAGTGAGAAGGAAATGGCTAACATTTAATGTACGACATCTCACTGCACGAATAAAAAATTAACATAAATTTCATTAAATCATTTTTGAGATTATGGAAATGGTAGTAATTTTTTGAAAGGAATTGTTCAACAAAATAGAATTTTTCAAAGAGAAATGATAATAGTTGATATATTTTTTCGTTCTCTTAGAGTTTTTTAATTAAATTTGCTCAATTTTGCGAATTTTCACAATTTTTTACTTTTTAATTTTTTTAGTTATTTCTTAAGCTGTGTCTAAGCTATGTCTTAAGTTACATTTCATATATTTTACATATATTTATTATTTAAATTCGGTTAATTTAACACCATCATTATTTCTAAGCGAAAATAGACTTCCACTTCATTCACAATCAAAGCAAACAACAACGGACTACAAAAACAATTCCACGATAATATTTTTGTTTTTGGTGAATGAAACCGATGAAAATCCGTAATAAATCATTAGAAAAAAAAACTTTGGAAAGACATACAAGAACACATTTAAGGTAATGTATCCTTCACCCTTGAAAGGAAGGAAGACCGTGTCGGACGCCAGCCGGTCGTAGAATTTCAGGTAAACCATAATTGTCGATATTGTTTCTTTTCCTCTTTGGTGCTTTATCTTTAAATATGCTTACGAAAATGGTCAACAATATGGAAATACCACAAACAAAGATCTCCGTAAAAAAAATCCACAAACAAAACAAATGTGTCGTACTTCAATTGAAGAAGAATGTCAAAATAAGGTTGTTATGAGATCCTTACGTTCGGTGCTCAGGAACAAATTTTGCTTGGGTTCGAGATCCGGTCACGGCACGCGTACAAGATTGATCATGAGTAAATACTTGAAAAAAAGGAAAACCATACGAACTGTTGATGTTGTTGTTTTTGTTGTTATTGTAGTTATTGTTCTTATTGTTATAAAAATTATTTTCTTTTTTCCTTTAAATATTACCGAATTATAATTACTTAGCTGACATAATTTGAACGATCAGAAAATAGTGATGGTAGTGTTTAAAATGATCGCGCTTATTCTTCTTTAACATTAATCCACTCATTTTTCCTATTTGCTTTACTTTATACGTAATCATTCGCTGATCACACGCTTAAATAATTTTTCATATGCTTGAAATGTGTTTATAATAAATATTATGTAAGAATATGTCAATAGACAATCGCACATATTTTCGTATATTTCGAAGATCCTTTTATTTGTTTGTTTTAATCTATTTATTTATTTAACTAATTTATTTTGATGCGGTGAAGCAGCTTTTATATGGAAAACCTTACAGCATAATAATTAGCTAGAGTGGGTGAGGGTGAGAGGCAATATATGGTAAATGTTTTTGTATTTTAATATTTATTTAGGATATTTTTATGTTAATAAATCCCGCGAAAAGCACAAAAAACAGGCGGTCAAATAACAATAACTCCATGTAAGGATCGACAGAACGTTCAAGTTGGATCAAACGGTATTGTTGGGGTAATAGATAAAATACTTGATGTATCTATCTGATAATCAAGTAATCGGATAAACTATGACGGGCGATCAATGCCGGCTAATCAATTGCATTTTCTGGTGAAATGATCATGAAATAATTTCAAACAAAATATCGAAAGAGTCAGAATTGATTTAAAAGGATATCAGTTTATCGTTAATTATCGGTATTAACTGGATATAATTATAAATAAAGACTATGTTTATATAAAGTATTGATAATTCGATGGACTATTCAAAAGGCTCTCAATATACTAATATTCCTGAAATCAGTCCAACGAAAAACATTTATCAAAATGTTGAGGGAAAACATTTGTCGCTGCCTTTTTCGAAAAGCAATTATTTGATTGTGATTATATATTGTAAAAAGCCATTTTTTGAATTAATGGTGTTCTAACTTAAAGGCACTTCAACTTTTTTATGAGTACCCGATAAACAAAAGAAACTATTGATCTTTACTATAAACACTGCATATATCAGATCATAAATCGGTAGAAAAATTGGTTAATTTACTACTATATAATGGCGTTAGAAATGTACTGGATAACGACCGATGCAAGGCCATAAATGTCAAAATTCTATCAGATCACTTAAGAATATCCTTAGAAATTTATTATTATTTATAGAAAGCAAACGAAATTAATAAGGAATTATTTTGTTAAGTGTTCATAAATTCGTCGTCGGGTTTCAATTTACGAGCAGTAAACAAAGAAGTAAAAATGTATGCATTTGAAAAGGCAGGCGCCTTAAAACTAAATAACGCCTATATACAATTTTTGAGAAACAACAATAACAAGGACATGAATACCGCCAATCGACTGATTTAATATAATCGATTAAAAGATCATTCGATTAAAAAATTTTTAAGATGGAAGATTAGTCAACAACAGAATAATCAATTGGGCAATAAGCCAACCCAGTTCGAGGCCGGAAAATATCACACAAGAATTTTCTAGTTTGATACTTGTATGATACTGTTATGACACTCTTCATTACCGAATAAATTAAGTACCAACAGCTCTAGTGATTTCATCTTGTAATATCGGATTCAATACATTAATGTCAGCAAAATGAATTTATCCTTTATTCATTTTAAAATTGTATATATTTTATGATTTTATAATGAGTCCAATAAATAATAATAAATAAAATTTCGAATGGTTCCCCATTTGCTCGCAAGTATCAATAAAAACAAACACTTAATTTTTCGATTTGAAGTGATCGACAGTCAAAACATGCGAATCAATTGATCACAGCCTTTCAAAGCTTCTGTCTATCAATTGTTCATCGTAAAAAGTAGAGCAGTCGAGCAGCTAAGAAATGACAAAAATTCAAGCAACTGTCCGATATTGATATTCTACATTACTTAAATTGACAATTAATAATAAGATTATATTTGAAAAATTAAAATTTAATTAAGATTTAGCTAAAAAAATGGAAATAGAATGCCTTTGCATCTGAAATTATTATGTCACAGATATTTTTTAATAATGTTGAAACCGAATTTTTTTTATTATTTACAAAAAAAGGAGTAATCATAAATTTAATTTTTTTAGAAAATTTTGGGAATTCTTTCTTTTTTTTCTTATTATTCATCCCCTTCAAAAAGGGTATGTTTTTGCGGTTTTTTGTTATAATTCTCAAATATAACCATAAAAGTAATAAATACTTCAACACGACATAACCAATACGTTCACACTCATCCACTGACTCATTACGTCTCTTTCGGTCTCGCCACAGTACGTTAGTATCGTCTAAGTTCTCTTCTGTCAAAGTCGTAAATATGTCAAAACATTACGATCATGTTGATCCTTCTACATGTACGTATCATGTAACGGGTATTGAGTGTTGTAATTATCATTGCCATCACAATCACTATCATCACTATCACCCACAGAATTTGTATCGTCAGGTATCACCATCGTATGTAAATTAACATTTTGTCATAGTGGTTGACAAAACACGCGTAGACGGTGTAAGAAATATTATTAATATAACATTTTTCCGAATATTCTCACATGTCAAAAGAATTGGTAAAATCTTACTGAAATTTATAGACGGTGAAATACAAAAAAAATCTAAAAATCTATTGGAAATTAAAAAAAATATTACTTATAATTGTTGTATTTTTTATTCAATTATTTACCACAGAAAACATTTTTTATTAATTGAAAAATGTTCATAAGAAAACAGTTTCAAATGATAATACTCCAAATTTATTTGGATTCTCTTAACTAAAAAAAAAAATAAATTATGATAAATTCAATTCAAAATGTCTTACGCTTAAATTTTAAAAGAGTTTCCCACTTGAATCCATGCGGAAAATTAAATGAAATGAACATTCCCCACGACAAAGGAAAGAAATATTTCTAAATAATATTGGAAATATTTCTTCAACGCAAACTTTATAGTAAAATTTTGAAAAGGACCGTTAGTCACCGAGTACTCAATTCGATACACGGTCATCGAGAGCTCATAAAATATTATGAAGTCTTAAATTACCAAAGTAAAAAAAAAATTGGAGGAACCCAATAAAGACCGCGGCCTTTTTTTCACCCATAAGTTTTCGATCTAACTCTGTTTCAGGTCATCCTCTACATACCGCATCATTAATTCCTTCACTCGAGGAGAAGAAGAAGAAGAATTAGAGTAATAACAAGAAGGAGTGTAGTTATGGATTGTGAGAATTATTTTTAAGATTTCATTTTTTCAAACTTCGATAACTCGAAGTTCATAAATTTTGATTTATTTGTTGCGCACAATCGTTTGGCTTGTAGCAAAATCTATGTACCAAAAAAAAGGAGAACTAATAAATAATTAAATAGTTCGGTTCGTGAGTTTTTGAAAATTACAATAGTAATGTCGTCTCGTGTCATGGATCAACCGCTCGTCATGATCCAAAGATACACGCGTGTCACTTGATACATTTACGATATACTGATTCCGATCATTACATTACGATGTGGTGATGTTACCGATTCGTTGAAATGTATTATCACATAGACCCAAACTACAGATTTTTATTGCAATTTTATGAGATATTGATGGGTTTCGGATAATTTTTTTAATGTTTTGTTTGCATATTTTAAATCTCGTTTTCAAGTCATTTCGAGTCATGTACTTTTTTTAATGGACTAATATTTTTGTCGTATCCTTCAAATACAACAACATTTTTTTGGGTTCGAGCATATCCTCACTCGTTTATTACTTTAAAATGGAAAGTATTTACGCGTGTGTACGATCGATTGAACGATCGCAGATATAATGACTTTTTATTATTTTTGGGTTTGAACAGATTTTGTTCGTTTCATTTTATTTATTATAAAAACCACTTAAAATATTAACTGCAAAGAACGTTAAAAAGAAATAGAAAAAGATATAAAAAAACAAAAAAGAAATTTATTAAAAAATTATTAGTTTTCAGTATTATTGACTGTTAGCCGTCTTCATTGTCATCTATTTCTTTTACAGTTTTATTCTTCTTTGAAATTTTAATACATTGTTGGGACTGATAAGAAATTTATTGCTTAGCATCACTTGCTCAGTCAATTGCTGGCGTATGCGTTGTTCGCTCAGTCGATAGACACCATTAGATCATGCCTTTATTTTATGAGGTATTGACCTTTTTCTTCTTTGAATTCCTTTGAAAAATAAATCATAAGAATACACGATAAATATACAAATGCAAAATATACAAGCAAACACCAAAGGAATGGGTGGTTTCACCTACCTGTTCAAGTGATTTGAGTTATTGAAAATATGTATGAAGGGTATTTTTGAATTGACTAAAATATATATAGTCTACATACGAAATAGAAATTTATAGTAGTGTTAAGAACTATCGACTGATTTCAACTATGAATAGTTAGTAACTGAATGATTTTAACTATTGAATGATTTTTTCATTCTTTCATTCATACATTTACTCGACATATTCGTGTTCAACTCATGTGGTGACAACACAATCAACTGACTTGTTTCTCTTGCTTGATTAATTGAGTATTGGCTTTGAATCTCTGAACGATTTTTTAGTTACTAAGAAGTACCGAATGTTTGAATTATTCCATAGTTTCTAGTAGTTACTAATTCTGGGAGACAGATTCATTCGTTGAATGATTTCTGAATTACCAAAAACTACCGAGCGAATGAATAATTTGCAACTATCGAATAACTCGGTAGCTTTTATTCGATAGTTCCCAACACTAATTTACAGTGAAATTCATATAACCAATGGGTGGACCAAAAATTGGGAGAAGTTTTCTTAGGCGGTATATCCGTAAATGCATATTTAACATAAATAAATAGTTTTTGAAATTGAAAGGCTTAATTATTGAGCTCATTTCATGACATTTAATTTTTAATTTTATAAAGTATTTATTCAAGGTTCACAGAATTTTTTATACATCGCATCTTTTCTAATGATTTTTTTATAGAATTACCATAAAGAAACTAAATATACAGACATTTTTCAACTGAAAACTTGACATTTCCGACAGTAACAAATTAAATTTTTAGCAAGTGAAGAAATATTAATGTCGAGATGCTCGAAATAATTAACTTAGTTAGTAATTTATTTAAATTGTCCTTCCAGTTATTATAATTCCATTTAAATTGCCCATCCTCGAGATCCATCCTTCCTTATTTTTTACTCCCCTGAAAACGAAATTAAATGTCATTCACGCAAAATATCATTTTTCGGGAAACCAATTCTCTTCTAGAATAATCAACTCGCTGTAAAAAATAAATCTGTTAAAAACGCAAGGCAAAAAGTGTTCTTTTCATTCAGAATTAGCGAAAATTTCTTTGTAATTTTTCCAAACGAAGTATTTCCTTATGTGCTTCTACTTTTCCGTGTACAAGTCATTCTTCATATTTTATTTAGTATTTCATCACATTTTCTACAACGACAACAATCAGCATCAGTCTCGACCTTTGCAAAAAGATATTTGTTGACATCCCAGCATTCCAATATTTGTAATTAAGTTATGACTATAACTCATTAGCATCCAATTACGATGTCGTTTCATTATTATTGTAAAAGGACAATTATCCAGGGATTTCCTTTACGAGAAGCCTCCATTAAATGCTTCGCCGGATTTTCGTAGGCGGTTACCTCACGCGGATCTGGCAATATTTTGGCTGTCAATACTTCGGGTTTTAAGAACTAAGTAATTAATTATATTTATATGAAATTTGATGAGTCACAAACTAACTATAAGGCAAATAGAAAAAGGATATGCCCATTTCGTCAAACGAGCAAAGATATTACACGAAGATAAAGCAGAAAACTACAATTAAAAATAGGCAAAGGGTAAAGAAGAAGAAACTAGAGTACAATAGGAAAAAAAGAAATAATTAGACATAATGAAATAGATTAAGAGGAATATAAACCTTATAAACGAAAGAGAAAGAGTTTGTAAGGAGTAGTAACAAAATCTTGAACTGCAAAATGCTTATAAGAACCCAAAACCCCTGTTCAAGATGAAATTGTTTTGACATCAATATTTTCAAATACTTCCTGTCCCTAGACATTATTTTTACACATAAAGCTTTTTCATATAGCGACCTTCAATCTCGGCAAGGATTATAATCCTCAATAAGAAGACTCTCAGTATCGTTGATAAGAGTGTGTACCAAGATAATATTAGCAGCACATATAGTGTTTTCCTTATTGAAGGTTACAATACTAGTCGCGGCAGAAGGTCGCCGTATGCAAGGCGACCTTAGTATAGGAGAATCCTACTGGCGGCGAAGCTGGCGTTCTCACTTACAGATGCTACTATCCTTACCTCGAAAGCCTCTGCACACACAAATGCTTTACAGACAAGAATACGAACTGTTCGAGGAGGATTAATTTTGATGCAAGAATTTCGGGAGTTGTCGGAATCTTTTGATTCGTAATTTTGCCTCCGAACATTTATCATTTAGGGATTTTGTTTGCCGTTTTCAAAAATTATTGAAATTCTGTCTGTCTCTTCGGGCGTAGCAGAAATTATTGTTTAACAAGTAGACCGCTGGCTTCGCTGTCAGCAAGATTCTGTAAAATTTTCATTTGACTGTGGTGGCCTTTTCCTGAAACACTGATTTTAACCACCAGTAAACAATATCCAGATTTGGCCATCAAAAAGAGTCTTCTATACCAAGCTTTGTTTTGTTTACTAATTTTTTCCATACTATTAGATTTTTTCCTTCCAAAAGTTTCAAGATTCTGTCGTCCCAGGACATTGTAGTTCGACTGGGATTTATATCGTGTCCTGTTTCTGCAAATTAAAAGATTATAGAATGACAAAAAGACGTGCTTATGACTCCAATTTACTAGCTTTACTATTAAATAAGTATAATATCTTCTCCTTTATTTCTTTTTCTCTCCTTGTTCTTCTTCCACTTTCCCTGTACTTGAGCCCTTCTAGCAGTAACTCAAGCGTAACTCTAACTATCGAGTTAGTTTCGTTTTAGAGGTCATTTACCGATTACCGATTACTACAAACCGTTACCTTTCCGTTAGTGATCGTTCCCAATACATACATAAATAAATAACGCTTATCAGCAAAGGAATACGTGTGTGTATGTGTGTATTGTGTGCTATTTGTATGCAAGTATGTGAGAATCAGTGAATGTGATGTGCATAGAAATGGCATGACATTAACAATGATATAGTCATACGTTCATTTCACAGATATGGATATATTTGTAACAATATATACAAACATATACAAACTAAAGCAAGTCAGTTTAAAATTAGAAAGCACTTAGAAAACTTTGCCGATGAAGCAAGGCTTTAAAAATGTTTCAACACAATTTTTTCAAAAATTTGCGGTTAAAATGTTTTCACTTTGTTTCTCACCCTGAGAAAAGTAATGATTTCATGAATGCAAATTTGTTGTATGAATATACAAAACATTAGTTTAGTAATTCGAAATAGGAAGGTTACCGCCCTCTGATTAAAATAATTGGGTCATTCATTCATTAGGCGAACGTTGAGCGAAGTCATGGAGAATTCTATTTATTCATTTTGAGTTTATTTTGCCACTTCTCTTCGGCGCTTACATTTTAGCTGAAATTCAGTTTGGATTACCGTCGTTTTTTACTATGCTGTGGCAATATATTTGATATTAAAAATAAAACTTTACACATTTGTTTGCACACTTTATGGATGAAATAAAATTAATGAAAAGTTCCAGGTGGGAAACCTTCAAGCTGACTGCAGTTTATGCACTCTACGATTGTACCGTAGGCCGTTAGCTATAGAAATTTGTAAACTTTTTATAATCGAGCAATTTTCATGCAAAATAACTTTTCATTCAGTCAAAAATACTTCTGAGCGTATAGAGAGATTAATAACTTTTAAAGCATTAAAGAGCATTTATAATAAAAGTAATAATATCAATCATTCTTATTTTAAGATAGCAATTCACGAACCCTAGACAATGGCAAGCAATTAGACACAACCAACCCAATAAGGAATTAAGCGATCAATTGACAAATCAACCAAGCGGTCGTCTAAATGAAGATCGAAGCAATCAATCTAGCAGTCAACCTGGTTCCAAGACCAAATTATCAAACCAATTCAGTCACAGCCGAGCAAATCTATTCGTGTGATGGGTACCCTTTGTATTTCTCATCACCATTAGTATCGTCATTACAATTATAAACTCACCACCACGCACTTACAAATGCGTGCGCCCGTACATACGTTACTTTTTTCCATCAGCCCTTATAAGCCAGCCTGCAGTGGGATGGGGAGACTTCAGGCTAGCGGCTCCGAGGCTCCGCGGTTCCGTGACATTTTAAAAATACTTAAAAAAAACCTCTTGTTGATTTCGTTTTTTTCCTTTTGCTATTTTATTCTCTATTTAAACCAAAGACGGACAGACATGCGGATACTACAAAGTTCATGTAGGAAAATTACAAGAAGCAAAACAACAACTCTAGAAAAAATAACAGCTATGGAAAATGTGATCAAAGCAACAAAAAACAACAATTGAACGCAACCAACGACCGATCAACGGCTTGGAAATGATGGTTATAACGATGACCGACTATAATAACAACAACAACAAATACAATAACAACAACGAGGAGAAGAACAATGCTAACTACGCGAACGCCCAACAACCACAACCCACAACAACAACAACAACAACAATAGGAACGACGGCATTTCTTATCAGCTCCAGAAATGCACAGTTCAAGTAAAACGAAAGAAAGAAAAGAACCAAAATTAATATATTATATATATAAATATATTGAAAAAAGTATATATTCGTTATTTATAAGAATGTATAATTTAATTAATATTTTTAAAAATAATTCATAACGACTGAATGCAAAAACAACTGGGAAAGAATGCCAGAAAGGAATATATATTCATTGTGCTCTCATTGCTTTCAGTGGCTACAACGCCGCACAAATGACAACAACAACAACAGTGAAACAACAATAAGGGCAACCAAAACGACCGCAATAAAAACAACAACAGCCTCAATGACAACGGCTATAACGAAGGCAACCACGACTTCCTGACAAAGTTCATAAAAATGAAAAATAAAAATTTTATAAAATATAATATGTATGTATTCATATAATTATAATACTTATATAAAGTGAATAAAAAACACGACAAATACATTTTCTGACGCAATACAAAAATTATATTCTCATTTTCAGTCACTTCGAAGACTTTCAGAGTCTTTAAGATCTTTGCAGTCATTAAATTTAATGTTTGATTATCATCGAAACGTATCAGGATAATAACGACATTATTATCTAATGAATTTCTCGTTAAATTGTCTTTCAATTTTCCAACAAAAATACATAAAAGGATGATCACTTTAAAATGTCATGACGTGGCAAGGAAAAATCAAACATTTCCCATGTTTGAATTTAACTTAAGATTAAAACGCGCGAAAAGTTCACCCCAAGTAGACCACAATATAAGCATTCCACAAAAAATTACCTAGCTTTTTGAAAAAACGTGTCTTGAATGCGTCCCAGAGATGTGACAAAAAATCTACAAATACAACAAACCTCTATGTTAAATTCTTTGCACTTTTAAACCATGATCTCCCTTTCAAATTAAATTAAGTTTTTTATGAAAAGCGCGTTATCGATTTCATCCTTGATAAAAAAATAAAAATGCAAATCCTGGCAATATTTAAATATATAAATAAATGCAAGTTTCCAAAAGTCTTGGAATTAATAACTCAAAAATAGTTACGAGGAGAAATAGTTGCCCTTTTTCTCAACTTATTTGCATATCTTGTGAATGTTCGAAACTCAACATATTCCACAAAAGGATAACCCAAATCTCTACGATATGTTTGGTAGATGTTTGGTAGATCTTTTATCACGGACACGCCCCAAAAACCTCAACACTTCAAATATGATTATTCTTCCGAAATTCCATGAAATTAATCAAAGAGAAAAACATTTCTTGTGGCAAACGCTATCGCCATCCTTCAGTTAGTGTAAGATGAACAAAAAAAGGAAGAAAGGAAGTGAAGGGAAGAAAGTCATGCTGAGTCGTTTACCCAATAATAAACGACATATTGTGACGCATGGAATCGGGTTGACAGCATTCGATCAACCGTGCGACCAAACCAAACAATGGATATTAAATCACTAGAAATGGAAACATAAAATCACCAACAAACAGATCGTGCCAACACATGCTCGATTATTGGTCATAAATACTGTTAACGCCCCCGAAATAAAAACTAAACCCTTTTATATGATACTTTCCGTAGTATCGCCAACAGTTTCGTTGACTTTCAAATTCGCAGTTCATCATCATGATCATAATCATCATCATCATTATCTGCATCATACGTTCGTAGAACGAGCAATAAAAGTAACAACCAGAAGAATCCACCAAATTACGAACATATGCCATTTACTAAATTTGACTTAAATAAATTTCGAGTGATTTTTTTTTATTTTGCTTTTTTTAGTTTCAAGCATCGAACAAACGCCCCCTTTTTGAATGACCAAACAATGAATTGGTGGGCCGTATCCCCAGTGTGTGATACTCAATCAATTCTCATTGATTGCTATTTTGTTTCTTGGCATTATTAGGTCGCGAAAAATCAATCGACGATTTACGAGTTATTCCTCAGTGACAAATTTTTCGTATGCCTTAAAGTTCCAGAATGAATTTTGTCTTTTTACACAATATTCAAGAACAAAAGGAAGCAGTGGTTTGTACCTACAATACTGTTGGTAATAAATGTATTAATGGTTCAGAAGCAATGTCCGGATACTGCCTATCATTATAATTGTCTGCTTGGTTTTGTTATTTTTATGTTCAATCCCTAAACGAATCTATTTTATTGCTGCCACGTCTACCTGTTTCTCGGGTCGACCTGCCTAGATTTCTGTCTATCTGTCTGTTGTCTACGGTATGGTAGAAGTGCCATCAATAAAATTTCAATATTCGAAGTTAATGGCTGGCATTGTGCTTAGTATAATTTTTTCTGTTTTGTTGGGAAGTTTATTCGGAAATTAATTGTTTACTATTTTGAATTGGTTTTCCTACATCTCAATGTTTTCTCTTCTCCTGCCTTCTAGCCCTTCTTCCAACTTTTCTTCGCTCATTGCTTCGGTATTTTACAGGTAGACCTTAAAAGAAGACATAAAATGCAGTGTTGTCAAATGAATAATTAGGACGAAGCGTTTCGATGAAGAGATACGTTTAATTCGTTACTGAATATTCCAAAAGTTAAAGGCTCTCTGTCAACGTCCTTTGATTCTTCCTCTTGTTGGTTTTTGGCTAAACCTCACCTCATTCTTTTTATATGAATTTGTCAATTTTTCTGTTTTCGATTCTTTCAAAGTGAAAAAATTCCGCGATTATTGTCTTTAATATTCAATCATTGCCGATCATTAATATAAGACATCATCACTAAAACGTCATAACAATCTAATTTGAACGATTTACATTAAATTCAACGAGTAAATTTAAACGAGTAAATTTAAGCGAGTTTGAAGCGGCTTATATAGAAAAAGTCGCCTACACTCTCCGGCTACTCAAACTTGAAAACAACTACTGAATTCTTTTCAAAAAAAATATATATAGCTAAATGTTTTTTGATTAAAAATTATCACAAATATTTCATATCACCTTATGAAAAAAATTCTACTGCGAGTATTCTTGACATATACGAAGCCTCATTGATTCTATATAAATATGTGGGACGAACATGCCATTGTAAAAAAGTCGTGTCGAGTAAAATCGAAGAGAGGAAAGGTTATATTGTAGAATAGTATAGGATCGGGTGTATAGGGCTCTTTTAGAAATAGCGAATAAAACAAAAAAAAAATTAACGTTACTACGCTTCGCTTTTTCATTCATTATTTCACTGATCCGTCCAATGACTAGACTGTCACTCAATAATAAAGATAAAGATATCACACAATATGTGTTTTTTCATATAGTAAATCGTTTATAAAACGACTATCCTTATCGAAAATATCCTTATCAAGAAAAGCTGGAGGTGTGGTCGATGTGGTAGGGTTTTTGTGATAGTTCAATGGTTAGTCTATGGCGGTGACTGTGTTGGTTGGTTGATGGTTGGCCGGAAAGATTGGTTGGTTTGTGTCTATCGTCTGGTGTTGTTGATTTGTCAGGAATGTTTTGTTTCGACACTATCATGAAAAAAGTCTAGGTCTACTATCGGTTATCGGTTTCTTGTTTTAAAAAAATTAGGTTCGTTTGCCCCCAAACAAATCAAAGGGAGATTCCCATTATTCGACCTTAATCAAGCTATGACTGAGCAACTATAAGCTTCTGATAATCTACCGGTAATGATAAAAGTGCAACATGTTTTTACTGATGCTATTTCTGCATCAATTGTAATAGATTATAATGAAAAGCGTTATCTACAATTTTTCATGAATAATTATAGAACTTTTTCTCAGAGTCTGAGATAATATATAGTGGGAGTATTAAATAAAGCTTCTGGTAATGAAAATAATCAATGCTTACAGTGTAAAAAAATTCTATTAGGCCTTAAACACAATCAGTATATTACGATGCAACTTAACTTTCTGAACTGTCAAAATTATACGGGCTCTTGTAATGATCGAAAGAAAGGTTTCATATTCCACTCGCTGCTCTAGCTGTGAAGCTAATTTGAATTTAGGCGTATATCTCGTAAACTACGCGGGGCATTTGACTAATGTATGCGCCGTTTGAAACGCATTTGAAATGAAAATAAACGTATTTGTATTTAGTTTAGAAAATTATGTTTAAAATCTCTTTTGTTTTAAGGAATTATAAGAATTTCCAATTTTTGGTACTTTTTAATAAAATAATTTTCTTCTAAATCATATTTCTACTTCACCTATCTAATTATAATTCACGAAAACAGAGAAGTCTTTTTTCTGGGGAATTTTTTCCGAACTATATGTTGATTATTTTAAGAAGAAATCCATTTTAAGTTTTATCGTCACGAAGGTAGATATTAATTATTGTTGGTTTCCCTTGAAGTTAAAAGCTTTCGATATTGGAAAAAGGTGTTGTATGAAATAAATTGAAGGTGTTTCAATACCCTTCACACTACAAATAGATAAAGAGAATACTTCATCTGGTTTAGGAGTTACAGGCCAAGAAGTTGATAGGACGCTTATAACTCCTAAGTCAGACGACACCGATGAAACACTAATGAAACATCGGAAGAAACAGTACAACGTAAAAACAATAATTACAAAAAAAATCAAACAATAATTACAAAAAAATAATCCCCAAAAAAAATCAAATTTTTCTTTTGGGAAATTGCGGGTAAGGGTCTATCTGTTGCAAACCAACAAACCACCAAAATTCTTTCCTGTTGAATCTGTTAAAGTTCCCAAATTTTCTTTTCTACCACATTCCATTTCTCAAAATACCAATAAATCTAAATATACTCAATGTCAAATTGAATTTTGAAAACCTAAAACCAGGATACAACTTTCACTCTCTAGAGATCGTTAGAATTGTTAACGTCTGAGAATAATTATGTTTCTGCGTTATATAAGATAATATGTTTGAACTTCGCGCGATCAGCTTCGAGATTTTTCATATTCAAACTGTTTTTATAGTTCGAAGAAGAACAAGATATAATTATGACGTATTGGTTGTGTTTCTCAATTCACTAATCTCACACAACTTCTCTCTAAATTTTTTAAAGTCACAGCTTATTAAATCCCGCAGTATTATCGCCATCGTTATCATTATCGAAATCTTTAACACTCCTTAATTAAACCTGAAACAGTGTATCAATATTATATATCACTGCCAACTATCCACATCGTCATAATCATCATTTTCATCATATTTAAAATTTCGAATTTAAATAGAAAAAGCGACTGACTGTACTTATTCATTTTATTTTCATTAATTTATTTTTGTTTTGTTTTTGCTTTTCCATTCGCTTGGTGCTGATGGTTTTTTTTTCTTAATACGGGGCGTTGAGGTTACTTACCGAACGCCATTTTGTACAATAAATTATATGTTTATTTGTCAATACGGCTCTACATACATATTCATATATGTATGTATGTGTACGCGCGTGTATGGATGGATGTCTATTTAGTACATCTTAATATACGCATTAATATAGAAAACAAAATAATCATTATGAATTGCATAAAAAACAACGAGAAAACCATGAGCTCGTCTCATGCTCGAGAGTTCGAGGCAGACGAAACCAACAACAACGACAACAATTTAAAGGCCCTATACCTTTTATAGAAGATCGAAAACATTGCAATAAAAATAACAGAGAAAATAATAATAAAATTATAGTAATGATAATGACGTTGAAGTTAATTTGAATTGATTGTGCTTTAGTTAGATTTCTTTTTCTTTTTTGCATTTCATTTTGATTAAAACAACAAGAGTAGAAAAAAGTGTCTATTTCCTGCAAGTCATATAATTTATATCGTTTCATAAATAATTTCGCATAGTATTTAATTAAAAAATTACAACTTTTTAAACCTTTCCATTTTTGTTTGGAGGATATGGATCTTTGCTTCTCTCAGATGAATTTGATTTTTATGGTTCGGAATTCTTTTCATTGAAGCGCTCCAAAAGAAATAGATTAAGTCTATTTATTTATGATTACAGTATTTATATACTAATATTTCTTCAATACGATTGAAATGGAAGTGATATGTTCCGATAATTATAGAGAATATATTCTAAATATTATTGGTATTCACTTTACATAAGGGTAATTTTGACTGTCGGATGCACATAAATTCGATCATATAAAAATTGCTCTCTTCGAAACACCATTCTAGCATTCTCCTTCTGAGGGGATAATGGATGGAAGTCAGCCTACCCCACCCTGTCATTCTCTGAAGTGCTTTTGAATTGTATCCTTTTATACTTGTTGATTTGTTCTCTAGGGTTTGACATTGAAAAGTATTGGATCGATTTTTGGATGGAAAAGCGTTCTAGCATCCTTCGTCATTTTATCCGTTTTTGGAGCCGAATTTCTGTATTGACTGTCAGGATCGGACAGTCAAAAAATTACGAAGTTTACTCCATTGGTGAAAGTCATTTTGGCAAAAACGAGCGTGACAAAGATGAATCCGTATATGAGTCACGGTCAGGACGAAGTTCCCGAAAATCAAAGTCATATAAAGATATAAGATTTTGAGACATTTTTTTAGATATTTTTTTAACGAAATATTGTTTAAATCACTGAGGAGTAATGGTCCTTTTAAAACTAACCAGAAATAAGCCTCAATTATAAGAAAGCCAGTTTTTAATTACTTTTCCGCTTAAAAATTATCATGTTTGTATGAACACAAACGACAATGACAACGACAAAAACAAATGGAACTATTTACAAACGTTCCATCCTCATATTTTTTTTTAATTTTTTTTACCTATTCATTCAGTTTTTACCTGCTTTCGTCATTTTCAACCGTAACTGATTGCAATATCGGAAAGGAATGTGTAGTAAAAATTGTAAACTTTTCCTTTTCGTTCAGTCAGCTGATGCTTTTTATCATTAAGAAAAACGAGTAACGGCCTTGAATAAATGATAAAATATATTCAATACTACATAAACAATTTCAATAATTTCTTAACGCCAATAAGTCTGCTCAAGCAGTTACACGAATACAATAAAAGCAATAACAAATGCAAACATAAACAAAAAATTAACGATAACAAGAAATGCGATAAACAATACTCTAATCATTTCAAAACTACAGAACACTCAGTATCGCGCCCTGCTACACCGGTTCCTTCAACGCTCTTTTTCATATTTTCCTCAACAAAAATGATAAGTAAATGTTGATTCAACCCACATTGGACAATGATTGGTGACGTCAAAAGTATTGATAAAAACCTAAGAAAAAATGAATAAAAAACAAATAAACAAAAGCTAAACAAACTCTTGCAAATCTGATAAAAAGTTTTATTTGAAAAAGATTGAAAATATTTATAAGCAGTGCCACCGATTCAATATCAAGTCATTAAACTGTTAGAAAGTGTTCGAGTTTTAAATAAAAAACTATTTCCTAATCAAATTTTCGGGGATTCCGATTTGTGGGCATGAGTCATGGGCATGCTACGTGGGATTTGTTTTCAATGACGGAAATTACTTTAGAACATTTTGAAGCTTTATTTCGAAGGTTTTAGAATTGTCAGGAGCTTTTAGGAGTCTCAAATGTTTCCATTTACTTTCTATTTTGCTGGGAATCCTATAAGAAAACTATGCAATATCATTAACTAATTTTAATCATAAATTTTTTGAGAAAATTTCTGAATTTTTTTAGAATTTTTAAAAGCTATCAATGTTTGTGTTAAGCCATTTAAATAATATAATAAAATAATTTTGACTTTCGTTTCCAAACTGACTAATATTCTTAAATGTTCATTTAATAAAAAAATCCAAACCATTATTGAGAAAATTGTATACTATATACACATATACTAAAACTTCCACAAGCAACAAAAACAACAACAGCAAAAATATAATAAAAAAGGACATTAAAGAAGCGAAACTCTTAAACAATTCTTTCGAAAACAGCCAACAATCCTTATCGACAATGGGACTCCATACAAATCGAGACAGAGATCAAAATCGTAAGCATTTCAATTCTTATCTCGAAAAGGCGTTTTTATTCTTTCGGTAAACCAGCAAAAGTGACCTTTTCGTCACCCCGTTCACAACAAAAACGAGAAAGAAGTGAGAAAGAGAGAGAGAGAGACTGTAAATGAGGATGAAACAGCATACGTTAACCCCGCCAAAAGACTCGAAAAACGAAACAAACAAATATCGACAAATCTCAACATCAACCAAAAAATAAAACCGAGTCATTGTAATGAAAAGAATCGAAATCAAACTAAAACAAAATAAAACTAACTAAACGCTTATCATCAGCTTACAAAATATCGAAGAAAATATCGAACAAAAAATCGAATGTGCGCCTTGCCTACATTTTCCCCCGCCTCCACGCGAGATGAATCCGAAAACGATGATATTTAGAATGATGACTTAAAAACGTCAAACAACACCAACAATTAATAGCATCAGCATCAACAGCCTCAGTCACAACAACACCGATACGTTCCAGGCTATCAAGCGGGCGCAGTGGAAACGATGTGAACCCCGGTATGGCCGATCTACGGACTCAAAGTCGCTCTAGTGGAAACTGTGTGTAGATTGTATTATTAATCGAGTTCTCAGATTTGAAACTCATAGAAATTCGAATCAGATTCAGAATCGGAGCGCCATTCAAGTTCGTCTTTGGTTGGCAAACAACAGCTTAAGTGTTAAGTGTTAACTTTGATGCTTCCTTATCACTAAAACGGCAGCGACGGCAAATACAACAACATCAATAAGTATAGGCAGTAGCAACAATAACGCAACTGATAACCGCAACACCAGCAATAACGGCAAATCGTTTTTCCTTTTTGTTTTCTTACAATCATTTATTTCATGATTTCAATAAAAACATTTTTTGTAGAATTTATTATCGCAAAATAAAAATATTTGTATAAACATACATCAATAAATACATACCCACAGACACACACACACACATCTACATAGTGCAAATATAAATTTATTTAAATGCATACACTCACACCTACAATTAAATACGTTCGTTTAGCGCAGTTTTAATGAGAGGTCGGTCGGTCGGTCAAACATTTAATCGGAACCGAGCCTAGCCGAGGATGTCTGATAAGAATATTAAAAATGGATGGAACAACGGACAGACAAATGGCAAAGAAAGTGCGTACAAATCAGACGATTCTACGACGAAAACATCGGCGCATTGCTTGTAATGCTACCGAGATTCCAATAAAACGACCAAAATGAACAACTGTTTAATCTGGCGGACCCAACAACAAACAATAATCCAACGAACTCAATAAGAGATTAACTAAACGGACACTTTCTACGTCTCCTTTCGACAAATCAAGCGAAGCAGACAGCCAAGTCAAATCTATCCGGCCGTCTATCGGTCAGCCAACCGAACGGAGTTATTCAGTTTTTTAGCATCTCGTTTGCTTCGCCAACCACCACTATCCTAAAGGCGGCGGTATCAATTGCAGACTTTAACAAAGAGAAAACAAATTTTTACAAAGAAAAAAATCTCTTTGATGATCAAGTAACTACACCAACATCAGCAACAATACTGGCAACAATTTTCTGGTGATAGTAATGCATCGAATATGCTGGTCGTGTAATTCGCCGCTCTTGATTACGGCTCAACAACAACAACTTATTTTAGAGACATCACAAAACTTTACACGCGAATATCCTTTTAAATTTATCTACGTTCAACAATTTCTCATTTTTTCATTTACTTCCTCTTATGATTTTTTCCTCTGAAATCAATTCAAATTTCGATGATGTTGTTCTTGAAAATATTAAATTATCATTTAGTTGAGTCGCTTTATATGATATGTTCTATTTAATTTATTTAATTTTGGTTCTCTTATCTTTCGCCACCACTGTGACGGTACCGATGTGTGTACAGTAGAGGCTATTGCATGGATTCATTTTATATTTAATATAAATATGTCATTAAAAATGCGTTGAAATAGTTTGATGGGGTATTGATTAGTTATAATTTGTTGTTTTTTACTAGTTATTATTTGTTGTTATTTTATGTAGGCTCCGCAGTAGTATTGTCGATAAATATGGGAACAGAAGATGCAACTTTTTTGAATTCATTTATTAAAATTTATCAATATATCCATGGAGAAATTGTACATAATTTTATATTTATTTATATGTGTATTTAAAAGCAGTTTTCTTGAAGAAGTAAAAGTAAATATATTTTAAATATTTTCAGTTTTACATGAAAATTAACATGGGACAATTGACAACGGTTATAATTTAAAATTTTTTATTTATTTATTCTTGTAAATCCGAAATTTTTTCTTAAAAAATTGTATAATAAATTTCTTTTTTCCGAAGACAATTTAATTATTTATTAATTTTAATTTTGCATGGTGTATTTTTCCCAACTGTAAAGCTTTACTACAAAGCTTCCAATAAAAATATCTAGGACAACTTTTTTTAAATAGTTTATACACGAACCGTCTTAAATAATGGCAAAATTAGCCAGTAGTTGACGAAAGCGTGTACTCGAGAACTATCCCCATTAAACAAATTTTTCACCTTCTCCATTTCGACAAAAAAACTAAACGAGCGGAATGGAATTGACAATACGACGACTGAAAACAGTGTTGGTTTAAATTATATAAAAAACGTTTATATTTAACATTAAATTTTTAATTTAAAAATTTTATTTTTAACAAATTTATTTCCATTTAATAATTGAAGTTTAATAATTGAGTATATAATTCGATTATTCAACGCCGATGTTCTATTGCATTTAAAAGAAGTGCAATTTATATAAAAATGAGTAGAATTCATTTTAACGACATCACTTCAAAACATCTGAACAGATCTTATTGATTTGTTGTCAATTTTTATTTTTTCAAAATACTTTGATTTAAAATGATTAGAATTTTTCAACAAATTAAATTTGTGAAGAATAATGAGTGAGTTTTTCTTTAAGATTAAATATTGTGAGATTTCCAAACACCTTTCTCTTTCATTTATTGAAAAACTTTAAAATATTTGTACACTAATTTCTAAAATTTTTTATTTACTTTATAACTTTATATATATTTTGCCAACTTTTTATCAATAAATCATTTTCTGTAAATTAAATTATTTAAATAAAGTCCCTTGAGAAAATTTATTCTAACAAAAACGAAATTGCACACTAGAGGAGAGCACGAGAGAGACTCTAAATCTCGTTAATATAGTTCTTTTGAAAAGAGTAATTAATAGACTTGATAAGAAAAACGTGACAACAAAAAAGGGTACTGAATTCATTACAAATAATTTTTAATTGTAAAACACGCGAAGAATTAAAATTGATAAAAATTATATACATTCAATATCAAGGGCAAATTATATTTAGTAATTTTCTTTATTAATAATTTACTGATAATGTTTAATAATAAATCGTTTATTAATTAAAATCAAATAAATTTTTGAACTTTTAACATTTTAATTAATATTTAATCTTAGATGTTAAATTGAAATCGTATGTGCATGCTAATCGATTTTATGATAATAATTTAAAATATTAATATTCATACCAATCTTTAATATTGAAACCGAAATTATTGGTGATCAAATAAAATTTTGAAGAATATCAATGAAATATAAAATGTTTAAAACGCTAACTAAAGAATTCTCAAATCAATGTATGTGTTTGTTAAAGCCTCAGGATTACGCAAGCACCACCACTCATACAAGATGTTAACTCGGCCACGCACAAGATTTTCAGACCATAAATTAGATACTGTGTAAAACCTTAGGCATCTAAAACGTCCCTGAATTAAAGCTTGGTAATACACCCCAAAGCGCAGCACCAGTTGCCTAAACGAAATTTGTGAAATCGGAAAAAATTATGGTTTATTCTTCAAAACTACAAAAGTGTTTGGTTTTTTAAATTAAATTTTAAAATGTATTAAAGCCTTTCATCAATCATTGACAATTTTCTGTATTTGTCATGTCTCGTTTAATGCGTGACAAAGGGAAGCTCTGAGTGATTATAGTACATTATTTATGGGAGTGAGATATAGAAAATTATACATTCAGGCAAAAAATCCATACAAAATTAAACAGTTCGCTGTAAAATGTTTTCAAGAGACGAATGAAGAAATTATAAATGTACTTTAAGGAGAAATAATATGAATTGCTTGCCGATATTTCTCTAACTGTTGCAGAATATCTAGTTACAGAAAATAAAAAAGGCTAAAATTTGATGCAGTTGCATTTTTCAACAACAAAAATTTTAAATCTGGCGATCGTTTGCAGTACGAAAAAGCAAATCTTGCATTAATTGAAAAATAATTGATAAAACGAAATTAATGATGATAAAATATTTTAACAAATGCAGAAATTCCTATAATATAAAAAACATGTATAATAAACAGTTTTAGTAGTGGCAAAAAACTTCTAGTAAATCAAATATTTACAAACGGTTCCTAAGGAGTAATCACGTTAAGCTTGATTCTCTTAAACAAAAGAAAATATTTATTTAAATTTGTTTGAATTACAAGTTTAATTGAATTTAAAAGCTTTTTCTATTAAAAGAAAATAATAATAATACGTCAAAAAGCCACTCACATTAAGAAATATTTATTATTAAGTACACATGCATCAGAACTCAGCTGTTTAGAGCTTTTGAAAGCTTTTTCTACATTTATACATGTGGTCCTGTGTGGGTGATTGTATGCACAATTCCACGCAATGCACCAACACTTAACAAAAAACATTCATAGAATTGATTTTTTGAGATTTTAATTGTGAAAAGCTAGTCTTGTTCCACTGCAGGCAGTCTTATCCTACACTACAATGAACGGTCTTTATTGACTTTTCAGAAAGTTTGTTAAATGAATGGAAATTGATTTAGATTTCGAAATGGAATGTTTCCAATTTCCACATTTGCACGGCAGAATACAAGATAAAGAAGTTGTAAAATTCGCTGCCAAAATTTTCAATAATAATTAATAATAATCTATTTCAATAATAATCTATTAAATATAATTACACATAAATAAATCTTGTATTTTTTATTCTCATAAATTTTACAAAAATGTAAATAATATAATTTTATTCCTACATTTATTTTGTTAAAATTTCTTCATGAAAAATAATTGTTTTGATTAAATTCCGAAATAGTAAGATTTTTGGTTAATTAATTTTAAGCATATTACATAATATTTCATTGAGTTACTAAAATTTTAAATTGAATCAGATCAATAGGCGTGCATTATTCTGAAGTATAAACACTCTTATCTATTGCAAATAATTTATTTTTTAACAGTTTAACAAAATTTTACATATTATTATCTTTAGATAACAAAGAAAAAATATAATTTGTAAATGATTGTAAAATCTTACAATTATGTGAAAACAATTGTTTATATAAAGTTCAACACTTTATAAAATATACAGTTACTATAGTGTATAATTGGTATCGATATAAATTAAAAATCTATCACCGAGACTGTAGGTGATCACCGAGTGCGTCTTGACCGATTAGAAGTCCTCCACTCATTTAAATACGGAAGGCATACAGAAGAATACCAGTCGCTGAATTATATATTTTCAAAGCTTTTGAAAAGTAAAATCCGCGCAAACTAATGTTAAGGTTAAAGATTTTTCCAATGTGAACCGAAGAAATACTGTTGCATTCTATACGATGATGAGAAACAAATTGAACGCCTTAATTCAGATTGTCTATGGGTTGCACTAACTGCAACGGACAGCCAGCCAGGCAGCCAGCGTAATCATCGTTGTGGTCGTTGTGTCGTCAATCGTCATTATTATGAGTGGCGATGTGAACTACAGAGCGATGTATAAAAGTTTAGAAACAAGACAAAGACAACGCAGATTTGAAAAACAGCTTTTCAGTAGAGAACAAACCATAGTTTGACTAGTGCAAAAATAAGATATAGTTTAAATAAAAATTATAATTTTCTTTAATAAATTCATTTCTATTTAAACTTGGCTAACGCAAGGAATTCAACAATATAAGAAAATTTTTATAAAAGACCAAAAAACAAAATGAATACTAAAGGAAATTTTGTATTTCGCCGAGCAAATGCTGAAGACTGTAAAGCAGTCCTTCAGATGATTCAAGTAAGCGATTAATTTTCAAATTGAGATTTTAGCCAAAGAAAATAAGTAAAATATTTTAATAAATGTCGAACAAAATTTATGCGTTACATTACCAAAAATTTTCAAGAAAATGTGGTGGATATTTTTTTACAGTGTTTTCGAGATACGCAGCAATCGTCTAGAATAGGAATAAGTGTAAAGCATCGTACGCAATGCGTACAAACAATTTAACGTTGTTGTAACATTTCTTTGAATGCATTTTTGAAAATTCGAAGTAAATAAAATCACTATAGACAAAACTCTTCAAAAATGCGCTTCAACGAAAAACTGAAGTATACTTGTTTATAGAGCAATAAAGAGGGCTGTTCCCTTAATAATTTCAAAAGCTTTTTTCATTACACACATATATATAAATGCATGATTCCATGTACTAAATACACATTATATAAATGAAACTAATATGCATATATATAATAAAAACTTCCGTATTTTTCTGTATCACGTCAGATCTCTAAACTAATACGTTTAATTAGAATGTAAGCCGTCCAAACGTGCATTTGTGGAAGCAAAAAGCCACTGGTGAAAGTTAATCAAGAAGTTTCGGATAAAATAATTCTTGTCAAAAAATCAAATAAAATAAGAAAGACAAAATAATAAATATTGTATATCATCAGATTTTCCTTTGATTTCTCTCCTACAAACACTCAGAACAAATACTATTGTGTCACCAATTGAGTGATTACTCATGAATGCATTAGCTTTTTTTGACAAACGTTTAGAGAAAGCTTTTTAAAATTATCTAAAACTTTTTAATTACAATAAACCGTCGAAAATGAAAGAAAAGAAAGCATTTCTCCTTTTTTCGTTTTTCCTTCTTTTAATTTATTTGCCATATTTCTAATCGTTCGTTTTGTTGGCGTCGGCTATTAGAGGAATCCCCCGAATCAATCGCAATATGTTTAATTTTTACACTAGATATAAAGCTATACGTAATTATCAATTTAATAGACATTTCTTATAAAACAATATTATTACTCATTCGAATCATCTCAAAACTTGTTTAGTTTTCCATAATTATTTATTAGTTTTGAAAGTTATTTTCTATTAAATTGCTTCCGTTTATGTAATAATTTATGTAAATATTTACTGAAATATTTACTGAAACGTTTATGTAAATATTTACTGAAATATAGTAAATACGTACTTATCATAAATTATTTATCAATATTATCGAAAACCACAGTTATCATTCCAAAATAGTCGTGTTTCAACAGATGGTATAAAATTCAGAATATTAAAACAAACTTTACTAAAGCCGATATTTTCTTAAAAGACTTTGACCAAAACCAAATAAATCAAAATAAATTGTTACGCTACAACGGAAGTACTTATAATTCAAACTTAAAACTTGTTCACCTCTACTAAACCGGTTTTGAATTGATGAAATGAGATTTTTTTCGAAGTATTATCTATGATTTCCTTAAAGAGCCTTTAAGAAAAGAGTATCCTTACGGTGCAACTGATTGCAACTAAAAGGAATGGTACTCAATTAGATGGCAAAATAATTCTAAAATACAAAATTTCAACGTATTTAAAGTTAACCCTTTTTCAGTTGCGCGTGATTCGTACCCTCCTAATGTACTTACGTACACACTTACGAACATTACGATGAAACCACAAGTCAAACTGGTTACAGGAATGATGAACATTTATATCTTTCTTTAAATATAAATTTTATTCAAAGATTTTTGCTTTAAGTAATAAATTGTAACATCGTCGAAGTTATGCAAAATACTGTTAAGAAATAAAACTTATTTACTCGACGAATTCTCAGTATTTATTAATGCTACGAACATTTTGAATAGATTCCTAGATAAATTAATAATTTCAATTCAATTCTTTTCCATTTCAGGAACTTGCAGATTATTTAAATATGAGTAATGGTCCTAAAAATACAGTGGAAGGTATGTAATAACACAAAATATTACGTATATGTACGTAAATGTAAATCCTTTGTATGTCACTTATCATGATTAGCTGTCAATGTGATATAATTTTAGATTTAATTCGTGATTCCGGTCTTAATGGGGGCCCCGAGTATTGTCACATTTATATACTACTACTTAAAAAGGAAGATACCGATGAACTGTAAGTTTACACGAACAATAATTCTCTTTAGAATTTCGTAAATTAATTAAATGTTAATTCGGAATTAATTAAATGTTCTTATATGCATAGTCTACCAGCTGGTTATTCGATTTGTTACTATTGTTATTCCACTTGGGAAGGACCGAGTTATTTTATGGAAGATATCTATGTGAAGCCTGAATATCGTGGTATGGGCGGTGGAGCACGGATTTTTTGTGAAATTGCTGCAAAAGCAAAGGAATACGGTTGTCCACGAGTTGATTTTCATGTAAATGAATGGAATGAAGCGCGTACATTTTATGAAAAAATGGGCGCTATCGATTTGACAGAAACGGAACAATGGCATCTGCACCGTGTACCAAAGAAGCAAATTAACGAATTAGCCGCACAAGTTCCTCGCTGATGAAAAGCAATAGTATTGAATTATATAATTTTTTACTTGATTTGCAACATAAAATAAATTATTAGTGTGTCGCACTTTGCACTACCATGTATATATCTGCCATAAAAAATAACTATAATCCGTAATATGTATAAAACGTCCTGTGGATAAGGTTATAACGCTTTCCATCAGATTCTATTAATATTAAATAATTTATATTATGTACGTATGTATTAATATATATTGCTAATATTTTCGTTACGACATACTTTCTATTAGAGAAAAATTGGGAAAACGATATCAAAATATAACGTAAAATTGTGTTTTTATTGATTGAATTCGTTACACATTTCACTTTCTTTCAGATAAAAGTACATTTCATTATTTCAGATCTCATAAATGTGAAATCAGTGATTATAAAATTACTTCATTACCAATTTTATAACGCCTGAACAGAAGAAAAGAATGGTGCTGGCAATGCTCCAAATTATAACATTCGGCCACACTCAGTACTGCCATATTAATATAATTTATAACATTTTATGAGACCGATCAGAGCTTACTTCGGTGGCTCAACCGATCGTACGGTTCTTACTAAAGGCTCTTCTAGGTATGTTCTTACAAATAACTGTTTATTTGACACTACGTAAAAATTTATAATTTGTGTAAAATAATGTATGTATAATAAAAATTAAGAACAAGAGAAAACTTGAAAGAATTGGAGATATATGTATTCATTCAAAAGTATACAAATAAATAAAATTGCAACAAAACATCAAAATCAAATAATACGAATACTGAAAACTATTGAAACTATTGAAATCAAATAATACGAACATAAAAAACCAACAAAAAAGTCGGTCAAATTAATATGCTTGTCATAAAATAAAACTAATAAACATAAAAACAACAATAGTTAAAAAAATTTAGCATATAAATAAATATAAAATAAATAAATAAATAAATAAATAAATAAATAAATAAATATATATATATATATATATATATATATATATATATATATATATATATATATATATATATATATATATATATATATATATATATATATATATATATATATATATATATATATATATATATATATATATATATATATATATATATATATATATATATATATATATATATATATATATATATATATATATATATATATATATATATATATATATATATATATATATATATATATATATATATATATATATATATATATATATATATATATATATATATATATATATATATATATATATATATATATATATATATATATATATATATATATATATATATATATATATATATATATATATATATATATATATATATATATATATATATATATATATATATATATATATATATATATATATATATATATATATATATATATATATATATATATATATATATATATATATATATATATATATATATATTATATATATATATATATATATATATATATATATATATATATATATATATATATATATATATATATATATATATATATATATATATATATATATATATATATATATATATATATATATATATATATATATATATATATATATATATATATATATATATATATATATATATATATATATATATATATATATATATATATATATATATATATATATATATATATATATATATATATATATATATATATATATATATATATATATATATATATATATATATATATATATATATATATATATATATATATATATATATATATATATATATATATATATATATATATATATATATATATATATATATATATATATATATATATATATATATATATATATATATATATATATATATATATATATATATATATATATATATATATATATATATATATATATATATATATATATATATATTGGATAAAGAACAAATATTAGTATATTTAAATAGTATTAAATACAAATATTAGTATTATTAGAGTACAAATATTATAATAAAAATTAAATTCTTTCTGTTTCTTCAATATGAACATTTTAATAACAAATTACTTTAATTATTTAATTACAAACTTAATTAATTTAATGTAATCCAAGGTGATCCTATAGCCTGTTTACAAACATATGAAAAATTAGAAAGATGAAATCATTTAAAAAAATGTAGCAGTTTTATGCTGAAACTTTTATGCGGAGAAGGAGCGGTGAAAGTAAACGTGTTAACGGAACGCTTTTATTTCGCAACGTACCCCGCGAAACACAACAAGCTGGAGTTTCGCGGGGTTTATACGACGCAATATTTGCAACTAGGTTTGTCGATTGATTGAGTTGTCAAGTTGATACAACATAATCAACTTGTTTTCCAAAGATTTTTTCTATTTTAAACACTGGCGGTTCTAGATTGGCAAAGCGGCTATTTTGAACTCAATCTCATATGGATTGACTATAATAAATTCTGAATCTAATTGATAACGTACGAAAGTTATTCTATTCAAACTCAAGCCAATCAGTTTTGTTTTGTAATCGTCTGATGCCAGATACGTTTTTTAAGGATTTTAGAAACATAAATCGATCTTAATTTAGCGATCTTCGGCAAATATGCCATCAACTAATGGGTGCAATTTTACTTTTCGTCGTGCAAACGTTGATGATATGAAGGCAGTTCGACAAATGATACAAGTAAGTTGTTATTATGACAAATTCAAATAAATAATGCAAGGTTGGCCAAAAATTTCACACCTCTAGATTATTTACCTTTTTTAATTTACATTAATTCGATCCAATCATGCATGATTTACCCTCAGTTTGGTCTACAAAGAAAATATATAAATTCTAAGATTATCTCTCATAATCTTATCATTTCATTTTTCTAGGAACTGGCAGAATTTGAAAAAATGGGTGATTGTCCAGAAATAGACGAAGAAGGTTCGTGTTCATTATATTCGTGTTCGGATTCTTCAACATAAAAATGATATAATTAATTATTTATATCATTATTTAGATCTAAAGCGAGATTGCGGCCTAGATGGAGGCGTAGAATATTGTCATATATATGTATTGGACTTACATGAAAATCATGAGAAACGGTAAAATAAAAACTACTTTTATTTGCAATATAAATCAATTCCACTTTAACTAATGCCTCGTTTTTAATCATCACTTTTATTTATGCATCTTTCTATTTTAAGAGGTCCAATCGGTTATGCCATCTGCCATTACGGTTATTCAACATGGCAAGGTCGTACCTATTTCTTAGAAGATCTATATGTGAAACCACATTATCGTAAAAGAGGTGCCGGTACCCGTTTATTCAAGGAGATCGCAGCTAAAGCTAAAGAATACAATTGCAAACGTTTAGATTTTCATGTACTCGAATGGAATCCTGCTTGTAAATTTTATGAGCAAATGGGAGCCATTGATTTAAGCGTAAGGGAAAAATGGCATTTTTATCGTGTCGACGAGAAGCAAATTAATAATTTAGTTAAGGAGTTGCATACGTTAAATTGACAGAATATATTACAAGGTTTCATATATTTTTTCAATTTCGTTTTTTAATGTTTTTAAATTTTATTATAAATAAACATTTATTATGCGATTATAAAAAATTATTAACCACTAGAATGAAAATACCACTAAAATGTCTAACTGAAATTCATTGCTCACCATTACTACTGGCTATAACATGAATCTGCATACTCTTTGTCGAGTTGTAAACTTGTCCCGGTGGAAAAGGATGCACTTTTGAATGGCTATCATTCTTCCCTTTACCACCGGCTGTATACTTTGAGAGACGTATACTTGGCATTGGTAGAAAACCGGTACTTAACGGCATAACATCCAGTGATATTGAATGGCTCTCAACGTCCTTCATTGAAACGACACCTAAAAAATTATAATTATTTTAGGTTTCTGAACACAAAATAGAATGTAGGAAAAAAATGATTATAACACCGAATATAATTCAACATTTCTTACATAATTTATCACAATCCTTATTAACACATACTTCAGAATGTTTTATAAAGTGAATAAATCATTTATCAAAATAATATATCGAAAATTCTAGAATATTTCTATTCTTGATTCTTTTGATATCTAATCGAATACTTTCTTTAATTAACATCATACTCACCGGCAGAACGTCCACATACAGCCCACAAATTCTGATCATTCAAGACCTCATACATCAAATCCACATACGGATTGTCGTGTACTTTTGTTATCTTCAAATTTAGATTGCAAACCGATTTGAGACGACATAACTCATTAGGCTCCAATTGAGCTTGTATTCGAAAGAGCGTAGAATAATCCACCAGATCAAAGGAGCAGCTATAGTTACGAAACAAACGAGGCTTTTCGATACTAGCATACTTTATTCCAAACTGAACTTTAATTACGGGTAGTTCAGTTTCAGCTTTAAGTGCTTCGCCTTGTATTTCATACAAATATGATATAGTTAGACCTTTATAAATGTGCTGGAATCAGAAGAGATTAATAAAAAAGTAAAACTGATTACAAATGGAAAGCTGTGTGAATTTTTTGAATGATTTAAACCTGATTCAGAAGCCTTTACTAAGTCTGTAGAGATGTGTATATAATGAATGTTTTATATTTCTCAATCATACACATATATCTTTTCTTAATAAAGGCAACTGATTCAAGCTTTCAGATTAGTGAGACAAAGTACCACCCACAGTGCTTTGTCGCGCTGCCGGATTTAAGTCGACTAAATGAACACCGGAAACATCACATTTAACCTGTGCCTCTGCCAGCAGCAAATTCGCATCGAGTCCCTTAATAATGACCAACAAATACTTGCGAATACCGCATGTATGCAATCGGCACGTAGCCTCTATGGCAGGCTGGAATTCAATGGGAATCTGCAGCTCATTACGTGACCACGGACATCCAAGCGAGATGTGATGTTCAAAGTGTTTAGACCCTTTACGACCCGGCATATCAGTGAGAACTTCCAACGGAATTTCTCGCTCTTCGAATGACTTGAAATTTGCCAAAGGCACATGCAATACACTATCAAACGCATCACCATTATCACTATCACCATTAGTATTTGATTGGGATTGTGGTTTCGGTTTATCTGAGGTATCGGCTAGACGAATCCGTAAACTTTTTGAACATTTCAAAGTTATTTTAGCATCTGAAGGAAAGATAAAACTTCCGCCAGAAACTATCAAACGCACTGGTTGCTCAATTCCAGCTATAAGAGTTTTAAAATGCAATACCGCTGATGCTGGTTTTGTAGTAATTTCAAAAGGTGGTGATTTGAAGGGTATTTGTTCCGATAGAAACTCCAATTCTGACATGCAGAGACACATCTGCAGAGAATAACAAATTCAGGTAATTTGAAAAAAATAAACTTTGAAGAGATACCTGCTTGAAGATCCATAGACCAGAACGTGTCGCCTTTGCCTTTAATTCTATTGTATTAATACCAGGCTGCAATGCAATATTCTCCGCTGATACAAATGTTGTAAAGTCTGATTGAACACTAGGCGAGAGTTTGCGCTTGGTACTACTTGTACGCCTAACTGGTTGCTTCACTTTTGGAATATCACAAACAACCGAAGCACAAGCTAAGCTTTTGTCTTCTTGATAATCCAAATCTAATGAAACTTTCAGTCGCGGTTCTTTAAGGACTGGCGCAGTTGACGTTCCAGAGTTTATACCCTGGTTTAATACTTCCCCATCATTTAGGGCTGTTACATGCTTTTCGTAGGACAATTTTATTTGCTCGGCAACTATTTCACGCGGATATAAACTGATTAATTCCAACTGAACCAATATAAAATCATCCTGTATTATAGGTTTTGAGTTTAGCACTTCGATATCACAAATTCGAAAATGATCCTCAAGTACACAGAAATTAGCATTCTCCATTGACGGTTGTGCCGATAAAGTATTCTTTAGAGACTTGAGAGATTTGAGGAATTCGTCGAAGTAGAATGAACGGACAAGCATCTCTAACTCTTGGCAGCATGAAATTGAGCTGCATGTTTTTGTGTAGGCCAAAGTATCACCCATCCGTCGATAACAATTAGCAAGCTCGAGAAGTGTTTGTGAACTTAATGTTTGCCAATTCTCTGCCTTCAATTCCCGCAAAAGATCCGTAAAGAAACCCACTGCTTTATGAGGTTCATTAAGTGCACAATAAAAGTTTCCCAGATCCAGACCAACCAAACGTGCCGAACGTAGTCGAGACACATGCTTATAAGTACTAATTGCCAATTCGGCCAATTCCAGATAGAGCTTCTGAAATGAATGATTTGAGCCTAAGGCTGTCTTCAATTGCTCAACGGGCGATTTCTTGGGCCGCCTATTGGGAGAACGATCCCGTTTCTCCGATAATTGAGGCATAGTATTCGGGAATTGATCCTCACACGTAGATGGTGCATCACCCAGGCCTGCTGAGATCAGTACAACCAAATGTAACTGCTCCGAAGTCGGCTTAAACCCTGGCAATAGACCACATAACTTGCCCAAATCATACAATTTGTCTTTAGCTAAATTCCAAATTGGAGCACAATGCTGAAAGCATATAATCTCGTTGAGCTCCATTGCCTGTTCACACGTTTGCAGTACCTCAAGGGCGCACACAAATTCCCAACACGAGAGAGCGCCTTCTTGGCAGTCAATCTTCATGAGTTCGATTTCACGCAACGTCGAGAAAAGAAAAGAGAGCAAGCGTTCAGCAATTTTTGGGCAATTATTACTTAACTGCAACAAATGAGCCTGACGCTCAAATACATAGTTACGAAAATCGAGAATAGAAATACCATCGCGAATCTTATCGCGCATTTCAAATTTATTGCACCGACTAAGACAAATACCGTGAAATGAGCTCAGCGGTTGCTTAAAATATTCTAACCACTTCTGCCTTTCACTAAAACTAGAATTATTCACACATTGCGAGAACAGGGCATCCAATTCTTCGTATTGGATAAGCGCTTCTGTATGTAATTCCAATTTTTCGTATACTAAAGCAAGATCCTCCTGCAAGAAAAAGAACTGCCTGAAATCCCAACCATCGTGATTGCGTTTCTCGCGTTTGGTTCGTATCAGGCCTTCATATTTGATTATATTTGTAGTGTAACTAGCGAGCATTAGAAATCTGAAAAATGATAGTTATCAAATAAATATATAGTGCAAATAAAAATATCAAATGCACAAAAACTAATCTCACAGTTATCTCTAATATGACCGAATAATTCTCGTTCATAATTCGACTCATCAAACAAACCTTATTCGTTGAACCAAGCAACGAAAGGATTCCGTGGACTTCTGTTCAAATTTCGCTGGATTTAACACAGATATGCATCGATCATCGTTTTTATTACCAAAATCCAAACGGATCTTGTCCAAAACAGTGGTTCGTGGTAAAAGATTTTTAGTTTTACGTAGATCCAATGTTTCCACCACAAGAATCAACCAATCACCTACACCGTATGAATTCAACAGTTTCAGCCAATTTTCGATTTCCTCTCTAGTGGTTGTCTTATAAGTCTCAACATCCTAAAGCTCAACAATAAAATATTTGCTATGTTTCATCATTTCTATATCTACATTGCATTCCGTCACAAAAATGTGTAATATAGGTTGCTCCAGTATACTCCATTCACCCTTTTTATATTTCACTAGTGCTGCCTCGTTGAACGGCTGAGCCTGCGCTTCCAATCGCACTTGTTTGGTCGGTCGATGAAATGTACGACGCCATTCACAGGTATCCAATGGTATAGCATTTAGTATGTGCGCTTCCAGAGAACGAAAAAGCGGTCCAGAACCCGAATCTTTAAGGAAATTTTGTCGTGTAATTCCCAATCAACTAAAGCTTAGACATTTATTATTCTTACATGTAATGATTGGTTTAATGTTCATACTAGAACACTCAAATAAAATCTCTTGGCTTCTCTTAAAATTCGACCAACCTTATCATACGATTCTTTGGGATATTGTGGTCACGGAGATCGGACTCTATAAGCGTTTACAAAAACTATTTTCTCTCCCAACAGCTGTTTCCCAAAGATAAACTTTTGCTCTCTTTTCTTATTAACGAAAACAGTGTTGTAAATTATTTTCACGTTGTGCAACAAGTACTGGTTTTACCTCTGTATTATTTAATTATTTACTAAAGTTTTTGTTAATATCAACTAATCATATAACAGTTAAAGTCTTGTAAACTTTAAGGAATTATTACTAAAAAATTTAGTTATATTTATAAAAAGTCAGGTTCCTAGTCTTCTTTTATATTAAACAATAATTGTCTTCAACTGCTTTGGCTTCTTTTTGTGGTTGCCCTTCGCTTTAGCTTTGGAAATAAATGCCTTTAATTTTCACCTGCTTTCGTCTTGTAGCACTCCATTTCTTACTATTGAAATTTAACAAAATAATAGAAAGCGACATGTAAATATTAGGCGAAACGCAAAATTCAGATACGGAGATTTCCGTACTCTTTACGAAAGTTCAACCTCTCACCTTTCCAAATTTCGAATACGAAGTTTAAAGCAATTATTGCCTCATACAAAGAGGAAATTATTGTGGAAACCCCTTATTATTGTGGTGTCTCCTATTTCAAAAATTCTACAATGCAACACAACTTCAATAACATCTTGAGCGCATCGAAATGCTGTTTGCTCCTTGCGAAAGCAACAATTTCACTATTGAGCAAATAGCAAGGCAAATTGGCAAATGACAAACGATTGGCAAATAAACAACAAAAAAGAAGAATAAGGGTAGCAACGAGCACTCAAATCAGAAATGTTTCAGTTGATTTCACAGCAGCATGCAGCACTGTTGCAGAGCAACATGTAGCCATTTATTTCTTACTCATCTCTAACAAGAAAAAATGTAATTTTGACAGCTGCTGGCGTGTCAAGCTCTTTGTCTGTAAAATCAGCATTTCGGTGTTTTCAAAATTAAAGCTACACTCGGAAAATTAAGTTGAAAAATTACATTAAATTCTTTCCACTTTGCGTACCAATTGTATCAGTTTTAGTGTCCCCACCATAGAGCCACGCAAAAAATATATATACATTTGAATTTTTTTACTAGTATTACTAATAAAACACTATCCTGAAATTACGTATAACGATTTAAACTATGCAGCAGACCCATTTAAAATGCTGCTTATGTACTCATTATCCAACCAATTAAAAATATTGTCGCAATATTCATTTTGTTCTACAACACTGTCAGGGGATCTTTTTCCACATATGTCAGAGAAACAATTGGACATTCTGAATTATTGATAAAATGATGAACGTATCGAATTAAAAATTGTTTACGAATTAGAAGTAAAGTGAATTTATAGTCATAAAAATATTTTTATTTTAATTCTTTATGACACAATTTTACTTGGCTACCCACCTGTACGTAATACAACAACGGAATAATGGAGGTGGCAAAAAGCTTGTTCGGTCGGGATCATGATGGTTACGTAGGCAGAGCAGAACATATGGTAAAAGAAACTTTATGGGGAAGAAATATAAAATATTCTTAATATGGTTTTGAATTAAGAAAAAGTTACAAACGCACAACTCTGAGGATGAGATGGTGGATGATGAATTGCCTGAACTCATGGAAGAGCTAAGCGTTATTGACGGATTGCGACCGAATCCAGGGGGCCCATTTTCAGCACTTACGCCGTCGATGTGGCCACAGGAAATTCTTACCAAACTTGGACAACCTGAGTCGGAGGCCGCTAATGGTCCAAATGATCAACCAGACTTTCGTTTCGATGAGTTTGGCTTCCGAGTAGAGGTGGAGGATGGCCCGGAACAAAATTCAAATAAATTACTCGGTATTCCATTCGTTGAGGATACACAACAACGGTTGCAATGGATTGCACATCTTGAATTTTCACACAACAAAGAAGCGACGGAATTAACATGGGAAAATGTCGATGTAGTGCTGTTACGTACCGAGAAACTCCGTAACATGGTTCGTGAAGGTATACCACATTCTTTGCGGGCTCAAATGTGGATGCGATTATCTGGCGCTCTTGCCAAAAAACAGAAAAGTGAAACAAATTATCATGATATAGTAAGAGGTGAGCACCTGCTGGACCCTCAAAAATTCAAAGAAAATGAAAATGTTTCTTTCAGCCTCAGGCAGTGACCAACTAATGACTTCAAAGCAAATAGAAAAAGATCTTTTGCGTATCTTGCCAACTAATGCTTGCTTTAGCCATCCTAACGGCACAGGGATTCCTCGGTTGCGCCGCGTACTACGTGGAATTGCTTGGCTATTCCCCGACATAGGATACTGTCAAGGTACAGGAGTGATTGCAGCCTGCTTGCTGCTCTTCCTGGAAGAAGAAAATGCTTTTTGGCTAATGGCCACCATCGTGGAAGATCTATTGCCTGCATCTTACTATTCTTCAACACTGTTAGGTATCCAGGCGGATCAGCGAGTCATGCAAACTTTAATTGCAAATTATTTGCCGGCCGTGGACGAAGCCCTGAAAAAGCATGATATTGAATTGTCGCTCATTACATTGCATTGGTTTCTGACAATTTTTGCTAATGTGGTCCATATGAAGATTTTGGTACGGATATGGGATTGGTTCTTCTACGAAGGCAGCATCGTACTCTTTCAATTGACACTTGGTATGATTAAGTTGAAAGCGCAAGATCTAAATAATCTTGAGAATTCAGCGCAAATATTTAATTCCTTGTCCGATATTCCTGGAGAGATTGATGATGTTGAGGTGAGGCAAAATATTTCGTACTAGTGATCACTTAAATATTCGTTTCCATTTCTTACAGATTCTTTTCAAAGAAGCCCTCGATGTGGGGGGATCTCTAAGTCAAACCGTAATCGATACTCATCGTCGACGGCATTTAGCTTATTTGATGGCTGATCAAGGAGGTTTGGTTGGTAATCCTGAGGCAGTACCGAACTTACCCAAACAACATCTGGCACGTCGCCAAGTACGCAAGAGCAAATCATTCCTGGAGACACTGCTTTTTCGAAATGATAACGATGCCGATGAGATGAAAAATAAAAATATTCGCCAAACTGAAATTCTCGTTGACTTACGTGAAGCTATACTCAAAGTAGCCCGCCACTTCATTACCATCGAACCAAAGCTTTCAGCCCACATACAACTAACCGCTAACTACAGCAGCGCTTCACATGCCAAAGACCATGAGAACTTTATAAATGTGTCTCGCAATCGCAAGCGACGTGCCAAGGCGCTGCACGATTTCGAACGCCACGATGATGACGAACTGGGCTTCCGCAAGAATGACATTATCACCATCATCAGTCAGAAGGATGAACATTGTTGGGTGGGTGAATTGAATGGATTGCGAGGATGGTTTCCAGCTAAATTCGTTGAACTACTTGATGAACGCAGTAAATTGTACACTTCCGCTGGAGATGATGCAATATCAGAAACTGTCACTGATTTAGTGCGCGGCACATTAGCACCAGCAATCAAGGCTTTCCTTGAACACGGTATGAAAAGACCGTCATTTTTAGGAGGTCCCTGTCATCCATGGCTCTTTATTGAAGAGGCTGCTACGCGTGAAGTAGAGAAGGATTTTGAATCGGTTTACAGTCGTTTAGTTCTATGCAAAACGTATCGATTGGATGAGGATGGGAAAGTTCTAACACCAGAAGAATTGCTCTATCGCTGCGTACAGACGATAAATCAATCACATGATGATGCCCATGCCCAAATGGACGTTAAATTGCGCTCACTAATTTGCTTGGGTCTCAACGAACAGGTCTTACATCTCTGGCTAGAGGTTTTGTGTGCATGTCATGACGTGGTACAGAAATGGTATCACAATTGGAGTTTCATTGATTCACCTGGATGGGTACAAATCAAATGTGAACTGCGAATATTATCACAATTTGCTTTCAATCTGAATCCGGATTGGGAATTGCCACCTAAACATGGCAAAGAGTCGCAGCCACTTAAAGACGGGGTACGAGATATGCTTGTAAAGCATCATTTGTTCTCATGGGATTTGTGAAAAGATGTTAAAACGCGGATACGCTAAGTACAAACATATTAATTTTGTTCTCCAATTAAAAATATGCTTGTGCTCAGTTAATATTATATTACGATATATGTCTAAATTTCACGTACCTACTTCTATATTTCTGCTTTATAAACTACGAGCAGTCCTCTCTTATTGTTCCTTCATGTTCGTATTTATTTCAGGGTTTATCCCTATTCTACGCATTGCGAAACCTTAGATTTTATCTACTCATACGTATTTTATGACAACTGAATTTTTGCAAATTATTCCGTCTAGATAATTCAAAAAATTTATTTTTTCTATATTCGAGGTATTATACTGTTGTAATTATAAGAATAATATATTTTCGTACATATTTATGTATCAAAAGCCAATAGAATTTAGAAACTCCTCTTAATAACTTTGCGATAAATTCGAAGCATACATTCATTACATACGTTTAGGTAGTCTTATTAAACAAATATTTTTAAAATTTCTCACCCAAAATAGCTTTGAAATCCTTCTATAAACACTAGATTTTCTTATATATACATATATGGAATATATACAATAATCTCACAAAAAATTAGATTTCATTGTTGAATTTTAAAGCGATTTATAATTGAGTGTGTGAAAAATGCATTTATTTATAATTATTATTTTACTACAAAAATATATTTATATGAACTCCTTTCCGCGACAAATAATAAAAAGTTCGTTTTTAACTGCACACCAAACCCAAATAATCATCCATTAATGTTCCAATAGCAAACTATGATGCAAATAAAATAGAAAAAAATATATAATGAAATTTATGAGACCTGTACATAAACATAATAATAAATAATTTCTATAAATCAATAAACATACTATTCCTGTTGCATCGACTCGCGTGCCCACTATTTTCAAACGTATTTTATCTTCTCCTGAAATGACAACATCCTCATCCTTCGATTTGTAGCAGGGTGGATTACCGTTTGGGCAGAATTGCATATCTGCCGGTATAGACTTAAAACAAATGACATGGAGTTAAATAGATTTTATTAAATATTCATATAAATTAATTGGAAGCTTACGTGATGCGATATAAAACATGACAGTGGTCCGATCTCTGCAAACATGCCAACCTGTAGGATGAGAAGTGTTTCGTAGTTTATATTTCGACCTAATAAAACTACGTTTGTACCTTATTTATTTGCTTCACCACAGCATCCAATACTTCGCCCTTAAATGGACGAAAAACAATTGCTTTATATTTAACCGGATAGACAACAAATCCCTGACCGGGCTGTATGACTCCGGAGCCTATTTGATCAATCGTGGTGACTGCAATCACGAAACCATATTTTCCAGTGCAGGTACCTTCAACCTCAGTGTAAAGTTTCTGCTTAACAGTTTCTAATAATTGTGGCCCAAAATAACGCGGGTGTAGAAGAATCTCGTGTTCCAGTGAAATCTGTTTTCAGAGATATATTTTTTACTCAATTAATATACGTTCCTCTTAAATCGTACTCACGTGATAAAACATTATTCCGACCACCCCAATTTAATGCTGGATTCTATTTACAAACAATTCAACTGAATTTATCTAACCAAAAGTCAAAAGAATTGTTACTAAAGCGAGCCGGCTTCTCTCCTGGAGTAATGTACGGACTGTCAGTCTGGATCAGAGATAAAATGATAGGACATCCCTCAAGAAATATGTGTCACCGAAAACACAGGTTTCGAGTGCAGGTCGTTGAATTTTATGCGTACATTGTTTTGGTGAATATGGTTACATCTTCTGAAGTTTGCTAGGAATGTTTAAATAAATTTCACTTATTGATTGTTAACAAATGGTTAAATAATGAATGGGAAAATATTTCTGTGAAAATATAATATTGGTTTTGGTCTCTAAACCTTATAAAACGCGATATTTAATATTGGATATTTGGTACACTATCATTGCAAAAATCACACCACATTTGTTTATGTGTGGTGAAACATGTTGTTTTTTCTAGAAATTGGATAAGAACAAACAATAACAACAATATGGCTCAAATTCACGTAGTGTACGTGTGCAAACAACGCATGAAAATAGACGTGAAATCATTTTCGCGTAATGAATTGAGGGTGTCCTTATATCTTTATCTCTCGTCTAGAGCAAATATAAATATCCATTAGTGCGAGGTACCCTATCACCTTATGTCTGATTTGATTTACTCAGAACCTAACAGATGCAATTAAATTTTCCTCACAAATCATTAAAATTATTTACAAATCAAATCACTATAGATAAATAATAAAGTTATACAAAATAGATTTGGTTACTCTAATTAGCAAATTTTTATATGGTTTCCATGACTTTACATAATTTTCTTGATTTTGATATATTTTTCCGACAGGGTATGAAATTGTTGTGTTGTGGAACGAATTTCCGTCATTCCTTGTCATTTTTGGTTTGTAGACAAACCGGTTTCGGCGATATGCCATCCTCAGTGTCTTTTTCGTTCTCAGAGAGAGAACGAAAAAGACACTGAGGATGGCATATCGCCGAAACCGGTTTGTCTACAAACCAAAAATGACAAGGAATGACGGAAATTCGTTCCACAACACAACTTTACATAATATTAACTTTAGATTTATTTGGGTCTCAATATCAGGCGCTTCTAATGAGGGTTGCTTTCCAAACTAAGTTCAAGTTTTGTTGGGATTTTATTTTAATTTTTCAATAGAGGGGAAGCAATTGACGCTACCACGCATTCCATTGTACGTTACACATGGTTTCCAAAGTTTCAAAGCTACAAGCTTTTGTGAATTTATTTACAATTTAATTACAAACTATTTTATAATTTTTTTAATCTAGTATGTATATTTTTTTAGCGGAAATTAAAAGTAGTTCCACTTTCCAATAAATCACATGTTTAGGTGGTCTGACGCCAGTATAAATAGAAGTTTTCTGAAGACCGGGGAAAATTAGCAAGAGTGTTGCCAGTTTAAAAACTTGTTTTATTATTTTTTCCACTTTTTTATTCTTATTTGAAGATTTGAACTAAACGTTTCTATATGTATAACAAAGTTAACATTAAGAATTAAGGCAATATAAAAATAGAAAAAATTTAAGGAATACCATATCAAAGTAGTTGGAAAATAACAAACAATTACAATGTCAATTTGATATATTAAATTGAAATTTTTAAGCTCAAACTTTTGAATGGAGGAAACTAAAATTAAAAGGAAGAAATTTTTCTGAATGTATATTAATGAGCTCTCAATAAGCTTCGCGTACTAGATTATCAGGTTTCGAGACAGGTTTAAAAGCATCCCCGATCTTGAGCTTGAGATTAGTCGCATTTTGCGTGTGAATCGGTCAAGGTTTGTAAACTCGTAAAAACAAAACCTTTATAAAAGAACAAAGAAAGTTATACTTAGTGAAGTCTTTAAGTAAAGAAATAAGGAGATAACAATAAATAAATAGAGGTACGTCAAGCAACCAAAAACCGATTTCGCACATGTATTCAAAATTACTATTGTCATTAAAAAGCAATACAAAGTAAAACCATATGTTAGCTAATTAATATATAAATAACAACAAATCGCGACTTTGTATCTTATTGTGCATTTTCGACTTATTATCTAATATTCTAAATGATACTAAAGAATAAATCTATTTTGTTTGATGAGTTCATATTTGATTTTTATGGAAAAGCAGTAAAATAATTAATAAAATTTCTATAACTGATGTCTTACATATTTCACTATGAAATATATACTAGATCGTATCATAGTATATAAATTTCGTGTAATTTATTAACTAAAATTGAAGATGAATGAATATATATTTGCTTACATATATTATCAATTAGGCAATTCATCAATTAACTAGAAATAATTAAGAAATGTTGACGTACAATAACTTACGACTCCGTTCCATCACCGGCATAGCTATTAATTGCGCTGTCAGAACTTTTTCAAAATTTGAACTCTTCTGAAGAATTCTGACACTTCGGAACTGAAAAAAAGAATTTTCATTGCTTTCATTGTTATGAAATGAGTTTTTGTTGTTTTATCGAAAATTGATAGATGAGTTTTTTTGAATGAAAATTTTTTGCGCTATATATTTTATTTTTCTAAAAATACAGTCCAATTTTAAATTTTCGACATTTATTTTTTTACTTTCTCGTACAAAGTAAAAATATTGTTATCGCGGAAACGTACATTTTTTACCATCCCTGAATAAATTTTGACTAGTTTTATCTTAATGTAATCGTAAGGACGTGTTTATATCGTATTATTACAAAATAGCGAATTTTCAAAATTGTTTTTAGAATTACTCTGAAGTATAATTTTTGTAATGGAGTTTTTGTTTTTTTTACAATTGGTTGTGCTAGGGAGGACACTATTCTGCAGGCTTTTCTATAATTTTGCCTAGATTTCAAAAACGTCTGACGTCACAGATTGTTGTTATTTTAGGCCGCTAAAACATCGAAGGTGGTATTTCCCATTCTGATTATAGTCAATTCTGCCAATAAGTCGATCCATTTCTTAAAGGGTTTGGATGATAAAATTTTACCGATAGCTTAAAAAACGGTTAGCCGTTTGAATCTTGTACTTTGCTTCTATGGCAGTTCTTCCAGTTCTGAACCCATTGTTTTGATAACAATCGATTAGTCACTCGTACGAGGTGGTGACAAAAGGATGAGACGCCCCCAGTTCACCACGACAAATAATGATTTGACGACTTTTTTTATGCATTGTTTACATCATGTGCACCGTACATGAGCATGTACCACAATGTTGTTATTGTTTGCTGTCATTTGATGTGTAGAAAATAACAACATATTTTACCACAAATAAACAAAAGTGTTGTGACTTACGCATAATTACGATGGGGACTTATAGGCCGGTAAGTCCCTCAATTCAATATCAATTATTACATTTTAGAAAGATTGAGAGACTAAAAGCAACATTCGATTTTCACAGAAATTCCTCTCTGTTCGTTATTTAGCTATTTTTTAGCAATCAAGTAGTTAAACATTGTTCTTTAATTCTTCTACATACCATAATTTAGAAACCGATGAGATAGTTTATGAGTTATATCTCTTCAAAATTTCCGTGGTGAAGGTTTACATAAGGGTACCTTAAACAATACGTTTATATAGTATTTAAAAGTATTTTTAATAAGCCGTTATAATTTTTCAGAAAATCACATTTTTTAATTTCTTCATAATCTTTAAATTATTCTAATTTGTTTTATTATAATTGTTAAAAGAAAGCAAATACAATCTCATTGGTTTCCTTCATATACAAAATATTGCAATAGGCTTTTATAGGTATTCGAAACTAGAATCAATTTCCAAAATATTTCCCGATTATTCCGCTTTGTGTGCGCACGTGTGTCTTTACGTGTGTTGTGTGCATATATAATATGTGCGTACGTGTGTGTCTGATTGTATGCGGATGTGTGTGTGTGTTTATGCGTGTGCGTATGCATGAATATGTGCTCCAATTGGGTCTGTGCAAACGTGTGTGTAGGTGTGTTTTATTTAAAGGTTACAATTTAGATCAACAATGGGAGAGAACCTTCTTGTTAATTGGTTCTAATTTTTTCTCATGTCTCTCACTCGTAAAAAATACAGAAATGAAAATAAAAATATTAATGATGAAAAATATTGTTCTAGATTTGATTTTTTATTTTAAATCGCTTTAAAGTTTTAACATAGAACTCCTTTATTCTGAGATTGAGTTCAATAGATGTACAAGTGGCATACATTCTATAGCATCCGCCCTGGAATTCCCACCTTGGCATTATCGACGATCTAAATAATTTTAAGAACCACCAAAAACTGATTTTTTTTTGCAAAATGAACATGAATAGAGAAACGTTATTAAAAGCGCGGGATAAAATTTTTTCCCATAGAAAATTATCATACAATAGTAATCCTTAATGTTAATTATCATTAATCAATTGATCGAGAGTTTAATGAACTGGAATTTCTATTTAAATGAAAATTTAATTTTTGACATAATTTTTAAGGAAGAAACTGATAACGATTTCAACTAATCACGTCAAAGGCTATCGTTTTAACTTCCTAATTGTTTTCCTCCTCGTTAAAACAATTTGGACCATTATCTATATTAATTTATTAAATTAAAATTAAATACGAAAGTATTAATTATAATTGTTTTGGGGGAAAAACGTATTAAAATGGAGTCTTAATAAATTCTAAATATTAATCATCGTGATAAATTGGGGGAAACCTTTTGCTTTCTTTAGTTAAGTTCAAGCTGAAACAACTTCTCATTCTGACCAGACTACAATATCGTGATCACATTGACCGAAATATATATAAATATATATGGCTCAACTGAAATCTTGATAAGTACGAAGTTTTTTCTTTTCTTTTCTTTTCTTTATTTTTTCTCATTTTTATGTATGCGTAAATTATTTAATACATCAATGACAGAATCACAATAGGGTGCAATAAAAAAGTCTTGCATGACAAAACGTATACGAATCTTTTATTTCATTTGTTTTATTTATAATTATCTTTTGCTTTAGCTTTTTGTTGTCATTTTCTTTTAGTTTTAATTTCTTAATTCAATTACTTAATTCTAAATAGAATACTTAGTATTAAATATTACATTCATTACGAATAATTTTAATGAAATATTATATTCCATACAAATTAAATATGGGGTCCATACAAATTAAATATGGGTTAAATATTGGGTCTCAATATCAGGCGCTTCTAATGAGGGTTGCTTTCCAAACTAAGTTCAAGTTTTGTTGGGATTTTATTTTAATTTTTCAATAGAGGGGAAGCAATTGACGCTACCACGCATTCCATTGTACGTTACACATGGTTTCCAAAGTTTCAAAGCTACAAGCTTTTGTGAATTTATTTACAATTTAATTACAAACTATTTTATAATTTTTTTAATCTAGTATGTATATTTTTTTAGCGGAAATTAAAAGTAGTTCCACTTTCCAATAAATCACATGTTTAGGTGGTCTGACGCCAGTATAAATAGAAGTTTTCTGAAGACCGGGGAAAATTAGCAAGAGTGTTGCCAGTTTAAAAACTTGTTTTATTATTTTTTCCACTTTTTTATTCTTATTTGAAGATTTGAACTAAACGTTTCTATATGTATAACAAAGTTAACATTAAGAATTAAGGCAATATAAAAATAGAAAAAATTTAAGGAATACCATATCAAAGTAGTTGGAAAATAACAAACAATTACAATGTCAATTTGATATATTAAATTGAAATTTTTAAGCTCAAACTTTTGAATGGAGGAAACTAAAATTAAAAGGAAGAAATTTTTCTGAATGTATATTAATGAGCTCTCAATAAGCTTCGCGTACTAGATTATCAGGTTTCGAGACAGGTTTAAAAGCATCCCCGATCTTGAGCTTGAGATTAGTCGCATTTTGCGTGTGAATCGGTCAAGGTTTGTAAACTCGTAAAAACAAAACCTTTATAAAAGAACAAAGAAAGTTATACTTAGTGAAGTCTTTAAGTAAAGAAATAAGGAGATAACAATAAATAAATAGAGGTACGTCAAGCAACCAAAAACCGATTTCGCACATGTATTCAAAATTACTATTGTCATTAAAAAGCAATACAAAGTAAAACCATATGTTAGCTAATTAATATATAAATAACAACAAATCGCGACTTTGTATCTTATTGTGCATTTTCGACTTATTATCTAATATTCTAAATGATACTAAAGAATAAATCTATTTTGTTTGATGAGTTCATATTTGATTTTTATGGAAAAGCAGTAAAATAATTAATAAAATTTCTATAACTGATGTCTTACATATTTCACTATGAAATATATACTAGATCGTATCATAGTATATAAATTTCGTGTAATTTATTAACTAAAATTGAAGATGAATGAATATATATTTGCTTACATATATTATCAATTAGGCAATTCATCAATTAACTAGAAATAATTAAGAAATGTTGACGTACAATAACTTACGACTCCGTTCCATCACCGGCATAGCTATTAATTGCGCTGTCAGAACTTTTTCAAAATTTGAACTCTTCTGAAGAATTCTGACACTTCGGAACTGAAAAAAAGAATTTTCATTGCTTTCATTGTTATGAAATGAGTTTTTGTTGTTTTATCGAAAATTGATAGATGAGTTTTTTTGAATGAAAATTTTTTGCGCTATATATTTTATTTTTCTAAAAATACAGTCCAATTTTAAATTTTCGACATTTATTTTTTTACTTTCTCGTACAAAGTAAAAATATTGTTATCGCGGAAACGTACATTTTTTACCATCCCTGAATAAATTTTGACTAGTTTTATCTTAATGTAATCGTAAGGACGTGTTTATATCGTATTATTACAAAATAGCGAATTTTCAAAATTGTTTTTAGAATTACTCTGAAGTATAATTTTTGTAATGGAGTTTTTGTTTTTTTTACAATTGGTTGTGCTAGGGAGGACACTATTCTGCAGGCTTTTCTATAATTTTGCCTAGATTTCAAAAACGTCTGACGTCACAGATTGTTGTTATTTTAGGCCGCTAAAACATCGAAGGTGGTATTTCCCATTCTGATTATAGTCAATTCTGCCAATAAGTCGATCCATTTCTTAAAGGGTTTGGATGATAAAATTTTACCGATAACTTAAAAAACGGTTAGCCGTTTGAATCTTGTACTTTGCTTCTATGGCAGTTCTTCCAGTTCTGAACCCATTGTTTTGATAACAATCGATTAGTCACTCGTACGAGGTGGTGACAAAAGGATGAGACGCCCCCAGTTCACCACGACAAATAATGATTTGACGACTTTTTTTATGCATTGTTTACATCATGTGCACCGTACATGAGCATGTACCACAATGTTGTTATTGTTTGCTGTCATTTGATGTGTAGAAAATAACAACATATTTTACCACAAATAAACAAAAGTGTTGTGACTTACGCATAATTACGATGGGGACTTATAGGCCGGTAAGTCCCTCAATTCAATATCAATTATTACATTTTAGAAAGATTGAGAGACTAAAAGCAACATTCGATTTTCACAGAAATTCCTCTCTGTTCGTTATTTAGCTATTTTTTAGCAATCAAGTAGTTAAACATTGTTCTTTAATTCTTCTACATACCATAATTTAGAAACCGATGAGATAGTTTATGAGTTATATCTCTTCAAAATTTCCGTGGTGAAGGTTTACATAAGGGTACCTTAAACAATACGTTTATATAGTATTTAAAAGTATTTTTAATAAGCCGTTATAATTTTTCAGAAAATCACATTTTTTAATTTCTTCATAATCTTTAAATTATTCTAATTTGTTTTATTATAATTGTTAAAAGAAAGCAAATACAATCTCATTGGTTTCCTTCATATACAAAATATTGCAATAGGCTTTTATAGGTATTCGAAACTAGAATCAATTTCCAAAATATTTCCCGATTATTCCGCTTTGTGTGCGCACGTGTGTCTTTACGTGTGTTGTGTGCATATATAATATGTGCGTACGTGTGTGTCTGATTGTATGCGGATGTGTGTGTGTGTTTATGCGTGTGCGTATGCATGAATATGTGCTCCAATTGGGTCTGTGCAAACGTGTGTGTAGGTGTGTTTTATTTAAAGGTTACAATTTAGATCAACAATGGGAGAGAACCTTCTTGTTAATTGGTTCTAATTTTTTCTCATGTCTCTCACTCGTAAAAAATACAGAAATGAAAATAAAAATATTAATGATGAAAAATATTGTTCTAGATTTGATTTTTTATTTTAAATCGCTTTAAAGTTTTAACATAGAACTCCTTTATTCTGAGATTGAGTTCAATAGATGTACAAGTGGCATACATTCTATAGCATCCGCCCTGGAATTCCCACCTTGGCATTATCGACGATCTAAATAATTTTAAGAACCACCAAAAACTGATTTTTTTTTGCAAAATGAACATGAATAGAGAAACGTTATTAAAAGCGCGGGATAAAATTTTTTCCCATAGAAAATTATCATACAATAGTAATCCTTAATGTTAATTATCATTAATCAATTGATCGAGAGTTTAATGAACTGGAATTTCTATTTAAATGAAAATTTAATTTTTGACATAATTTTTAAGGAAGAAACTGATAACGATTTCAACTAATCACGTCAAAGGCTATCGTTTTAACTTCCTAATTGTTTTCCTCCTCGTTAAAACAATTTGGACCATTATCTATATTAATTTATTAAATTAAAATTAAATACGAAAGTATTAATTATAATTGTTTTGGGGGAAAAACGTATTAAAATGGAGTCTTAATAAATTCTAAATATTAATCATCGTGATAAATTGGGGGAAACCTTCTGCTTTCTTTAGTTAAGTTCAAGTTGAAACAACTTCTCATTCTGACCAGACTACAATATCGTGATCACATTGACCGAAATATATATAAATATATATGGCTCAAGTGAAATCTAGATAAGTACGAAGTTTTTTCTTTTCTTTTTTTTCCTTATTTTTTCTCATTTTTATGAATGCGTAAATGATTTAATACATCAATGACAGAATCACAATAGGGTGCAATAAAAAAGTCTTGCATGACAAAACGTATACGAATCTTTTATTTCATTTGTTTTATTTATAATTATCTTTTGCTTTAGCTTTTTGTTGTCATTTTCTTTTAATTTTAATTTCTTAATTCAATTACTTAATTCTAAATAGAATACTTACTATTAAATATTACATTCATTACGAATAATTTTAATGACATATTATATTCCATACAAATTAAATATTCTTATGAAATACTTTATGAATGATGAAGTGAACCTAATTTCGAAAGAACGTTAATATTTAACTCTGAAAATCAATTTAATTTTCGAGAATAATTTATCGCTCGTTAATTTATCGCTATGATTTCCTAACGACGACCACGAAATGTTTAACACGTTAACGCATTTCCACGGTTAAAAAATCTCATACATGATTCCTCCATGCTTTTTGAATGAAAGCTACGGTTCCTTCCAAGAATTTAAAAAAGCTTAGCAGTTCCTAAGAGAAGGGTTGATTCCTCCTGTTTTTTTTTTAATAAATTATACTTCTACATTCATTAACATTAAAATTTCCTTCAATAGAAATGTGTTTGGATCATCTCCTTCCTCCCTAAATTCCCAAGTATGATGTGAAGGGTGTATCCGATATCAATCAATTCAGATGTTTACTCTATTTTCCATTACTTCACATTTTTGGGGCCTTTTTGAGCTTTTTTGTGACTTATCTTCAACTTTACAACTTATGAAAAGGAACTCCTTTTCAAACCTGTCTTCCTAGTTTTATTTAAACTTATAATTTATTAAAAATACATAATTCCGTATCTTGGTAATTACACTGTTACTTTTCCTTTGTAAACATCATGTACGCCCTGCATGTAATTTTTGTTGAGTTAACTTCGACGATATCTTTCGTGATATTTGCTTGTGAAAGAGTTTCCATAATATTTATCAAGAATAATGGAAACCAAGATTACGCCACCGTTAAAAAAAATTGGAATCTACTGCGTAGGTCTCGCCCGCTTCGTCACGGACAAAACATGATTCAATTGGCTAAAAAATTAAAACAAAAATTTGAAATATTAAAAATAATGTCAACAATTTGTAAGATCGATGATCGAATTGCTTAATAAATAGATATTAAATTACAATCAGCAACCGACAGTACAAAGTGCGAAAATGCAAACGTCACGAATGTCTGTTGTTTATGTATTTCGATGATATATTTTAACGATTATTGAGATATCAAATACTGTTTTAGTAAATAAACAATGCTATATTTGTTCTTTATTAATATTTATTGCTTGAATTGATTTTATTAATTAATACATCATAATTAAGATTTATTTCGAACATTATTAACAAAATTCATGCTATTATTATTGAACAGATCGATAGAAGAGTGCATTGGGAAAGGGATGTCCAAAATGTCTAGCCTTTGCGGAATACCGTTATTGGTTATTAGTTTCGTCCTTCTTTGCACCAATTCTTTCTTTGTCGCGACGCAAACAAATCGTCAGATTGATGATCGTGTCAGGGAGGTATTTTCGACAAATAATCAAAGGAGGGGTGGTTTTGATGTCATCGTAACGCCGGAACCAAATAATCCGTCATCATCACAAATCAATTTCACTTCCGTAAACGGAGCAGCGTCATGCCATTGCGTTCCTTATCATAAATGCGATCCTCGTACGAATGCTGTTATTCCAGGCGTTGATGATGACATGCCTTTTGATGGATTTGGTCTGTTAGACATTCGTTTCGGTGAGGACTTGACGCCGTCTTGTGAAAACGCCATCGAAAAGTGTTGCGATGAAAATCGCGTGCGAAATGTAAGCCTTACACCGACACCCCCCACGGAGAGGCCGAATCGAGCGAGAGGCTGCGGAATACGAAATGTGAATGGTATTGATGTCGAATTAGTCGGTGCTAATAATTATGAGGCTGGTTATGCTGAATATCCTTGGGTGATTGCCCTAATGAAAACTTCGAATTCAGAATATTTTTGCGCGGGCTCGTTAATTCATCCACAAGTTGTGCTGACCGGTACGCATTGCGTCATCGATATGGAGCTGAATAGCTTCTTCGTTCGCGCTGGTGAATGGGATACACAAACGAATGAAGAACGCTTGCCGCACGTAGAACGCTCAGTCCGCCGCATCATAACGCATCCGAATTATAATTATCGTAATGTAGCCTACGACTTTGCGCTACTTATTCTCAGTGAACCCGTAGAGTTAGACGTTCATATTAATGTGATCTGTTTGCCGCCACAGAACTCCGTAGCGATACCTCCGGTAACCTGTTTCGCTGCCGGTTGGGGTAAAGATCAGTTTGGTGAGGCCGGACGTTGGAGTAATATTATGAAGAGCGTGCCTCTACCCGTTGTTGAATTCAACGAATGTCAAGGTCGTTTACGTCAGACACGGCTAGGGCCACGTTTTGCTTTGGATCGTTCATTCATTTGCGCTGGCGGTGTACCCAATATCGATACGTGTAAAGGCGATGGCGGCGCGCCGCTTGTGTGTCCGATAGGTATCAGAGGGGAGAATCGTTATCATCAAAACGGTATCGTCGCCTGGGGTATTGGCTGCAACGATGCAGTACCCGCCGCATACGCAAACGTTGCGTTGGTACGCAATTGGATCGATCAACAAATGTTTGCAAATGGCTTCGATACGAAGAGTTATTCTAGTTAATTCCTATAACGTTTCGTAGCGTAAAATGTACATCTGTTTCGACCTAAACTTTAAGACTATATACGACCTATTTCGAGAAATAAAAACGCAATGAAATTATGATTTTGCTGCTTTATTTCAGGAAATATTATTATCTAGATTATTATTGCTTTCATACATTACTATAATATTCAAATGAAGAGCTCTTCGAGATCTATTCTTAATTACTGCTTCGTCTTGTTTTCCTTCCACAAAGTCGCGCGATATTAACATTATCCACTGCATCATCATTAGGATCCTTTCAACTTGAATTCAATTTCTTTTGCATCGCCAGTATTTGTAAAAATCCTCACATAAGCATTCTTAAGGCCGTACTTCCAAATGGCCAGATAGGGCAAGTAGTATACTAATTTCGTATTTAGCCACACCCGGAAGTTCAGATACTTGCGCACGATATTATATTTATGAAGGTAGGTGACCATGAACAAGCCATAACTGACTACAAATCGATCCCACCAGCCCAATTTCTGGTATTCCACCCGTTCTTTTCGATTAGCTTTTTTCGGTAATTTTTCGCTACCAGGATGATCGAAAGCATAATATTCGTAACCCTCAAGACAGGCCAAACGTTTTGTGAAGAACAGAAATGAACCCACAGTCAATGTCGTGTACGCTGGCCATAAACCCTTAAGCAGAGCTCCCGTTATGTCGTCAAAGTCTTTACCAGTTTTTTCTAGAGCGGGTATATAAACGCGACGCAAAACGACATCGAGACGTTCTCTGGTTTCTGACCAAGTCGATGCGCATATATTATACTCATCCTTAATGCCCAAGAGATAACCAATCACTCGCCATAGGTGTGCGGTACACTCTAAGAAATCTTCATCGTACAATTGAATTCGTGGCGCACCCAACGTAACAAAACCCATAAAACCGAATTGTGTCAACGCCAGATCCTTTTGCGTTATTTGTCCTGCCGATAATTTACTACACGCCCGACTCGAACGTAGATGAATTTTACGTACGGCCCGTAGACTCGTCCAAAATTTCGAATCTTGCGATGTAGGCGAGTAATCAAACCAAGAATTCGTATGGAATATTGTGCGAATGTATCGACGATATGCTGTCTCGGGGGTGGAAGAGTGACGCGTAAAAATGAGTACTTGTAGAATGGATGGAATGGCCAGAACAGCAACGAGCCCTGATAACATTCCAGACGTATATACAAAACGGTATTTATCCATGTACGACTGACCTCTGTAAAAAAGGGTGAATTCAATTTTCTTCTTCTTCTTAGTTTTGATATTAATCATTGCGATTTGTTTCCCACCTATATAAAATTTTTTTTATTTAAAATGGAGCTTAATATTGAAATATCGATTATGTAGTTTCATAATCCGGAAGTTGGCAATTTCTTCTACGAGGGCGTTCAATGTATTCTCGGTTTGAAGAGAATATTGACTGCCTTAAGAAATTCAAAGCCTCTTCTTCAACCGTTGCACCGGTTATGCCAGCAATGTTTTGGGACTCAAAGGGAACGGGAATAACTGTTGATAGGAAAGAAGACGTGAAGAATTGAGAGCAGATGTATTTATTCCTCAGTCATTCCCCCGTCCCAAACCGAAGTTCAAAGGCACTGCCAGAATACGATTCGAGGAAATCTGTACAATCGCAGGCTAACGATTTTAATGCTTCTTCCTCAGAAAAGTACAAAAATTGTTTTTTGCAATTTATTGAAACGATGTAGCAATATCAATACCACAATTATGATTAAGGCGACTTCCTTAGTTCAAAATATTTTGGCTCAAATGGTCATCGATAATTCTCTAAATGGTTTATTAATTGAATAATTCCTACTCGGATTCCTAATAGAGGGCGCTATGCATTGCGTTGTTTTTTATTTTTTAAAAACAACATTTTGTAGAGCCGAAGTTTTTTAAAAGTATATATTTTTCCTATACTAATTTTCCCTAATTAATTTCATTGTTTAACGTATTTCAAAATTATTGTGTTCATTTAGTCTAACTCATTTAGTTCGAGTTATGTTTGAAAATGTATTTACCGCTTAAACATCTGATCATTATAATACGACGGCAGCTCCATCTCGTAGCCACTGTCACCTTCTAGCGCACCGTCCTTAAGCAAATTTTCCAGATAAGTGTCTGCATTACTGGAATTATTTTCCAATAAAATGTCAGCATCCTCCGCTGCTTCAGCCGCTTTATTTTCTCTTTCTTCTTCATTTGCCACTGAAAACATTTAGCCAAGAATTATTTGAGTAATGTAAACGATTTCGAAGTTGAAAGCAAATATTGCGCGTAGTGTTAAAAGCGACTGCCAAACAAATCAGAACAAGAACGACAAAACAACAGCAGCACATAACAATAACAACAAAAATAACAACAACAGAACCATGCAAGTTGTGCAACAATTTGTCAAGAGAATAAATATTGATTTTATGTTTATTACTTTATTAAAATCTAAAATTGTGATATCGAGCGATCTTCAAATTTTTTATTGGTTGCCAAACACAATCGTTGTGAACTTAACGCAAATCACATTCCAACGCTTGAATAAGATCGATCAACTTTCTATATGGACTGGTTGTCGTGCTTCTGTCGTTGTTGTTCTTTGTTATATTTTTATTTTTGTTTCTTAATGGCTTTCACTTTACTTTTTAAAAAATTTTAAAAACGCCAGTATTTTTCAATCTTTTTTATTATTACAAAATTTTCGCCTAGGAATTATCGTTGGTTTGTTTTGTTTTGTTTTTTTTTTTTTTTTTTGTTTTGCAAACTCTCGTTAAAAGATACTCTTTCGAACTTGAACGCCAATTTTTAAATTATCAACGCATGCTAAAGAAGAATCGACACCGCACAAGGTACATCTTGTTTTGCTGCGCTTTTTCAAAACGACAGGTCTTTTATTAAGCTCGACTCTCTTCGGTTTGATTGTTCTTCGTTCCCGGCTCGCAGTTTTCACTTTTCCCAATTTAATTTGTTAAGAGAAGAGAATAAATTTTACAATTTTATTAAAGTGCAAATGGAGATGTACACTTCTTTGTTTTTATTACACACACAATCAAGAGTCATTTGGCAAAGTCGAAAGGTTTATTTTCTTCTTAACTCTTTCAATCCACAATTAATATTCATATTTTCATGTAAATGTTTGTAAAATACTAAACTCCAATCTTTTTTTTTAAATTATAACTTAAATCAAATCTCATCAGCAAGCCGGTACACAAAAGCAACAATTATCTATAACAGTGAGAATCAAATTCAAATAAAGTGCTCTTGGTAATCCATCAAGCTGTTATCTATCAATTTGATTAGCATTTCTTGGTTACTGGAATAATTGCGTAGGTGTGTTTCAAAAGGTGTTTTAAATAATAAGAAATTCTCTCCGAAGATCGATATTCCCGCTCAACAGAAAGTAATAAAAGTTATGATCATTCTCATTCTGTTCTCTGAATTAACCGGTAGAGTAACAGACTAAACTTAATATTATAAAAAAATTCTTATGGGTCTTGAAATTAAGGCGATTGTAACGAACGCTATTTTTAAAATAAAGAAGAAAAAAGAAATAATATGATATTTAATAATGATCTCGGCTTTAATAAGTTCAATCAATGAACGTATCTGGTCGGATATTATAATAATATTCCAAAATCAAATATCAAACCTTAAGCGTGTCTTACTAGAAAGATACGTGGGCAGCGGGCTCCGCAAATATTTTAAATGGCATTAAGCATTTTCAATAAACGCTGAGGAAAAATTAGAAATAAATTAATAGACGCGGAGCATACCCTTTTTCTTTAACAGTCGATTTACGAGTATAATTTTTTGGTGAAGTTGATGAGAAAATTATGCGTACAAAATTTCGATGGTCATCAATTTATTTCTTGTCTTTTAATTAATGGGCAGAGCCTGACCATATATACGAGTATTTTTTGTCTTACACAGTGAACGTAGAAAAAGTAAACACTAAAAAGTTTAACTACAAATTGATTCCACAAGCGAAGAAACTAAGGCGTAGGTAAATTAAAACACTAAGTATATATAGATATATTTAGAAACGTCTTGTTTCATACACAATATTGTTTACAAATGCTAATAAGTGTAGGGCACCATTTTACCGCCAAACCATATTATATTACGGCATAGTTTTTTATATATGAAGATATAAAATTAAATAATCGGTAAAGAATATATTCTTCTCACGTACATCCTCATCACGCTATGAGAAATAATAACAAATAAACGATCACTAACTAATAATTATCATAAAGTAATATTTCGTATGCGCTCTGTCACACTACTTGTAAAACGTAATAATTAATTAATATAATTAAATTGCATTGATACTGAAAATTATCTAATAATGATGAAAAACAGTTTCAGTGATGACAGTGTGAAGTTAACAAAAATGTTTGATAACTTCGCACTCAAGGTTCATGTCTAGGATGAATTTTTTTGTAGTTATAATTTTAAAACCACCGTAATTTATTAACTAGTAAATATTTTTGCATAATATCAAAAGTGAAAATTGAGATTTGTTGGTAGTTTTTGATTTTACCATCGTTAGAAAATTACCCGGAAACCCAAAAAACAAAATTATATTTTCACAAAAACTGTATTTTTAAAGAAATTACTTGAGTAAAATGGCTGTTGCAAATGCAATACTGGCTCCTTTGAAACAGGGCACCGTAGGTTAAGAGAAAATGTATAGCATTGCTTGGATTGGGATCCGATCCGGCTACACGGCTCAGTTTTGTAACAACTTGAATTGAAGTTTGGGTTTTTTGGACCAATTTCGAAAACGGTTTTTGGCCTTCTAAAAATGGAATGGAAACATAAAAGAACAAAAAAAACACCCTTGTGTATTCTTTCAGATATTATGAAACGTGCCGATTTTTTCAATGTGAATGCGAAGTGGTCGAGAAATTGTTCCTTGGACCCAACAAAAATTTTTATTGACCACCGTCAATAATGACTGAGTTACTTGCGATTGACACTTTTATTGACCAATACCGTCTAAGGAAGATACCGGCTTTTATAAGTTGAAATGATAGAGAATACAACAAAGAAATACTTCTATGGATTTTACTAAATGAAAATCTGAGGTCTTCTAGACTGTTAATTCCAGAGAACTTTGTTGCAACTGCTGCAATATATGCAAATGCATTATTGTTTATTAGACTTAGATGATTTTCATTAAAAAAGCAAAATTCGGTGATAACATTGGTGGGCAGACGTATTGCTCGCTTTTTAAACTTATTTGGAGGGATTTGTTAATAAATTTCAACTGAATCTATTTAGAAGTTATAATTCTTTGAAATTCTCGAGATTTAAAAACGATCTCTTCTAAACTGTAGTAGAAATCTGCCTTCAAAATCCAAAGGATTTCATAGATTTTGACCAAGTAATTGCTCAATTATACCCAAAATTGCATTTCCACTCATATTTCGAATAAATGAATATGTTTTATGATACTTCTTATCGATATCTAAAAAAATGTCGAAAAAGCACCCGGTATGATCACAAGAGAGGCCCACATCCACCGCCCACACTGACCAAAATCCGTTTTACAGCATTTTCTATCGATTTTCGAAAAATAGTTGATGAAAAAATCACACTATATGATCAAAATCCGTTTTGCGACATTTCGTATCGATTACACTGTGTATCGATGCCACAAGACGTGTCCCCACTCACCGTCCAGTATGTGAAAAATCATTTTTATGATATTTTTATCGATTTCTACAAGAAAAAAAGATTTGTTTGTATCAAAGCAACCACCAGTGGAACACCAGCCACCCGTTCATCCCCTTTCGTCCTTGATTAATTAAGAACTTCAGGGATTTCACGGACTATTAGTCCACCAAAAACAAAAAGTTTTCCGTTGAATCGCTAAGAAATAAAACACAATTGTTAATTTTATCTCATATCTATCATTCATATATTTTTCAATCCTCCACAGCTGCTCAAAAAATTTAGCCTTTGAAACGAGTGGGAAAAATAGGTCTGTATCCATAAAACATTATGGCAATAAAAATTATTGTTAGCTTCACAGTTCGGCAGTGATTGATAAATTTTTGTTCTTTTCACATTTCTTTTTTTTCACTTTTTAATAAATGAAAAAAATGTTTGCAAATTCGGCCACGATCCTGAAACCTTTTCTTAATTGCCTTTGCAAATATTACGAAAGATGTTCTTTACAAGAAAAGCCGGCGATTATTTTATCCATTTTGAAGATAACAACGAATATTTGCGACGATTAAAAATAATTAAGATTTGAGACGATTAAGAATAGAGAAAAATTTTATAGCTCTTACGAGAGAACAATTTGATGTAACAACTCTCAAATTTTAATTTATTATTCACACTATAAAAAGTACTGTATTAGAATAGAAATATAATGGCAAAGAGATAAAAATATAATAAAAATAACACTCGCACTATTCCAAACACACTTTTGGCGTACACTCACAAAATGGTACTCATTTGGAAAGAATTTGGTACACATTTATCGTGAATTATGTACCCACGGCAAAGGCACCTGCACTTGAGTTTTGGCATATGTATAGATTCCAGAGGGTGATGTAGACGAAAAACGTTAGAAAAATTTTTGAATTTATTCAACATTAAAATCATCATTACCTATTTTCTAATCATTTTCGAAAAATATAACCCTGTAAATAAACTCTCCTTTAAATCGATACCAATTGTTAGTCTGGTTGGTAGCCATAACGATTTTTTTTGAATGCCTAAAAGTATGCGCCAATTTATGAAACAAATGTGAGAAATTGAGATAGAAATTGAAGATCATTGAACCCTTTTTCATAACATAGTAAACGGTTAAACAAAGTAAGTAAGAATAACAATTTGCATTTAATTAAGACTCTGATGTAATATCTAAAAAATGTGTCCATAAAACATAACAAAAATATGAATGGAAAATTTGAAAATTTGGTTTAACAGATAACAATAAATACCAGAAGTTAACGTCCATGATTACATTCGAAGCATGTATGACATCATTAGCAACATTTTGAAAATATGTTGGCACAATTTTCGACACATATATTCAGTTAATCAATGTTAACGAAAATATTTTTAAAAACTATTACGAAAATTTTCTAAACAGTGACAATTATTGATTAAAGGGTGGCCGAACTACGATTAATTCCTGCTAAGAGAAAAATAGGATTTTAAAGAATTCAATTAGTCATCCATAAACAGGTGTAATTGCAGAGGTCAATTGTTTGTAAATATAATGTGTTTTACCTACATCATATTAGTCATAATTAGTGCTGAAACAATCGACTGATTGCATCTATTGATAGTTAGTTACTAAATAATTATTGAATTACTTCTTCATTCATTCCTTCATTCATTCATTCATTCACTCCACCTATTATATTTCCCAGATAAAATATTTTTGAGAGAAGCGTTAATACTCGTTATATGCATTTTGACGAATAAAATCATAAAAGAATTTTTCGGTTTAAAACGAGATTCGGTTACCCAATGAGTTTAGATATATTAGACTAATACTAAATACCTACTAATACTAAATATATTAGGCTAATACTAAATAAAAAAAATATATTTATATATACCTAATACCCGTATATAATACGAGTATTAGGTATATATAAATATATTAGGTATATAGTATTAGGTATATTCTTTTATTTTGCTTTAAGCACAGAGATAATAGAAATAAATAAACATTCGTCAGCCATTTGAACGTCATAAAAGCTCAATTTAGGTATTTACTACATAATCAACTAACTCATTGTGCTTTGTTGATTAATTGGGTCTCCACTTGCTGAAAGATTTCTGAATTTCTAAGACCTAGAGAATGGTCTAATTATTCGATGATTTCGAGTAATTACTAATACTAGAGGTAGATTCGGCCGTTAAATAATTTCTGTATGACTAAAAATTATCGAATAAAATAACAAATTGCAGCTATCGAATATCCCTCAGCTCCAACGTGCTCGTTTACTTTTTAGGTTAGAAATGACTACGTAATAATATCGGCGCCGTACCCACCACCACGATTGCACTGCTCCTTCCTTCATTTAAACTCAAATGATTACATAATTTCCATTATATTTTTCTTACATTAAACTTTATTGTACTTGATTTTAACATGTATAAGCTGGAAAACGTAGTAATACATTCTACTTAATAATCGTTGCATAAATTAGATAATTAAAAGTTTCTAGACGCTTCCATCTGCCGTTCTTCCACTTCTTATAAGCAAAACTGATAAATATTTCGAACAACAACAACTACACTATTAACTTTAGAAGGGACAATGATGGATTACCGGCAGTGCCAACGAATCAAAACTTTTTGCTTTGATGGAGACGATGTGGTGTGTGTGTGCGTATACGTGTGTACATGTGTGCATCGTTTTTCTATAGAATGATTACTACGCCATTTTGGTTAAAAGATGATCCAGAGAAGCCGAATGTATTTTTCAAATGATACTGGGTGATGAGATTTTAAGCGGCCTAAATGCGCTCATATGACGAATGTCGACTTTTCCTGAAGAGCGGCGAAATTTAATCCTTGCTTTGCATGTACATGATCAGATCGATGACACGATTGGAATAGCCAAATTCATTATCGTACCATGAAATCAGTTTTACAAAATTGTCATTCAAAGGTATACCAGCCTTTGCATCGAATACTGATGAATGTGTGTCTGAAACGAAATCTGATGATACGACCTCCTCTTCAGTGTAGTCCAAAATTCCCTTGAGTGGACCATTGGCCGCTTCTTTGACTTTCTGTTTTATGGCTTCGTAAGAGGCGGGTTTTCCCAAACGAACAGTTAGATCAACAACCGAAACATTGGCGGTTGGCACACGGAAGGCCATGCCAGTAAGTTTGCCATTTAGTGCTGGAATAACTTTGCCAACAGCCTTGGCTGCTCCCGTTGAAGCGGGAATAATGTTTTGGGCAGCACCACGACCATCGCGCCATAGCTTGCCTGATGGACCATCTACCGTCTTTTGAGTGGCAGTGGTTGCGTGAACTGTGGTCATCAAGCCTTCGACGATCTCGAAATTATCATGAATGACCTTGGCCAATGGAGCCAAACAGTTGGTAGTGCAAGAAGCGTTCGAAACCACTTTCATGTCAGGCTTATACGCGTCCAAATTGACACCGCACACAAACATCGGTGCATCAGCTGATGGTGCTGAAATGATTACCTTCTTCGCACCTCCTTTAAAGTGAGCCGAAGCCTTTTCCTGTGTGGTGAAGACACCCGTGGACTCGACGACATATTCAGCGCCAGCACTAGCCCAATTGATATTGGCTGGGTCACGTTCACTGAACACGGCGATCTTCTGGCCATTGACAACCAAGCAGCCACCTTCAGCGGAGACTGTGCCCTTGAATCGACCGTGAGTTGAGTCGAACTTGAACAGGTAGACCATGTAGTTCACATCGATGAAGGGATCGTTGACGGCAACGACTGTGGCACCTTTCGCAATTGCGGCACGCAACACCAAGCGACCAATACGTCCAAATCCATTGATACCAATTTTCGACATTTTTTATAAGATTCTTCAAAAGGTTTTTTCAAATCTCTAGGTTGGTTTTTTTTCTCAAATCGGTTCTAGCGCACAACTTTAGCTCTTCGCCTTTCGTCTAATCAGCTCACTCGCAAGGAATCAACTGATGTAAGTTTTCTCAAATAGAACCCGTTAGAACGTACACGAAGCTTCAATGTCATGTGAAGGACATTTGAATTCGTGTTTTCCCAAACGAATTCGTTGAAATCAATTGAACCGGCACTGATATCTTGCCGATACGTTAGATAGTGAGCGATATACAATTTGAGCGGCATATATCTGTTACCTAAAGAAAGAGTAGAAAGTACAAGAAAAATACAAAGTACTTGGATAGGCTTCAAGCTGGTCAAAGTAAAAACAAATGTTTTAGTGTTGTTTACGTGCGAGGAATAAGGTCTTAATTAATTTGATATCTGACAATAGACATTACAAAGAAAGGTGTTGGCTTTATTAATCAAACGAAAATGATTATTTCTATAGAAATTAGATAAATAAACATACGCAAAGCTGAAGAACAAGAATAATCGCGTATATATGTAATTATAAGCGGTTACAAGTTACTTTCCGTAAAAGCATTCGTTTGTTTTTTACAAAAATCATTCATAGAGATATCGATGAATTATTTCTGTAACAATTACTTGGTGACTATGATTTATTTTATCTGATAAATCCATTTATATAAATTCCCTAAAGTAAAAAGAAAAAAATTTGTTTAACACTGTATTTATTGGAGATAATATAAATGGTCTTAATATATATCTAAAATAGATTGATTTTAATATATTTTTGTATTAAAGGCCTTAATTTATAGAAATTGAAAACATAATTTTATTTATAAAATCTGCATACTTTTGTTAGATACTCATTCAAAGCGAATGTTAGTAACTAATATATTGCCATTCTTCGTGATACCATTTTCTCAGAGCTATAGCTTAATATTTAGCATCAATGTTTCATCACGGAACCCTGAAGCTTCAAACATGGAATGGGAGGCTGAGAACTTCATAAATGGTATAAAATTAGGAACAACTTACCATCTGACATGCCTCACGGATGTTGTTGTTGTTGTTGTTGCTGTTGAAGTTATTGTTGCTGATGCCGGAAACAAAAACCATTTTCGTCGGCAACGCTTATGGGCGTTGCTACAGCCTTCTAAAGTTTGAAATATAACCGTCGATTTCTCCTAACCTTCAGTACATAACGGCTGATATTGGTACCGTTGGAAAGCTTAGTGAAAGGCAATTTTTTTATGTAAAATGACATTTTCTCGAAATATACATAGTTTTTGAAAAAAATACCATTTTGTGTTTTACTACCTTTTTTCGAATTCAAAATAAAAAGTCTAAAAAGGTTTAGAATTCTAAAAAAAGGTAGTAAAACACAAAATGGTATTTTTTTTCAAAAACTATGTATATTTGGAGAAAATGTCATTTTACATAAAAAAATTGCCTTTTAATGAGCTTTCCAACGGTACCAATATCAAGCCGTCATGTATTGAAGGGAAGGCGAAATCGACGATTATATTTAAAACTTTAAGAGGCTGTAGCCACGCCCACAAGCGTTGCCGACGAAAATAGTTTTTGTTTTCGGTATCAGCAACAATAGCTTTAACAACAAAAAGAAGGAGAACAACACCCGTGAGGCATGTCAAATGGTTAGTTAAGCCAAATTTGTTTTTCTAGAAAATAATTAAAAATTAATTGATATTAATTTTTAAAAGATTTCTTCCTGAAAACTTTTTATGTAAGACGCTCTAACATTAATAATTCATATCGCAGCCTACCGTAACGGAAATCACAAATGTGTATCTTTCTTCGGTTAATCTCCACACACTTTAACGGCTGGTTTCGACCAGTACAACGGTTTGACTCGTTTAGCATTGTTGTAGCCAATTTTTCCAAACCGGCCAAGTAAAAACACGGGGATTGGAACAGAAACAATGAAGTAATGATTTAATCATACCTTTTTAACACCGGGGAGTTTATGCTTGCTCTTTATTTACTATAGATATGCTTGCTTGCTTGTTTATTATTATATATAGCTTGCTATTTATTCATTATTTGCAGGAGTGAAGCGCGATCGAACTATTTTATGCATCACTAATTGAGATTGCATCCGGTTTGTCAGTCTATGATTAAAGCTTTATAGATTGAACACATAGAAATGCTGCTTCTGCCGCAGCCAGCAGTAATGTCAAAATTACATTGGCTCTTATGGAATGTGAGAAAAAACGAAGCTGCCGGGCAGCAAATGCTGCTGGCTCCCATGAAATAGTTTGGAAATTTCTTAATTTTCTCCCGCCAGTTCTTATTTTGTCTTTATTTCTTATTTCAACTGTATAAACGGAATATTCTTTCACAAACCTCTCTTTTACATTTTGCAAAGCATTTTGACATTTTCTGTCTGTAGACCGATAAATTTATGTGTTGTATAATGAAATGCTGGTTTCAAGCTGTTAGATTAAAAATACCTTTTTGAACGCGCTCGAAGTTTTTCAACAACAATTGCAACACTGGCCTCGTGTTCTGACATTCAATCATTGTGACGTAGCTCAATTGACCAATAGGAACAAGCCAAGTTCGTTGCTTTCAATGCCGAGTCAAAATCGAATCATTTCATAAATATTCGTCCGGTAAATGGGAAGTAGTTCTGAGACTCCTTTTAGTATAAAGTAGAAAACATCATCATTTAATATTCTGTGTTAAAATTGCAATTAAAGTAGAAGTTTCAAGAGGACTATCAAACAATGCGGGCTGATTTCGTGTGGACTGTTCTTATTGTACTTGCTCTGACACATTTAAGCAGTGGTCTCAAGGAAGAGGACTGCGAAGGTAAGTAGGCTAAAAATGTTTACCCATCTAACCTCATCTGCTTGTTGCTTCTTCAAATGGATGCCAACACTCTTCCACTGACCTTCATTCATTTCTTTTCAATTGTTTTATAGTTTGCGTTAAAACGGTTAGTCGGTTTGCTGAAACCTTGAATGATGCCACCAAAAAAGATCATAAATTAATTGAAGCTGAATTTAAAAAGTTTTGTAAGAAACAAAAGAATAAGGAACACCGATTTGTAAGTATTAGTATTTTATTAATAATCGTGTATGTTTATGTGTACCTGTGTCTATCTTCCACGTATGCGATAAAGTGCTAGGTTTGTGTGGGCGTTACGCCTGCGAAGGTTTATAAAAAACACACATGCAAACGTAAACGATGTTACAAAAAATTGACTTAGATATGATTTTCTTATTTATATTTTTCATATTTCAGTGCTATTACCTGGGCGGTTTGGAAGAATCGGCTACAGGAATACTAAACGAGTTAAGCAAACCGTTGAGCTGGTCGATGCCTGCCATTAAAGTGTGTGAACGCCTGCAAAAGAAAGATGCACAGATTTGCGACTTGCGTTATGGTAGGATGCGATGTTAACTATTAGAGTTAGAGCATCTTTAAAAGAATTGCATAAATTGTTTTTTAGGGAAATTTTTAAAGAATTAATAAAAATTTAATTTTAAATTATTTTCCAGAAAAACAAATTGATTTGAATGCTGTTGATTTGAAGAAACTGAAAGTGCGTGATCTTAAGAAGATACTTAACGATTGGGAAGAAAGTTGCGATGGTTGCCTCGAGAAGACTGACTTTATTAAGAGAATAGAAGAACTGAAACCGGTATATACTAAAACGGAATTATAAAATTGATTAGTTTTACATCAGGATAAATAGTATACAATTGAAATAGTAGACATTTTAGTTTTTTAAACTCAATAATTTCACAAAATTATTTATTTAAGATAAAGAATCTGTTTTGAATTTTAGCATTTATGTAATTTCTATGAAATTTAAATGAAATGAATTAATCACAAACCATACATGCTATTTTCTTAAAAAACGGTTTTAAAAAGGACACAATTTTACTAATATTAAAGGAAAATCACAGTAAATAAGTGTTTTGTTTTCGATTTTATACCAATTTCTTAGATCAAATGATGAGAAGAGAATGGCTTATGAGCAAAACGTTTGTTTTATTTTTGGAAATTTGATTATAAAAGCAATAGTGTAAGACTACTAAGGCAGCTCAAAATAATGCTATGTAATAGCCGGGATCTTTTTTATGAAAATTAGTTTTACAAAACTATTTCATAAAGCCTTTCAAAACATTCTCAATTCCAACGTATAAAAATAAAAGATTTTTTTACGTAGTAAAAAAATACAGAAGACTATAAAATGAAAAGGAAAATTTTTTTTACTGAATTCAAATTCAAAGTTATCTCGACCCCGAGTTTCTGACGCGGATCCTAACGCTACCCATAATAAACAAAAGTTTCTCTTCTAAAAATCATAACAACAAACAACAACAACAAAAATGATAACGTAACAGCAGGAGCTTTTGATAAAAACTGCACAGATATAACAGATCGAGTGTTCGTTTATACTAAGAGGCTACTAAGGACGTACTAAGGGGAGAAACGAGTATGGAAGTCTTGATATAACTACCTTTTCTTAGTGTCCAAATAAAGGAAGTTGGCAAAAAAAGCAGACCATATTTTATAGCATTTAACGAATAAATAAACGAAGAGAGGCGGAAGGAAAAATCTCATTCGAAATGGAATTATGTTGAGGAAAGAAGAAAACTGTGATTTTCGGGATTGTTAAGACCAAATAGTTCAAGCGATGATGGATAATCAATACATATAATAATAGGAACAAACAACAACAATAATTACAAATAAGACAACGTCGGCTATTGCAATTGTTGCGTTGCGATCATTGTTTGATCAGTGTTTTGTCATGGGAAACATTTACGTTTCGAATCCAAACAGCATGAGAAAAAAATCACCAGACATGTTTTTCCATTTTTAAGTCTATTTTCCGTGCTCGGTAAACGTTCATTTCTGCTTCTTCTGCTCTGTTAACCGTTATTCTCCGCGAACGGCAAGTGCTTCTTCTATTTCTTTTTTTCAACATTTCATGAACTTTTTTTGTTGCGTCCTCAAGTTGTTTACAATGTAATAATTTCCAGCAAAAAATATTACTATCTATGATAACATCAACTAAAACAACAAGAACATTGTGTACAAAAGAAGAAGACAAGGCAAAGTCACTTGTCATTTTTAAAGTTCGAGAAAGGAAGAATGAGTATTTCTTCGAAAGAACTCTGCAAATATCAAAGACGGGAATGGGCTCGACTAGACTGCCATCTGAGAGAAGATACCATCAAGTAACAATAAAAAACAGACGAAAACAACATGAGGTTTATGAGATATTACGTAGAGGCTATTGATCGCAGCCGTATTTTTTTTTAAGAAGGTTTCGGTTATTTTCTGGGTGTGAAGTGATCGATATCATTCCAGGAAACTGTGAAGGAGACCAAAAGGTGGTATCTCTTTGTTGTTTTTAAAAAAAATTGCTCTAAAGATATAAAGTGTGAAACTTGAAAGGTTTTCCTAGACCGCAAATAGATCTGTTTTTTTTTTAATTTTTAAAATTTTATATCGAATCATGAAAAGCCATGAAGGTGATAATTATATCAAAAAGCCTTCCCTTTTGGATCACTGAATTTGTTCAGTGTTTTGTCACAAATTTTCCTTTGGGAAGCCTTTCATTTGTCAGAGTTTTTATTTACTATTTCAATTATTTCCTTTTCGAATTGTTGTTCGTAACTCCTAAACTTGGAGTGGAGGAAAAATAATATTCCTTAAATTTAACTTGCTTCTTGCAATCTAAAGCTTCCATCCCGAACCTTCAATGAATCTTTTGCGATAGTAGAAGACCTTACTATTTTTTTACAACGTATTACAAAATTTCAGGAAAATCGAAGATACACGGAGCGTTCAAGGTATTCTCCCTAACGGAGTTATTAATGATGTAGGTAATTAATTCATTATTATCGTAACATTTCTATTGATTGTTTGTCAGTTATGGCTTTTAGATATAAATTATAATTTGATATATTTCGATATAAATTAAATCATAATGGAGGAACGCTTCAGAAAAAGGGATGAAAATTTATGAAGTACTACTACTGGAACGTGAATTAATCATGTTGGGTCTAAAAGTAAAGAAGGGCTCATTCAGTTCGATTATGGTCACAGTGCTTTGCGACCCGATGTAGGTTTTACTGTCAAATTTAAAAAAGTTAAAGGTAAAACTATCAACTCATCGTCCGATGTATGTGTGATGTGTAAATTGCGTAAATTGCGAAAGAAGACGGGGTGCTCTCGCGGCGCATTAACTGTGAGATAACTCTGAAGGAAAGTGATTAGGAGGACATTAACAATTCACTATACAACCCAGATCTAGATCCTAGTAATTAGCACTTTCGAAAACCTGAAAAAAGATCTTCGCGGGAAACAATGCTTCGACGTTGAAGAGCTCAAGGTGGTATTTAATGCTCATTTCTTAGAGACAGCGAGGGTAGCTTTTTCAATGTATTGAAATTTAAAACAAAAACAAATATACATATTAATCACTTTTCTCATACTGATACCGAGAATACATTGATTATCCTATGGAATTAACCTTTTTTTTGAAATTTATATGGCAATAGGATCGAATTTATATATTTTATCCACAAGTAATTTTTTGAAGGAATTGAATGGCATTCTTTAAATTAAAATTGGAGAAAAAGAGAATTCTTCAGAAATTCTATTTTTAAATGAAATATGAATAATTTTAAGAAGTCGTTAAAAAATTCACTTAAAAAAACCCAATTCATATAATTTGACTCACGCTCACCCACGATCATCAGCATCTCAGAGACACTTTTATTCAACGTCATTTCCATCAAAGACGCGACGCGACACTTGCTGATCGCGTTCCGAGCGACGTGTAATCAACAATTGTATAAATGTTATTGTTGGTGGTGGTAGTGGCGTTGATTATATTATGGTGGTTGTTGTTGTTGGCTGTTGATCTTATGATGATTCTTATTATTTATTTTTTTAGCGTCGTTTATTTTCATTTTTATTCTCTTTAAGATTTTTCGTGAAGATTTGAGACGAATCAATTTAATCTCTCGCTTTCGTGTTGTTTTTCTTTATTTCATAATAATAATATATTAATAATTAAATTAATAGAAAATTAATAAAATCATTAAATCGTTATTAAACAAGTCGCTTACGAGAAAGGCATAAAAGAGTGTAGGAACAAAAAAAGAGAAGCAAAGCGAAATATTAATAAAGGTAGAACTAGAAGGGATTAATTGTGAGAGCATGAAGGAGAGTGTAAGAAAGAGATAGACAACGAGAGAGATAGAACCATAGATATAGAACCATGCTAAGCTTTCTTTTAGCAGAAAGGCTAAATAAGCGATTACTTCTGTTTCTCGATCAATTCAAAATGAAACGAAAATATCTTTTAAAAACCATTCTAAAGAAAATCATTTCATTCGAGCAAATTAATTGCTGTTTTCCCCTTTTTACTTTTTAGTTATGCGTAAACGTTAAAAGATATAAAACCAAACAAAAACTCAGACACGAACAGAAGCCATACAAAAATAAAGAGATCGAAAGGCAAAAACCACCAAAAAAAACCCAAGCAAAAACAACAAAACAATTAAAAGTAAATTGAAACAACTTTTGCGCTGCAAACAATCAAACGAAAAAGCCAACGAATAAAAAAAAGAACATACAAAAACAACAACCGCCAACGTTAACAAGATCGTTTCATTTGTTGGCAAGATCAATTCAGTGGAGACTTAAAAGCGAAGCAAAGCAGACGATCAGTTTCGTGCGGCGGTAATTGCGATTACTCTGAAAGCAAGTCGAGAATGTATCTTGCTAAGAAATATTAAATAATCGTGTATATTTTTTTTTCAAAAAATAACGAAATTTTTAATTGCGACGATTATTTCAATAATTTTGTGATCAATAGAAAAATCAAAAGAATTTTTAATAAAAAAACGTTGAAATCAATGAAAATTTTATAAAAAATTTAATCAAAATTTGTTCAAAATTTGTCCGAATAAATTCCGAAGATAATTCAGTGAAACATAGTTTTTATATTTATATTTATAATTTAAAATATTCTAATATCATTATTTCTTTTTTAATTCTTTAGCAAAAAAAAATATCGTTTTATTCGTTTTTAATTTTTAAATTATTCTCTTTTCAAGTTTAGTCGCAAAAAAGAGAAATGAAATCAATGTTTTAATAATTTATATTATCGAAAAACGAATAAAGGCTAAATCAAAACCAACAATAACAACAATAACCGCCTTAACAAAACCAACAAGAAAAAGCAACAAAATTCAATACTACAAATTCTCTTTACGGGCATCAAATCATTATCACTACTATTGCACTACTTTTTAATTTGCACGAGAGTCTCCCGTCTCTCCGTCTCTGTCCCGCCATCAAAGAATCTGAGTCTATCTCTAATGTTATGACAGTCGAGCATTCAGTTAAAAAAAGTACTTCGTTATATTTACGGCAATAAAATCAACAACAACAACAACAACAGCAATTACTAGCACTTTAATAACAACAGCAACAACATTACATTAGTATTGCTACTATAGCGGCAACAACACCATTCGGGCAACAACGAGTTGCACTTGAAATTATTGCCAACTGTTTGCTTGATTGTCGGAGTGATAAACGATCATTTACTGAACAGGCGTTCAGCTTAAGGCGGGCACTCTAAGGTATTCGCAGCAATAACAATAGTAATAAAAATAATAATAATTATAATAGTAATAATAATAATAATAGTAAAAGCAAATAATCAAATTTGAATTAAATCATTGAAAACATTGTTGTGGATTTCTTTTTATTATATTTGGAAAAAACATCAGAAGCGGTAGCAGCAGTTGCGCCCTTGCATTAATTGCAATAGATTATCACAAGAGTACGTACGATTTATCTTTTAATTAACATATCAATAAATATTGAACTTGTGTTATGACTTCGAAGACCTTTACGATTATCATAGACTAATTTCGTTAATAAGTTTCCACAAATAAGCTCGATCAAGAAATACACGGAAATACTCGGTAATTAATGTGTTTCCATTTGTCGTTTCTCGTTGAAAAATTTCAGAGAATATTCCCAAGAAGATGAAAATAAATTGATTTCTATTTTGTACACGAGTTAAAATTTGATAGATATTAAATTGAATTGAATAAAGACGTATCGTTTTCATCAGTTTTCATTTCATTTCTATTTTATTTTTAGCAACTGCCGTTTATTTATTGAAAATTTAGCTTCTTCTCAAAAGGAAAAAATGTGTCACAACTAAATTTGAACTTAATTTTGCCTAAATGATGTTTCCCAATTATCTTTGAAATATATTTTCTAGACTAATTTTTCAATGAACAATTTTTTATCTAATTTGATAAGAAGCTAATTAAATTCATTGAGACGTCTATATCATTTCTCTGGACGGTTTCATTGTTCCATTTCCGATTGATAGATTTTAGAAAGTTATATTGAATGGTAAAAAAATATAATGAAAGAATTGTCGCACCTTCGCAACGCCATCCTGTTGTAAGAAGTAAAGTAGCTGAAAAATCGTTGATTTCTTCAATAGAATGACAAGATCGCAACTGATTTTCAGAACATTGGTTTCATTAATTTTAATCAAAAAAATGACTTACGTATACTTATTGATCAACGCTTTTATTTCGTAGCACTGCACCAATATATTGATAGCATTTATTCATAATTTTGTTTTAAATTAATAATGGATGCTTACTGTTATGCAAATAAATGCTGTGATAATAACCATGAAGACAGCTAATACGAAAGACTTTATAGTACTGTGAATGCTATATAAGATTTAGGAATATTTCTAAGTCAAAAGAAATTGTTATTAGTATTATTCATAATTTAATTATATTATGAATAATATTTTAGTATTATAATTTTATAAAATCTTTAACGTATGCTTTCAATAAAAAAGAATAATTTTAATTATTTCAAAATTTATTTAAAACATACCTTTTCAGACTTTTCAAACCAATACATTTTTATGAAAATTGCACAGAGGAAAATATATTATATTATTATTTATTTAATTTTTTTAAATATTTCCATTTTTTAAATCTTTGGATTAAATTGTTTTAAATTTCGTTAAATATATGTGTATACAGGGTTAATACATTTGAGATCTTTTCTTCTAGCTTTTAAAGTTTTTCTTTTAAACATTTATTTAATCGAGGATTGCGGTTTTAATTCTAAACTGGATAATCTAATAACAAAATGTAATTATATATTATTTTATTAATTAATTGAGAAATAGTAATTTTTATAGTGATGATTATGATGATCGTATGTTTAATCTGAGCAACTCATTTAAGGCATTATTCATTCTCATTCGAATTCTTTCAAACTCATTTGGGCTTTTAAACATCTGTCAAACTTTCACAATAATTCAAGTTTAATTGCATTTGACTGATCTATCAAAATGTAAAATCTTTGAAATATGGGATAATCACATTACTTCCTCAAGAACCAGGTAATTAACATTAGCTGGCCAATTTATTAAAATTGAGAGACGGAAATTGAATTGTGCTATAATGCGAAATTGTTAACAATTGAAAGTAGTTTTAAGGCCTTTCAATAATTCTACCTATTCTCCTTTAAAAGTAGATGCCTATCGATTAATTAAGCTTTCTCTAATTTAAGCACGAATAGAATTTACAAAATGCTCTCAAAACATTGCAAGATTCAAAATTCAAATGAAAAACATATCACTACAAATGAATACGCTAATGGAGTGACATAATTTAAATGATCATTTAAATGAGAATCTTTTCTATGAAATGATTAAGCTCATGACATTGAAAAATTCTATACTTCCGAATGTAATCACATACATTTATTACTTTAACAAGTGATTAAAGTTTGAGGACGTTTCTCATTCTCACTTGATTTTTTATTACTTTTGACATGACAACAATTTTTATGTGTTGTATGCATTTTCTTCTATCTCCTCCGTAAAATATTCTCAGCATTTTTACGAGATAGTTTGAATATATTTTTTGTGGGAAAATAGAATGAAATAATCCATAAAAGAAAGATATAATTTTCAAAAAGATAAATATAATTTCATTTTTATTTGTGGAATGAAATTTTCTTTTTATAAATGAAAAAAATATGATATAAGAAATATAAAAGTATTACTACATGTAGGCGTTTCATGCGACATCATATGATTTCAATGACCTTGAAGCTTTTAAAAATATTTCGATGTCAGTTTTGAGAGATCAGTATACTGTAGAGTATATCGATATACACGTTTTTTGTTCTTGTTTGAGTGAGTGGGACAGAAAATATCTGTAGTGAAAGTGAATTAAAATTAATAACAAATCCAAAATTTTTCTCGGTTTTCAGGACAAAACAAATAATGAATGAATAATGTTTTTTCATGATCAGTCAAATATCTGGAAATTTAATAAATTTTGTTCAGACAGAGATATTTATGATCATTAGAAAATACAACTTGTAAAGCTTGGAAAACGCAACTATTTTAAATGATAATTATAAATAATTCCATATACTTTAGTTTTTTATAAAATTATTTTTTTATAAAAACTAAGCAAAAAATTTATTGACTATTGTTTAAAAATTTGCAACAAATTTCTGAGCGATAATTTTTAAAATTTTAATTAAAATACATTTCTCTATCAGTTTTATTCATCTTACTTTACTTCCCACTCTCTTCTTGTCTCTTATTCGTTATACCTTTACGGTGACTACTCTATGAGTAAACGTTACGTCATTATGGATGCGTCCGTTCAATCAGTCTGAAGAAAAATATCTAAAAATAAAGCCAATGAAATAATTTTAAAAGGAAATGAAGGTTAAGTTTATTTTAAAAAATTTATCATACATTTCGCCAACAGAGACCTGAATGCGTCTGTCAGTAAATTGATTTTTGAGAACTGTTTTGAAAAATATAAAAAATTTTTTTGTTCATCATTCAAGAAAGCAATAGATCAGGCAAAAATGTAAAATGAAATACGAATTAATGACAAAAATTCATTAAATGAGATTAAATGAGACAAAAAGGATAGCAATGAGTTGAATTAGATTATATTGAAATATATTTATATTCAATGTTTATCAATTTTTGCTGAAGATTATTGTATTTGCTAAGCGTAGTATATTAAGCGTATTACAATAGAATAAAGAAGTTGCTTCTTAAGGCCTAACGAACATTTATAAAGGCTTAATAAAGTACGCTAAATTATGATTTTTTTTTTGAATTGCTGTTAAAATTTGGGTTCGTTTAATAATGCTTTAATAATCTCCAAAATGCAGCATTTTATTATATAAAATTCATTCAATTCAAACAATTTATGCAGTTCAAACAATCCATTAAAAGTATTAAATTCATCCAATCCATTCAGCTCACTCAATCTTTTCAATTCATTCAATTCATTCAATCATAGTGTAAGAAATAACAAGAGTCCGAATCTGGTACAAGCAAAATTTTCTATGGAGGGTCCAACAATGGACTCCCTTTTTACTCCTTCGGACTCTTGTTATTTCTTACTCTATGATTCAATTCATTCAGTTCGCGGGATTATCATTCCGTTTGCTTGTTCTAGTTCTTCTTTACTTTAGAATGATCGATTGTATATTTGTATTCGTTGAATAAAATATTTTCGTAAATGTAATTATATAAAAGAAATTAAAATGTAGTAAAAACGAATGAGAGAAGCTCATCTTTTTTTGTGATCAAAAACTTTAATAATTTTTTTGGAATGAAACAACATTTTCGCTTTTTTTCAAGTGGATGCTTTCCAAAAAAATAAAAAAATAATTCGTAATATAAATATTCGTATTCATATTTGTAAAATATTCGTATATTTCTAACTGAAAAATATTTTTAGCAAATTTCATAAATTCAAAATTTAGATATAAACGAAATTTTTTATTTACGCTTCCTAAATTTATGACTTTTACAATTTCCAGCCGTAATATATCAACACAATATGAAACAAATTGATTATATATATTCAGAAATAAATGAGGCTAACGTTCTTTTAGTTATTTTATAATGTTTTACGGATTGCGTGTGGAAAAATTCATTGAATTTTATGAAGAGTCTAAATGGGGATTATTTTTAGAAAATTTTAGCACAAATTACAAAAATATTTCGGCCTAAACGTATCAAGGCTAATTAATCTTCATTAAAAGAAATCTTCTAAACTATTTTAAATTTTAAGTTTTCAATAAAATAAAAAAAATAAAATAAAGCAAATAAAATCCGTGGAAGAGTATGAAGTAAATCTACCGTTACGCACTGAAAATGAAAAATTATTATTGCGATGAAATTAATTTAGGAGAGCACAAAAAATCACCTTTGTGTAAATATTTACATAAATTTATTTTATGCGCAATGTTTTACGTAAGCACCTTGTAATTATTTACCAAAGAAATGAATTCATAGACTGGACCGATTTTAGAGAGGAAACGATGTAGGAGCGATGAAGAAACTAATCAGAACATAACACTTTCCAAATTTCGTATAAAACAGTTCCGAAACGTATTAAATAAATTGCGCAATAATATTGTGCAATATATACAATTGTGCAATTAAAGTATACGGAGAAAAACGAACTCGAGTGGGTGAATTTGATGCAAATCGAAAATTTTTTACTTTAGAAAATTGAAATGATTGGATGAATTTCAGTTGGATTTTTTGTTGTGTCTCCGTAATTTTATTTGCATACTATTAATAAAATATATTGAAATATTAAAATGTTATATTAATCAAAAAAATTTTGTGTTTTGTTTAAACATTATGTTATTATTGAAATATTGCATAAATTAATTGTAATAAAGATTACGACTTGTTTTGAAAAAGCAACACAATCGGTTAAAGTTTATTTACTCGAGCAATTGCATAAAGTAACGCAAATTCGGAAAATTTATTATTAATACATTTTTTCTATAATTCTAGATAATTTCAAGAGTAAATAATTGCAAATAGTTGTAGTAAATAGTATCAAACACACAATATTTGTACCCTATGCAGTAAATGCGGCGCGGCAGGTATTTGAAAGTATACATATACTTGCTTAGAATCAATTCCTAAGCAGATTTAGCCATGTCCATCAGGCTGCCGTCCATCCGTCTTTGCGTCTGTTCGAGCTGTCGTTATGAAAGTGGGCATGCATTTTTCTATCTTCATAGGCTAAATGGTATTGAAAAGAGTCTGAATTGAACCAGTGGCACGCCTACTTTTTATACATGAAAATGTATATTTGTGGAACGGCTTAAAATATTAAAATGCAGTTTTATTTGAGGGTGAAAATTATAAAATATTTTTGCAAAAATAGATGTGACAATATTGTATAGAAGTTAGCGATATCTCGTAAACGGTTGGGTATATTTAAATGAAAATCATTCGTGGAATTCATTTCGGAATTCCATTTTGGGAAATGGCCATGGTCCGCTCACTGATTATTGGATGTAAACTATAAATTTAAAGCTTTATGAGTTTCGGCCGGATGGAAATTAGCTTTCTTAATAATTTTCTTGGGCAAATTGCGCAAAATAGAAGAAATACAATACTTGCGATTAAATAATATTAAACTATTTTAAAAAATGCTTAATTTTGATTGCTTTGTGACCTTAAAAGGATTTGATGTAATGGAAATACACAATTTTTAACAATAGTAATATATTTGACGTCTATGACTTAGTAAATTTCTTAATAAAATCTGGTCTCACAATTAATCGTATCAAATTCCAGCGAAAAGTTATTTTTACATACAAAATGCGTCAGCATTGGCTACGTCATAAAAACACACACACACACATCCGATCGTGCTCGATTGTATCGCGTAGATACATCTAGTCGAGTAATATCTTCTTATGAATTTCTTTTGTTCATTCATTCATTTCTTGTTAGTTTTAAAAGAAACCAGCAGCTGACCATAATTTGAGTAGCTTATGCTTATGCTCGAATGAATTCCTAGAGATGTTTGCACGAGATGTAAGTTAATACTCTGTAGCGCTTTCTTGTGAAACACATTTTTGCAACGTGATTTCTTGTGCTTTTATGAATTGCGTTTTATCAGAGACTGTTGTTTTTAAAATTTGGCCATATGTATCGATTTATATATATGTATATGTATATATATATATAAAACATCGTTAATCGCAACATATGGTTCATTCATCTGTTCTCTTCATCGCTAAATAAACTTTATGGCTTATGAGACCAATTTCGATAGCTATTTTACTTTAAAAAAATGTCGTAGCGTTGATTTCCTCGATTTATTAGAAATACCAGAAGTGATGCTTTTTACGGATGTAATCGACTTTTTATGGATTTTTCAACAAATGCTTGATCTTATTTTGCTCGCAGAATCTGGTTTTATCCTTGGATTATTGCATTAAAAAAACGATTTAATCAATTTAAAGTTAAGAATTGTTCAGAAATGTTAATTAATAGAAAACACTATATTTAGTAAAATATTTCCGCATGTTGTTTGATAAATGAAGAAATATTGCAACCAATATTCACACAAAAGTATTTAATTAAAGATCGAATCAAACTGATAAGTGAAATAAGTGATAAATACGACGCCCTTTTCCGAAGCAGCGACTCACGAAATCTCGCTTAGTTCGAGAACGAGCTTATGTAATTCAATTGCAATAACCTCGATTAAATTGATATCAATTTTCAAGAGTTTGTTAAGGCACCAACCAAAAATTGTTAGCACGTGTTAATACATAAATTACAAAACTTAATAAGACAATAATAATTAAAAAAACAACAACAACAATATAATACGTGATATCACAAAGATCTTCAAGCCAATTGAAAAATCAATTTGTGAGAGAGGCAATTAAAAGTGTTTGTTGTGAAGTTGATCGTAGTTTAAAATGAACTTGAGAAACATTAACATGAAAATTTACCACTTCACAATTAGAAATAACAACAACAACATCAATAACAAAAAATGCTGTAAACAAGAAAAATAAAAATAAAATAAAAATACGAAATCAAAATTTTTAAAAAAATATTTTTATATGATTATATAAAATATAATTTTATATTTATGCGTAATTATTTTGAACAAAACAATCACAGAAGTAAAACACTTTTAACCCATTAAGAGCTTAATGGCCATTAGCCATATTTGGAACATCAAAAGATAACCGCTTCCATATCAGTGGATGAAAAAGTGTGGTATAAATATTTGGGGAGACGGGAAGTATAAATATTTGCCTTCACTTTTTCGATATGGCATCAACCACCCGTGGATGGATGGCTTATAATATAAACGTATAATGCGAAATTTTTTTGTTATAAAGAACAAAAACACCGCAATTTACGCAGCTGAACGTAATGAAAAACATTGCCGTCCAAAGTTAAAGAATTATAGAAATATGTAAAAAAGAAAAATTACAGAGAAAAAATGTAGATTTAATTGTAATTGAAAGAACTCTCGAAGAAACTGCGTTTTTCCTTTCAATCACAAAAGAATGATTGAATAAAGTGAAAGAATGAAATCTTTTGAACGCTTACGCATAAAAGAAAAAGAAATTTAATGGAAAACAAAGAAAAACAACAACGCTAACGAAAACAATTTTAATTGAATATTGTTATAATTTCAATTTATCAGTTTCAGATTTTATGAATTATTTCATTCGGGTGAATGTCCATTGCCCAAATTGTCGTTGGATGTAAATGGGTCTCAATGATTCTGAAATGACTTTTATGACATCATTCCAATTGCTTTTTTCCATAATTATTGCATCAGTTATTCAATTAAAAAGCTGTAATAAAAGCATTGTGTACACTTGAAGAATTACTTCTAATTTCATGACAATGGTTTTAATTGAGCGATGTATTTAATCAATCAATATTCTTTATAACGATTCAGTTTATTCGATTAATTAGATCAATCTTTGTTAAAACGTAGTTAATGTTTATCGATTGATTAGCACTGATTGTTTGGAATTGGATTAATTTGCATTTTCCAATCATTTTCTATCGGTGTTTCCGAGAGATCTATCAGTGCTTTCTATCAATGTTTCTGTCAAATCAGTGTTTGACAAACTGTTGTGTCGATGTTCAACATTTTAAATTTTGGTAAATTGAATTTCTTAGTATTTCCTTAAGCCAATTTCAAAGGACTATTAGTCCTCAGATTGATAAGAATTTGAACTATAAAATAAATTAAAGAGCTTGCTTTAGAGAATATTCATTAGTGCAGTAATTTTACAAATGACGGTGGCGATTTGTACAATGTTGTGATAACTGACAATACTTTACTGACGAACATTTAATTTATAAAATAAATTACAATAATATATTCAAATCCATTTAAAAATATTTTTTTCATTTTTTGTTTATTAAATATTTCATAAATTTAGTTTTCGTTAGAGGTTTAACTGATTCATTTGTGATTGATGATGAGTTTGAGCGTTCATTAATATAAATATTAATGATGTTTAATTATACGTTGATTAGGTTTTAAGGTGTTTCTGACTTTATTGATTTTTAAGGTGTTTTTAAGGTGTTTCTGACTTTATTGATTATTTTGTAAAAAAATATAAAATTTAAAATTTTTCTTCGTGTTTTTTAGCTTTTGTAAGATATTTTCCAACAATTTTTTTCTTCTTAACGACGAAGTTAAAAAAAATAGAATTCATATATTTTCCCTCACGTCAATATTATCGCTTTTTTGTTTATTCTTCTCGATTAAAAAGTTTCAAGCACTAAAAGTTTCACACCATTGATCAGTTTTCTTGAGGCATCAATCCGTTTCTAAAATAATTGCTACGACTATACCATGAATTATTAGGAATAAAACCATTTTCATTAGTTCACTATTACTACCTCTGTCTTTAATATCATTCCATCGCGTGACCATTCTTGTTTATTCAATTAATTTAAAATATTAATCGTGAGTTTATTCTGAATAATTTTTTTATCGACAAGAAATGCCCGTGAGAACGATTATTGTTGCGATAATTGTTAAATTTATTTCTAGCAATTTTTTTTTGGCCAAGCAGTTAGCTTTTATTTGCCAAGCAGTTACTTTTTTGGTAGTAAAAATAATCGTTAATTATGCGCATATTTTTTCTTGTTGAAAACTATTGTTTTCACCGTTCACTTCATAGAAGAAAATTATAAAATCAGCTTACGGAATAAATCAATTCAGTTAAAATTTAGTCAATATTTGGTCTTTATAAATATGCACATAAAACATATTCATGAATATATATAAAGTTTTTTTTACTAACGCCGTTTTTGGTTTTTCTCTGCTCAAAACCTGTATCAAAATATTTTTTAAAATTTTTTTTCAAAAATGGTAGAATTTTGTTAACCGGTTTTTATAGATTTTCGTGGTTTCAAGTGATTTGAAAAATTCCACTTAAATTTTAATTTTGTTAATAGAATATATTAAATAGCAATTACTTTGGTTTTTTTCTAACTGAAAACGAATAAGCTTTTTTTGCTTTATCAATGTATTGGAATTTTTTAGAAGGAAAATTATTTGATGCATTGTTTTTTTGAAAATGAAATTATTGTATTCTATATAGGACAAAAATTATTCCAAACATTCTATCAATGCCATTCAAAAATTCTATAAAGATAATTTTTTATCAAATCCAATCGAAGTTAAAGAGTTCGAGTTGTTTCTCGATTTGAAAGGTTTTAAAGGCATTTTTGTTGTTGGGTAATTCGTTGATTGGCAATATAATAAAATGTCAACATGTTGTAATTTACTCTCTAGCAATTAACGAATGAGAGAAAGTTCACCAATGGAGATAAGATTTTAAATAGGTTACTCATACATACGCACCCCAACTGCATAAGTGCGTACTTATGTGTATTCATAGTACACTCATTTACATCAAAAACTAATCGGTTTTTGAAAGTAAAGGCATTGAAGAAGACTGACTTTTAATGTAATAAAAAGAACAAGCGCTGAGACAAATTATTTCGAATGTTAAACGATCAAGTTACAGAACTTAAAGTAAAAACTGGTCGGAGGGGGAGTGGGTTATACCCCAGGCGAAAAATTTAAAGAAGATACGATAAATAATAAAAAAATAAAATAAAAACAAATTGTAGCGCTTTGTTTTTTGTTTAAAGCTTTCTCTCCTGTATATTCTTTTTTGATTTTTTGATTTTTTATTTTTTTTTTTGCTTAGCATTTTCTTTTCCTTCTCTCACTTTCTTGTTTTTCTGTACATTCTTTTCTTGATTGATTTCTTTTTTAGGTATTGCCTTCATTTGGATTCATTATAAAGAAATAAACAATAGAAAAGAATTTGCTCGGTCACACGTTAATTGTTTGCAAATTAGAAAAATAACTCTTAAGGTTTTGTTGTTGGTGCGTTTCAACACCCTACACCGAAAGGTGTGACAATGGTGTGACTCATTAAAGAAATTGCAGCAGATAGAATTCATGCAAGCGTGATCAAAATGATCTTCTAAAGCGATTTGACATGAAAAATTGAATTATAAACACGAATTAATTTATATTGATTATAAAATGAGGCGGTGTTTGACGTTCTGATGTATCTGGAAGCGACCGATTTTGACTATTCTCAATTCCAAACATCCAAGAATATTCATGTCAATGAAAAGAATAAATATTTATAAATGTTCCAGAAAGACACTGCGTTAGCCATTCATCTTAAACATCCTTACGGGTATTTTAGTGATAAATTCTGGAGATAATAAAATCTTGATGATCTGCTCCCTCAAATTAAGGAATGCAAATGATAAACACATGCGACACATCTAGATCGGAATAAAATATTGTCCTTAATTTAAAAAAATTTCCTCTTGACTTTGGGGAAGATATTCTTGATTATCATGATTGTCATTATCATTATCATCACTCAAGTTATCTTATTAACGATAATCGTTTAAAAACAGTAAATTCTTATTCTCTTATTCGTAGAAAAGTATATATTCATACATTCAAAAAATATAAATATTTATAACCGACTTGCTAAACCGATTTCTTTGTGTCACTAATTTTTGATCTGAAAGTTTCACGACAAATTGATTTTTCTATACACATGTCGACCATATTAGTATATATATTTACATTACTACTTCTATTGATATATATATATATATATATATATATATATATATATATATATATATATATATATATATATATATATATATATATATATATATATATATATATATATATATATATATATATATATATATATATATATATATATATATATATATATATATATATATATATATATATATATATATATATATATATATATATATATATATATATATATATATATATATATATATATATATATATATATATATATATATATATATATATATATATATATATATATATATATATATATATATATATATATATATATATATATATATATATATATATATATATATATATATATATATATATATATATATATATATATATATATATATATATATATATATATATATATATATATATATATATATATATATATATATATATATATATATATATATATATATATATATATATATATATATATATATATATATATATATATATATATATATATATATATATATATATATATATATATATATATATATATATATATATATATATATATATATATATATATATATATATATATATATATATATATATATATATATATATATATATATATATATATATATATATATATATATATATATATATATATATATATATATATATATATATATATATATATATATATATATATATATATATATATATATATATATATATATATATATATATAATGTTGTTTCTCTCCAAAATGAAACTCTCTTGAAAACATGGTCGATTTCTTCTTGAAGATTATTAGATTACGACTGTGTGGATTATTGTTCTGATACGTTCTATAAAATATTACTATTTATAAAAATTTTTAATTAATAATACAAAGATCGACATATGTCAGTCTAAGTGTTCCATACAATCAGATCTAATAATCTGAGCATACTTTAATTTTTGAATTCATATTGAGACAATCAATAGTTATGAAAGTCTGGCTCAGCAATTCGTAAATTAAATTAGTGAGATATTCTTAATCTGATTTTATTAAGTTTCCGATTATTTCTAGTAAATTTAGTTTCATTGTAAACCACTTTTAAAAGTATATATAGTTTTATTAAAAAGCAAGCATTAAATGCAAACACAATCTGAAATTAGGAAAGTGTTAGAAAGTAATCTATCTTTTTTATATGTAATTCCGTTATAACTGTTTCTTTATCCCTTTCTGTCTCTTTCTCTTTCTCGATTTTTAGCTGAACGAATCCAGCAGAAATCATCGTAATATCGATACTAAAATTCTGACAACAAAATGGCTGGCCCACTTCTAAATTCCTGCTGCTTCTGTCAGTCGTTACGCAATGGTTCCATTATTTCCGGTATTCTCGCGATTGTTCTATCCATAATCACAATCGTTATAATTTTTACAACACGTGTCGCCTTCAAGACGATCGTCTTCGACTGGATACCAACAAATATTGTCAAAATTATACTCGTTATTAATTTATGCATGACAGTATTGATATCGTTATTAATGATATTGGGTGTAATTAAGGTAAGTCGCACAGACACATGCCTACACATATACACCCACACCCACACATACATACAGCCATATACATTTAATTAGAGCATAACATTTTACACTGAGCAAAAGAAAAACCAACCAAGGCTTTAAAATTTCAATTTTTATTCTTGTTTCTTCTTTTCTTATCAAAGCGAAATCATTATTTAATGATGCCTTGGGTGGTTCTTGGCATAATGATTGCCATCGGCTTACTGGTATCGGTCATATATACTGCAGTGGTTTTCTTTATCGATGGTTTCCTGTTGACCGGCGTTTTATGGCTAATTTTCGGCTTAATCGCGTGTGGTAAGTTTTTTATTTTCATTTCATTTTCATCATTTGTGTTAATGATGAGATATAAATAATTAATATAATGTCTATAAAGTAATAGATATAATAATAATTCGTATATAAAGCCACCACAGAAGGTATTAATAACATAAATTAGCAATCGATAGCGGGTGAAATTTAATAAGCGGGTTACTTATTTCGAAACTGAGGGTTCTTTTGTTAAGTTTTAAGCAAAAGTTATTTTTCGTGCGGCTTTACTTGCGTTTGCGCAGTAGAAACTTTAATGAATGATCCGCTTGAGTTTCCTGCGGTTTCAATTTTTCAATTCATGCGTGCAATAAATATTGTATTATATTGAAACTATTGATTTCGATGGGATTCTATGTATGCAAGATTCATCCCTTTGTTGCGAGTGTGGCAAAGAGATGGAGGTCGAGGAGTTGGTTCGTATGACTCTGTAGTGGAAATAAGAATAAAAAATGTTAGGAAATGACGGTTTGTAAGAGATCGTTATTTGTGTTTAAGTATACTTTTTTGTGCAGACAGATTTAGTATGACTTATACGTTTGATGAGATTCAGAGAGAAAAGCTTTAAATTTAAATACAATGACCAATTTTTAAATTGATTTTAAAACGATTAAATAAAATTTTTAAGCGAGCGGTAGTAAGTTGAAATTGTATAATTTATACGGATATAACTTCCAGTTCTGAACCTCTCTCTCATTTTGGTTAAACTCGGTTATTCTTACGAGGAAATTATGTGTTGCATGCATCAGTTGTATGCTTCTTTATCTTATTGTTGAGAAAAAACAAACTTTAATTCACCGAACATTAAATATAAATTTTTATGTGTTTCTGCTTAAATAATATGAAAATAGGATTTAAAAATATATGCGTGCAGCCCATCGCATCTTCTCCATTATGCAGTACAAATGAACTTTAGGTAGAATTCTACAAATCCTTTAGGGAAAGTGCCCTCTCGACACAAACAATTGTAAACAAAACAAATTGCTCGCACGACATATCTCACGAACCTTAACAAGGGAAGAGTCTCTTTGCGCAATCACGTGGTATGAAAAGCGTAAATGTGTAGCTGGATGTCTAATCAATTCGAGATTCAAAATTTCGAAAAAAGGTTCAAGGCAGACCACTTGCGTTTTATACAAAGTGCTTTGATGCACCCGCGCTTACTGATGACAAAATAGATTGAGGGATGGTCAAAATGTATAATTCCGTTGAAAATTCCAATTTCGAAATTTTTCGTGATTAATAAATCTCCGAAGCAAAGAAAGCAATGAAAACCAAATTGTACAATTGTACATCTAATGTTGGAAAAATTAGATGAAGTGCCTGGAAGTATGCTACAAATATTACGCTTATTGCTAGTTCGTTTACAATGAAGTCGTTTATTTTTATCATTAGCTTATTTTTATCCTAAAATCAAACCATTTCATAAACGCACCTGAAAGTATGTTATGAAAATATTCACCGCACCATTACAGTGCCTTCAATGCTGTTAAACCAAAATTTCGCCACAAGGAAGAATAATTGAGGAAATTTTTGTATTACTTAGAATTATAACAAAAATTGAAAACAATAGATATTAATAAATAACAAATTTTTATATATTCAAATTATAGCAATTTTGACGTATTGCTGGTGTGTTGTCTACAGCGAGTATACAAATCTTTCCGAAGAGAGCACTAGAGGACGTTACAACAAACAACCGTATCGTCGCTAAATACCATCACCACCTGTACCCACAGCATGTTGTTTATATTTAGTTTAGTAAGTTATTCAGATTAATAAAACAATGAATCTAAAATTCGTTCAAAGTGAGAAAAAAGGAAAATGAAATTTTTTTATATAATACTATAACTAATAAAATCTACTTAAATTATATAATAATATAAAATTTTTTATAACTACCTAAAACATTTTATCTATTAGTATTCATGCATACATTTACTGCAAATTTAATTAATTCAATTACAATCAAGAATTTTTAAATTTTGTTAAATATTTTGTGTTAACAATTTTTTGCTTTAATCGAAACTAAAAATTATTAAAATTTATTTTTAAAATTAATATTATGGATAATCTAAGATAAATCTAAAAAAATTTTAATTGTACACAATCGAACGAAATAATAAGTTTTTAATAAAAAAATTTGAGTTTTTTATATAATTTTTCTAAAATATTTTTTAAAATTATTTAGTTTTTTAGGATCGTACGAAAATCCTGTGAAAATACGAGCCAATTGTCTTTAACATAAATTTAAGGCTACCCAAAAATTAATAAAAACATAAAAATTCAATTTGTTCTAAATATAATATTATTTTAAATTAATTCTTTAAACAAATTTAAAATTTATCCCAAAGTGAAAATAATGTAAATTATTTAATATAAACTGAGTTAATTAATATTAATCCTCTGTGACATTATTTCGCCACAACCAAATTTTCAGTGGATGATAATATATTTCACGATAAATATTTATGAGTTCTACAAAACGAAAATTGTCGTAAAATGTTTGCAACATTTAGAAAGTTGATTTTGAACATTTTTTATATTTAAGCATTCTAATGGTTTTTAAACGTATACAAGATATGTTTTGGCGGAAAAAGGCGTCGAATATACCATACTTCGCTTTTTACGATTTGGTTTGTGGTTATGTTTTCGAAGAAAGATAAAATAAACCCTGAATATTAGTAATTTTCAGTAAGTTTTAATAAATTTGCAACAATTTCTAAATATCAATTAATGTTGAAATTAAAAATATATCATCAATTATGCTCTCATCTATTCACTACTGTAAACTCTCTCTCTCTCTCTCAACACAATATCTAATCGAGTTCCGATGAGAGATAATTACTAGTTCCTTACATTATGCGAGAGACTCACGACAACTGTTCGACTAACGTTAACTCGCTCAAGCTTTGAACTTTGCTCGCCATTAAATCCGCCAACTCTACCGATTTCTGATGTTTTCTGGTTAATTGAATGGGCCGTCTGGTAAGTCTCTATTGCCTACAAAGAGTTTGCCTTCGCTTTCGTCATTGTACTTAATTTTTTTTTGTTATTGCTTGTATTGTTAATTTTTCATTTTTCCCACATAGTACGTTTGATTCTATTAAATTCATGTAGACTTTAATGAGTGTGTTTTAGGTCTAGGGAATAACAGTTTCTAATTGTTCAGTCTCTCTTAGGCAAGAAAGCGGATGTGTTGGTTGGCGTCGTTTATATCTTGCGGGGGATGGGAAACGATGTTATAAAAGGAAAAGTACACGAAGTGATTGCCCGCAGATATTCGGCATTTGTTCCACTGTGACGCATAGGAATTTATTTTTAGAGTCACAAACGGTAAAAGACCAAGAATTTATGAATTGTGTAGTAGTTTTTAAGTCGATTCCGTCACGAAATCTTTCAGTAATCGTTGGCAATTCAAAACGTTAACAACAAAACAGAAGCGATTAATTTTTATTACGAAAAAAATTAATTTAAAGAAATATTTAATACGAAACCAAAACAAATCAATTTTTTAAAAATAAATTAAAAAAAATTAAATTCAAAAATTATTGAAAAGGACTTCGCGGAAGGAATTGCAAGGAAAGAAACAAAAAAGGGATTTGTCTAAAGTGTTTTCATTTAAGTTGAAAATTGTGAAAGATAGTGGAAAGGATTAAAGTATTGGAACTTTTAAACTCTCCCACGAAGCAATCCATACCAGTAAAACGTTCCTCAAAAAATGTCTTCAACGAAATTCATTGCGATTTTACCACAAAAAGTTCAACCCGGTGATAAAATTCGATTGAAAGGAAGAATCACACCGAATGCCGAAGAGTAAGTATTACCGTTAGGAGAATACTAAAACGATATATTTTTGAAAATAGGATTCAAATATTTCTAAGTAGTCTCCTGTCCAGTCCTTTCAAAAATTGTTTCAGTTCAAATTCTTTCCAATTGGATTTTTTTGACGTTGAATATGAAAAACTCATAAATTTAGAAAAACGAAAAAATTACATAAAAAATTAAAATTTTTATAACTTAATTTTTAAAAAAAAACATCTTTTATATAGAATTCGTTAATGGTTCTTCCATTAATTTCTTCCTTTCTTTCATTATTTATTCAATTTCTCTTTTTTTCCTTTTTATTAGAATATTTTCTTATATCGATTTTATCTAGTATTTCTTTTCAAATTTGTTCTTCCTCTTTTTCGAATTTCTCATAATTTTGCCATTCCGTCGTCTTTTGTTTACTTTTTCACAAATCATCGCTCCGTCTCCTAGACGCCATCAATTACTTTATTTAGCCCTAGTCCTTACTTTTTTCTTCTCTCTTGAAATTTTTGTTGCCAATTTTCTATTCTACATTAAAAATAAACACAAAAATTCTAACTCGTGAGCTTAACCTAAAAAAAAAAAAAAACAAATTTATGCCGCTGCCAAAGCGCGAGATATCGATTTTTTTCGTTTTTGAAAGATGGGACGCGTTTTTGGCAAAAAGCGCAAATTCATTAATAATCAAATACTTGATTAATTTGCTTTTACGATAAAATTGTATAAAATCTTATCGAAATTGATTTTAATATTTCGTAAAAAAATTCAAGAATTTTTAATTATTTGGGGAAAGTCAGAGGATTTGAAATATTATGGTAGTAGTGGGTTCCTTTCATTTGAACTCTGTTTGTCTTTGGTGTTTATGTTATCTAATTCATTTTCAAAAATTGATTTCAAATAAAACCTCTTTGTTGAAATATTTAATTTCTTTCCAATATTAATAAATTTTTGGGCTTGAAAAAAAAATTTTATAATATTTTTCATGATCAATTTATTAATAAAGGGTAAAAAAGATTTGATAATAATGGAATTTCAAGATTTGAACGTTGAAAAGCTTTTTAATTTCAATAATTCTAAAACTTATCAAATTTTATTATTTCAGTAGCTCCGTTCAAAAGTTTTATATGTTATTATAGAGATTTAATACAAAATTTTGAATTTTATTACAACAAAATAATTCGCTATTTTAACTCACTTTTTTTTGTCGAAAAAATATTTTTCATTTTTATTAAATTTCTTTCATTTTTATTTATTTCGAAATATTTTCAAAATTTTTCCAAATAAAAATTTTTAATACTATTTCGAAATGTTTAGATTAATTTCCACTAAAAATTTCTAACAATATTTATTTTGAAAAACTTTAGTTGTTTCAAGTAAACGCTTTTATTAAAATTTATTTCGAAACATTTTCAATAGTCACCAAGTACACATTTTTAGTACTACTTATTTAGAAAATTTTTTAATTATTTCCCATAAACCTTATAGCACTACTTATTTCACAAAATACTGTATTAGTATTATTTTGAAAAAAATATGCATTGTTCTAATTTAACTATTTATCGCAGAAGAATTAGAATACTTACGAGCAAACAATTTTAGTACTATTTATTTCGAAAAAATTTAAATTGTTTTCAAGTATAAATTTTTATTGCTATTAATGTTGAAAAATTTTAGTAGTATTTATTTCGAAAAAATATTGAATGATTTACAAGTAAAAAATTTAGTACCATTTCGAAAACTTTAAATTTATATTTCGACAAATTTAAATTTATTGTCATTTAAAAACTTTGAGCATAATGTATTTCGACGAATACAGAATTATTTTTAAGTAATAATTTATGGTACAAATTCCTTGTGAAAATTTTTGAATTGTGTCCAAATAAAAAATGTTGGTACTATTAATTACGAAAATCATAGAATTATTAGCGAGTAAAAATTTTTTGTAACTGTCTCCCAAATCGACCTAAAACCTACTTTTACGCGAAATAATCTCTCAGACATGCGTTGAAATCACGCAAAAGGAAAGTAGCGGCTCATAAATGTTGAATATGACATCATCATTGTAAGATTAATCATGATATTCATAGTCATTATGATAGTCCAAATCATTACTATTATGTTTCTTGTGAAGCAAGGAATAATGATCATTGAGATCGTCATGACGTCGTCAATGACGTTTGGTATATGAAATAAAATGTTAATAAACTGAAATGAGTTTCTGAACGATTGTTTTAATGGCATGAATAATGTCAGGCAATTAAATCATTAGAAGCTATAAAAGCCCTCTACGAGTATTAATAATTAATCCAAGGTCAATAAACTCAAATGTTTTGATTTTGAATTTACGAAAGCTATTCAATCTTTTTAAAATTCGTTTCAAGTTCATTCATCAAGTTTTCTGATGAAAATCGGTTTCAAGTATGTTTTCCAACTATCAATCATTGTTGTCAAGGTTTAATGTTGTAAGGGCTTATTATTTAAAGGGCTTAATTCACTGTTTTCGGGGGTTCAAGTGTTGTTCCGGAAATATTTTATTGAAAAGGCATAACTTTTTTGGAGGTCTGAAACATTTTTACTGTATCACATATACTTCCTATGATATTATTCTTGTTTTGTCATTTGATGAAGCTTAGTCTGCATTTCAGATTTTTTTTTATTTTTCGTTGAAAAGCAATTGGAAAGTTTTTTAAGGTCTTCTAAAATATGTACAAGGTCAAATATTTGGATAGAGCCTTTAATTCAATTTCAAGAAAACGAAATTAAATCAAAACGAGCTTTAAAATCGTAAGAAATATTATCATATCAGATAACGGGATCATGTTTAAACAGTCCTAAGCATAAGACCGCATGAGACGTGTCATTCCTTTTAATGAAAGCATTTCAAGTTTGGTCATATCTTTCCATTGGCGATACCATTCTAATGAATCATAGAACAAATTCCGAGGAAGGGAAAAATATGTGAGAAAACAAGAATGAATTCCTGTGAAGACTTATTATATTTTTTGGGTTTCTTTGAATTAATCGATTTCTAAAAATGTTCGACCTGAATATCGAAATTATCATCAATATGCTTATCAGACTTTATTTATTCATTCAAAGCTTTGAAGCGCATATAGCGTATAAAAATTAAATATAAATACAAAGTTATTCAATTATCAATATTGATAATTTATCTTATCTGAAATTGGATTTTCGATGGTAATATCACGAAAGTGATAATAATGCTAGTATACACGATACTTTCAGAAGATACACCTTTAGTAAAACAAAATTCGTTTAGAAAAATTTCGATTTTATCAAGAAAGAAAGATTTCGGACCGCAATAGCTTAAATATACATTTCAGCAAACCCTGAATCCATTTCGGGTAATTCCGTCATACGTCATAACAAAAAAACGACTATCTGTAGAAAGTTAAAGATGTTATCTTTTGTGGTGTTGTACCCTACAATACTACGTACGTATACTTCAGATTTGAATTGTAATCCTTTGACGGGTATAAAATTGTAGTACGGTAGTAACGCAGTAATTGTGGTAAAAATGTATTGTACTCACATTTTTATAAATGAAATGAAATTATTAAATTTAGTTATTAATTTATTTATTATCAAATAAATTATTTAATTCAATTTATTTGATAATAAATAAATTATTTAATTTATTTATTATCAAATAAATTGAAATTAAATTATTTACCTTCATTAGTGGTATTAATGGTACTAAAGGTATTTATATTAAATTCATTATGTTCGATCGCAATAATTCACTCGTACGATTTTATTAAACAATTATTTTTAGTAATTCTTGAATTATTCATAAATATTTATATAATACACTTTGTTTAAAATTGTTGCACGCAATTCTTAATGCAATTTTAACCAACTTAACTTAACCCACTCCCACATTTTAATTACTGGTTTCTTCTTGTCATTGAATTTATTACACATTTTTGAAAAAACCAACTGGTTTATTGCCTTTACCTGAAAACACTTAAGGAGTTAGAACGTTCTTAAAGAATTTGTTTCGCCACGAAATCAGCGATTTATATTGATGTTTGTTTTTGTAAATTAAAGATCGTGCATTATAAAAATAGCACACAAAGAAAATAACTGTTTTTAAATTAGATTTTTAGATTAAAACATTTGATAATTGTTAAAACTTTTTATTTTTTAAAATTTTGACTGTGTAAGAATTTTAACTAGAATTTTTGCGAGGATTAAAATTATACGAACTTTAAAAAACTGATACGGGTAACGCATGACTTTCTTGTATGACGGTACTAGTAGTGAGTTTCGTACAAATTCTGTTTGTGCAAGACCGATTTCAGCAAAAATCAGAAGTATACATTTAGGTGTTAAAGCAATTCAGAAGATTAGCAATTCAGATAAGCTTATATATAAAATTGCCTCAAACAAGCAATTTAGATGCAGAAAACGTCAAAAATTAATCTAAATAAAAAGGTTCAATGAATTTCAAAAATCGGTTAGCCGTTTGCGAGTTGTGTGAAATATTTGCAGCCATCTAAATACACACACATGCATGCTCACAGATGCCACCACGAAATTAGTGAAAATGGTCTCAGGGATGTTCAAAAATGTATAATCCCGTTAAAAACTGAATTTTGACAATTTCTAAGATTTCAGTACTTTCGTTAAAAGGAAGAAAAAATTAGGTCGTATTTTTATGTAAAAAATACTTAAATTCGAAAATAAGAATTATCTCGATTTATGACAATTGTTGGTCTTTAACTCATTAAGAATCCATCAATACCTTTACAAAACTTTCGAGAAACAACAATAATTACGTTTGATTTATTCAAGAAAGAATTTTTTCACGTGTTTTAATAAGTTTTTAGTTTATTTTAACACTTACCAAAAGTCAACTGATACACAAAATAAAAGTCAGTTATTACTATGATATGTAATATATATATATTTTAAATATTCTCAATAATGCGCTCAAATTAAATAATAAATTTAGAATTTATTGAAATGACACTCACACATCCTCGAGAAGAAGAAACAATTAAAATGTTTGAAATAATTTCATATTTTTAGTGATGTCATTCATTTGAGAGAGCGTTGACGTTTAATATTTGAAAAAAGATAAACTGGTTCAAAATTCGAAGAAGAAAAAAAAGAAAATTAATAAATATAGAAAGTTCGTTATTCAGCTTAAATATTTAACAAATAAAACAGATGACAAAATTGACATCTTGACATATGACATCTTGACATAACGTGACTAATTTTCAATTGGACAAATTAACACTCAATTGAGTTGTTCTTATGCTAATTTCAAAAATGTATTGAACTTAATCATTGGAATTATATTCTCTCAATAATTCTTAATTTATATTAATAAAGATTGCAATTCGTCTTAGTTAATTTATGTTCAAAATGAATGCGTGACAAATATGTACTAAAACTTATTAATATTTGCTTATAAAAGTGTAACAAAAAATCTGTGAGAGAATGAATAGAATGGGATTTTGATTTGATCGATCGGGTGTGTTCTCTCAGATGGGGCGGGGCTCTGACGCTTTGAGAAATTACCAGTTCGGAAAGCTCTAAAGAACGGCGGACAACTCACAATGACGATTCATTTATCATTCATGAATATGAATGAAGCTGTGTTCAACTGATTCTGTTAGAGTATCATGCGATGAACGAGTTAGTAGTGACGAGTAGTTTATGAGGTTCACTAATTTGTGAATGGTATTCGTTTCAGCATCGAGGATTATTTATTTTCTAATATAGTTTCTAATAGTTTTATACGATTTTTTAGATAATTATTTATTTTCTAATAAAAAAAAACATTTATAAAATTACTTCGGTACGTGGTTTAATTAATATTATTCTCTCTTTCCCTTTCCTCTCTCTTTACAGATTCTCCATAAACTTTGCAAATGAATCATGCGCGAATCCATTAAATATTACCTACCATTTCAAATGGTTGCTTTGCGAGAATATAGTTGTTGAGAATTACAAGGATAACGGCATGTGGATGGATCATAAAGAGATTGAATATAATAAAATCGATGGTCGGTTGATTGGCTCTACTGATGCTAGACTGCTTGATAGTCAATTAGCAAGCAATAATGGCTTTCATACGAATGTTCTTAACAACGATTTAACGAATTCCTTTTCAGGGCCCACATTTGGCCTTGAATACGCATTCCAAGACGATGGCATCTATGTCTATCTGCTCGAAGACGGCGGACACAATATCATAACACACTTCGAGCCACTGTTTGAATTGTCCGATATACGATCGGTCCAAGTTTGGGGTGATGTTGAGAAAATTCACGAATTGACTTTTGTCTACAAATAAATCAAAAGAGATGGCGTAAATATTTCACCTTCTCCTCAACAAATCTCTTCAAAGAATGAACTACGAAAAATGGGTTCAATTGGTTTCTTCTAAAATTTACCCACCCCAACGGTTTAAGAGATACCAGTCAGCCATAAAGCATTTTCTTCCTCAAATTTATTGCAACTCACGCTCAGTATTCTTTGTTCATTTCTTTTTTCTGTTTTCTTTTGCATTCAGTACGAGCTTAACCTAAAGACTTCTACGAAAATATTCATCTGCATTTTTTGAGGTTACAAGAATTGAAAGGACAATTTTCTTTTAGTTTTCATTTTACTTTTACAATATGATTTCAACACTTTAGTTTGTTTGCAAAAACATTCCTCTTATGTTGCTTGTTTCTCTTTCTCTTCTCTTCATTTCTGTGTCCTCATTTTTTTTTGTTTGTCCTTTGACCATTTTGCATTTTGTAAACAAAAATTCTTGCAATGTATCTTCCATTTTCAGCTAAACAAATTGAGATCTTTCACTAAAACGCATAATATTTTAATACATCGAAATCTTGTGAAATATTTATACAATTTTAAACCAAAGATAATATTGATTTGATTTGTTTTGCGGCGAAGAAAATACAATTTTATAAAAGTAAATAAATGATTTGTCCGAACGAAATTACTTGAAAGTTTATTAACTGAAAATATCGATAAATTGGATTGATGATGTACGAATAAATAAAGATACATTAAATTTTTTTTGTATTATCATTAAAAGTATTTATAAATTTTTTTTTATATTATAAGAAAATTTCAGATTATCTTTATTAATAAAACTTAAAATAAAAAATTAATCTGAATTAATACAAACTAAATTATTATTATTATAATTTAATTAATATCATTATAATATTAGGATTAATAAAAGTTTAGATATAAATTAAGTTCGAAAAAAGGTCTCTTTTTTGCCCTATTTTCTTTCTATTTTGTCTCCGATTGGAAATTATAGTATTGTTTACGAAATATTGCTCACATTAATCAAAAAATAAGTTTTTAAAAGCAATAATTTTCGATTTATACGAAAAGGGGGAAAGGCATGTAAAATCGAAACAAATTTTATTTTGTAATAATTTAGATAACTTTGTATTAAAATTAACTTCTTTTATATAAAAAAGAATTTCTACTTGAAAAAAATATAAATATGCTTATAGTTATATAATTAAGGTAAATATAATTATTTATTAATTTTAATGTAAATTAATTTATATTGAAATTTACTCTAATATTTATAATCAAATTTGCACTATTTATTTTTATATTTTTAAATTTTAAGTAATTCTTTTATTCTAAATAAATTGAATTCAAATCAAATTTTCTTTTTGTTTCAAATAATACAGACGCTATTTTTTAGCCTGAAATTAATTAATTACTGCAGAAACTCTTTTTAGAGATTAATTGTTCATATAAGATTTTTTTACCTTCTAAATTTTTTTTAAAAAAAAATTTAGAAGATAAATTCAACAAAGTTTTTAGAATGATTTATAAACAAATATCTGTTGAGTTCAATTCTTCCGAAATTCGAACGTATCTCATGGTCGATTTCTTCTTTTAAACAAATTCTTTGCTTTCTACGGGATTTACTTTTGTTTTTGCTAATCGTTAAATTCAATTAATACCGATATAATCATTAAATTTCAATTTGAAAATCAAAAAACAAATAATGTATTTTCAAGGATAAGTCAGAAATCCAAAGAAGCTCCCCTTCGATGGCCTCTACAACTGGTTATTACTTAGTGATCATTGAAACGGCAAATGATGATTAACAGGAGATTGAAACTAACGCTTACTGATGTGGAAAACGGGGCTTTTGCCACGCCTTTCTTTTAAGTGAATGCTAAGACAATTGAATATCTCAACCGGCAGTATGAGTCTGACAGTGCTTTAATTTGAAAACCATTTTATGGGAAGGTGACCATGCCCACCAAGTCGGTCGATACGAAGGGAGCTACAGCTATTAATTCTTAATATAGTCATTCGTTTAAAATTCGATGAAATAGTTTAGCCAATTAGAGAATTTAGTGCTATGCAATCGTTATAGAATCATTATATTAATTTCTATATTTTTGTACGATTAATAAAATCTTTCCTAAAAAAATTTTGATATTTTGACAAATTTAATGTAATTTTTTTAGAAGTTTTTGCGAATCGATAAAATTAAAGTTAAGAATCGAAGAAAACTCTTTTAGCGCAAAACTTTTGGAGGCATAAACACTATATTCGATTGACTGATTATTTTGATCCAGCCTTTTATTTTCCGATCATCTTAATCTGGCGTAACCGATAAAATAGGAATTTCTTTTTTACTAATTACTTACTGATTACGGACAAGATTTTCCTTCCTTTATCCGACGTAGACAAAAGCGTCTAATTATTTTCATTATTTATTACATTCATTCACTACGAATTTTTCTAAATGAGAAAAACAATTCTGAAGAATTCATATTAAAATTTATTAATTTTTAGCATTTACGTATTTCTACACTAAGGATTATTAAATACATTAAATTGTAAAAATGTATACATTAAATATTACAAAACTATATTATTTCTCATTTTGATATTTTATAAAATACATAAAATTTGACAAAAACAAAAAGAAAATATGTCTACATTTTACTTACAACAACACTTATGACACTACTCGATGATATACGGATACTTACTAAGGATTTTACAAGTAAAACAATTACGCTTTACCCACAAACGACCCTAGATCGATCGCGAAATGTGCGCCGCGAATGACGTCGTATTTATTTCATTTGGATTTTTTGAATGAAATCTCCATTGAGTCGTTATTAATAAGAGATGATTACACTACGTTACATTACATTACAATACATTACATTACGTTACAGTAAATTACAATACATTCCATTACTTTACACTACATTACAGTGCATTGCAGTAACAGTATTAAAATTTAAATAAAACAAAGCATGTTTTACACTATTCGTAAATAATTAGAAATATAATTTAATTTAAGCGCAATTTAATACTTTGTAAACCCTTACAATATTTTATGTTTTAAAACACAATTCTAATAATAATGGAAATGCTTGGCAACAGTTTTCTTTTCATCTACTTCCTTACGACCGACACAAACATTGCTTATGAAAAGACATATTATTCTATTCTATTTCTATGAGATTTCTGTGGAATTATGAAAATACAAATTCTCTGATACAAACTTCATCAATTATTATGAACATAATTTAAACAACTTTCTTTTAAATTACTACAGACTAGACTAACATTAAATTAAAATTATGTTCTTAATTACTTTTCATATCTAAAGTGGATGAAAATGTCTTTTGAAGATAAATATTTGTAATAATATGATTCTATTAATAAGAAAACTAAAAGCTAGTTTCATTTAAAAAAATAATCTTAATTAATTACTTAATTACTATCATTTCTTTATTTGTTTCTTCTCCATTTTTTCATTATCATTTCTCCAATTTAATGTGACCCATTATTTCTCCCGTTGTCGCGTTCACAAATTGCGCCTGACCCAATTGCACGAAACTTGCTAAAGACGTGGGCAGATTCAGAACAGCAGCATCATGGTTTCCAATTCCTTTTAGACTTGCGGTATTTAAATCACCCGATGGAGTTATGGTTATGGTATTGTTAGCCAGATCTTGTGTTGTCACTACTCCCGCCGGCAATTGTAAATGCATTATTTGCTGTTGTTGCTGCTGCTGTTGTTGTTGTTGTTGTTGCGGTGTATGTCGGACAATTTGTATTTGTTGAGTATGCGTTGATTGCTGCTGTTGCTGCTGCTGAAACTGTGACTGTTGTTGTTGCGTAGTTCGTTGTTGAGCAGTTTGATCCTGTTCTTGTTGACGACTCTGCCGCGACGATGGAGTAGATTTTACCTGATCCTTCTGCTTGTCAGTCTACAATTAAAATGTATTTGAGGATTGCAATACCAAATTATGATATAATAATAATCAATCATCCATGATGATGAAGAATTTAATATTACAATTAACGATTAATTCATACTATTCTACCGTCTTAATGACATTCTTCCGTGTAGAACTAAAGCAGGATTATACAACAAATATCCTGCCCTAAGATAATCTTTTCTAATTAAAAAAGTTATTTATAAAACAAAACTATTTGTAAGGCGACAAATGTATATAGCGTAACAGCAGTGGTCAGCCATCGCACTATTTTGGCTTGATGGTCATTTGAATGTAACCATAATAAGTTAATTAATTAGATATCGAGGATGTTTCATAAAGATCTGGAGCCTATTTAAAAATTTTTATCAGAACTTTTTGAATTTCGGTATAGTTTTTTTAAAGCAAACTACGTTAATTTCTTCTCTACTATTTAAATATATTTACCTTAGAATTAGCCGTTCCTGCTCCTGCTGCTGCTCCTCCTCCACCGTCCACTTTACCCTTTTCATGTGTCAGTTTATGTTGCTGATAATACAATTTGTTGGCTAATGATTTATGACAAATCTCACATGTATAATTCCCAGCATTGGATTGATCCGAATGTATTCTAAAGAATACAATAAAATCTATATATTATAGATCTACAATTTATCCAATTGTAAATCAGAAAGCATCGATAACAATTTAGAAAATGCTATCTATCAAAAATCAATTTCCCGGCTGGCAATCATCCCAATCGTAAACGGGCCTAGATCTTTCAATGCTTATAAAACATAATAAAACATTTTACAATGCTTGTATGTTGGATCGCGAAGATATGCCAGCGAGGGTACAAATTTTCCATATGGTCATGTTTCTCATAATACGCATCATTTTATGCTTCTAAATAATATTTAGTAAAAGTGTTAACATTTTCTAATTTGTTAACAAATTGTTAAAGTGTTAACATTTTCAACTGGCGATTTCTGAACAACAATTGACTATTCTGATTTACAACTGATGTTTTCTGATTAATAATTAGAAAAGGTGTAGTTTCTTAATCTCTGATGGAAACTCACCGCTTGTGTTTGTTCAGATTATCCTTACGCGAGAACAATTTCTGGCATACTTCGCAACTGAACATCTTTCGGCCAGTGTGCGAGATAAGATGGCGTAGTAGATGTTCTTTGCGACTAAAATCCTTGGCACAACCCTCCTGAGTACACTTGAAGGGTCGTATGCCCGCGTGTAACTTGACGTGCTGCGTCAAGTGTTCTTTTTTCTTGAATGCGCGACCACACTGACTGCATTCTAAACCATCGGGACCGACACCATGTGCCACACCGCCCGATGTATTATTCCTTGAAGAGGTATTGCTCGTAGATGTTGCTGCTGTTGTTGGTGCTGCTGTTGTTGTTGTTTTCGATGTTGTTGTATCTGTTAGTGATGCCGAAACTGTTGCAGCGCCATTTGTTAAAAGTTGTTGTGCAGATTGTTGCTGATAAACAAGTTCAAGTGCTTCTTGGACTTGTCCGACAGCCGTTGTTTTCTTTTTCATGTTGCCCCCAGGATGTGCCACATTTTCGGGCTCCATCGTTGCTGGCGATGGTTGTGGTTTTTGAATGCGCGCATTAACTTTCTTTGATTGATTGATTCTATTTTTCAGCGGTGCTGTTGTAGTTGTTGATGTTGCTGCTGTTGCCTGTTGCAATTGTGTTACCTGATTTCCTCCCTGACTGCTGGCAACAAGCAACTTTTGTTCATGTTGTTTTGCAGCTGCTTGTTGTTGTTGCTGCTGCTGCTGGTGTAAAGGAATAACTTCAGTCTTCTGTTTCTGTTGTTGCTGCTGCTGTTGCTGCTGCTGCTGTTGTTGTTGTTGTTGTGGAGGTATTATACGGCTTATTGTCACATTTTGCTTATTTAATACCGGCAATTTCGGTGCCTGTCGTTTTGCTTCTGCAGCGGCGGCTTTGGTGGTGGTTATACGTTGAACCGTTATTCCACCGTGCTGCGTCGATAACGTTGTTGAGGTTGTTGATGTCGTCGCGGATGACTGTTGGTGTTGTTGCGGTATTTTCCTTTGTTTCTGTTGTTGTTGTACCTGTTGCATGATCTGTTGTGTTATATTTGTTGTCGGTGTAATTTCTATTGTCCCATTGGAGACTTGTGTTAAACGATACTTTTGCGAAGAAATACTAGTGTTCCCGTCATTGGATGTAATATCGATAGAAGAATCTTCAATAGCATCATTCGTTGATGTTGCTGCATCATGCGTCATTGTGTTGTTGTTGCTGATGTTAATTGTATTGTTGAGAAATTTGGTTGGTGATTTTAAAATTTGTTGCGAAGTTATCTGCACGCTATGCGCTAATTGCTTTTGTCGTTGTTGTTGTTGCTGTTGCTGTTGTTGTTGAGGTGCTGATGTTTGGAAGTTGGTCTGTTGCAATTGCAATTGTTGTTGGTGTTGATTTGTCGTGGTTGCAGATGCCGCGAATGTTTGATTGTTAATTGTCTGCGGGGCCAATTGCAAAGTGGCTGGAATGGATGTCGGTGTCAATTGCATTATTGGCTGCCCATCAACAGTCTGGATTTGTGGTTGCAACTAAAGGTAAGAATAAACGAAGTATTACCTCCCCGAACAAACCTCTCACTAAAGCGATTTACCGCTACTTACCTTCATCTGCAATTGATACGTTGTCGGTAGAACGAAATTCTTAGCATCAATATGAGCGATAATTTGTTGATCGGAACTTTCATCTTTAATGGTGATTGGCAGGTAGCATTTGTTTGGCGAGAGCGTTTGATTGCTGCCTGGCGGAGGCATAAGTGACGATAACGTTTGTTGTTGTAGGAATGGTGCCAGATTTTGCAATAATGCATTTGTACCAACTTGATGTTGAGATTGTCCCGATGTGGCTGAACCACATCCGGGTGCTTGAAATTGAAGTTGGATTTGGTTTTGTGTTGTCGCTGCACCGGAATTTCCTGCAGCCAGTTGAGGCAAAGACGCTGAGAGTGTTTGATTTGTTGGTGAAGTAAGAATGAAATTTATTTTCGGTTTTTTATTTTTACTCGGACTTAATGCATCAGCGATGTTAAGTGGTTGTTGTTGTTGTTGTGATAGATCTTGTTGTGGTTGCAACTGCGCGGTGATTTGTTGTAGTTGTTGAAGTTGCTGTTGCTGCCACTGCTGTTGCAATTGTTGTTGTATTTGTTGCTGCAGTTGCTGCAACTGCAACTGAGCAATTTGAGTTGGCTGCACTTGTTGTTGTGGTTGGTATTGTTGGTTCTGCTGCTGAGCTATTGAGTGTGCCTGCACTACATGTTGTTGTTGCTGCTGCTGCTGTTGCTGGTGTTGAGCTAGTGGCTGTTGCAGGGTTTGCAATTGTTGTGATTGCTGTACTGGGATAGATTGTTGTTGTTGTTGTTGTTGGGATTTCTTTTTAATTGGAGTCACTTTAATATTCGGTTTCATTCTAAGGAATTCCTCCAACGCGCTGAGTCAAAAAAAAGGAAGAGACATTAAAGAAGGCATAATCGGGATGGTTTTTTTAAAAAGCATTTTCAATACTTGTTTTTAATTTCTTTTTCCGGAGTTAATGATTTTGTCGCGGAAACTACGTTGGTTGTTAACATTTCGTTTGATCCGAATTCGATGGGTTCAGTCTTAATGCCTTCTTTGTTATCCAACATAATTGTATATTGTTGCAACGCTGGTTGAGGTTTACTGGAAAGCGTAGATGTTTCCGTCGGCTAGAAAACAGATTAAAATGTCAGATTAAAAAATTTCAAAAATCGCTACAAATAATTCAAGTCTCGCTCGCCCCTCCCCCTCCCTCCAGTCACTTTTACTCTATTCACCTGAATTCCAACAGCTTGCATTATCGAATTGAGAAAATCGTTATTGTTCTGTGTCAGAATCGTCGCATTTTGCGTTGCAACAGTTGGTTGAACCGCCGTTTGTTGGACAAATGTCTGCAGAGATTGCAGATTGGCGTTTGCATCAATAGCATGTGTAGATTGCGTACAATTTCCTACAACTGCCGCCGCATTGCTTTGTACAACACTCAGGCTCTTACCACTGCCCACCGCTATGGCATCTTTAATATAAACCTTGCCACCATTCTGCTGTTGCGTCGCCGTGTTCAGGCAACTGTTTAGCATATCTTGAGAATTTTTGCACATATTCCGAAATTCGGCTATATTCTCGACATGCTGAACACATTGCAAACAGACTACTTTAGGTAATCGGTCTTTCTCCTCCACCTGATACAAAACAATAAGGAAGATAATTTATATTGCAATGCTTATAATATTCTATTTCTATAAGTAAAAGCAGACAATATCTGAATTTCAAAAAAAGTTAATTTTAAGCAGGACAATTTTTTGCATCTCACGCACCACTACGGGCAGACATTCTGATATTTTAGCGTTCAGATTTTTACTTCTGCCCTCCGCTGAAAAGATGTTGAATTTCTCATCACTGCACGCCGTACACAGACGGCACAGATCATAAAAGTTAACACAACGATATGATGATGACATTTTCGTAGTTATATTAAAGAAAAATGCGTTTTCCTCCTGGGAGCTAAAGGATTATCGCTCCTTTACCACTGGCCACGGCATCGCGTACAATTAGAGTTATCGATAGGCGAAACAACAATTAGCGCCGATTTGTTATTTAAACTTTCAATTGTTTATATTTCATACAATATTATCAAACAAATCAATAAAATATGCTTTTATCAACATCGAACCAATTCACACATTCTTGTTATGGGAGCATTCAAAAATAAACTATTTTTCGAAATTAGCCACTCTGAAATCCTATTTGTTTTAGAGCATTTGTTTATTATTTGCTCTCTCTCTCATATTTCTCATTGCATTCTTCTTATTGAGACAGTTCCACAATCATATTGTATTTATAAACAATTTACAATTATGCAATTTTATTATTCCGCTTTTGCATTCAACAAAAATTCTTGTTTGACGCGGAGACGCCAAATATGTTTTACATTTGACATTTCGAAAATTCTAAAATCAATAGTTTGAAGGAATCTAAAATACAGGGGCATATTTTGTAATTTAAACAATTTTCATAGTTCGAGATTATTGAAACCACTTATTTCGGATTTTTGTGGCATAAGTTACACTATAAATTGAAAAAATTGCAGTTGTACCTTTTGGAATAATATATATTAACCGATTTATTTGCTGGAATATTTAATTTATTTAATTTTCTTCTCCAACGGTATTTTAAAGAATAATAATAACAACGAAATTAAACATCGAAGGTGACACATTGCCGAATTAGATTTGTCTCCAAACGAGACGATAAGGGATAACTGAAATTCGTTACAGTATCCTCTTTTATTAGCGACTTTATGTAGTAATCAGCCTTTTTTACTTTTGCGGATATTGATCGTCTCTGATCTCGCACCACAAGAAAAATTCCCACAGGTAAGGAAGGCAGAGGAGAACCACCTCCTGAGCCTATTTAATATTTTGTCCATAATTTTCTTACGATACCTTAAAAGTAACCCATACAATAATATTAATATAATTAAAACTATTTTTTAACATCATGTGTATATATATTTCTTAACAGTGAAATTACTTGTTATAGCATTGGTTACATCTCATATGAATATTTTTGAAGAATTTTTAAATTTTATATCTATAAATTTAAGCGTAGTTATACTAGACTATTTGCATTGTATGTGATTACAAAGTTTACAAGTGGACCCTTGTATAACCAGCACTAATTAGTACGTCAAACTTCAATGGTTTCTAAATGCCCCTTAACTGCTCAAAGGAATGGAGTAGAAAAGAGATAACAATGTAAACCTGTAGCATCTTAGCAGAAGTTCGAAAAAGATAGGTAGGCTATTCAAAGAATATGATAGGAATAAAACACGCCATTTGTGAAGAAAATTTTTCCTCGAACGGCACGACTAGGATATTGTGATATATAATTTATACTTGGATTTAATTTTTCACCAATCCAACATTAGATATTTAAAATGGCTTCGCGTAACGAATGTCGTATTTACGTTGGAAATTTACCTCCAGATATTCGCACAAAAGATATCCAAGATTTATTTCACAAATTTGGAAAAGTTACTTTCGTTGATCTGAAAAACCGCCGGGGGCCGCCATTTGCATTTGTGGAATTTGAGGATGCTCGGTAAGTATTTACAAATGTGTCTCGTCTGGGAAGACGCAGTCGAAGATCGAAAATATCCAGCTGATTCAAATGCATATTATTGTTCTTATGGCGCACGTTTAGTGATGCTGATGATGCCGTAAAAGCAAGGGATGGCTATGATTATGATGGTTATAGATTGCGTGTTGAATTTCCGCGGGGTGGTGGACCTGGAAGTTACCGGGGTAATCGCAGTGGTGGCGGTGGTGGCGGTGGTCGTGAAGGTGGTCGTGAAGGCGGCCGTGGAGGTGGTAGTGGCGGGCGTGGACCACCTACAAAACGCTCTCAATACCGAGTTATGGTGACTGGTTTGCCACCATCAGGATCATGGCAAGACCTAAAAGATCATATGCGAGAGGCGGGGGATGTTTGCTTCGCAGATACATACAAGGATGGGACCGGAGTTGTTGAATTTTTGCGTAGTGAGGACATGAAGTATGCCATTAAAAAACTGGATGATTCACGCTTCCGATCGCATGAGGTAAATTGGAATATATAAAAATAAATATATAAATTTACATATACAAAACGTTTAATTTTCAGGGAGAAGTCTCTTACATACGCGTACGTGAGGATACTGGTGAAGAGCGTGGAGGTGGTGGCCGTGGCGACTATCGAGACAGGTACGAGTAGAATAAATGTTTCTTGGAGTATCTAGAATATCTGGTTACTTTTCCACAGATCACGATCACGTTCATTTTCTCCACGCCCGAGGCGTCGCGGCACTCCAACGTATTCTCCAGTACGAAGGACAACTTATTCAAGATCTCGTTCACGATCTAGGTCAAACTTTTAAAGGAAAGTTTTGTGAAAAATGAAGTAAAAAGATATTTAGAAGATGGAAATCACAAATTCACAAAATTTAATAATTTTTTTAGAATATAGGCAGACATTAAAAGGATAATTTCTGACAATATAATAATCATTAAGAATGTTCGATAATTATCGAAAAATTCAACTCCTCAAGATTTACCAATTCTTAAACAAAATCAAGGAATCGCGTACGTCAGCCTTAAATTTAAGGTCTATTTACATTCCTTGATCACTGCGTTTAATCTATAGGCTATTGAAATTTTCATTTTTTGCAATCTTCGCGTAGGCGCATTACATTAAAAACATATTAATTTCTTAATAAAACATTTAATATTGGTACTATAATTAATAATATTTAAATTTCATCTCTTTCTTTTTCCACGTGCACTGGAAATTTATTTGGAGTATTGAGTGAGGAGGAAGAAGGAATGAGTGATGGATAAGGATAAAGGATGGAAGGAAGGAAGGAAAGAAGGATTGATAAAGGAATTAATTTCGGATTTAATGGAAAATATCACTATGTAGGATTAATCATGGCAAACAGGAAATTTGGTCCGCAGGGATAGTCAAAGGCAGTCCATTAATTGTGTATCAACCTCTGAACCATGTTGATATGGATTAGGAACTGGTTCAATAGAAATGACAAATTTTGTCCGGAGTTTGGATTACTCTATTAGGACCAATGCTTGAACTTCAATTGCTCAGATTGCAGGCCAAGCAATTCACGAGAGTTTTACCCACATTCGAAAGGATTTAATTATATTTCTAGTTGTTTCAAATTATTTTCGCGTGGGACTGCGTGGGAGGATCAGGATTTCCGAACGTGGTTTCCCCTCTCAGTTTGATAAATTTGGACTAAACATTCTCTTCATTCTCTTAGCAAAGAATATGATTAACAGGATCTAACCGAAAAGCATTTCTCAGTTCTTCGAAGGAATTTTGCAGGACATTATGCATGAGCTTCCTTGTATTGAAACCAATTAAAATCGGATATTAACTGCTCAAAATTTTAACCATGTTCAGATTAGAAATCTACAGATTTGGCGGCGATAGCGTTTAAATTAATGAAACAAGATTACTGTATCACGAATTATAAACGGGGGAAAAGGAAGTGTTTATCTATATTAGAGGATAACGAACAGATATTCTCTCTCACAGTAATTTAGAAAGGCTGTTCAAGAAATGACGCAAGTGCATAATCATTTATGCACTGTCCTGATTAATTAACGGTGTTCTCCAGACAATGCAATCTATGTATAACCAGTTTTTGGCCACATTCCACACCAGATAATAAACTGATCGCGATGGAGTATAATTAGAATATATAAAAATCTAAATTTATTTTATTTAAGAACTTGTGCTTATGCATTAAAACGAGACTCCGTGTAGGTGCCGCCAAAAATCTGTCCATAAAATAGAATCGATTTTGATACACCCGAAATCTACGAATTTAGTCCGAATTCCGAAATCTACGAATTTACTTTTTTAAATCTCCGATTTTAATTGGTTTTAACACGACGTAGACAATACATGCTCATACTCATAGTCGAATTAGTCGCGATAAAATACAGCTACCGGATTTTGCTCTGCGTGGAATGGATGATTTCTAAAATAATATCTGATCACGCAAAGTCAAAACATAATTTTGCAATTTGGATTTTGTATACGGATTCGAAACCTGATTCGGGACTTATCAAGTAACAGAAACACTCGTATGGAGCACTACTTTAACTCTGTTTCTCTCATCGCAATACTTGCGCCTCATTCTAGCACTTCAATCTTAAATTTTCTCGGAGTGGTGGTATGTTTCGTTTGTTTCAAATTAATTTCTGTACCCTTTTAGATATGAATTTTTTCCTTCTTAAATCCTTATTCCAAAGTTTATTTTTATTTGAGAAATTTCAGGAATGTATTGTATATGTATGGATGAAAATGATATGTTTGCTTTTAGAGTTCAAATAAAATGAGGTTTTTATCTCTTAAAGAATATCGTGTTTATAAATTCGTTTCTTTTTTATGTATTATATAGTAATAATAGTTTAATGCAAGGCCGATTGAATGATGGTTTTAAGAGGTCACAAAGAATCGTCATAAAACAATTGTAGGGTTACGGCTTGCAAGTTCGCAAGTTCGATGATGCGTTTTATTCGAAAATGTATAACATTCGAATAAGTTTTTTCCTCAATATTTCCCCTAATGGTGCAATCTAGTTAATTTTTAGTAGCATACTATTTTAAATCTGTTATCAAAACTTTCAACCGTTCGTCATTCTTAAAATGTTTTGATGAATGTAGATTTTGATGTTTGTGACAATTATTGGATTCACAAATGATTATCTATCTTCTGGTTTCGATTATTTAACTTCGGTGCTGGAATTTTAAAAATGAAATTTAAAAACGAGCAAATACGGAAGGGAAAAGCCTTGCAGGAGTCTATCGGAAACAAGATTGAATCGGGATTATTGAATTGCAAAAATAAACGATGCATCCGGTTTAACTGTGATTAATCAGGACGATTTCACTCGCTCGTATTGAATTTAGTTAGCAGTCGTTTCTCATAACACTGCGTTTGATTTTGAAAGAAAACTGAACTGGAGTCTATTAAATGAATTTATCCAAATAAACAATTTAATTTGTTAGATTTTTGAGGGACTGTTGCTAGAGGTGATAATACGTTTTTAAATATTGTATTGGGTGTTACAATTATTCTGTTTCTTGGCAATTTTTTATTTCAATCAACACTCGTGGTTTATGACATTTCAATTTATCTGTTTTTATGATATATAATACGTTATTTCAATGCTGTTTTAACTTATTTCTATTCATTATTATAGCTAATTTATATTAGGTATATCCCAGCTTGTGACCAGAATTTTCCAACTTGTCAAATGATTTCTTACCAACCATGCTTACCTTACTTAAATGCAACAGTAGTAGTGGACCAAATTGATTGACTTGATTAACACTAATTTAATTTTAAAACGAAGTTTAAACGAATTACGCAAATAACCTTTTGAACATATCTATTTCACAGTACACTTTTGCCATAAACGACCGTAGAAGTCTTTTTCTTGGTATTGCAACACTGATGCGGGAATAATACGCGATATTTCATCAGTGTTATATCCGTTCAGTTTTGATAAAAGTACTACTTTTTAATACTTTTTTCATGCCTTTTCGTTGTGAGTCGTGTTGGTAGGGTAGTAATATTTGTTGCTTGATATAGTTGCAGCAGCAAACATCATTCGCTTACGATGTCATCATCGTATGTCGCTCTGTCGTCTTTTGGCTCCAAACAAATTCAATTCGATCGGTACGAGTCAGTTGGTGGATATTTTCGTACGTTGTCGGTTGTGTTTTTGGGAGCGACAGAAATAAAATTCATAGTTTTGTAATATTTGCGTGTATTTGTGTGTGTGCGTGAGAGAAGTGTTGTTGTTTTTTTTTAAATTAACTAAAATTGGGTTTATTGCAATTATTTAATTCAAAAATTTACTTTATGAAAGTTGTAAACGAAGGAAAAATATTCGAAAAAATATGATAGAAATTAATGAAGTATAATTCGTCTTTGGTGGTTTTTTTCACATGAAAAGTGTTTAGAGCGCTCATTATTTTTTTCTATTTGATTTTATTCTCAATTTTTCGTCTGGCGATTTGAACAACAAAAAAGTGTTTTTTTTCTTCAACAAACTGCCGGCAGACTAAAATTACGTTTCCCATAACAAAAAAAAAATTAACATAACGCAAACAACAACAACAACAACAACGACAAAATAAGACAAACTAGAGTAGATTGAAATTGAGAACCGGTCTATTTTTTGCAATATTTCATTTTGCTTTTTACTTTGTGTTTGAATTTTTTCTTTTTTTTGGGAAGGTCTGATGCTTGAGCAAAAGCTTCCAACAACAAGACAAAGAGTCAACAACAACAGCAACAACAACAACAACAACTGCAAACACGAGGAGATACCAACCAGATTGACAGACTGACTAACCTTTGGCGCTTTTCGTTATCGGTTTGTGAACCCCAACCAAGTTAGTTGCAGCTGCTTTACTGCCGCTCTGCCGGTGCTGCGCTCTGCTCCGCTATGCGCTGCCTCTCTTCTTTTCTGACCGTTGCATCACGAAAAGTGTTGCTAAAAAAGATTTTCATGCAAAGTGAATAATAAAATAGATAAAAATTAAATAAATATAAACAAATAAATAAAAATACACAGACAAATTTTTACTTTCATATTGCTGTTTTTTTGGTGCTTTTATCGCTAAAACTGCCGTCATTGAGGTCGTTGTTGTTGTTGTTGGTTGTGATGATGCTCACAACGTGCTCGATTAATTATATTTATTTATTTTATTATTATTTTTTTTCGAAAAAAGTACATACGAATTGAAAAGATTGCTAATTGTTTTGCGGAAACGACACACATTTTAAGAACTCAATTCGCAATTTTTGTTTTTTTTTTAAATTTCATAAGTATTTTATGAGCTCAAGATAAATGTTTACGAAAATATTAACAATTTAAAGGAAAGAAATAAATGGTTTTAATACAATTTTGAAGTATTTTTCCACGATAAAATATATTTTCAAATTACGATAATATTTTTCATGATAATCGAGTTGTTTAATTATATACGCACGTGCTATGAAAAAACTATTAAAATCGATCATTAATCAATAAATTTGTTTAACATGATTCCTTCGATTTATTTTAGAAAAAAAACGGCTTCAAATAACAAATTGCTCATTGATATGTTTTTGGAGAGCGCGCGTGTGTGTGTATGATTATGAACGGAGTGTTGATGTTTGTTATCTTTATAAATTGTGTCTTAATTTATAGAGATTGATTTCAACGAACAATAATAAAAATAATAATAACAATAATAATATTTTTTTATTGACATGAATATCAATAAAATCAAAACAAAAAATTAGCTGAAAAAAATAAAAAACGTATTAATATGATCTTATAATAATATTCGTATTATTAATTACTAATAATTGAAATGTGGTTTTAATAAATATAAACATTGCATAAATACAAAAAAATAGTTAAAAAAAAACAACTTTGAAATACAGACTGATAATCCTGCTAATCGAACGCACACAAGCACACACACAGTTATAAAACGATTTGTATAAAATTATGTAAGTAAAATGTTGTAATTTTTAAGTTTTCCTAATCAATCTGATAACATTTCATTCAGTTATTATAAATAATATTTGCTCGCAAGGTTTTTAATAAGAATTACTTTAAATTGTTTTCTTTTAAAAAAAGTATTAATGTATTCTTATTTTATTGTAGACTTCCTTTAATAAACAGATATATTTTCTAAAAACTGAAGCATAATTTAATTGTATGAGATAAATTTCTCTTTTCACGTAATTATTGTGCGTACTTTCATAATTTTTAACAATTTTTAAAATATTTCCACCGAGTATAAAAAGTGCTTTAAAATCGCCGACAGTTTGAAATATTATAGAAAAAAAATAACTTTGACAAAAATATCTGTCGAGCAAGAGATTCTTTCGTATCCGTAGGCATAAGCTAAAATATCTTAATTATTGATTAAAATATCTTTGACGTTTTCTGATGATATTAAAGAATGCGGTTACCGAACACTTTTGTGGAATGCGAGAGCGTAAATCTCGCAAGATGCAAAATGGGGTAGAGGTCAAAGCAAGAGTAAAGGGAGAGAAGGAACTCAAAGGTTGGAAAAAAGCGATGAGGGCGGGAGTGTAGGGTAGAGGGGGTTAATGAAGTTGAAATCCTATCGATCGTAGCGCAAGTACAAAATAGATATAAAAATATCACAAATTCAAAAATTACAAAAATTTTGAGGTGAAAGAAATTTGTTTAGAAAATTTCATAAATATTCGATTCATTAAGGCATTTATTATATATAATTATTAAGGCAAGCTGTCTCTAAAAAATTTCCATAAAAACCATAATATTCAACGCTCAAGCCACTGAAGCTTCAAAACTATTTCCAGACCAATTATGCGTATAATCAAAAGAGAAAAAAAAAACAAAACAGATTCGCATAAATTTCCTTATTTGATTATATATTTGTCTATAAATATATCATTCTCGCACTCTGTTAGTGATGAAATTAATTTGCTTGAAGGCTTTGCTCTACAAGTCAAGGTCATTTATCATATACATTCGCACACACCAACACACACACACGCACACACATTAACTGACTAACTTTCATTACTAATTTTGCTATCCGGTATTTCATCACCGCAAGTTTCCTGAACAATTAAATTTCTATGTAAAACGCATACGCCCAACTGCATTTAACGACACTCAGACGGTTTAATTCATTTAAAAATTATGCACGTTGCAAAAGGGATGCAAAATCAGACACGGAGCGTCGGGAAGAAGAGGGTGAGAGAGAGAGAGAGGCAGCACAAGTAGTGTCTGTTAACAAACGCACAGCCACCGAAAAGAGGGAAGGAAAGGGTCGTAGCAACAGGAGCAGAAACGATGGCGAGGCAGGGAGCGAACGAACTATCTACGACGCACGGTAGACTAACATATAGTACCGATCGCTCCTTGTCAGGCTTATTGAGTAATATTTTGCGCTTGACATTGGCCATTAATTTATATCCTTTTCCAGAGGCGACCGATAATCAGCTTTCCTGATATTTAACAAAAAAAAAAAAAAAAAAAGAAAAAAAAAAAAAAAAAGACGGACGTTGCTAAACTACAGTGACCATCTGCAAAAGGGAGAATGACAAACACAACGAGAGGGAAGTAAAAAGGGCAATTAAAATTAAGAGTAAATGTATCGTTAATTGATTTTGAAAGTGTAATAAGTCAATTATTGTCAAAGCGATCAAATTGAAAACAAGAATCTTTTAACGCCGGTTCGGTCTATTTTGGTGATGAAAGTCTCAGACATACTGTTTTCTTTGTGCCTCCTATAGATATGAATTGCTTGCGCTCAAAATGGAACCCATAACATATTTTGATTTTCACATGAATTGACTTGGTTCACTTTCAAACTAAATGTTTCTTGTAGAGATTGACATTTAGGTGTATATAATATATAGACTCTACAGTAGCTGAGATATCATGTTTGGTCCGGTCGATATAACTCGATATGATATCGATGCTTTATGTGGTGGAAGGTAATAAGAGAACATTAATGAAAAGGAAAGCCAAAAAAAAAAAACGAACCAAACAAAACTGATCTGATCGCATTTGGGTGATATTGATGATGATAACGCTGGTGATGATGATTATGATAATGGTAACGATGATGGTGATTATAACGATAATTATAATCGTGACGACGATACTGATGGTTGCTGAGATGGTGTTAATTGCAAATCCATACGCGTGGCAACCTCAGGCGGCAGAGCAGTTAGCCTCGTGTAATCCGATAACCGCATTGGATCGACCTGACAATTATCTCGTGAAGTGAAATTTATCTTTTGTTGGTTGTCTCGTATTACGGGTCTCGTGGTTTTGTTGTTGTTGTTGTGCAAGGCGATGATGATGGTGACCATAATGAGCAGGTTCATCAGTAATGTTTTACATACTTACGTGAATTTTGTTGGAAACTGATATATTTTGAAACCGCAAGAATATCTGCAAGGCAAAAAATACTTTCACTTGCTTCGATAATTAATTACTTTCTCGTTGGAGAAATGCATTTTGGTAATGCATTCAAAAGAATGTTTTCTTTTCATCTCATCTTGCCAACAATGCAATTATTATGTTCATTCTCATCATCGCTATTATCATTATCATTATCATTATCATCATCATCATCATCATCATCATTATCATTATCATTATCATCATCATCATCATTATCATTATCATTACCATCATCATCATCATCATCATCATTATCATTATCATTATCATCACCATAATCATTAGCATCATTCTCAACACCACCGACAAGTATTGTTTTTTAACGCGAAATCATTTGCCGCATGAAAAGCTTGACACCGACGCGTCGGCGATGGCGTGTGACCTTTGGAAACTGCTGGCAGGCTTGAGCAATGTGAAGTATTCTCAGCAGTCTCAACAGCAGGCACCTCGGGAATAATGAAATGAAATATATTGAAGAATTGTTGTTGTTGTTGTTGTTGACGATTGTTGTAGGGATGTTAGTTGATGATGATTGTGTGCCATTTGTCGGTAAGAGATGTTACCCCTATTGTGTGTGTCTGTGTGTTTGTATGACCAGATGGTACTCGGCTACCCAATTGTTCTATTAAAAGTGGCAATTGAATGAAGTGCACGATGTGATGATGTCGATGATGTCCATGATGATGCTGATGATGGCGGTAAGGAAGAAGAATTAAAGGAAGGTCATTCAATCATTTTGACAATAACACTTCATCACTTCAGATAGCATAACCGATTTAATTGAAATATATTATTCAGAAAACTCAAAAATAAAAAATTGATTTTTGTGCACGTAATATTGTTCGTTTGTTGAGTCTGGCCTCTTTTAAATTTCTTTTTACAATTTCATAAAAATTTATTTACCACAATTTCATTAAATTAAAAATAACAAATTGCCTAAACGTTTTTAAATTCATTTATTGACGTCGTCTGTTTTATCGTTTACAAAAAAAAACCAAAAAAAATTAGTATTCCTTTTTTCTCCCCTCACAAAACAATTTACAATAAAATAATCTCCTATAAACTTATCACCTGATTTGCATTTTGATTTGCAATCGATTCGAAAATAACGACCCATTCATTTGTCTTTATGTCTTTAACGAGTTCAAAATATCTAATAAATTTGACAGTTTCATCGTAATTGGCTTGCGTTGTCCGCGACGCACGCTGTTTACAAATTAACGAATGCACTTCTAATAAAATATCGAATAGGATTGCATAAATTAATTTATACTCGTAGTTAAATTGATACCACGTTAAAGAAGAATGAAAGAATGTGTAAAGGAAAAATTGTAGAATTACAAAATAAGAATTCTAGAATTATATGTTACAACAGTAGAAGGTGAAAAATCTTAGTAATGGAAAGTAAATTTAGATACATAAACACGTACATACGTACGGTTATTAAAATTAATTGAACGATCACCAAAATTTACACGTCCGTTGAAATCTTTCAGGAATTACCAAAGGCATGAATTACGTTGAATTGCGTTGGTCATGAATTACCAAAAGTTGCGATATTACAATATTTGCTTTACTCCACGCAAAGAAGTGTACAAAATAGTAGAAGAAGGTTATTAATCGAAAATGTATGCATACAAGTTTTTCCGCAAAATTAATAGTTTGCAATTAATGGATATCTAAGGAGTATACCCTAAGAGGAAGTCGATTGAACGCAGTTATGGATTAATTTAAATTGTAATCGCTCTAGTTTATAGAAAAATATTAAACACAAATTATATACAAAATCGTCTCATACAAATGAGCTTTATACAAAATATTCTCATCGAAAGGAGCAAGAGTTTCGTACACTAAAACCGAACTCTTTCAATTTCATCGCATCTAATCTCATTTGAAATTGATTTCTTCAACGTTAACGAGTTTTTATGAAAATGTTTTTCTTTTATATAATGAATCAGAATCACTGCGGTAACATGTTTCGTAGATAGTCTAGCCGTAAAGAAGCACAAGCAATCTTTGGACTAATAATGAAAATCAAATGCGGTAGCGGACTGTAACGCTATTGGACACGAGAGCTATTAACTGTTAACTGTCTTTGTAACAGCTCAAATTTTATTAGATAAGGAATGTACTATTTATCTTCACAGAGAACCGAAAAAAACATAAATTAAAAGAAAAACCATAGAAGAATGTCTGGCCACAATCAAGACGATCTATTTAAACCAGCGCAAACTGCAATAACAAGCCACTGCTGTGACGTTCATAAATAATCTTGCCACATCGTTGCGTCGTGTTAAAGAGCTTCGCTAATAACGGACGAACATCAGGAGAATAATTAAGCGGGACAAGTTAATTAGAAAGAGTGGCAAAAGCAGTAGATGGCACCATGTACGGCTATGGCACGGAGGGACTGACAGTGCAGTGGCAATATGTTTGCTTGTAACGAATCTTTGGAATTATAAATTTAAATTAATTTCGATTTTTTTAATTAAAATTTATTGATTTTTAGATAATCAGAAAATTTCATAAAGAAATGGGAACAGTTTTAAAGACTAAATTAATGCATTCAAAGCAGAAGTAATTATTAATTAAGCTGGAAATTGTAAATTCTAAAAGATCCATAAAAATATTTCATATATTTTTAGTAAGAAATTTTACATCGAAGATTCCTAAGTTAAAAACTAACTATCGATTAATCGACTGATTTCGCATAAATCGATAAATTGATTCCATAGAATATGAAAACACATGATATAGAAAATGTCTTTATTCCTTCGAGGAAGACTTTAGTTTCAACTATTCAGTATTGAATAAAAAACACAAACTAAGAGTTTGTTTGTTCTTCTTCGTTATCTTCTGTTCGTCTTCTTGCTTTTCGTATAAATTGTCCAACAACACTATCTAAATATTTGTCATGTAGTCTTTTCTTCATAAGGATTTGAACAGAGCTTCACATAGTCCTTACGACATTCTAATAAATTTTCTGGTTACCAGAGTATAATACACATAAACACACATACTCACTCACACAAAAACTCACACACACACTCACTTTTACGTATGCGCATGTATAAGAGAGTAATGCTAACGGTCATTAGAAAACGTTATGTCACATGTTGAAGAACATTGACACACACACGCGTGCAAACACACACATTCATTTGCGAGCATGGATAAAGCTCGCAAATGAATGTGTGTGTTTGCACGCGTGTGTGTGTCAATGTTCTTCAACATGTGACATAACGTTTTCTAATGACCGTTAGCATTACTGCCTTCGAACCTCATCAAGTATTCTGTAAACATTCAAAGAAATGGGTTAAGTTGATACACGATATGATTCCCCCTGGTGGTGATATTTATTTCAAAACATTGTTTGTTCAATAAACTCGCAATGAAATTATTATTTGAGGTGTTTGTTGTCTTAACAAAAGTTCTCCATAGCCATATAAAAATAATATTAATAATAATAAGCCATAATGATAATAATGTTGTGCCATATGTCACAGAAAATAGGAAGCTATTCTCCTTCTGTGCGTCGTACATTCAAGTGTTTGTGTGTGATTTTTAAAGTATTGGAAAGATATTAGAGAAGGAAAATGTTTCTACTAAAACCGCTATCGCACCGCCAGAAAATGAATATTCCTGATAATTTCGAGCTAATACAAAATTTAGTACTCGAAAACTTCATTAGAATTTAAAAATTCAAAAGGTAGCGGAATATGTAAGTATTCATTAATATTTTAAAATTCGATTTCAAATCATTAGATTTAACAATATCAAAAAGTATAAGACTTCCATAAACAAATGTGCGCCGTAGAGCGTAATAGAACGATTGTAATTATGATTCCTTTTTAAATTTTTTATTAGTTAAAAGTCTATATGAGATATTTTTATAATTAATAGAGTTTTAAAATTAATAAAGTTTCGAAAATTTTCCCTAAAGATAAGCTCAAAATTAATAATACGATTTTCTTTTCATCAATGTATTATGGCTTATACTTAATAGTCTTCATGGTAATATAATGTGAGTATGATAGTCATGATGATAGATATTGGTTAAATTGTTTACTCATTCTTCTCTTTCAAATTAATTCATATTTATTGGAAGCTGTCATTCGTATACAAAATACGCAATTTTTTGACGTGTCATTTTACGTGCATCGCGCACATATGTATTTGTTGCAAGAGGACGTATACACGAAGTGAGAAGAGGTGCAAGATTTATGTATTGCTATGTCTACCATCTATTACATTTGGAGATAGAAATCGGTGATAAAACTCTATTGATATTTTGAAAGCAATGCGTATAAATTAATTATGTGTAAAAAAGATGGGAGGGGGGCGGTAAGAGAGGAGATTAATATATAATTACTTCTGATATAATTAATTACTTCTGATATAAATTAAAATTAATATTATTTACCTTTGATATAAATTAAGATAAATTGCAAAAGGACCAACGAAATCTGAGCTCTTGAGAAAGTAAAGCCGGCTTTATTTTGAGCAAGTTATATGATTTGATGTAGTTTTTAACGAAGACAACTATCTTATCCACGATCGCACCTAAATTTCTGCTTTCGGTTAATTAACCTTAATTAGGATAGCCTTTGTAACTAGCAATAATCTAAGTACGATTCCAGCAACGTTCTACAAGATTCTGTTCTCTTATAAATTTACTCAAATTCTCATTCAATATTTGCGTATTATAAATACTTACCACCAAGTCGCTGCAGGCTTTAATATAATTTTTGCCATCCTTTTTTAATGTGCACGCCGCAAGGGCTCTTCTAAAAATAGCAGTCTTTTAAGGTAATATTTTGCTTGATTTCAAATATTTCTTTCGCCTTAACTTTATATCAAATTTAAGGTGAAATCTTTTATGAAATTTTTCCTATCAGAAAAATAAATATTCTGTAAGCTAAAATCTTAAATTAAAAACAGCCGGATATTATTTATGTAATAAATTAGAATTTTATTAAAATGTTTGTTTCGCTGTAGCTCGTCTAATTTTGTCAATAAAATCTTGCTCTAATTTACGAGAGTTTCGTTTTCGTTATCTCTCTTTTACGATTTCGTGCAGATTTATTGTAATAAAAATGTTTTTATAGATTTGTGAGGAAATTGAGTTTTTATGATTAAAACTGTTTACTTTCAGTTTGGATTTTTCGCAGTTATGACTTAAATTTTCAAGATTATTAATCGAATTCGCTTGAATAAAATTAGACATGAAGAGAAAATGCAAATTTTTTATGGTTATCATCGTGCTTGAGAGGAGATGGTTTTTATCGAGATGAAATTGTATCGATCAGTGATTTTTTTTAATTTAAAATTTTTAGCAAAACAATTAAAAGAAAAAGTTAAAAAGTTAAAGTAGAAAAAATGATTAACTAAATCTCTAAAATAAAATATTATACTATGTTTATAGAAACAATAATATAATTTATGAAATGTACCAAAATAGTAAGTTTTGGAATAGTTTATTAAATAACTAAAAGAAGATTTAACGCAGGAGTTTATCATTCACCGTCTTTTAACATTTTTGTCCTGAAAAATGTTGAATTTGTCAGTGTAAATGTGCAAGATATCATCACAAATCAAATAATCGTGAGATTGTTTTTGGTTAGCTTTTCTAACACTATTCGAATATATCGTTTATCTTAAAATGCATCCTAGTAGACGCGTATGAGTGCTCGAGTGCACAGACAAACTTATGTCAGTGCTTGTGTACATAAACTGAAGTACTTTGTTGATTTAATCAATTGCTTGATCAGTCATAAAGAAAGTACTTTAGCATTATCTTCGATCTTATGAATTTCGATAAACTTCATAGCGGGTAATAAACACCGTCAACGCTGTCACGTTTACAAATGATGAACAATTAAATTCACCCAGGCAGATAATAAACAAGCAGCGAAAGAAATAAAAAAAAACCACGAACAACGAAAAAAAAAAAACGAAAAAGAATTGATGCGTTCAATTAAAATGATTATATCTTTATATAAATAGAAATTACAGGAAGAAAGGAAAACCATAATCTATAATCATAAAACCAACTTTTATTTCGATACATTGCACCCTGTAAAACCCCCATTTGCTTCGCACATTACAACAAAATATTTAATGGGCGGCACGTATGTAAACATTTTTTACGAGTCGATACAATGCTCGTATAACGTTTTCCTCACTCTCACGTTTCATCATCACAAGTTTAAAAATGATGCGAGTGCAAGTTTGAAAACAAATGGTCCGTCATTGAACTCCAAATGGGAAAAAAAGATACCAAACAACAACAACCAACATAAATGGAAGAGTATTAATAAAAACCGACAGACGAATAAATACAATATCATGAGGTGTTTAATCTTCGATACGATCGTATTCGAGCGAAGGTATTGATTAAAAATAACGCAGACACCTATACGGTATCGTACTCGAAAATCAGAGGAATACAAAAAGAAATTTAATCCTTGATTGATGTTCGGATATCCGGGGATGCTGGAAATGTTATTTATCTGCACCAACAAATTGTTTAAATTCGGTAACGGAGAATAAACTGGAGGAAAGCTGTGAAATGTGAAAAGAGTGATAAGGGGTGAAAAAGGTGAAAAAGCATCAATTGAGTATTGATGTTGAAGGTAATCGTAATCATGATGATGATTAAGACATTTGTTAAACTGGAGCAATGTCAGAAAAAATCATCGTTCATGTAGAATGATATAGAAGGTGTAACGATATTAGATACTATTATATCCTCTTTTCTTCTTCATTGCCTACGTGATGACTGTGGGTGATATTGTGATGAATAGCACAAGTAGTACACAAACTGGACACACAGCATATTTGATAGAAGTTTCAATAAAAAGCCAGATATAGTATACAACAGATACGAGTATGTGTGATAAGTGTATGTGTGACAAGTGTATGTGTGTGGTGGACAAGTAAATGTGTGACAAGTGTATGTTTGCCATAGAAATACGTATGGTTCGATTGATGAATGAAAACGTATGAATGAATGGATGAATTGAATGAATGATAGAATAGATACGTTCCCTTTTGTGCTACGGGCAAAGATTGAAAATCATTTGCAAATGACCATGACACGGTCATGTGTGCACATTATACAATGATGAATGAAAACATGGAAACATCATACTTCTTACCTATCTCTATCCCTCCTTCTACCCTTCTCTGCTCCACCACATCACTTACTTGACTCTTTGAGCATGAGAATGTAAATGAAATGAATGTGTTTGGATGCGTGCCTTTTATGACAACCTTAGTCTTTAACGGTCTGTCATTTCATCTCAATGGCCTCAATTGTATCGTTTCAAATCGTTTTTTTTCTCGAATTGTTAAATATGATGCTTGTAGAAAAACAATGTTGATTTAATGGACATTTTTCTAATCTAATGGTTTAAAATGACACAATTGTTTTATTTGAGATCGAGAGAAGAGAAAAGAAAGAGGGGAAGAGAAATATTTGTTAACCACTTGTTTGCAGTAAACAAAGTGCTCGCACTTGACCCTTTTGTTTATGTTTATTTTGTATAAATATAGTTTCTAATACTGACTACTAAAGAAATTTTTTGGATTTAATAATGATGAAGTTTACAAAACTTAATGATTATTCTACAGTCTTTCCGCCTGACTTCTTCTAACGTCTTTTTTACGTGACGGATACGCTATTGTCTTCCACATAAACCGCCTTTGTTATTTCCTCTTCTCTTTCTTTCTATTGTTTCTTTGGGCTCAAAACTTTATCATATCTTTCGATCTTTCCTATCCTCCCCCAACTTTGGTATTAATATTCACCTTCCATTTCGACTATTATCCATTATTACTACTTTCAGATTCTCACTAAATTTAACAGCTCTATCGCTTTTATCATCTGCAGCAACATTAAATATATCGTGTGCCATTTACACCGTCACCACCTTTACTACTTTTTATTCATGACCTTGTTTACATAACCTTATCCGTGACCTTAGTCGTGACACCGCCGCTAACGTAATAATCTTAAGACGTGACAATTTTAAAACTCCGACGGATTACATTTTACATGTAAATTTTAAAAATAACGCAGGTGTAAAGTAGTCAGAGTACACTCGATGGAATTGTTCGAATAAAATTTTGTAGCGAAGGAGAGAGTATATACATAATATTTTATCATTGTTTATTAATATACGTATAGTGGAAATTATATATAAATGTATAAAGCATTATGTCCTTGCAAATGGCAAGGAAAGACCGTCAGCAATTTATATCATCAAGCTAAGAGAAATTGATTTCATTGCGTTTCACAGATTTCGAGGCAATACGATGCCGCAAACCTCAACACACGTCTCCGCGAATATTTGGAATAAATTTTGCCTTTATTGAAAATCAAGTTTAATTAAGTATATATTCACCGTTATTATCCATGACCCATTACCATATTCGGATCGGTCAACTTCTGTGCTTTATCGTCAAAAGAGTTGGTTGTGCGGGTTTGAGAGCTTTGCAGGCATGAACATAAATAAGAATTAGAGAGAGAGAGGGAGCAGAGGACTAGGATACGTCAAAACTTTCAAATTACATTCCATGATGCAACACAATTCCCTTTCGGTTGGCTCCACTTCCCTCCAACACAACGTCACTGATATATTTTCTTCATACTATTCACGAGCAACCATGTCTATACATAATACATACGAGTACTTACCAATGCGTTAGCCATGATTCAGTTCAAATCATTCTTGCCAAATATAATGTATTTTCCATAATCTAGAATGAAATCAGACACAGAAAAAAATTCCACTATATAATTTTTCACATTACAAAATCTCAAAAATTTTTTGTGATTTTTTTCAAGTGTTTTGATACACTTCAAAAAATAAGTAGTGGATCATATTTCTAAAAATATTGTTTATATTATTTCTAAGGGTCGAACGCTTTATTTTTTATTTTTAGTGACAATATTTTTCCCTTTTTTACGATACAATTGATTGTTTATATACTGATTGATTGATTGTTTATATACTGATATATAATTGATTGTTTAAATATTTTTTCTTATGTAAAAATCATCAATATTCTCATATAAACCAATTTCAACTGCAAATCGTATCAAATACTGTCTGCTTCAGGCAAACAAATAAAATTGGACGAATAACAGCCACTAGCCACTTGGTTTGCGGAGCGACGGTAACCCCGTAATGTGATATTTATGAACTGATACATGTGTGCATAATACATAATAAATCAAAACGAAAGGAAAACAAACACTAAAGGAGAGACGGTAAATGTAATAAAAATTCAATTTGTCAAAAATTGTCAACTCTGTCAAGCACTCAAATTTTTCAAAAGACTTTTTCGAAAACAAGTGACAAATAGTGAAAAAAAGAATATGGAAGGTAATTTTTCTTTGTAAATTTGGCTTGAAATTCCTTTGTTTTATTGTTTGTATTTTTTCTAAAAAATTTTTCAAAAACTCAGTTAAAAATAAAATAGATCAATAAAATATATCAATTCTTAATATTATTAAGAAGGTTAAGGAGTTTATAGAGTATAAGAATTTTTTAATTTTTTAAAATTTATTTATTTTTAAAATTTTTAAAAATTTTTTAATATTTATTTTACAAAAAAATGCGATCTAATGTTTTCGTTTCTCCCACAAAAACAATTTTTAATATTCTATAAAATCTAAACACTTATTGTTGATTCGACTTATTGTAAATGATTAGTATTGATTTGTGGAATTTTTCATGCTCAATCGAACGAAACTCGACCAACAAGAATGCCTTTTTTAGACCCTCGACGACACTGTGGGAGATCGCTTTTAGGACATGGTTCTTTTTGCATTTGATTTATAATAGACGTAGATCGTGTGAGTCGAAATAATTTTTTTGAAAGTTGGTCTCAAGTCGCGTGATGATGAAGTTGCTTCAAAATCAAGAGATATAAACTAAATCTTCGACAGATGTTGTTTTTTGGGTTACCAATTTAAGATAAAAAGTGTGTTAAATATTCTCTATTTGTAAATAAAACCCTGTATACGGTTCCTCAGCGTAATTAGCGAGAATATTCAATAATTTTTCGAAACAGACTTATTTTTACTCTAAAATATTCGTTTTTGAAAGCCATAACTTAGGATATATGTCTTGGGACGTGGAGTCGTTAACAGTTTTTGAAAATTCGAAGCATTAAGGAAAACTTCCCGAATATACTTAATCCACGGCAGTCCATTGCAACCCAGTTTTCCTTCTTTGGAAATTATACCTGCGTATTTTCGACTAATAATGTACTTCAAGATAATATTGTTTTCGAACTTCAAATCCATAAAATAAATTAAACTTAGGTTTGCGATGAATATAATTATTACCGTCCAGCTAGTTTCTATAATTAATTCTTGTCTTTTGGTATTTTTTGATGCCTTTTCTGGAAATTAGTTTCAATTTTTGGTGTTTAGGAAATAAAATAGTTGTTTTTATGATGTTTTTATAGTTAGGAAATTATAATATTCTTTGTAGAGAAGTAAATTATACAATTTTGTTCGAAAGAGGCTCAGGAAAAACGAAATACATAACACCATTCACGTGAGCACTTCAATGTATCATCGGGGGTTCGCTTAAGATTGTCATTATCTAATCAGATCCATACGTTTCATCATTAAGGAGAAAATATATTAAAACCTCTAGGTAAAGAAATGGAGGAATTAATTCAGCAATCAATTCCCATTTCGCGCCTATTCTAACGAATTGGTTTTCTTTTAAATCCTCCAAAAAAGAAAATTAAAAGATTTCCAATGATTTCTGGTTGGTTAAGGTAGATCAATAGTTTTCAGTCAATTTTAGAATAACAGTCTGTTAAAAAAACGGCATAGGATTGCCTTGCAATAGCTTGAACATTTTTAAGATATCTCTGTTTGTTTCGGTCATCATTTTAATAATGCCTGAATAGTTTTATGGATTTTCGGTCTACAGCAATCTTTCTAATCGGCTGACAACTATTGGAAAATTGAAAAATTTTCTTTGCAATAAATTACTTCGATTGTTACGTTCTCCTTCTCTTTACCCCAACACTTCAAGAGAGACTCTTCAAAAAAATCTACTGCTAGTGATCGTTTGAGAAAAGAAAAATTTTATTATTACGTTCGTTCAATTGATTCGTTCATAGTTTCAAACTCATCTCAAGCATTTCATTGAAATTTAATTTGCAAATTAAAATTGCTCTGCATGCATAAAACATGCTATAGATGATCGCCTTTGCTAAACGATATCCATTCATGATCTTCAGAACGAAAGAGAAGCGAAAAATGAGCTGGTTGTTTGCTTCGAATCTCTTAGAGATAATGGTCTTTTTAGAAGACGAGTAATGTATATGTGTATGTATATGTTATAGACTATATTAATTTATGTACAAGTGAACGTATGTCAGTATTAGTATATGCGAATGTGTGCAAAATTTGCAAGGAATTTCCTTTGTTTTTCATTTCAATGAGTTGAAGAATAATGCTGTCGGAAGAGCACTCGCTATTGAAGCAGAAAACTTCGAATGTCAAAATGTCAGTCAGGAATTTTGATAGGATGTAATTTCTGCTTTTAAGCAATTATATTGAATATATAATGACATCGTAACGTTTATATTAATTGAAAAGTTCCTCTTATTGAAATCTCTATCCATTTTCTAGACAGTTTTGTATCTTTATAGACCGGAGGAATAATCGCGGAGGGAGGACACTTACATTTGTAATCGACTAAAAGATACATGACCAGGATAAAAAAGTATTTGTAGTATATTCCAACCGAGAATTAATCCCTGATTGAGATTTGATGCCAAAGTTATTCGACATCCGACCATTGCCTGATTTACTTTTCAGGTAAATATAAACTGTGTTAATATTAATAGAGCTCAGTTCGTATTTCGAACCTCGTTAGCTAAACTTTCAATGCCATCCGTACCAGATTTACGAAGATTACGCCACAAAAATAGGAAAGCAACTCAAATTTCATTATCATTATCCCTAGGGTTGGGAATTGTCGACCGATTTCAACTATAGATAGGTATTTATTCTATGATTGTAACTATCGAACGATTTCTTTCATACATTCATTCATTCATTCACTCCCACCTATGCGAGTTCAACTTATGTGTTCTCAACGTAATCAACTAATTCGTTATTCTTGATTGATTAATTGGGTATCGGCCTTTAATCGCTGAACAATTCCCGAATTACTAAAGGCTAGCGAATGGTTCAATTATTCGATAGTTTTTAGTAATTACTAATTCTGGAAGGCAGCTTCACTCGTTGAATGATTTATGGGCTCCTAAAAACATTCGAAAAAACTATCGAATAAATGAATAATTTACAACTATCGAATAACTCGGTAGTTTGTATTCGATAGTTCCCAACACTAATTATCACACAACATATGCGAGTGGAAGCCATATAAACTTCGGATAGTTCGAAATTAATTGCCATTAATTATTAAATTTTTTTGGGATTGAAAAATGAAAGTAGAGTAAAATTTCAGCTAAATCAATTCAAAGAATTATACTCTTCAACAGAACATATTTTTAGAGTAGGAACAAAATTGGCAGCCAATAAAACGGGATATAAATGTAATTTATTCAATTTGAGCGTTGGATGAAAAGATGAAAAGATAATTGATAAATATAAATAATTGTTAATTGCTATCGAGTTCTTCTTGTTATCTTTGAACATTTTTAAAGGCTTTGATTGATGTGGCAACCATTTGGCGGTCAGACATTCAATTACCAGATGTAAAAGACATATCAAATAGGGCGTGGATATATATGATCACGAGTCATAAAATAGATTTGCAGACGCCGTTAGTCATGAATAATACTAACGCACTTACATAAATTCAAACAAATAAATCTTTATTAACAAGCGACGTCAATCAAACTGTGTTCATTTTAATTTTTACAATTAATTCATTAATTTATTCTTTGATTGTTCTCTTATCGCGCAAACGTTTTAAATGTCAAACGTCAAACGTTTTCATCACGCAATCAGTTTTAAGTGCAATGAATTTTAATAAATTCTTGTAATCGATATATCCATTCTTTAGAAAACGTTATACAAAAATAATTATCATCAAACAAAATTTAAAAAGTATTGAAAAGTCTGATTGATATAAAGTGAGTATTATGAATACGAATGCAGATGTGTGCGAATGTGTAAAGATGCATTAAAAGATAGTTCATAAATGAATCCGGATTTACAAGAATTATCTGGGTTTATTTAGAAATAAATGAGTGGAATTTCAAGTATGTCAAGGTCACACCTTTGAGGGTGTTTTTGAGGATGTAACTGAAACCATTTTTGTGTGCGAATATTTTTATCCAACACTATGAGATTTTTTTAAAATAATTGGTAATCAGATTTGAGAAGCCTAAATAAGATTTATTAAAAATATTAAGCTGGATCAAAACGGAAAGGGACGTAATCTGGGATAAGAAATGGATACATTCGTATGGGCCATGTGGTTATATAACTTTGTGAGGATATAGAAAAACTTTCTTTTGTTTGGAAGAAAATAACTTTAAATTTTAAAAAATCTCAAAAAAACAACAAAAACTTGTTAACCATTTCTATGAACGGATTTGTGATTACGTGAATTTTTTCTCCTATTGCTATATTTTCTCATTTTCTCAATATTTTCAAATAAAGTGCTTTAAACTGAAAGGAGGAAGCATCTAATGGTATCATATATTTTCTGCCACAAGCCTAGTCGTGCCCATGACAGGCGTTCTTCTCATGGTATCTTCCAAGGGATACGGATGCAGATGTATTTGTTCTACGAGTAGAAAAACGATAGAGACGAGCATGTAATGAAAAAGTAAGAACATAGGACGTTATATAAAGGTGTGGATAAATATGTTTATAAATAATTCAATAAAGCACATAAATGAAGCAGTTGAAGGTTTTACTCGAGACAAAATAGTTCAAAATACAAAAATAATGCGCTTCGCTTAAAAATGAAATAAAAACTGATTGTTATGCCCGTAAAATTTTCAGAAATTATCTATTGCGAACAAATGTGGCCAGAAAACTTTTATAAATGGAAAAAAAATTACAAATTTCATTCAAAGATATCTCGCTGTTTTTATAAACAATTTAGCAAACCACATCCAAACCGAGAAAATATTTCGGGGTTATTATCCTTTTCGTAAAACCATAAACGGAGCAGATGTATTAACGAATGTTTAAATAAGTCCAAACTCTCTAACCAACAAACTACTTCCCATTTCCTTTCCTTTTCGAAAGTTGACCGCTGACACGCGTAAACTTTCTACCCGAAGTACTTGACGGAATATTTCGGAAGTGGAAGGAAATACGTATGAAATGAAATAAATGGTTAAGGAAATATGATAAAGTTTTAACTTGGCCTTCACCTTTTACCGGTTTTTACTCCATCCAGAAACAAATAAATGAATGTAAAATGAAAGCAATTTGTTCATTCAATTCTTGTCTTTTACTTTTTCATCATTCCTCCTTTCTCTCACAATCACCGTTTCCAATATTTTACTTTGTTTTGCCGTCCTTCCGTACCTCCTCGTACATGCTTCATAACTTTTTGGTAGGTGTGGCGCATTTCGTGACGCAAATGAAAGTGATTTGCAGCCACAAAATTTGTGGCAACAGCTGCAACAGCATCTCAGAACTTGTTTTGCTAAAACCATTGCTAGTTAGTTATTTCTTCTTTTCTTTTTTTATGGCATCTATCCTTCCATTTCCTTTTCTCTTTCTTTCCCTGTCCTACTTTCGTCTAGAACTAAATTGGTTTTCCTTTTCTTTAAGACTTGAATCAAGTAAACTCATTTGGATTCAATTCGATTTATTTTAAATAAACATCAAATAATTTTAAGTGGTTTGAGTAGAAGAAAAAATATTATAATATTGAAAATAGTGATAAAAAAATTAACATTTAAATTCCACAACAAATTAATGTCACTAACACGAATTTCGTAACATTTTCGCTTTCGTTACGACATCGTGCTGGAATTCTTGTCGAGAATTGATGTTTGCACAAATCTCGGAAAAGTTCTCTTGTATTTGCGCCCCCCAGTGATTTCAAAAAAAAAACTAGTATAAAATCCTGTTTGACAGGATAATAAATAAGTGGAAGGAAAAAAATATAAATAAAACCGCAAAAGGGCCGAAGGAAATAACAATAAAAATGTTAAAAATAAAAATAAAACGAATTACGTGAAAAAGTGCTCGCATCGGTTGATGAAAAGAGAGAGCAACAAAAAGAAGAAAAGAGAAGCAACAACAGTAGTCGATGAAGCGAGTAAGAAGAACCTGAAAAATTAATTAAAATCCTGGTCGTGAGATTGCATAAATTTTTAGCTTATTTAAGTTAAATTTAAGTTCTTCTTAAATGAAAGTAATTAATATTTTCTACCATTTTTCTAGTCCTTTTAAAAAAATTAATAAAATTCAATATTGAACAAATTTATAATTGAACCAAACGTAAAAGTATTAACAAAAAATATGAATTTAGATAAAGTGTCCTGAATTTTGAAGCATTTTTTTATTTCATTCATTATTTCATCAGTTCATCCAATCATTTCATCAGTTACAATCACTTCAAATTTGGATCTAATTCTTGAATTGAATTAATCGAGTACTTAGTCAACACATCCAAATAAACGAGTATCGCGAAAGTAAAGAATTTGTAATAAACGAGTATCGCGAAAGTAAAGAATTTATTCCTCGTTTAAATTATCGATTCGCAATACATTCTTTTAATCATTATTTTATTCTATTCATTCCATTTTACTCTTCTTAATCTTCAGTGAAGTTCGTTAATTTAATTGATTATATTTATTGAGTAATCCTTTTACTTATGCGTGTAATCATTTATTCATTCGCATTTACATCATTCCATAATCTGGCAATATCATTTAAATATTCATTCATAAATATTTGTGTTTTGTGTTTTCAAAATTTAATTATTTACATTTATATCATTCTTATATTCGTTTCTACATTTGTGTATGCTCTATTTTTTCCAGCTTCATCTATTACACCACTTATTCCATTTATTTCTTTTATTTATTTATTTATTTATTTCATTAATTTGTTCTAATTTAATAAATTGCTTTTGGGTAATTTTTGCGTCAGATTTCATTAAATTTTATAAAATTTTTTGCTTGCAGACTTTTACAAATACTATTAAATTTTACAAATACTAATACTTGACCTCTTGAAAACGAAATGTAATAAAATCAGACAAAACAACAACAATCAATGGGGAAAACGACATACTTGCATTGCTCTAATATTTGAAAAATTCATTAAAGTACTTTTTTAATTTGTTTATGGGTTCGTGGTGTTACGGTCAAAAGTAGTAGTAAAAAAGAGAAAAGTATTTAAATGGGTGGGAAGGTGGTGAAGGGAATGTTAGAAGTAAAAACCTTTCGTAATCTCGGTCAACAAAGAAGTGACCGATTGTCGTTTGACCGAATGGCGGTACCCATTTTGTTGTTGTTGGAAAATATTTGAAGTTATGCTTTTTCAAAACGTGTATGTAAATATTAAAAAGGCCGACAGCAAAAACGACGACAACAACAACGAAGAATTTAAAACAACATTCCAAAACGTTTTTTCTTAAATCGTTGAAATTCTGCCGCCTTTTCCTCTTTTATGTTTCGTTATTTGTGACTGGTGTAGTGCCGTTGTTGTTGTTGTTGTTGTAGTAATTGTTGTTGTCAATGTCATGGAGTGCTGGCTTGAATAAACGCAGTTTTGTTTAGCAAAAGTTAAATTTATAGAGCGCATCAAATGGATTTGAATGCATTTGCTTTTCGTTGCTTTTTCGTCCTCAAAGTTTGTGATTTTTTCTTCGTTTTTTTTACGACAATAAATCGCTAGTAGGTCTTAAGTTTGGTATTAGAACCGTTTAGCGTCAAATTCGCCGTTTAAAAGGCCAATGAATAATAAACGATCGTGGCGGAAGAACAAGAAAAGGTAAAAAAGCACCAATAGGAATGGAAAAACGAAGATGAGGAAGATAGGCGAAATATGAAGTAAACGTGTATGGATGGAAAAAGTTTCTCAAGAAATTGTTTGTGGGGAAAAGTTTTCAGATGCGAAATAAAAATATTATGTATGCATAACAATTTTACATAAAATACACGCCTAAAATAAAATGAAGGTAACAGAAGAAATTTATTTTGGTTATTATCTCGGATTTGGTCGTTTTGAAAAAATAATTTTTTTTTAATTTTCAAAAATGTTTTTATAATTTATTTTCTTTGAAATAGTGTTGCTGTTTTATTTATTTCTTAACACTTTTATTGGCAGGATGAAAAGTATCAAGCTTTTAGTGTGGAACGAAATAAACCGTAGTTGATTTCACTACTAGGGCAACAACAACAGCAACAACAACCACTTTAATAGAACCATGTGCAATATCAAGTCGAGATTAAGACTTCTGTAATTCATAACCAAAAGTTGAGAAAAGCATAAAAGTTATTTGGTGACTTTTGCTGGAAATTAAAGGGTCCATTAAAACAACTCCTTAAGGATGTTAGATGCTTACAAAAATTAATAATTGTTTTAGAGTTTTTTATCCAAAAGAAACTCATTGTGGGGAATTAAAAGTTTTCAAATGTAAAGACCTCTAAACTTTTTAAATTAGGTTTTTTTCCAGAATTGTTACCAAACTATCGACTTTTTCTTTTCAAAAAATACAAAAAAAAATCACCAGCTGAATAAAAGCGAATTCGTCTGCAAATGCAAATGTCTACAAAAACAAAAGCGCCGGAGATTTTATTGTTGTAGAGATAAATTTAGTCCTGTGATAAATTAAATGCTTAACCTCAAACAATGTCAAATGCGTTAAGTACAACAACAACAACAACAACAACAGCAACAATAACAATTATAGCAATCGAGAAAATAACAGAAAGGAAGCAGCCAAGCAGTAAAATTCTCTTAAAGCCATAAAAATAAAAATAAAAATGGCGAAGGCGGAATAATTGCAAGGAAGAGTGTTGCAGCAAAAAAAAAAACGAAGAAGATTAAGAAGAAGAAAAGAAATTTTTTGAAAGAAAAGATATAATAAAAAAAGAATGAAAAAAATAACAAAGAATCACGTAGAGATGCTATAGAAATGAAACAAGAGGAAGAATAGAGGAAAAGTGAAATTTGAATTGTGAATGAAATGGAAGAAGAGAAATGAAAGAGAAGGCAAGGATTATTCCAACGGAAATGGCAATAACAATCAAGTACAGTGGCGTACTTTGGGGGCCTATCCATTTGGGGGTCTATCGAAAATCAGTAAAGAAATTCCAAGTGGAGAAAAAATTATGTTGTCGAAAGTTTTTCGAGATTTAATTGGAAACAATTTTAATAACGGAACAGGAGCAATAATGGAAACAACAAACAACAGCAAGCTATTAAAACAGTCACAATTAAAAGGCAAAAAAAAATGAAATCAAAATCGAGCAATATGAAATAAAAGCAACACTAAATTACACTAAATGCATTAAAGACATTACTTTTCCTTCTACGAAGCAACTGTTTCGCATGGCCAGACGCAATGCATGCACGGGATGACGCTGAAGAGAGAAGTCAAGCGGTGATGCAGCCAATGTTGGCGATGGTGAAGAGAGTTTTTTCAAATTCGATGCACTGGATTAAAAATTTGCTGCACATAAAGGAAAATATTAAATCGAGTCGCGAGCAGTTAGAAATCCTTTCTAAAAAAAAATAAAGTAATTTCGAAAATATTGGTGTTGCAACAGTCTTTAACATTAACAGCAATAAAATCCACTTTTAAAAGCTACGAATAAAAATGAATGTAACAAAATTGAGCGATAGCAATAACAAAAACAAGCAGGAAGCCAAGAAACAGATCGAATAAAATGAACAATTTTATTAAAAAAGTTTTTATTCATCTGGGGTAAAAATGATAAAATTGTAAAAAAACGTTTCATACACACACCCAAACACACACACGCATACCCATGCACGCACACACACGCACGCACATAAACGCACCACACACAGGAACACGGGTACGCTCACACATTTCTCGAATAATGCCAGAATTACTTCAAATAGTGATTGCAATAAAACGACGGCAAATTAAGCAACAGAAACAACAACAACAACAGCACTAACAATGCAAAAATTTAAATAAAAACAATTTTGTTTCGTGTCCATGATCACAGTTTAAAGTTTTCGAGATACAAACTTTCGAGATATTGTAAAAGCGACCAACGCATTTATATGAGAAATAATTGATTTACCGTTACATTTCAAATTATACGCGAATGATGTATTTTATTAAGGTTGGGCCAACATCGGATCAGACAAAATGATTTTGATTTACACGTTAAGAAAAAATATTTATTGAAATATGGTTCGATAAGTCAAGCTTTTCCCAGTCAAGCTTTTTACGTTCGTAGAATTGTGTGTGTACGTGTATTCTTTTATGATCTTTTCTACTCAAAAATAAGGATAACATTTTTTTAATAACATTTTCCTGTTCTGCAATGCTTTTCAGTTTCGTTCAGAGCAGTTTTCGATCCGTGATAAATTGGCAAGAAAGTAATTGAAAATCGCATCGCTTTGAAATAAATTTGTTTGTGTTTTGGCCAATCTAGCCTTACCAACATGCTCTCTCATACAAAACGACAAAAAATTAGTTCTTTCATTTGGTTCCGTTGGCTTTGAGCCATCTACTTAGAGACAATAATTAACCATCACTTTATCAGACAAAATAAAATGTTTCATCTGATTCGCTGTAGCTCAAGCATAGTTTCGAAGTTCAAGGCATACTCTTCGTTAGATTATATTATTTATTGTATTTTTCATTTATTTTTATTATATCATTCCTCTAAACGAACAATCTGAATTGTTTGTGAGTATTCTTCGAGTAGCCTTGGATTATTTAAGCTCGATGTACCAGCGAGTACTCCTACAGTTTTAACCCACAAAATTTAATAGAATATAAAAAACAACCATAAAGAACTCATAAAGTCTTTAGACGCTTTATTTCAAATTGTTTAGAACAGTGCTTAATTTATTTTGATACCACGCCCCTAACATTGACTTATTTAATCCTTTTCTGGCTAGCGTATAAATGATAATACTTAAAAAAAATCTGGATTAAAAAATTTTTTACTAGTAATTTATAAAAAGTATATGTATCCTAGTTATTTAATTTCCATACAAATTTAGGACTATATCGTTTTGGGTTTCCTTCCAGTTGTCAATTAAAAAGACCCTCGAGTGAAAAAACGGGGTAAAGTAAAAATCAAGAAAATTACTTTTAAATCAATTTTGATTTTATTTCTTTTCCGCTTAAAAAGCGAAAAGTAAAATTGTGTCGATTTGTGTAGTTATGTACTTAATATATATTAAAAACAATGTCAGTTAAAAAACCAGTCAACCGAAAATTTAAGAATGTTAAACTGGAAACCAGAAGCAATGACAATTGACAAAAAGTGAAAAAAAGACAAGAATGAACTAGCATTAATTAACAAAACGAAATAACAAACAAAACGATATATTACGTCCGTTATTTACAAAACAAAAAATAAACGAATTTACGAAGTTTCGATTTGGTTGACAAAAGCCGCTACAACAACAACACAAAGCAAAAACAACAACCTGAACGGATGACAACAGAAATAGCAATAACAGTAATAGCCGACACTGCGCTCTATTTAATAGCATTATATTTCATCGTCATTATCAGTATAATCATTATTACGTTTTGCAATTAAAATTTCTCTTTCAGCCCCTCCTCTCCAACGACCGTGAATGTACGTTTTACTTGTCTATTTTTGGACGTGTCACATCATTATTACCATCGTTGTTGTTGTTGTTGTTGATGATGTTGTTGTTGTTGTGGGTGTTATGGGAATAGTGGTTATTATTAGGTCCGTTGTTCTTGCTGATCATGCTATTTGTCCATCAATTCTGAGTTACCGGCGAGGAACTACGAGAAAACTAATTTCTTCAAAAAAATTGTTAAAATAAAGTGACAATTTAAATAACACGATGTGTTTAAAAAGGGACGGTGTCAAATAATTTCGGTTCAACTTCTACCATAAAACTATTCTATTATTGTCGTCTGTTACTTCTGATTTGTTTTATTTTTGTCTTACTTTGATACAGAAATAACTAAATATTGAAGACGAAGTATTGACTACAGAATATTGACAACGGAATGACTATTAAATTCAAATAAATAAATTCCTTTGAAATTTAAAAGAATTATTTCTAGAACGTTTCTTTTTTTTTTTGAATATTAATTAATAGTTAAAGAATGTTAAAGAATACTAATTGTTGACGTAAAAATTGATAATTGATAGCACGATTGTACAAAAATAAGACTTGACCATTTTGTGGTTGTCGTTTTTGCTTTTTGTTCGTTCTTTTCCTCGAAATAGTTGTTTTTGTAACCAACTACACCTTCAATAATTTTCATAAACAATAATTTTCATAAAATAAATAATTTTCATAAATAAAGACAAAAAAATTGCGTAGATGTCCTTTTGCACTACTCTAGCAAGCTTAGGGACAACACCCTACAGCTTTCAGTTTTTATCGGTAATTAATAGAGAAATTTTGCAAGAAAAAAATTTTACATTTTCTTTCTTTCAAATTTCTAATTTTGTATTAATTTTTTTCAAAAAAATTTTCACCAAATTGTATAGATTTGAAAATTACATAAACTGTTATTATCGCTATAGGCAAACTAAAAAACAACAACAATAACAATGATGAGAACGACAACTTCGACCTTAATTAGGTTTATTGGGAACAATTCTAGTTATTGTTTTTTTTTCAAGTAAACTGAAAACTGTTACGTCTACATTAAGTGGTTTTCGTAAAAATACTCATACATTAGTTATTAATCGATAACTTCTCTTTACCTAAACTAATTCCGGTAATGGAAATTGAATTAATTTCGGTGAGACGTAAAGGCGGATTATCCTTATTTGTACCATCATTTGTACCGTTGCCCGAGGGAGGGATTATTATTTTTTTTCATCGATATATTTTCTCTTTCCCTTTTACCTAATTGCTTTCAGTTATCGAAAATAAATTTATATTTTTTGAAACTATTTGCTTTTTTCGGGCTGGCAAGAAAGTTTCGTTTGATTAAAAAAAAGAATAATTTGAAATTTTGAAATAGTAAAACATTAAAACGCAAACAAGTTAAAAAAGTGCTTTGTTGAAAGATTTTAACCAAATAAATTAAAATTTACAAAATTGTTGATAAACCAGTTGAAATTTATATAAAAATAAAATAAGACAGTAATCCCAAAAAAAAAAGAATGTCGTTTATTGGACTTTTTTAACGAATATTTTTGCAATTAATCAGTTTTTTATTGCAATACTTGTGATTTGTTTTCTGATGTTTAGCAATCACAATGGTCTCTCCCGACCACGCGATTCACACAAACATTCCGATTGTTCAAAGTTTTTAAGTTTTCAAGTTTTTAAGTTTCACAAAAATAAGTAGAGGAAGAACAAGAAGAAAATATGTAAGCAATAGTTAATAAAGGTATGAGAAGAGATAAACCACAAGAGCACACAACCGCAAAATAAGCAAACGACAGCAACTAATAGACTAAAACAACAACAAACAACAACAACAACAACGGCGGCTACGAACGAATGACAGAACCAACAAGAAGAAGAACAACAACAACAACAGCACAGTCGTGTGTAATGATTTCCGTTTCATTGCGATCTTTTACCGCGAAACCCGGAAATTCGAAGGAAATGAAAATGTTCAACATTTCCCGTGCGAAAGAAAGCAATGGAAATGGTTGACGTTGTTGTTGTTGCTGCTGCTACTGCTACTGTTGGTGCTATTGTTAATTTTGTTGGTGTTGTTTTTGGTGGTGTTGGTACGAACAACCTTTTCTAAAATTGCTGTTTTCAGGTATTTATGAATAAATACGTGAATATTACGTACGCCCAGATTTTGTGTCTTACTCTTCTTTGCTTAACTTTATACACTTATATTTTTTGTGTTTTGTTTTTGTTATTATACTTGTTTTGTTTTTTTGTTGATAGCATTTGTCTTTTATACGTTCTCACCGACACATCCAGTGATTGAATATTTACACACATAAAGTGTCCAAAGACACACACACACGAGAGGTTTCTTCCTGTTGAATTTGAAAGGATGTTAACATACACACTCATATAAATAATACTAACAACAACAACAACAACCGTTAACGATTGCCATATAAAACAAAACAAAAATAAAAGCAACGACACCTACTACTACTACTACTACTATTACTACTACTTAGAAAAAGCAGTCTCTTCCCGAAGTCCGGAAAAAAGGTGCTTGAAAACTTGATGAAAACACTCCAAAATGCATTTTAAGCTTCTCAAATAAAATGATAGAAAACAAATAAATAGCAAAAATTTTTTAAAAGAATGTAAATTAAAAACAAAATTAAAAATATTGTATACTCGAAATGCAAAAGTAATAAAACGGAATTTTTAAAAAAATTACAAATTAAAGAAGAAATAATTCAGAATGAAAGTAATCAATTACTCAAATATTACTGCTTCCCGATTTTTCAAACCAAGGGATATTTGGCTGTTCTACAGAGTTATTGTTTTGTTCACTTTATTAATTTTGTTTTTTATATTTGTGCCTTTCACCGCCTTATATCCTCCGCTCAAGGACTATAGTCATTATATGCTTCCTTTTATAATACATAAAATGAGTTATGACAGACAAAGAGAAGCCCTGTTTCGAATTAGCCCTATCTGTCCATCCATATGTCTGTCCGTCTGTCTTCCGTGGCCAAGCCGAAGGGGTGTAAGGGCCTCAAATGACAATAACTTTAAGTCAATTGACAACCGGTTGAACCGATATGATGTGGAACAAATCGTTTGCGAGACCTGACCAAGTTACCAAGTATACTGATACTAGTATCATCTACAGAAGTACAAGCAAACGTTAGCTATAAATCAACCGCCAATAATACTCCAAAGACCATTAGCCTGTACTTGAGTAACACCCCTCTAGCCTAGCCCCCATATAGGGGGGGTCTTTATGAGCTTCATGGCGCTTGTGGTTAAAACACAGAGATAGACAGTGGTAATAATTCTGGGTGTGGCTTTCAGCCTAGTATTTAATGTGGCAGAAGTTGTGACATCCAAAAATCGGCAGAAGTTATAGATGATGCCTCACCCGTAATTTGGGGGAAGCGATGTCCTTGCTTATGGCTCTACAAGTACATACTGTTGAAGGCCCCAACATTAGTTGTTGGTTTGAAGGCTCACACATTATGGCCATCGAATGGCGATCTACCGTTTTTGTATGGAATGACCCGCCGTGGAATAAAGCCCAAGAAGGCAGGTACCCAATAAATCGTAATAAAATTTGACATGAATTCTAGTGCTATCTAGTATTGAAAGTAAGGGGAATGAGGTATCTACCACGCCTGCCCTTTATAGCGTTTAGGGGTTTTGTTTTGTGTTCTGAGAGCCCACAAGTCGTAAAAGTCGCAAAACTTTTAAATTGTTTTGTAAAATCATTGACTCCAAACTTGACTCAATCAAGTCAGAAAGTAGTCATTTATACGAAATAATTATGAGATTTAAGATCATAATTCATTATAAATGAAAAATAAGAAATAATAAAAATTAGGGAAAAGCTTAAAATTCAATGCCATGGAATTAATAATTCTCTCAAGAAATTAAGTTGAAAGAATCTGAAATAGAATTTGATACATTTTCTGTTTTCAATATACGAAATATCAATTTAGAAAATATAATTGAAAATTTGATGAAGAAAATTGGAAACAACGTCTATGGAAAATTTTAAGCAAAATCGATATAATATAGAATCAAATATCAAATCAAATACAAACAGAACATAAATAGCTTATCGAATTTATGACAATTTAATGATATTTTTTGTGAATCGATATTGTACGGAATACGAAATGGATATTGTGGTAAGATATTTATATGGATATAAATAACAATCACATTTAGAGATAATTCTAACTGAAGGCAATTTCTTTGTAGAAATGTCGATAAAAGCAATTAGCAAAACTGTCATAAGATCACTTGACTTTTGTGGTATTGTGTACGAAAGATTTTAACACATATACACTAAAAATTAATATGAGAAAAAATCGTTGGAAATAACAAAAATTCTGCCGCATTTTTGGAATAAGTTTATAATAATTGTGTTTTGAAATTCCAAAGTTTAATAACTATAAAATAAGCCTGCATAACAAGAGTATTTTCGGAATGGTGAGACCAAAACTCTTCACCTCATTAGCTGTTCTCACCTCATTAGCTGTTCTCAGCTCAGCTGCTTCTCAGAATTGACAGCTTCGAAATTTAAGTATTATCGTAGCATCGAATTAGTGATCAAAAATTGTAGTCGAAGAACCGAAATATAAGTTGAAAAACCGTTGAATCGTTTCAATTGTTTAACTGTCGGTTCTTTTAGAAATATATTTATTAAACGTAAACTTTTTAAAAAGTGGTGTAAATTTTTTCAGTTACGAAAATGAAAAAATTGATGCATAAATTTTTATTATTATAAATAACTTTTAATAAAAGAAAGGTTATAATATAAAAGAATTCAATCATTAATCATAGCAATAATATATAATTGGTAAAATATGAAATAAATATTGTTCTATTATCTCATTAGTAGTCCTTACGTGTTCGTTGTGAATTCCTTTAAAATATCCTTCACCCCTTTAAAATTTTCGAATGAAATAACGCAGTTGCACAAACTAACTACGTAGGTTCATTATTTTAATTAAACCCTCTGACAAAAGCGTTGATCAGTTTCTTGGAAATCCTATCCAATCATGCGCATCATGAGCTCGTCTAAAACTTAAATCAAAAACAAAAAGATAAATAGAAAACTTAAGAATGTTTCTGCTTTTTATATTGTAAAAACAAGTAAAGGAAAAGAGTTTTTAGATTCTTTTGGTAGACAACATCATTGCTTGTTAACTATTATTCCTTTTTCGAATATCCAGAAACTCCTTACAAGTAAAAGCATCTCTTCAGCATTCGTGAATGCATCCAAAAAAGGCAATTTTCTCGAAGAAGTAAAAGGAAAAAATATTAACAAAAATCAAATACATAATAAACAAACACAAACAAAATCAAAATCAAAAAAAAAAAAAAAGAAAGAAAAAGAAAAAGAAAAACGCGAACAACAACTATGACAAAAAGGCAAAATAATATCCGACGACGGTGTTGAAGGCAGTAGAATCTTTTTTAAGTTTATAGAAAAGTCATCAAGAATAATGCAATGAGACAAAGGCGATGATGAAGATGATAGTGATAATGACGACGACGATGATTATGATGACAATAGTTAAACAAGAGCGAATATAAAAAAGAATTCTTGAATGAAATGAGGAATTTCTTTGGCTATATTTCTTGTTTTTTATCCCCTACACCCAAGGGGTTGGGATATATCGTGTTGTTGCTTCGTTTGTAATCCATTAAAGGAGATGTGACAAGTATGGAGGAGTACATATATTCTGTCCTAGGATAATATCCTGACTCGATTTAATCCACTGTCTGTCAGTCCATCTTTAGGTCTGTTTGAAGAAATCATTGTTAGAGGAGAATGAAAGATCTCATGAAAGTTGGCAGAAATATTCTGCATATTAAACTAGTTGGTAATGATGGTATTATAAAATGCTTACTATTGATGGTCGAAATCGGACTTTCCGCCACGCCCACATCTTCAACTTATTATTAATACAAATATATGCGTACTTCAATTTCAATGTTTGAGAACGGAGTGACAAAATTGTATCCTGAAACACACTCATTAATATTATTTTGTAGAAATGGGCGTATCAATACAATTTTGGGAAGAACTGGAGGTAAGTCAAAAGATGGAGAAATTAATGAAGAAAAGGGAAATGTTATATTAAAAGGGGTGTGTCCCATTATACCACTAAACTATAAACATATATATTGCGGATATAGAGTATATAAGCTTCGGCTAGGCCAAAGTTTGCGTTCATTCCTATTTATTCGCAGCTTTTCCTTCACCTCATCTCAATTGCGTTAAGACAATCTACTCACAGTTTCTCTTTCTCTGTCCTCAACCCGACCCTCTCCCTCTTCGTATCTCCAGCACTTCTCACGCTTTGTTGATCAACGCATTTGAAGAGGCAGCATTTCAAAAGTACTTCATGCATCCTCGAAGTTGCTGCACGGACTCAGCACCGACGGTCATCTATCGTCTGATCGTTTTTCACGATTATCTTTTGCTTTTACTGGTTTTGATTATTACACGAAATACATTCATACACCTCCATTCGACACCCCCACCGCACAGTGGTCGAGTTTTTTTAAAAAAAAAGCATTTCATTTAGACGGAATATCGAGACGAAGTAATCTAAAGAAATTGTCATAATAGAGACTAAAATTGTTGGCTCGGAAAACACAAAGAAAAGTAATTCAATTTATAAATTTAAAAAATAACATTTTTCTTATACAAAATTAATTGATATTCAAATTTATTCAGAGAAAACTTTTTTCTTATAAATTTTGTCTATGATAGTTCTCTAAAATTTTTCTGTTGCTTGGGTGACTTTCAATTTCTTTCATTACCATTCATTAAAATCAAGTTATTGTCATCATAATCGTTTTGCCGTCGTCGTCTGACCGACAGTCTCTTTTGCATCATTGCTGATTTGCAGAGATTTTTGTTCTTTGGCTTGTAATCTTCTAAAATTTCTTGTTCGTATCCGTATCATTTTCAAATCTTTCGTGGTGAATCTCAAACCAACTTGAATTCCTTGTTTGGCATTATAGAAAATACAGAAAAAAAAACAACAAACACCAAATAATTTCAAACACCATAATAATAATAAGAATAATAATAATAATAATACTAAAAATAACAGGGAAGAAGTTTACGTAGGGTAGACGTGGCACTGGTCTGATTGGGCCCATTTTCAATACCACTTCGTTTGTACAGAAGATGGAGGATATTCCTTCTAGACTTCGTAACGCTCCAAAAGTTCTCCAGCAATCGTAATTTCCACAGACAGCCGGACAGACAGATGGACAAATAGACAGACGTCTCGAGATGACTAAATCGATTTATTAGGTGATTCTGAACCAGAATATGCTTACTTTTCTGTACCTCTCACGCCTCCTTTAAGACCTTACCAACCCCCCTGGGCGTAGTGAATAATAATAATAGTAATAATAACAATCATAATAACAACAGTTGTATACTTTACAAAACTAATAACAAAAATTACGACGGTAATACGACGATAATGACGGTGATACGAGTATTGCAGTATTTTTATTCTTTAACATTCCTTTGCTTACCTTCTATTTATTTTGAGAGTCTTTTTATTTTGAGAACATAAAACTAAGCATAAAAAGTAAGACTGTTAGTTTCAGTTTGACCCGGAGCTAATATTATTGTATATGTATACGTTTGTTTAGCAGCCACGTCACGTCAATTTTTCGTAGAATTGGATAAATCCGGCAAAGTGATTTGAATGTCAAATGCAAATTGCAAGCTCGTAGCTATCTAAACTAACTACTATTACCAAAACGTTAGCGAATATCAGAACCATTTTATCGGGAGTCTAGCCCATCTTATAAATCTACTAGATCGCTTTAGCAAAGAACTGAACCAGTTCAGCGCGGTTTATAACCACGGTGATTTTAGCAATGTTCTAATTTCCGGACCATGGACTACGTAAAATATCAAGTTTTAGCAACTGCTCGTAATGTCTACCCACCCGCAGTCTACTTTAGGAGCAGACTGAAATACTTTAGTCTGAACCATTTTCAATACCAATGATGGTAGGAAATTAATTCATTACAAATTTCAAGAGTCTAACTAGAATCAGGGGCTGATTCGATGGCGACACTACATTTATGCTTTTTCGTATTTGTAATGTATCCTTAAATACGTTACAAATGACAGCACAAAATTGTTGAGGACTGAGGGTTCCTTCAGTCGGAATTTATAGAAACGACAATAACATGTCATTCCCTTCATGACACGACTTTTCTAAAGAGGCTTAATTAAAGTAACTTTGACTTTATGCGATCGACAGATTGACAACAAGGTAGACCCACAATTGCTCAGGGAGTCTATTTCAGTCTCTCTCCCCGATCATAATTCTCGTTATTGTAATATATTTGTGCTGTTTTCAGTACCGCTATTTTTCATTGAAGATATAAATCAAAATTTAATTTTGTAATACTGTTGCATTTTTGTTATTTCACGAGAAGTGTTATATTTAATAAATCAGAAAAGTTGTCGTGTGAAAGACTTTCGCACGATTTGACGAAGTCATGATTTCAAATTTCGCAAAAAAACACTTCTGTTGTCTCTTCAAAATATCTAAGTCCTAAAAGTTCTTGGAAGTTTTTCTTGTTATTACTATTATTATTATTAACATTATTATTGTTATTTTAACGTTGTTATTGTTGTCGGTTTCGTTGCTGTTGTTGTTGTTGTTGTTACGGCGTTTATTTTCGTGGCTGACGGAATGATAAAAATTGCCGTGGCTTTTTGTCGTTGGTTTCGGTTGTGGCTGCGCCTGTGGCAATCCTACAGTGGCTCTGACTCCGACCCCGACTCCGGCTCTGACTCCGACTGTTTCGCGTTTCGCTATGATTGGATACGTTGAAAAGGTCAGAAGAGTTCATGGTTTGCGTGCTTCCAACGTTCCACTTTACTTTAAGAGAATCAATAGAATTTCTTCTTTACTGTTTGATTTTTTCCTGTTAATTTAATAGTTAACTATTATTAATCTTCAAGTTTGAAGAGCAGATACGATTTCTTTTATATTTTTCTTTATTTTTTTGGCTTTAAAAAAATGTAATTTACTCGTTTTTTTTAAAGAGAAGTTAGTTGCTCTACGTTGGCGTTAATTAAGAAATTAATTTTATAGAAATAATTTTTTGGATTAAGGGAGCTCACGTGCAATATAATAAAATACACTAAAATTGAATTTATACTCGTAATAACTAAATCTGATACAATTACTATGACATGTATTTTCATAAATAATAGTAAACAAGCAAGAAGTTTTAAATTTACATTTGAGTATATATTTTAATTACAAAATTTATTAATATTTACTTGAAAAAATGGCTTGACCGTGGACTGATTTTCAACATTTTCTGTACTAAAGAGACCCACATGAGAGAAAATATCTGTTTTAAATTTTTCTTCTGATGATTCCATTTATTATTCTGCAATATAACGCACTGGAACTATTTTCTGAGAACATAATTTGAGGCGTATTATTGGTAGAACGTTACCTATTTGCCGCACCACATAGTTTCTGAGGGAATGTTCTGCCCTCATGCCAATCATGCCAATCTTCATAATGATACCACTCTTTCCAATAACTGTCAAATGGATAAACGGATAGTAAACAGATAAACAGACGGCTATTACAATATTGCATTACTGCTATTAATACAATCGTCGCAAACAGTTTAACGAGTATTGAACAACTGAAAATGTTTGCTAAAATAATTGACATAAGCGAATATTGTTAATAAACAAATGATTACTATGAACGCAAGTAAATATTTCTGAATTTTTAACATAAATTATTATGAATGAATGAGTAACATCATAATGAATGAAAAGATTATTACAGGTTTATCATAGAATAAATATTTATAATAAATAATTTTCAATAAAAAATCAATGCTTTAAAAACGGGTTTCAAAAAAAAAAATCGCCTAATTTGAAACAAAAAAAGAAATTTGAGAAAAAATTGTATCAATTAAAACAATTATTCTCATTATTAATTAATTTTATTCATCTTCTACGAATGATTGTAATTATTTAAAACAATTCTGAATAGTAATTCTGAATAGTAAAAAAGAAATACAAATAATCAAGCTCTAACTAAATTAAAGACACAATCGATATGCGCACAATTTTTGTAGTTGTGATTAACCATTAATGGATAAATATTAAGAATGATAACATTTTAATGACCATAATTTTTGGTAAGTAAAGATTCCAAAACGCCTTAATTGACGGCCATCAAACAAACGGCACATAATCAAACAACACAATTTTAAAAGGAAAACGAAGTAAAATTATTTATCCTACTACAAATAATTCGAGAATTTGTGAACTTATGACCCCAGCAGTTAATTAAAAAAATAATAGTTCATTAAAAATTCAATGATTAGGATAGAAAAGTAATTGTAAATGTCTGTTGTTGTTGTTATTGTTGAATGCTACGAGTATTAAATTGTTTAATTAATTGATTTACAAAAAGGTAAATTAGAAGTGTGTTTCGCGTAGAAAAGACTAAAGACAAGAAAATAGTTGAAAAAAAGACTAGAGAAATTCTGTTAATTAAGACTTATGCGGTGAAAACGTGATCTTAATCAGATTAATTCGAAGTTTAAACTTATTGTAGTTAAGCCGCTTACTTACTTTTACAACGACTACAACGGCTACTCCGATAATCCGATAAAACGCAAGAACAAGCATGTACTGCATTAATCCGCCGCTAAAGTAATGCAAATAGTTTTAGACAGTTGACAAACTTGTCTAATTTGATGATGACGATAAATATGCCAGTCATTAAGGATATTTGAAAGTCATTCAAAAATTTAATTTTTAAAAAATTAAAAAACGCTAAAAAAGAAAGTAAATAAAGAAAAGTTTGATTATGACATGATTATGACAATTACAAGTTGAAAGAAGTAAATTGTTTTTATCTAAAAAGTAGAGAGAATTATTAAATTATACCTCATAAAAAAGTGCGAATGTAAACAAATATTAATGTTAATGCTATCTAATCATGGCTATGATAAAGTTGTTGTGAAAGAAAATTTGAATTAATATTTGTTTTTGGTGAATATTAATAATCCTGGTAAATATTAAAAACCTGCAAGTCAGTTTCACTTTCGATAATTTTTTTTCCAAACATTTAATTAAACTAACTTTCTAAAAGGAAAAAAATCTTCTAATGTAAAATCCTGGTAAAGGAAACAAATAATGAAAATACCTATGACGTCAATAATGAAATTTAAAACGCACGAGTTTGAGCTTCGGCCTAGTCGAAGCTCATATACCCTGCACCCTACAGTATTCATCAAATGTAGCAGTTGCAACAAACGAAGACGTTGCAGTGAGCTGATTATCTCCATTATCAATTATAAAGAGCCCCATATGAGGGAGAGTAATTGCGATTAATTCCATGATGATGACTAATCGTTTTCCTGTAAATAAAGCTTTTTGTCCGTAATGGACTTGCCGGAACCACTTTTCAAAATATAGTTTAGCCTGATAGGATGAATTTGAGAATTAAAATATCGCTTCAGATACACTTTATTCGGAGCGAAATTTAGGTAAAAACATCAAGAAATTCGCATTCCTTACAAAAGTAGGCCAATATTTTGATACCAATTTGTTTTGAAAAACTGGTTATATTAATATGTTTTCATTTCAATTAGAGGAAAAATAATCGTGTTACGATGGATACCGGATATTCGGAGTGACAGACTGCCAGACAGGTCCATGCAGAAGATGATTATGAGCCGGAATATATATTCTCTCCTGCACCTACTGCATTCTTTTTAATGCGTTACAAACCGAAGAAAGAGTGAATATACCTTCGCCCTCTGGATGTAGTAAATACAAATTTCTTTTTGAGGACATTGGATTAAATTTTAAGAAGATATAAAGAGATATAAAGAAGATATGATAAAAGAGTGATATAAAGGAACAAATACGAAATTCGATAAATTCAAAATTTATAAAATAAAAGATTTGAAGGACTCCCCATTTATTAAAGCTCATGCGTTCCATAAAAATTCGAGCAAAGTTTGATTAAAAATAAAATCTTCAAAAACAATATTTATCATTTCTAATTTAAAACATTCATAAAGTCATGTTATGAATTATTTTTCAAATTTTTAATGATGGTATTAAACGAAGTGGCGAAATGAATTGGTGAAACTTTTTGCAATTCATGAAAGTTTTGGGAGAAGTTTTCATGGAAAAAGATTTTTCATACAATTTTAGTTTTTTATAAAATTTTGGAGAGTGTGAAAAATTAAAAAGACTCAGGAAAGTGATTATAACGATGTCTCCCATAGATAACAAGCAAAAATTTGATTGAAATTTAGACTATTTTATTAAAAACACAATTTGAAAAAACGAATTAGCTGAGTGAGTTTTTCATTTTAAATACAAATATTTGTTGTTTAATGGATATTAAGCCAATTGGCTTAATGGATATATCTCCGCTATAACGCGAAATTTTAAATGTCAACTAATTTTTTACAGTTTCAACGACTGTTTTAGTTTTGTGAATTGAACTCTCGTGGAACTTTAGATGCTCGAGTGCTCTTAAAAGTTGAACGTGGTTTTTAATCATTAGAAATGTTACATGCACCCACACACAAACGCACACGCATATACACACACATACTCATTCCTACATGAACCACCGGAAAAACGTTTTAAATAAAACGTAAAGTTCAAAAGTATTAATATGTTCGAGATAATTGCTTTAGAAGTTTTGTAATATTTACTTCTTTTCCTTTTATTATTCTTCTCCGGATATATGATTTAAAATGAGATATTTTGGCTTGGAATTTTTGGCTTGGAATTTTAAAGGAATGCAATTAATTTTAAAGGAATTTTTCTGTTCGATTTTGTATCCATTTTTATTCATTCATTTCAATCGCAGACAGCTTGACGCCCAATTGACAAATTTTTTTTGGTATGGCCAATTTTACAAAATTATTAAAAAGTATTGAAAACATAAATCTATTCAAATGATTTTAACAAATACTAGTTTTTAGAAAAAAAATGTGAAGGTAACCAACCAGTCATACCGTGTGAACCGGTTGTTGTTTTTCATTTTTAAAAAGTGTTCCCATTAGAGAGATTAACGTTTTAGACTGGCATCATAATAAAGTATTGCATCATAAATATCATAAACATCATTATCGCCATCATTATTATTAATCCACCTGTTTCCTTTTGTTCTTTTTTCAACTCAAACACGTAGGTTGTTCGATAATTTCAGTTTTGGTGTCGAAATTTAGCGCAATATTAATAATAATATTAATAATAATGATAATAATAATAATAACAATAACAACAACAACAACAAACCGCCAACCACAACAACAACGACAACAACTAAAAAACTGAAATAAACTTTAGTCTTGGATGTTATTGAAGACATTAATGTGTTCTGACGATCATTTGAGGTTTATTTAAATGAACAGACGCGACAACGCATGCAAAAATACGTGGGCCACCGCCACCGCCAGTTAAATAAGCGTGAGCGATCCATCCGATAATTACGTTTATTACGTCTCATAAGCGCAAGATTGTCGCCATCATTATGATCATTATCATCACAGACGCTGACGGTGTCGCTGTCACAATCTTATTGCCGTTCTTCTTGGGATAATTTTGGATATTTTTTGTTGTAATGTTTTTATTTCTTACTCGTGTATTTTCTTGCTGTTTGGGTTTTTTTAATGAAGACTAAACGAATAACGAAATCTTGCTGAAATCATGAAAAGGCTCTAACCCTTCATTTACGTTGCCTTCTCGTGATACTAATGCGTTGTTTTCGTGGTTTCTTTTTTTCGTTGATTCTTATTTGTGCTAATGACCCGTCTCAGTGCACTGAATCCATTAATGCAAATTAATTTGGTACTCATTCCGATTTTTCATGTTTTTGGGAATTTTATTCTTCGAGCCATTTATCACAATTTTATTCAATTCTTATTAATTTTAAAACTTTAGAAGCAAGCAAGTGAAAATCGCAATATTAACCTAAATTTGTGGCATACGCTCTTAATCCAATACATATTCTGACCAAGTCGATAAATTCTACTAAATAAATTTTTAAAAAATTTTACAAAAATTTCGTTGAAGAAATTTATTTAAAATTATATATCCCAAATTCGATTTAATTTAAATTTGAATCAAATTCATATTTCTTTCGAGTTGGTAAAGCTGTAAAAATGTAGCTACGGACCCAACAACAACAACAACTACAACAATAACAGAAATTTTCTCGAGGAAATAAACCAATAATAAGAATTATTCATACAACAAAAACTTTCATTACGCTCTTCTCGATTAATAAACACTTCAACGTCAGACAAAAAAACAACATTTTCTTTAAACGAATGATGGATGAAGATCTCTCTGTTGAAGTTTATAAAGAATAAAACTGCTTCATTCTTTCATGAAAGGCCGGCCATTTGAGGAAGGGAAGGGGAAAAAATGAAAGAATGTAACAGTTAATTATTGAAAGTATTCAGACAGATTTGAGTTGATGAAGCAGCAGCTTTTCCGGATGGTTTCTTTCCTTCATTAAACGTAAAATCGGCAAAAAAAGCTAATTTCGAAATTGATTGAAAACTTAATCAAAACTACATAATTTCATAACCTCTGCATCAATCATCATTACGATGATTTAGTGTAACCAATTAAAATTAAATTTATATCAAAACCTTAAAAAGTAATATATTCCGATAAATTTAATCATTGTAGAATCGCTTCAGAAAACAACCGGAAATGAAAGCTGGTTTTGAAATAACGAAACTCACTTTAATTAATATACAAATACATAAAGGAATATAAAGGTGTAAAAATGATAACATACACGAAAACATATACGTGATCTCATATCTAGAAATACTATATATTTTCATTCTTGTTATTTATTCTTGTTCTGTTTTTTGAGAAACGTGTAAATAAAACTTGATTTAATTTAATAAATCTAGTAAGATTATAAATAGTTAAAGCTTAATTTAATAAAACAATAAACTGTAATTTTTAATTGGAAAAACTTTTAATTATAATTGAAAGGAAACTTTCATTATAATCCGTTTTAATTCCAACAATGGCTTTCTAAAACATTGTCTTTTTTCTAGATTTATTTCATTTTTCGGAATATCTCGAAATACTTTTCTTTTAGGTCAATTGCCTAATTTTAAACAAAGGCAACTAGTTGTTGTTGTTGTTGTTGTTGTTCTTGTTCTTTAAATTGTTGCTTCTGCGGTTTTTTGATTTTTTTTATATTTCTATTCTCACGTTTTGCAATTATTTTAACGTGCTTAAATGTTAATGACCGCATTCACAAACAACTTGCCTACGCTCATACTCATATACACAAGTACACACACATATATATATAGACACATAGTTATAACTATATATATACACTGATTTGGTAGTATTGTTTAGGCACATGCGAACTATTTTTTAGCCGACTTTTTTGTAAAAATCAGTGTACGATTCACTCACGATAATTTGAACGAGAGTGAGTGTTCGTTCAATTCAATCCTCATTTCGCGAAACGCTACACATGCGAAGCTATCGATTAAGCGTGTGTGTTTTTGGGGAGGGTATGATAATATTATTGATATTATATTAGGCTTCAATTAAGTCAATATTCCTTTCAATTTGGATCGAAAGGACTGAAGGCAGTGATGAATTTTTGTCTTAAAACTAAAAAATTTACAATTTTGATAAAGAGTGATCGATTGATTTATCATGCCCTACAAGAATTTCGTATCTCTTTTTTAGTATGGTTTCAATTTGTGAAAATTTTACAACGAAACTAACGAAACTAACGAATACTAACGAAAGTAGTATTTAAATTAATGAATTAGGTTTATTTCTAAATAAACTCAGATATAGTGTGTTTTCCAATGAATGTATTTTATAATAATATCTGTAGTAAAATCTGTAGTAAATAATATAACTTTTAGCTTTAAAAAGTCTTTTGCTTAGCTGCAGAAGGTTTAAACGTTGCAATATGAAATTTTAAACCTTTGTCATGGAAACCTTCTATGACTGCCCCGTAATTACCGAATAATTTCTAGCAGGTTACGGAACTAACAAAAGCAAAAAAGCTGTTGTTATCTCAATTCATCAATCGAGTAACTCCTGATTCTGACGTTAGTTTGGGTGCTCCTAAGCTTCCAGTGTTTATTGAGATGTGGTTCGTTTGGTTTTGTTCAACAAACCCTTATCAATCAATCATTCAGTTATGCTTCCGTAATAAAACGGAGGCTCTGATGGTTCTTTCCCCCGACTTCTTTTCTCTTTCTATGTGAGCAATTATTTATATTTTTACACATCATGCGTTGTTAATCATGGTTAAACTTTGTTTATGGCAATTGATGAAATTATTTTGCTTTGTTTTTATGGGTGTGATGATGCTGCGGAAGATGTGTGGGTGTGCGCTATTGGATTGTGGGTGTGACTTTGTATTTATGAAATAAATGATATTCAATTTAAATAAAAGTGAGGATTGATTTATCGGTGACGTTTAACTTCAGTTTGTTCGCATTTAAAAAACGTTTTATCATTTCCGGCCATACCATTTGCCATTCATTTAATTTTAACGATTTTATTATTTAAATCATTTGCAGAATTTTTGCTATTTTTCAATTTTACTTTTCATGTGTTTTTGCATCGATATTTTTGTTATTTTATCCTTTTATTTTTATTTCTATTAATTAATTTTTTTATTCGAAATATATATACTTTTTATATTCTAGACGTTTTATGAAGATATTTGTGAATTTATGTTTTTATGATTTTGAATTGATTGTCACTTTAGGCGGTTGTCACACTATCATTATCGCAATTCATCATTGACAAAAATCCATTAGCTCCGATGTTTATCAGGCAATTGGTGATTGTTCTTTAACATCTGAATTTGTTAAACGACAGTATTGAGCTAAGCTGATAATGCGATTCAAGATTAGAAATATTTTCCTCGTGAACCTGCAGATCGTTTTCATTCTTACAAATCGGAATTTTGCAAACTGAGATCAAAGTTTGAACAAATAGAGGATTTAGAATCATTTTGATTGGCTTCTAAAAGGAAAATTATCAGTCTCAGAAGGAAGAATGTTTGGTTTCCAGTCTGCTCTTACCACTCTTTTGCAATGTTTTAAATACTTTTCCGCACAAAATTCCCAAAAACGTTTGTGTTACAAAAGAAAAAATCGGCATATCCGCTTCTTAGTTTCCTCTTTCCCACTCTGCCAATATATATCTCTCTTTTCCACGCTCTATCTATCTTTCTATCTCTCTCTCTTTCTCTACTAGATTCCATTTGTGGTAATCGTCTGCAGAAGAAGAATGAAGAAAGAGGAAGTTGTTAGGGGGAAATGGTAAGAAATGTTTCCCTATTTATTTATAATTATCATCTCTTCTCGTCTTCCTCAAAATCGTTGTCAGACAGGAAAAAGCACACGAATTGTTGCTTTGTGATTTTTAATTATTTTATGGCCAAAAAAATCATTCGACGTTTAAAAAAAAAAATCTAAATGTTTAAAACATTTCCAGTGTAGGAAATTATATTTAAAATAATATAGCATCCCACTTTAAATTATTTCCTTTTTTCTTTAATTTTTCCATGGAAATTTGGCAGATTGCCATTTTCTTTTCGTCTATTAATATTTTGAAATAAATCCATTCCGCAATAAAGAAAAAACATTAAAGTGAAAATTTGCAAATGAAGCAGAAAATTTTTAAAGGAAATTTTATAAGAAAAATTACTACACGCTGCAACAGTGTAGAGAAAACAGGAAGAAGAACAAGGAGAAAGGGAAATTTTCTAGAGAAAATAGACTCGGAAACCTGGGCTTGTTTGTGATCGCGTACGCACACACACACACATTTTTTGGCAGGCTGAAAGTCTTGACAAATTTACTTTGCGCATAATATTTTTTAAATACACAATTATTTTATTTTTAGTTTCTTAATCGTTGACTAAAAAGTAGAGAAAATTGCTTAAAATAAGTCTTCACATAATTAATCAACCAGAAATCATTTACGATCATGACTGGATGACCAAACCATAAAGTTGTGACTGTATGGTGACATTCGTCATTCTTTTTTTAAAATTCTTTTCCCAAAAACCTTTCCTGAATCCGTCAGGCTTTGAACTTTTAGTGAGATTCAAATATTTTAATCTAAACCTCTTTTTTCTGGATTAAAAATGATTAGTTTAGAAACAGCAATGTTTTTTTCAATGATTTAAGAAATAATTAAACAGAAAAAAATTATATTTGTATGAGATGACAATTATCATTTTTTTAAACAAAGAAAGAAGAAAAAACTCTTGCTCACATATCTGAAATTCTTACTGAGTGCAATCTTTTTTCCAATTTATACCAGTTTAATTAGCGGCTGGCGATCATTTAAATTAACATGAAAATATGACCTAAAAACGGCATATATACGCGCATTTATTTGCATATTTAATTACTGACAATTTCTTAAATTATTATAAATTGACTAATTGGAACTTTCCATTTTAAGTAATTTTATTTGTCTGAAAGTTTTCATTTGATTTTGTAAAGGAAAGGTTTAATTCCCGTAAGCCAAGCATGATAATCATAACATATTATTATAATATGAATTAGTTTTGACAGCTTTCGTTGACCATTTAAAAATGGGTTAACATCATTGGCAACAGGACAACATATTTCAATCATTTATAGCTCATGATGATATAAAGAACAATAACATTACATCAATATTATATCATTGGAATTCTCAGAGAGATACATTTGAGGATCGTGACATGATGTCCGGGATTTCCGGTGATATGAAGTCGCTACGACAGCAAAATATGTTCCCAATTAATGCCTCGAATTCGCATATGCATCGCACAATTTCAAATATTATTGCGAGGTGTATAAATACATCATATGTCGCAACCATACGAAACGCATTTTGGTATCAAGTGATGTTTGTTCTGGTTGTAGCAAACTTCATTTTCATATTAAAAACTTTCGAGCGGTAACATTTAAAAATTACGTCAAACAAAAATGTAATATTTTAATAGAATTATGAATTGTTAAAACGGTAAATTGTAATTGTGGGAAAATTGTAAAACATAAAAGATAAATAATATAGAAGCGAAGGTAAGCTAGTCGTAACATTGTGTCATTACACTGCATATACACATAATCCTCTGCAGTGCTCGAGCCCTCTTTATGTGATAAATCCCAAAACCCCGCAAGCCATTCCAAACACACTTACAATACATTCGTTACGAATGATGACGCTATGATATTTTCATATGCAAGATTTTACATGTAATAAATAAGCGAACATTTGCGAAGGCATTTTTTAAAATGATATTGTCTTTATACTGAACTCGTTTAATGATAGCACGTTTTGCAGTAATATGTCTGTAAATATGAGAACATTTCGTAAATATTTTTCAATGTCATATTGCCCTCATACTGATATCGTTTAATGCCGCACGTCATGAATCATACCGGACTAAACTTTTGCACGCACAAGCCACTCCCCCCGCGCATAAATTTTTTACATCAATATAAGCTCAAAAATTATGACCATTTGGCTATGTGAGAGTTTTTCAAATGTGAAGAACTTTGATATTTTTGTATAAAATTTTTGAATAATCTATATTCAATATATAATTTTGCTATATTGTATGTAATTATTCCTGAAATTATTTTTAAGACATTTTGGCATTCTAGAATTAACAATAAAATCATATCATAAAATTAAAAATGTCTGCATCTAAATTTGTTCACGTTATAACAAAATAGCAAAATAAAACTTTGTATTATACAATATTGCCTGCACCCAAAGCAAGTCTATCCAACATGTTCTTCAGTTTTTAGCGTACTGAAGGCGGCGTGGCAGTTACGGAAAATTAATTATACTCGTATTCTTACAGAACAAAACACTTCCTGAGTCGACTTAACACTCGGTCCCGTTCTTAGGTATATTTGCGTGTCTATCAATCTAATAATCTATATCTGTGTCTATTAGTCCATTAATACATCTGTTTAAGGGAATCATAATAATTAAAGGACGAAAAAAATATATCGTCAGGAAATTTGACACGAATATTACCTGCAATCAGGCACGATCAATTCTCGCACACACACAAAATTCTCTATGTCATTCACATCAGACTGAGATAGATATATCCAGAACCATTGTAAGCTAATTTTTAACTAGAAAACCAACGCCCACTAGACGACGAATACTATCACTATCATGAAATTAACGTCGAATATTTTCTTTACTTTTTAGTAAAGAAAATAAAGAAACTGATATAGAGATACTCCTTCCGTGGCTTACTTTTGCCGAAGTACCATTGAATTATTTCTAGTGTTGGGAACTGTCGAAAAAAAACTATCGAGTAATTCAATAGTTGTAAACTATTAATTTATTCAATAGTTTTTTCGATAGTTTTCAAGAACTTATAAATCATTCAACGAGTGCCTCTCCCTCCCAGAATTATTGATCACTAGAAACTATCGAATAATTCAACCATCCGTTGGTTCTTAGTAATTCAGAAATCGTTAGCGAGTAAAGGCCGATACCCAATTAATCGATCAAGAATAACGAGATAGTTGATTATGTTGTAAACACATAAGTTGAAATCGAATGGGTCGAGTGAATGAATGATTGAATGAATGAAAAAAAATCTTACCTAACTAACTATCTAACTATCTAACTAATATTTGAAATCGGTCGAGAGTTCCCAACACTAATTATTTCTGTAATTAAAATAGAAATTTCCTTTAGAAGTGTAGATTAAATAAGTTTAGAAGATACCAGGCAAGAATACAGTTGTCTTAATTTTTATTTAATTTCAATTTTAATTTAAGTTTCGACGATAATTTTCTCTCAGTACTTCATCTTGTTCTTAATTCCGGTCATATTCTTCGTGACAAACAGTCACTCTCTTGACCGATCGGCATTGTCTTTTTTAGCCCTTTTTGTTGGATAATTCATTTTAAAAATACATCGAAATCTTGCAATTTCATTAAAAAAAGAGCAAGTAAAAGAGCAACAACAACAACAACATCAACATAAGCAGCAGCAACTGCTGCCATGCATTTAAAATTTGACGTTTTTAATACAATTTTTATTCTCCTTCAAATTACGTTCGAATATTGCGTTCGAATTTAATTGGATGTGTCCTTCTTCGTTTTCTTTTTACATCGATATATTTTTAGTTAATGTATCCTTCTTCTTCTTCTTTTCATTTTTTTGTTTCTCTTGAAAGTTCAATAAAAATTTGTTAATACAATTTGTTTTACTGGAATCCAATTATTTCTGTTTCGCATCAACTTATTTATTTTTTATTTCATGGCCAGAAACAGATCGCGAAAATACTTTTGAATATTGTGTGGAAATATTTTAGGAAAAAATTGCAAGTATTAAAGTTTAGCACTATTTTAATTTTTGCAACATTTTTTGTGTTTTTTTTTGGCAAATTATCAATCATTAATTGATTAATCTATTAAAATCTTCCAGAATTAAATAAATCAACAAAAATATTTATTTAATATTTTTTAAAATTATTTTAACTCTTAGTTAAAGTGGGTGTTTTTAATGGTGTTTTAAATAATTAAAGTTTCAATTTATGTCCTTTGCACGTCTTAGAAAACATTTGTTTCTCTTCTAGAGCTTAAAATTCAGATTCTCATTCTTATCACGATTCAAATGTATAAATAATTTTTTGAGATTTCATTTCTTCATTGTATGTTTCTTAGGCTACCCTCTAAGTAGGGGGAGGGGAGAGGGTATCGGTCTTTGTTTAACTCTTTGAAACTCTTTTGTATTCGTGCTTATGTCAAGTGTACTCCGATCACTCGCAGCGCCAAAATTAAATCCATTAATTTCCCGCCTTGTTGTTGCTGTTGTAGTTCTTCTTCTTCTTGCTCCGCCTGAGGCTGCTGCAGCTTTCAGTGCGTCCTTGTGCTCGCCTGATACTCTTTTTACCATCTTTTTATATTGGTTGTGAACATGTCTCTTCATTCGCTAACTGTTCTGGCTCTTTCATTCTTATAATCCTCTGTCCTTTCCGCTCTCTTTCTCTCTCAGTCTGTCCTTCTCTCTCTCTCCCTTTCTGTCGCACTTCGTTAAGAGGTAGAAAACTTAACTACTTAACCCTCCGGCGACCTCAGAACAAAAGCAGCTCACCTTGGACTAAATTTTACACTGCATTACTAAGTCCCAAAAAAAGCAAGAACAAAAGAGTATAGGTAATTCTCACAAACTTCTCTCTTCGTGTTCGTTTTTGTGGATGGTGTAGAATAACAAACACAGTCATAATTCTCCGATCAGCACACAGTCAATTGATGATTTGCGAGACATATCCTTTACGCAGCAAATTGTGTGGGCGTTTAAATAAACGTGCGTCCATGCTAAGAAGGTTAGCTGCTCCTTTTTTTCCTTACCTTTCACGACCCAACTAAAAAGGGAAAAGGGGTTATACCCCAGGGGGGCCCCCTCCTGTTCCATCCTCTGCCAATCTGAGCAAATTCTTAACTAATTTAACGCTTCAATATCTTACGCGATAAATTGAAAAAGACCGAAAACAAAGCAAAGATTAAACAAAAGTTGCTAAAAATCGAAGAAAACAACAACAAAAAGAAATTCTTCAAGTTTCACCAGAAATTACAGTAATAAAAAAATTTCACAAAAAGAAAAAAAACAAACAACAAATCAACTCAAATCAAATAAAATAAAATTCCGGTAACAGAAGAAGAGGAAAGGAAGGAGAAGGATATGGTAGGAATGTCATTTTAAATTTAAAGGCTTTGATGACAACTATTTGAAAAAAAAGAATAAAAATTATAACGTTCTTTATCGGAATTCCAAAGTTTTCCTAAAAACAAAATGTGACTCATATCGCAATAAAGTTTATGAATTGAGAACAAACTAAAGAAAACAAGTGAGGACGCTAACTTCGGTCTGAACGAAATTCATACACCCTACACTCGTAATAAAATTAATGGTTTACAGCTAGTGACCACTTTTTTAGTGTCAATTAATTCTTAGACTTAGTAAACTTTAAATCCCAAATGAGTCACAAACGAGAATATATGTAAGAGACCTCTTCCTTGGAAACACCGTTCCAATATAGTTGTGACCACACTTCTCAATAGACTGAGACTTTTACTGAATGGACTGAGGCACCCTGAGTGGATGTTTAAGCTCATTTGTGTTAAGGAACGGACCACGCCCATTTCCTGGAATATATTTCTGCGTAAAATAGTAAGCTCGAATGCAAATTTCCTTGCAAGTTGAAACGTTGAGCAACAAACACAGAAAAATACGTATTAGCTATAAAAAGTTGGCGCAACTCTGTTTAGATTTTGTCTATTTTCAATCGTACACGAATCGTAATGACAAGAAATATTCGTGCAAAATTTCACGTCGATACCTTTTTTCGTTCGGTAATCGTGATTGTTTGATTCGGTAATCCGCAGACAAACAGATAGACAGAAAGGCAAACATACAGACAGACAGACAAATAGACAAATAGATTGACAGAAAAACAGACAGGCAGATAGACAGCAGATAGACTAACAGGCAAAAAGTTAAATACACAATTAGTTGTGTAGTTAAATTAATTAATATTTCATTATGACATCTCTGAAGTCTTTAATAAATCCTTTTATAACCCACGCATAATTTTATTGTCATTTGGAAATTCGTAAGAAATTCATCAAAAAATCCAAATTCAAGATTCACAACTATAATTTCCTTTCTCCCTCCGTATCTATTTGTCAGCATGTTAATCTAACAACAACTAAACTCGCTAAATCATTCGAAATTTCGTAGATTTCGCAAAAAACTTCTTATTTACAATTAAATTTAATTTTGTTTTAAATTTAAATGCATTTAGTCTTGTTCTTCCTCTAAGGGTGTAAAGTACAATACGCGACAGATGTAGATTAAAAACTACATGGTGGTTAATTTTATTTTTGTTTGTCATGATTGCTTCTTGATATTAAAGTGACAAATATTTCTACTCGTTGTTGGATTTAATTACCTCCGGGTATTTGTATCACCTCCAAGGTTTTTTTTAATCACCCCTATAACGTCCAAACTGCGTGGAAATTGTCAAAGGAATTATTTATACTTGACTGCTTGCAAGTATCATTTAATAACCCCTTAAAAGACTACAAATAATAATTCTGAATATAATAAATTATTGTTGTAATTGTTTTACTTTTAGAACCTTCTGACAATTATTTTCTTCTTTTTCGATTTTCAAATTAAATCTTTAATTAAATCTTTAATTACTGACAATTTCTTAAATTATTATAAATTGACTAATTGGAACTTTCCATTTTAAGTCATTTTATTTGTCTGAAAGTTTTCATTTGATTTTGTAAAGGAAAGGTTTAATTCCCGTAAGCCAAGCATGATAATCATAACATATGAAATAGCTTTGACAGCTTTCGTTGACCATTTAAAAATGGGTTAACATCATTGGCAACAGGACAACATATTTCAATCATTTATTGCTCATGATGATATAAAGAACAATAACATTACATCAATATTATATCATTGGAATTCTCAGAGAGATACATTTGAGGATCGTGACATGATGTCCGGGATTTCCGGTGATATGAAGTCGCTACGACAGCAAAATATGTTCCCAATTAATGCCTCGAATACGCATATGCATCGCACAATTTCAAATATTATTACGAGGTGTATAAATACATCATATGTATCATCGCAACCATATGAAACGCATTTTGGTATCAAGTGATGTTTGTTCTGGTTGTAGCAAACTTCATTTTCATATTAAAAACTTTCGAGCGGTAACATTTAAAAATTACGTCAAACAAAAATGTAATATTTTAATAGAATTATGAATTGTTAAAACGGTAAATTGTAATTGTGGGAAAATTGTAAAACATAAAAGATAAATAATATAGAAGCGAAGGTAAGCTAGTCGTAACATTGTCTGTCATTACACTGCATATACACATAATCCTCTGCAGTGCTCGAGCCCTCTTTATGTGATAAATCCCAAAACCCCGCAAGCCTTTCCAAACACACTTACAATACATTCGTTACGAATGATGACGCTATGATGTTTTCATATGCAAGATTTTACATGTAATAAATAAGCGAACATTTGCGACAGCATTTTTTAAAATGATATTGTCTTTATACTGAACTCGTTTAATGATAGCACGTTTTGCAGTAATATGTCTGTAAATATGAGAACATTTCGTGAATATTTTTCAATGTCATATTGCCCTCATACTGATATCGTTTAATGCCGCACGTCATGAATCATACCTGACTAAACTTTTGCACGCACAAGCCACTCCCCCCGCGCATATATTTTTTACATCAATATAAGCTCAAAAATTATGACCATTTGGCTATGTGAGAGTTTTTCAAATGTGAAGAACTTTGATATTTTTGTATAAAATTTTTGAATAATCTATATTCAATATATAATTTTGCTATATTGTATGTAATTATTCCTGAAATTATTTTTAAGACATTTTGGCATTCTAGAATTAACAATAAAATCATATCATAAAATTAAAAATGTCTGCATCTAAATTTGTTCACGTTATAACAAAATAGCAAAATAAAACTTTGTATTATTCAATATTGCCTGCACCCAAAGCAAGTATATCCAACATGTTCTTCAGTTTTTAGCGTACTGAAGGCGGCGTGGCAGTTACGGAAAATTAATTATACTCGTATTCTTACAGAACAAAACACTTCCTGAGTCGACTTAACACTCGGTCCCGTCCTTAGGTATATTTGCGTGTCTATCAATCTAATAATCTATATCTGTGTCTATTAGTCCATTAATACATCTGTTTAAGGGAATCATAATAATTAAAGGACGAAAAAAATATATCGTCAGGAAATTTGACACGAATATTACCTGCAATCAGGCACGATCAATTCTCGCACACACACAAAATTCTCTATGTCATTCACATCAGACTGAGATAGATATATCCAGAACCATTGTAAGCTAATTTTTAACTAGAAAACCAACGCCCACTAGACGACGAATACTATCACTATCATGAAATTAACGTCGAATATTTTCTTTACTTTTTAGTAAAGAAAATAAAGAAACTGATATAGAGATACTCCTTCCGTGGCTTACTTTTGCCGAAGTACCAATGAATTATTTCTAGTGTTGGGAACTGTCGAAAAAAAACTATCGAGTAATTCAATAGTTGTAAACTATTAATTTATTCAATAGTTTTTTCGATAGTTTTCAAGAACTTATAAATCATTCAACGAGTGCCTCTCCCTCCCAGAATTATTGATCACTAGAAACTATCGAATAATTCAACCATCCGTTGGTTCTTAGTAATTCAGAAATCGTTAGCGAGTAAAGGCCGATACCCAATTAATCGATCAAGAATAACGAGATAGTTGATTATGTTGTAAACACATAAGTTGAAATCGAATGGGTCGAGTGAATGAATGATTGAATGAATGAAAAAGAATCTTACCTAACTAACTATCCAACTATCTAACTAATATTTGAAATCGGTCGAGAGTTCCCAACACTAATTATTTCTGTAATTAAAATAGAAATTTCCTTTAGAAGTGTAGATTAAACAAGTTTAGAAGATACCAGGCAAAGTATACAATTGTCTTAATTTTTATTTAATTTCAATTTTAATTTAAGTTTCGACGATAATTTTCTCTCAGTACTTCATCTTGCTCTTAATTCCGGTCATATTCTTCGTGACAAACAGTCACTCTTTTGACCGATCGGCATTGCCTTTTTTATCCCTTTTTGTTGGATAATTCATTTTAAAAATACATCGAAATCTTGCAATTTCATTAAAAAAAGAGCAAGTAAAAGAGCAACAACAACAACAACATCAACATAAGCAGCAGCAACTGCTGTCATGCATTTAAAATTTGACGTTTTTAATACAATTTTTATTCTCCTTCAAATTACGTTCGAATATTGCGTTCGAATTTAATTGGATGTGTCCTTCTTCGTTTTCTTTTTACATCGATATATTTTTAGTTAATGTATCCTTCTTCTTCTTATTTTCATTTTTTTTTGTTTCTTTTGAAAGTTCAATAAAAATTTGTTAATACAATTTGCTTTACTGAGATCCAATTATTTCTGTTTCGCATCAACTTATTTATTTTTTATTTCATGGCCAGAAACAGATCGCGAAAATACTTTTGAATATTGTTAAGAGAATATTGTGTGGAAATATTTTAGGAAAAAATTGCAAGTATTAAAGTTTAGCACTATTTTAATTTTTGCAACATTTTTTGTGTTTTTTTTTTGGCAAATTATCAATCATTAATTGATTAATCTATTAAAATCTTCCAGAATTAAATAAATCAACAAAAATATTTATTTAATATTTTTTAAAATTATTTTAACTCTTAGTTAAAGTGGGTGTTTTTAATGGTGTTTTAAATAATTAAAGTTTCAATTTATGTCCTTTGCACGTCTTAGAAAACATTTGTTTCTCTTCTAGAGCTTAAAATTCAGATTCTCATTCTTATCACGATTCAAATGTATAAATAATTTTTTGAGATTTCATTTCTTCATTGTATGTTTCTTAGGCTACCCTCTAAGTAGGGGGCGGGGAGAGGGTATCGGTCTTTGTTTAACTCTTTGAAACTCTTTTGTATTCGTGCTTATGTCAAGTGTACTCCGATCACTCGCAGCGCCAAAATTAAATCCATTAATTTCCCGCCTTGTTGTTGCTGTTGTAGTTCTTCTTCTTCTTGCTCCGCCTGAGGCTGCTGCAGCTTTCAGTGCGTCCTTGTGCTCGCCTGATACTCTTTTTACCATCTTTTTATATTGGTTGTGAACATGTCTGTTCATTCGCTAACTGTTCTGGCTCTTTCATTCTTATAATCCTCTGTCCTTTCCTCTCTATTTCTCTCTCAGTCTGTCCTTCTCTCTCTCCCTTTCTGTCGCACTTCGTTAAGAGGTAGAAAACTTAACTACTTAACTCTCCGGCGACCTCAGAACAAAAGCAGCTCACCTTGGACTAAATTTTACACTGCATTACTAAGTCCCAAAAAAAGCAAGAACAAAAGAGAATAGGTAAATCTCACAAACTTCTCTCTTCGTGTTCGTTTTTGTGGTTGGTGTAGAATAACAAACACAGTCATAATTCTCCGATCAGCACACAGTCAATTGATGATTTGCGAGACATATCCTTTACGCAGCAAATTGTGTGGGCGTTTAAATAAACGTGCGTCCATGCTAAGAAGGTTAGCTGCTCCTTTTTTTCCTTACCTTTCACGACCCAACTAAAAAGGGAAAAGGGGTTATACCCCAGGGGGGCCCCCTCCTGTTCCATCCTCTGCCAATCTGAGCAAATTCTTAACTAATTTAACGCTTCAATATCTTACGCGATAAATTGAAAAAGACCGAAAACAAAGCAAAGATTAAACAAAAGTTGCTAAAAATCGAAGAAAACAACAACAAAAAGAAATTCTTCAAGTTTCACCAGAAATTACAGTAATAAAAAAATTTCACAAAAAGAAAAAAAAACAAACAACAAATCAACTCAAATCAAATAAAATAAAATTCCGGTAACAGAAGAAGAGGAAAGGAAGGAGAAGGATATGGTAGGAATGTCATTTTAAATTTAAAGGCTTTGATGACAACTATTTGAAAAAAAAGAATAAAAATTATAACGTTCTTTATCGGAATTCCAAAGTTTTCCTAAAAACAAAATGTGACTCATATCGCAATAAAGTTTATGAATTGAGAACAAACTAAAGAAAACAAGTGAGGACGCTAACTTCGGTCTGAACGAAATTCATACACCCTACACTCGTAATAAAATTAATGGTTTACAGCTAGTGACCACTTTTTTAGTGTCAATTAATTCTTAGACTTAGTAAACTTTAAATCCCAAATGAGTCACAAACGAGAATATATGTAAGAGACCTCTTCCTTGGAAACACCGTTCCAATATAGTTGTGACCACACTTCTCAATAGACTGAGACTTTTACTGAATGGACTGAGGCACCCTGAGTGGATGTTTAAGCTCATTTGTGTTAAGGAACGGACCACGCCCATTTCCTGGAATATATTTCTGCGTAAAATAGTAAGCTCGAATGCAAATTTCCTTGCAAGTTGAAACGTTGAGCAACAAACACAGAAAAATACGTATTAGCTATAAAAAGTTGGCGCAACTTTGTTTAGATTTTGTCTATTTTCAATCGTACACGAATCGTAATGACAAGAAATATTCGTGCAAAATTTCACGTCGATACCTTTTTTCGTTCGGTAATCGTGATTGTTTGATTCGGTAATCCGCAGACAAACAGATAGACAGAAAGGCAAACATACAGACAGACAGACAAATAGACAAATAGATTGACAGAAAAACAGACAGGCAGATAGACAGCAGATAGACTAACAGGCAAAAAGTTAAATACACAATTAGTTGTGTAGTTAAATTAATTAATATTTCATTATGACATCTCTGAAGTCTTTAATAAATCCTTTTATAACCCACGCATAATTTTATTGTCATTTGGAAATTCGTAAGAAATTCATCAAAAAATCCAAATTCAAGATTCACAACTATAATTTCCTTTCTCCCTCCGTATCTATTTGTCAGCATGTTAATCTAACAACAACTAAACTCGCTAAATCATTCGAAATTTCGTAGATTTCGCAAAAAACTTCTTATTTACAATTAAATTTAATTTTGTTTTAAATTTAAATGCATTTAGTCTTGTTCTTCCTCTAAGGGTGTAAAGTACAATACGCGACAGATGTAGATTAAAAACTACATGGTGGTTAATTTTATTTTTGTTTGTCATGATTGCTTCTTGATATTAAAGTGACAAATATTTCTACTCGTTGTTGGATTTAATTACCTCCGGGTATTTGTATCACCTCCAAGGTTTTTTTTAATCACCCCTATAACGTCCAAACTGCGTGGAAATTGTCAAAGGAATTATTTATACTTGACTGCTTGCAAGTATCATTTAATAACCCCTTAAAAGACTACAAATAATAATTCTGAATATAATAAATTATTGTTGTAATTGTTTTACTTTTAGAACCTTCTGACAATTATTTTCTTCTTTTTCGATTTTCAAATTAAATCTTTAATATTGAACGCTTCAAATTCCCCAAAAATTCCATCGAATTAATTTATTTCACACAAAAATCGTTGTTTATACCAATAAATTGTATTTCTATTTGATTTGTTTTTTTTTTTTGCTTCAAAATTATGCCATCCTTATAGTCATATTCTACAATATAAAAGTGCCCTAGATGGCCCTAAATGGCTTTGTTAATTGCGGTCTGGCTAGTCTGCAAAACAACAAAAAAACTCACACAAAAGCTTTTCGAAACAAAGCGCAAATATATTACCCATTCATTGCCCCAATAGGACTCGTTGAATGAAGGATTCCAGCCAAGGCTATTTCAATAAATTTTATATATTCTTCGGAATTAGTTTCTTAGAAATGACAAATTTTGTAACGTTTATATACTATATTTCTTTACATCATTTCAATTTCCTACAGGCTTAGTTGCTTATTTTAACATACACACAAAGGTATGACAATATATTCATTTTTGCTTTCACTTTACTTTACGTTTAGAGGCTTTTCTAGTTATCGGATAGTTTATTAAATTATCCAAAAATATCATTCTTTCACGAAATTGATGCCTGTTTTCATGAAAAACCAAATAAGGTTTAAATAAATATTTTACAACAAAAATAAAAAATGTTTAGGAATTAAGAACTTAATTGAACTTGTTGTCTTAAAATTCCTTTAACACTCGGACCAATTTTTGTATTGGTTTGAAAGATATACCATCCCGGCCAATTTCAATGAATAACAAAATCTTCTGCTAGTGAGATCGTATTAATCGTATTATGTTTAGCTACTAAAGATATGGCCTAAAAATGGAATATCTTAAAGATACAGCCCGAAACCGTTTTCAATTCGATTTAGTTTTAAATGCTTTAATTAAATTTAGTTAATTCATTGGATGAATATTTTGTGGTTATCTTCTGGGAGGGAGTGCCTAACTGCCGAAATAGCTCAGTTGGGAGAGCGTTAGACTGAAGATCTAAAGGTCCCCGGTTCAATCCCGGGTTTCGGCAATCAAAGCGCTTTTTATATTCAAAAATCCAAGCTTGTTCCATTTTGATAATAAAATTTTTAAAAAATTCTTTGAAAATGAATACAATTATCTTCTAATTTCTAAAGCCCAAAAAATTAATTCTTCTTCTCTTTCAAAGAAATGAGGACTCTTTAATTTATTAATTTCCCCCTAGTAAAAGATTTCGTTAATTTCATAAACTTCGTTAGCATCGCAAATCTTCTTGAGTCCGTTGCGTGAAAGCAATTGAAGCTGTCAGTAGGTCGAAAGTTTTGATGATCACAAATCTCTTCAGCAGAAAAGTTTGTGTGCGTGAGATGCGGTAAAAAACCTTCTCATTATGTCCAACCTTCTGTTTTCAAAATATTTTAGTATTTCGTATTATAATTCCAGTATAGTCTCACATATTTAAATTCACTATAGAGATCATCCCTTTTGAACACCTATAGAATTTCAATAAAAAAACAAAACATTCTCGCACGTGTTCAATTAAAAAATAATGCGCGAACCTCACTTTAATCGGTGGCTATGCGATATATCCATTTCAAATACTGAAGAGAATTTTACAAAGATAAATTGATAAAGAGAATAAAAATATTTCATAAAAATGAGAAGAAATTAGTTAGCCATAATTCCAAAGTCGATGACAACTCAATTTGTTGATAATTTCTTTCTATTTTGGTCAACGAGATACCAACGACAGCCAAAGGTTAAGCATCCAATATCCGGGGTGGCCAACCTTTTGTGTAGTGGGGGCCAGATTAAGGTTTAATTCTAGTACGCGGCCCGGAGTAGAAAACTGACAAATTTCTGTTAATTATAAGTTGTTTTTTCCATTGAAAATATAGAAAATTTTAGCTAATTAGGAACTACGTTTATTTCTTGTATTATTTAATTATAAGCATAAGCATATAAGCATTAAATAAATTGTTAATTGTTAATTAAAAAATAATAAGTATAAATGGAAATAAATTTTAATTAATGTGTTCTCTGGTATTTTATAGATTTTAACGTCACTGTTTTAATCGTCGCTGTTAACGACGATAAATTTTTAAAACAATGAGTAAATGTACTTTATGTTATAAACGAAATTCGGAAAACTTCAGCCAGCAGATTTCTATAAAATTACTAAAAAAGGTGCAAAGTTAAATGTTTCTCTTAAGTCTGCTCTCTCTCTGAAACCCAAAATTTCAAAAAAAATCATTTTTTAATCTTTATTAAGCTCTCCATCTTTTATTTCCATAAAGGTTACCTCTCTCTGTATTTTTATGCTTCTAACAATTATTCTAGTTCATGAATTTATAAATGTCGATTGGTATCTTTACGCGGGCCGGAGATGCCCCACCGCTGTTCTGCATAAAATAATTGAAATTGTTTTATTTTATTGCTCCCGGACATGACTAAATTTTGAACGATTGCCAACAATTGCATGGATAAGATCAGCTGCATAATTTATGACAGCACCAACTGTCAAATTGACAGACAGCAACACAGTTCATGCCTTGACATTATTGCCATTATTTTGTCATTTCTAGGAGTATTTGGAAGGAGTTATTTATTCTTTCAACGGAATTGAGATAAGGCAACAACTGTTCAAAATTCAACTTCGCCTATATTGTCATATTCCTCGTTGTTTTTTGCTGTTGTTTTCGGTGTATTTTTGGAGTTGTTGCTTTAGTTTTTTCTCGAAAAATTAGAAAAAGAATTGAGGAAAAATCCAACTAAGAACATCAAACATATTCAGTTGTCTGACAGTCGGACGACTTTTTCGACAAGAACGTTTGGTCACGCTATGTTCTCTCCTTCCTGCATCCCCCTCCACCCCAGCCAACAAATACCACGCTTTCAGTACTGTCGCATTTAATAGATTGACTAAGAATGCGTCTGGTTCTTGACTCTTGATTATTATTTTAATATGAGAGACTGAATTATATACTCGCGTTACGAATTTCCAGAATTAGGCTTGAGGGTAATCATGATTTAAAGATAAAATTACAATTAAATGTTAGGTGATTATGTATCTGAGAAATTTGTGGTATTTTTTCATCCATAGAATTCAAAATTTTGTTGAAATAATAATCATTTCCGTGACCTTCGTTTCTTCAAAGAAAAGTAAGAAAAGAGCCTTTTTGCGAAATGTGAGACAGACTATAATGGAAATTGAAGATTATGAAGATCTTACGGAATAATTAAGATGAACGAAATTACTTCTTTTTTAATAATTTGTTTAATTTCTCTTCATGATTTTCTGCCACTCTTCTCGATTTTTTTAAGAGCCCAATCAGTTCGTTAGAAGAGAAATATTGCTAAAAGCTTTTCAATAGTTGTTCAATAATTTATAATTAATTTATAAATCATTTATAAATCAATTTTATGTTCGTTTAAAGTAAAAACATTATTGTCATGATTTCCTTTTTTATTGTTCCAGATAAAGACAGTCTGATGAGACGGGAAACACAAATTATTATCCCAAAAGAGTCTTCGAAGAAAACCAGTAAAATCAGTCCGTCACAAAAAGCAATGGATGATTGCAGTTTAGGAAATTTTACATGATGTCACTACTGTTACATACTGAAAGCATACACATACACACATATACATATACAAATTAAATTTATAAGAACATACACACCCACAGATACTTAACTGTGTGTGTGAAGTAACGCCTTTGGAATATTTCCAAGAGTCAATCGTTTGCCAGACGAACTTCAAAAGGATTGTCTGTGTGTTAGTGAGTGTGATAGAAAAATTGCAACAAAATGCAGTCATTCAAATTAGTCTACCAAGAAGAAGATGAAGAAAAACAAGATGAAGAACTTAAACGCAAAAATAAACGGCAAAAGCGACACCAACAAAAACAACAAAAGCATCATCATCGTCATCATCCCCAACACTTGCCCCAGCATCATTTTGGACAGAGAAATTCGTTGGCAGTAGTTGCCAACAGTATATTGCTAATATTTTTGCTCAATTCGTTCCTAACCACGACGGCCGTAACCGCGACTGCAACGACAACAACAACAACAACAACAATCGCGACCAATGTACCGCCAGCAACAGCGGCAACGATTGAAATGATTGCCAAAGAAAATCTACCAACGCAATTCAGCATGAAAACGGCGGTAGATGAGGAAGGTTTAGCGGGGAAGAACCCACAAGATCAAAGCCGAAAAGATTCGCGAGGGTTGAACACAAGAAAACAGCGAATTGTTGGCGATTTTGAAAAATCGAAAAAGCATCTTGAAGTCAACCGAAAAAGTTCGGATATTGAGGAAATGTTTGAAAAGGAATCAATGAAAAATGTGCGGAGTCATGACGATTCGCGAAAACAGCTGCAGCCCCAGCAGCAGCATCATAATAATGACCAACGTTATTATCGTCATCATCAGTATCAGCAAGAGAGGCATCACCGGAAGGAAGCAACAGCAAATCATAATAATAGTCAACGTCATCAGCATCAGCATCATCATCATCGCGACTTTCATCAATCCCATTCACGTAATCACAGTTCGCAACAGCAACAACAACAACAACAACATCACCATCCTCGTCATCGTGATCATCACGATGATCGTGATCGTCGTGATTCACATCGTCGTTCATCGCATTCATCCGCACCATCAAGGGCCGGTGGCAATAGCGGTGCGTCGTATTTCAAACGATATTCACGTAACTCTGCTGCATTCTTAACGCATGCCACGCCCCCTCGCGAACGCAAACCCAATATTGTTCTAATACTAACTGACGATCAGGATGTTGAATTGGGTTCATTGAACTTTATGCCGCGAACGTTACGCTTGCTACGCGATGGTGGCGCCGAGTTTCGCCACGCCTACACAACAACACCTATGTGTTGTCCGGCACGTTCCTCGCTATTGACGGGCATGTACGTCCACAACCACATGGTCTTCACGAACAACGACAATTGCTCGAGTCCGCAATGGCAGGCAACGCATGAGACGCGTTCCTTCGCCACCTACCTCTCGAATGCCGGCTACCGAACCGCATACTTTGGTAAATATCTGAACAAGTACAATGGATCGTATATACCGCCAGGTTGGCGGGAATGGGGTGGACTAATAATGAACTCAAAATATTACAATTATAGTATTAATATGAATGGGCAAAAGATCAAGCATGGCTTCGATTATAGTAAGGTGAGTTCATGGTAAAGGGATGGAGAGAGGGAGGGTGTGGGGGATAAATTCGAAATGGTTGGGTATTTCTTCATTATTATTCATTTAATTAATTTTGTATTATATTTTTTATATTTCCAGGACTATTATCCCGATTTAATAGCGAATGATTCGATAGCGTTTTTACGCTCGGCCAAAACTCAAAACCAAAGAAAGCCTGTGATGTTAACCATGAGTTTCCCAGCACCACACGGTCCCGAAGATTCGGCACCTCAATACAGTCATTTATTCTTTAACGTGACGACACATCAGTAAGTTTTTTCAAGGCACAAACAGACTCCAGTCAATAATATTTTTATTATAATTTGAATTTTAATTATAAATTACGACGTGACCTTGGCACGTCCTTCTCTGTTAAACCAAAATATATACAGCCTAAATGACCGCAAAAGAATGCTTGAAAGAGGAAACCCAAACTAAACCCAAAAAAATTGTAATAAAAAAATCTATTTTGGCTTGGCAGTAATTTTATCGCAATATCGCCAACTTCATTGCGATTATAGCCCACAAGAGATTTATGGCCTGCAAATGGCATATTTTTTTTTGCTTGGTCCTTGCCAATTTTTGAACAAAAAGTAGCTGAGTAGGAAAAAAATTAAATGATATATTTAAAATGATTTGTACTCTAAACGATTTTAAATATTAAGTCAAAATCTGGGTCAATTCGTTCGATAAGAAAATAAAAGAAATAAAAGGAAACGCAATGAAAAACATGAAAGGAAATTCAATAAAAAAATATAACGAAATATTTCGCACATTTCTGTTCATTTTCCAATATGGTTTTCTTCTTGAAAAACAAAGAATTTCTCTCTAATTTATTCTTGATCTACGATCCATGCGAGACTTCAACGAAAAAATTATAGGACACAAATTAATTTTATAGGATAGACTTCGGTTAGATTTGTTGGGACAAAACAGAATTCTAAAACTAAAAGATCAAACAGATCAATTCGATTTGATACGACACAACGTTCCTAATGGAACGCCTTTTATTAAGAGTTCGTCTATATTTCCTGAAATTGCTTTGATTTGAGATAAGATACGAATACAAAACCGTAGACAAATCTATTGTAAACATAATTTTCCATACATATTTTCAGTACTCCATCCTACAATCACGCTCCAAATCCTGACAAGCAATGGATCCTGAGAGTGACTCCACCGATGGAACCCGTTCATAAACGCTTCACAAATATTCTAATGACGAAACGTTTGCAAACGTTACAATCGGTCGATGTGGCCGTCGAGCGAGTTTGCAATGAACTGAAATTGCTCGGCGAATTGGACAACACTTATATAATCTACACTTCCGACCATGGCTATCATCTTGGTCAATTCGGTTTGATAAAGGGCAAAAGTTTTCCATTTGAATTTGATGTACGCGTACCGTTTTTAATACGTGGTCCGGGAATTCAACCGTCACGAATGTGAGTTTTAGAAGACTGAGCTTAAAACAGTTTTTCAATTTTCGGTCACATTTTTTGGTTACTTTTGATTATTCTTTTTCATTTTTCGCACAGAATTGACGAGATTGTTTTAAATGTCGATTTGGCGCCAACGTTTCTTGATATAGGTGGTATTGCCACACCCACCCACATGGATGGGCGTAGCATTTTACCGCTTCTATTATCACGACAACGTTTAATACGCGACCAATGGCCGGACACGTTTCTCATTGAATCGTCGGGACGTCGTGAAACGCCCGAACAGATAGCGGAGGCGCGTGCTCGTTTACAAACGGAACGCCTTCACCAAAAGCTGGCAAACATTTCGCTTGTGGAAGATCTTGGTCGGAACGGTAGCGCATCGCTGGGAGGAGAAATTAGTAAAAATGTTCGGACCGGAAATGCTGATGCATTAGATTTAGACTCACGCGAGGATCAAGAAGAACTCGATTTGGAAAGGTCATTAGAAGGTAAAAGAATTGACAAAATAATGATAATAAGCATGTCTTTGACCAATATTTTAATTTCAACAGATGGTAAGTTTGACGAAGAAAATGATGAAGATCTGGAAGGCATCATCGATATGGATGATGATGTTGATGATGATGATGAGAATGATGAAAATGACGAGACAGACGGAGCAATTACAAACGGCGGCCTTAACGATGACGATTTGGATGAGGATTCCAGAGGGGGAGACTATCGAAACCAACAGAATCAATTTGATAATAATTTACCACTTTTGGCACCCTACGTGACCAAAATGATGCGCCTCAATTCGGAATGCTCCAATCCGGATTTACTCGAAAATTGCACTCCTGGACAGAAATGGAGATGCGTTAATGAGGCCGGACGTTGGCGGAAGCATAAGTGTAAATTTCATGTAAGCTTGTCTTGCACGGTGTTCGGTTTTTTAATCTTGATCTGATAAGCGTTTCTTTCCATCAGTTGCAGTTGCAGCATCATTTGGAAAAGATATCCAGATACTCGAAATCACAGCAAGCCAAAAGGAATTGTGCCTGCTTCACGCCCGATGGAGTTGTTTATACCAAAATCAAAAGGAATCGTGATTTTCTAAATGAACCGCGACGCATACGCAAGAGGTATATCAAAGTCCTTACACGTATCTCGATAAGTTTTTAACACTCGGGAATTTTTTCAATGCAGGAATCAAAACCAAAACCAGTTTGGTTTAGCTAGTAAGCGACAAAAAAGAGCTGTTCGGTCCCGAAATATTGATGAAGTCTATCACACCGAACTGCCTTATGAAATTGAAGAACTATTGGATCTGCATAACGTCATCGAAAGACTGGAGGAACAGCTATTGCCATTCGAGGGAAACGGCAATAGTGCGGTCCAATCGTTTGCGCGGCATAAACGAGAACTTCGCACTCCAGAACTTTTTGCTTCAACAAATTTCACACGAACAGAGATGACCGATGGTCGTAACGAAGCCATAACTAAAGTCATAAAAGAGATCCAAAGTACTTTGGAAACTTTAGAATTGAAATTCATCGAGCATGATCTGAAAACGAACAATTTGACCAAATTATCGGGACCTATTCGTGGTGGTAAGTTTCCGAAAGTGGGCGGCCGTGTGGGCACACGTTGTTATATCGAAAACGAAACGGGGCGTGTAAATTGCTCCGATGTAATTTATGATGATGAGAAGACGTGGCGCAAATCACGCAGCCAAATTGATGTGCTCATCAAGGTTCTGAAGGATAAAATTACTCACCTCAAGGATATCAAGAAACAATTACGCGAAAATAAACAACAACAAACGTTTGAAGAGGAAGAGGAAACAATCAACGAAGACAAATTGATGCGGCGGCGGCCGAGACCGGGACATCGTAAAGGAAGCCCGATTAATTATAACTATGATAATACTTATCAACAATTCAATGGCCAACATCTGTATCCACAACAACAACAACAACAGCAACAACGTCATCGCCAGCAAATGTCAGAATCGTCGCCCGTGCACACTTATCGTCGTTACGGAATAAATAACGGCTCTGCGACGGAAAGACGAAAATTCGTTGGCAGCCATTTTCCGAAGCCGCAAAAGACCTCTATTATAACGGTAGCAACATCGCATAAGGAGCTTGGCAACGACAACGGCAGCGGAAATAAAATGTCAGTCAACGGAAACGGAAACCGAACCTCACGCACGAGAACTACGTATCAGCAAAATGGCGTTCCGTACGTTAGAAATAATTCAAGCACTGCAACAAAAACAACAACACCAACGGTTCAAATTTCTACGAACTCAGTAGCAAATGCAATGCTTTCAAATACACAAACAACAACAAACTCAACTGGAAATTCAAATGTTGAAAGAATATTGGCTTCACCAGCAAAAGCAACAACAATAACACCAACTACAACCGAACCATCATCAACATTATCGACTGTAATAAAAACCTCAAACTCAACTAAAAACGTCACCTTCTCAACGTCAACGGTACCAACCAGGGTTGCCAACAATCAAATATTAAATGGTAAGTATCTCTTACTTCTTCCTCGAGGTGAGTTCGCGTGATAAATATTTTTTCGCTAATTTGATTTAAATTCAAATAATTAGGGAGAAAGTAAACTCGTTAAATACTTTAATATACAAATTTATCATGTCTTTAATTGAAATATACATAACTGGCAATCTATTTGACTTACTTTGATCTACTCAGTTTTTGTCTTTTATACATTTTTATAACAAAAAAAGTCATAACAAGATTATAAATTACCTCGAAATTATGACAGTCCTACGTAATTCCGTAATTAATTTCAAGACACTCCGCGTAGTTTATTATATCGTATGCGCCACTGCCTCAAAGTATTCTAAATTTAACTCTGTCTCAGATAAAAACAATTTTTAATTTTTAACAAACTAACGAGTTTCCTCAAATATAATAATTTATATTTGATATTTGATTTATTTTGTTTTATTAATTAACAAAATCCACATTTCCATCGAAAGCATCAACTCGAGTACCATTGGAACGAAATGATACAACTCAGAGACGACGTATTGATGACCGAGAATTAAATAGTGAGAAATTTCATGATGAGTATACAGAAGAAGATAATTACCAATTTTCTGGACCCGCGGAATGTTATTGTGAACCGGAAAATGATGCGTAAGTAGTAAATGTAAAGTTTGTGCAACAAAAAAAATGTCAGCATCAATTTTAAATTGATTTGAAAAGGTACCCAGATTCGAAGGAAATCGCCCGCGAAGCACGTCGTAAACTAAAAGAGGAAAGACAGCGTAGAAAAGAACGTAAACGTAATAAAAAAGCACGCATGGAAAAGGAATGCCTCTCCGAGAAAATGAATTGCTTCTCGCATGATAGTTCACATTGGCGGACTGCACCACTCTGGAATGACAGTCCATTCTGTTTCTGTATGAATGCGAATAATAATACGTATTCATGCGTTAGAACTATTAACGCGACACATGATTACTTATATTGCGAATTCACAACTGGCTTAATAACGTATTATAATTTAAAAATTGGCAAGTACTATTGAATGACATTATCATTGATGTAATGTATAACTTCATATGATTTCGATGTTCTTAAATTATTTTTATATTAATTTCTTTTATTATTATTGTTTCTATTTTTAATAAATTTAGATCCATTTGAAACTTTAAATCGGGCCTCATCGTTGACCAATGAGGAAAAATCATTCATGCATGACACACTTCAGAAATTGGTTTCGTGTCGTGGAAAAAGTTGTACAATCAAAAGGCAAAACCAGCTGACTGATACTATTGACAGCACTGTGCGAACAGCAAAACGTAAACACGTTGGCAACGCCATCGGTAAGATGTACTAAAAATCATTACGCACATTCCCATACACACACGTCTGAGATTATCTGGCTAATCGTGTAAGACGGACGTAAACGAAAGAAACGTCGACAGACACGGATGTTTGTAGGCGGATCAGTGAATCGTGTAACACGCAAATTGCGATCCGTCTCATACCGGCTTTTCCAATGTAGTCACCAAATTATGTTTGCCTCTTTCTTTCTCATACTATCAGTCGGCTTTCCACGGATTACTCAGATGTCTCGTTTTTGTATATTAGATCTCTCTGTAGAATAATGTTGCCATGTCAGAAGTTTTTATCATAATATTTTGAATGATTCTTAAAAACTTAAGTATACATTAACAAAGATTCGCTTTGGTGGCATACGGCAACAATTGGCGTACAATTTGGGAATGTGCCGAAATTCAAAGGTGTCAAAACTGGAGAATATTTTACTACGTTCGGTCGTCGACTCGTTTAAGAAATCAATATTTCAAATTGCTCACTAGTAGTAAGCTTAAAAGTATTTTTAAAAAATTATTTATTAAATTAATATTTGAGCTTTAAAAATTTTTAAAAAATTATTTATTAAATTAATATTTGAGCTTAATTCTATTTTTACTCTTTCTAAACAAAACAAAAAGCTTTTTGAATCCAACTTAAACAGTTAAAAAATTAACAAAAATTTTTTGAATTTGTTTGCAATTAATTTAGAAAAAAAAATAAAGTGTACAAATTTTTCCATTTTATTCAGGTAGTTCTCATTAATTTCACTGTGCTATTCTCTATTCCACTCCACGTTCCTTTCTGTACACTACACTAGTCGAATGGTATTTAGCTAACGTCTGCTATGACATTTAAAACGCGAACTAACGCCGAGTATTCGTCTTACGCGATACACTATTCACTGGAAAGCGTGGAGAAAACCCAACAACAAATGAATTTTCCGTGTAACCGACGTATAGCTGTCTCATCCGTGTTATACGATACGAATCTGGGATTTTGACAGTAAAAACAACAACAAATTGATTGACGGACGGTTCGTGCGTGTTACACGATTTGGGCCTATGGCCGACACTAATCAAAGTTGAGCAAATACACTGAAAATCATTAAGGTGTAATAAATTTTAAAATTGTATTTTATAAAAATGTTCTGCCAAATAAATTAGTGAACCCCATGAATAAATTAATGAGGAAATTGTTTGTATATATTCTATATATTTATGTGTTTTTTTAGCTGAACGTTTTTCTGGCGCGGCGACAACTCCCAGAGAATTTAAAGTTAGTGAACGAGATTACGAACTAACACAGGCCAGAAGGAAAAAAACAAAGTATGAATTAATAAATATTTTTAAATCGTTGCTTCAACAAAAAAAAAATAAAAATGAAAGAATTAAGAACTCGTGAATACAAGAAGGTTTAGATGAAATATTTATTCTTATGTCGCGTTTCTTTTACACAGGTGGTCGAATAACGGTAACGCAAAACGGAAACCCTGGAAACAGCATCAATATCATCAACAACAACGACAACAACATCCTCACCAACAACAACAACAAACCAATCCAGATTACTATTCACATCATCACCGGAACCAACTGCAACAACAGCAACCATCACAACGAGAACTATACCAACGTGAAAAGCAACAATTCTATCGCAAGCAATACTATCGTCAGCAACAACATCAACGCAATCGTCAATCGTCATCAGAATTTGAAAGAAATTTGAATATGCGCCGAAATCGCTATTATCAACATTACAATAAACAGCAGCAGCAACAACAACAAGAACAATTACAGCAGCAGCCGCAGAAGCATTATTCACGCCAAAATTATCCGTTACCAACACAACAAAATCGTAATGGCCCTACGACAAATTTCAATAATAAAAAACGCTTATTAAATCTTGCCATGAAATCGCCGCAGCAGCAACAACCATCAACGTCGTATCCTGCAGCAGCAGCAGTGCCAGCACTTAAAACAGCAACAACAACAAATCTTAAAAATATTACAAGTAGTGCCACAAATAAATAAAACATTTACGCATATTTATAAATAAATATATAAAGCTTAGCTAGAATTTATTTAAAAAAGAAATAGCATAAACAAATATTTTTAATAATTCGTTATAGCGAAATAATTTTAAAAAAATCTAGCATAAATAAAACTAACAAAAATATTGCTCACATTCACATATCCTGCCCCTTCATATCGTCAATCTTTATCTTCAGGAACTAAAGGCAAAACCAATTCCATGAAAAAACAATGCTTTCTCGCAATGCTTTCGAGTTTTACAAAATATTTCGCAATAAAAAATTACAATATATATATATATATATATATATATATATATATATATATATATATATATATATATATATATATATATATATATATATATATATATATATATATATATATATATATATATATATATATATATATATATATATATATATATATATATATATATATATATATATATATATATATATATATATATATATATATATATATATATATATATATATATATATATATATATATATATATATATATATATATATATATATATATATATATATATATATATATATATATATATATATATATATATATATATATATATATATATATATATATATATATATATATATATATATATATATATATATATATATATATATATATATATATATATATATATATATATATATATATATATATATATATATATATATATATATATATATATATATATATATATATATATATATATATATATATATATATATATATATATATATATATATATATATATATATATATATATATATATATATATATATATATATATATATATATATATATATATATATATATATATATATATATATATATATATATATATATATATATATATATATATATATATATATATATATATATATATATATATATATATATATATATATATATATATATATATATATATATATATATATATATATATATATATATATATATATATATATATATATATATATATATATATATATATATATATATATATATATATATATATATATATATATATATATATATATATATATATATATATATATATATATATATATATATATATATATATATATATATATATATATATATATATATATATATATATATATATATATATATATATATATATATATATATATATATATATATATATATATATATATATATATATATATATATATATATATATATATATATATATATATATATATATATATATATATATATATATATATATATATATATATATATATATATATATATATATATATATATATATATATATATATATATATATATATATATATATATATATATATATATATATATATATATATATATATATATATATATATATATATATATATATATATATATATATATATATATATATATATATATATATATATATATATATATATATATATATATATATATATATATATATATATATATATATATATATATATATATATATATATATATATATATATATATATATATATATATTCAAAAATATTAGGTAACGAAATTTCAGTAATTGCTTTTGTTTATATAAATTAGAAATTTTTTTTCAATTTGAGAATTATAGAAAATTACCCAAAAAATTGAAGCCGAAGAAAAAAAATCTAGGTCGTCTAACAAAATATTAATTTATTATGCCCTGTTTTATTTTCCAATTGATCAATTTTTATATATTTATAAATACCCATATATTTATATAATAAATATATGCTCATAATTTTAATTTTTTTAAAAAGTTTTTAATTTTTCTTATACAATTTTTAATAAGACTGTTTTTATTAGTTTTTAAAAATTAACGTTTATTTTATATAAATATGAAATTAGTGTATTTTTAAGTAAAATTAAATTTAAAAACAACCCAAGCACGTTCAAGCATTTATTGATAATAAAACTAAAACTATTAATAAGAATTTCTTTCACTAAAATAGAATTCAAATAAATAGAGTGTATTAGTTTAGAATTAGTTGCTTTTTATTTGTCTAAATTAAATAATTTCAATCCTGTCTAAAGTTTTAGGTTATAAAATTTCACCTAAAAATTAAATATTTACCGCTATCTAGCAACTTTTAAGAATAAAATAATTAATATAAATGATAACGCACTAGAGGACAACTAAAGATTAGTAGCTTGTTATCAAATTCAATAGAGTATAAAATATTATATAAATATAATAAATTAATAAAAAATAATTTCAATTTTATTTTGAATTGTTTTACTAAGATTGATTTTTTTGAATCTACAAATACTCGGTATCCTCAAATGTTACGAATAGTGTTGATTCTTTTGAGATACATGTAGATAATTTTCTTGAAAACTGAACAAATAAAAAAAGGGAAAATATTCTTGTAGTTATTCCATAATTCGGAACGTCTTGTCTCGTCTCGCTTTTCCAGTTGCTTTCAAACCATCTGATATAGTTATATTCAACATGTTACCTACAGTAGAAAAAATTGAAACAAATGAAAGGCAATCGGAAAGACGAGACGTCCCATACTGTGAAATAAGTATGTGTTATAAAAAACCTTCATCTTCAATTTTCTCAATCAATAGACTATTCAAAAAATTCCACAATAAAACTTCGATAGCAACTGCGATTAAATCGCTTATTCGAATTAGTCATTCTGTTTCGTCACGTATCACCTTTACAGTTACCTTTCAATTGTTTCATAGTACAACTCGTACTTGGGAAGCAACTGGAAAAAGCGATACGAGTTAAGATGAGGCGACTACCGGAATAAGCGCGTTAATTTTAGAGATTGGTTAATAAGTTAACAACCTCAATTAACACGTAATTAAAGGAAACGGAAAATGAATGTTAATCTTCAATTACCAAATTCGTTTAGGTTCTAATATATACTATCTCATTGAGAAATTCGTTAATATTTTTCAGTATTTCAAGTTTTTATTAATTGAAATTAATATATTATTTATTTACAATTAAAAGGAAAAATAAATAAATTGCAAAATACTTTAATTAACCATACTGGATAATACAATTTTTGTTTATATACTATTTTCCTGACGTCTGGATCATGATCAAGTATCATGAGAAGTAAAGCATTTACTTAATATAAATAAAATTTGTCATTCGCAAGATCTGTTTAAGAAATACTGAGCCTTAGGAACTAGTCTAAGGATCTAATAAAATCTCTCATTTCCCGTTTCCTTTTTTTACTTTATTATAATTAATTTCAACTTTTCAAATTTTGTCGGATTGAATTCTTTGTATTTGTGGAGAGAAATCTGTAACAGAGGACAAGTTATTAATTTATCATAAATTTTATCATTTGTCATTATTATTCTGCTTTCTTCTTTATATATCTCGCGTATTTTTTTCTGAAATTTTTCAGCAGTGCTTTTCCTTTCTCGAATTTATCGTGCTTCTGGCTTCTTTTTTTGTTGCTTTTATTTGGTTTTCTGCTGTGTCGTCGCTGCTGACGCCGATGATGCTGATGCAGCTTGCTCCTTTTTCTTTTGTTTCTCACGCATTAATTCGGCATCGCTGCGGAAATTTAAATTTTTTTCTTTATTTAAAAAAGAAGCCGGTTGATGAATAGTTAAATACCGTTGTTTACGTTGTTCTACTGTTAGATTATCACCACGTTTACCCTTATTCATTTCGGCTTGTTTCTTTTGAGCCTTCTGTCGCGCGAGATCTCTTTGATTTCCACCTTCAAAAAAATTGGTTAGTTATTTTTAATCACACCTATCATACAATATTTTCCAATAATGTCCGCCAAAATACGGCTAAATTTAACAAAAGTACCACGCATTTCCAGTTGACTAAAAATAAATTCTATTTTTGTTTCCTTATTTGGAAGCCCTACCAGGTTGGTGCTTGCCTATTTCTCGCCGAACTAATATTTGCTAACGTAACTGCTTATCGTCTTACCCTTAAAATTATTCAAAAAATAATGAGCTTACGCGTCATAATTAATTTGAGCAGCAATGATTACAGCGGTTAAAGAGGATTCTATATAAATTGAACACCTTCCTTCGACAAATCCGTCCGACTATCCCAATCAGTTTTCTAAATTTGAGGAATAGTATTGACTTTTCCGTTGTTGTGGAAGAGCCTACAACTCGCTATTTATTGACATTTGCTCTTATGGATTAGTTACAATGGCTGTCATCGGTTTTAGTACTCGTTGGTAAAAAGGGGTATGTTCGCTTAACACTCTGATATTACAGAGGTATAGTAGTCACAAGATTGATTGCATTATTACTGCAGGTTATTGAAGTTAATGCTCGATCGCAGCTTCGGTTGCATCATAAAACTCTCTTATATTATACCTCGGGATTAAACGTAGGTGTAATGGAGCCGCATTCAAACGCTGTCACATTAGCTTTCCAAAAGCTTTCGTTGTGAAATTAACAACGATACACAAAATTTTAGGTATTTCCCGTGGTAGGTGGCATTATTTTGCGAGAGAAAAAGAGAATAAAAGTTGCTGCAAGATAAGATTCTATTTTTACTGACGCTGATGGGAGTATGCTTGTTGCGTATGCTTTTTATTGAATTGTTTATTATTGACGGCTGTTGCTGCGCGGTGTTATTTAGGTAGTTACTCAATTAGCGTTAATAGAACCAGATAATCAAGGTGTCCCCATTGAGTGTTTGTCCACTTAGAAATTTACTCCCAGAACACGAGAGCTCCAAAATTCAGGATCAATCCATAACAAATATTGGGAGAACATTTGGAAAGTGTTTACACAGCCGAAGCAGAAGATATTGACGGGAAAACTATACAACCTTTTCTTATGCCTTACTTCACCGTTATGGAAAACGGCGATACAGAATGCCCAAAATTAAATTAAACGTCCGAAGTTATGTTTCCCTAATACAAAAATTCAAAATATTTTTGCTGAAGCGTAAGCATCCGAGGTGTTTCAAAAATTGATCCGAAAAGGATGGATAGCAATTTAATAAATATGTTTTAGTAATAACAAGTAAGCGTGCTATCTTCGACATGGGCGCAGCTTAAATACCATACACCTGCAGGATATATCCGTATTCCTAGTAGACATTTTGTTTCCAAATAAACTCTGCAAACGTTGAAACTGAGATGCGTATATGCAGACATTCATATAATCTATAAAAAGTCGTATAAGATCCAACCTGCCTATAATAACAGAATATTTTTGTCAAATTTCACGACCATATCTCTTTTCGTGCTCTCGTAATCGTGATTTCAACAGACAGACCGGAATTTGTTCAGATCAAGAAGATGTATATTTTTCCATACCTGCCACACATCTTTTAATGCGCTACAAACGGAGGAACATACTTAATATATCCTAAATCCATCGGGTGTAGGATGTCAAAACGTTACGAGAGAAGAAAGTTACAAATACACACAAATGCACATAAACGCGTACACACTTACACGTGCTTATCTCAAATTCGTCAATAGTATTTAACAAGCAATTGTAATTTCAGTTTCACTGAAGATTTCAAATACGAGTAAATTGTTTACAAGTACAAGCTGAAATTATGCCAGATGCCATAGTGACCAGTGCCCAGTGACTTATCTCTAAACCATTCAGTGGTCGAAGCTGGTTGCAAAAATGTTCCATTTGTAATGAGATTAGACAAAATCTTTGGGCAAGGAAAAGGCGAATCCAAAATACAAACAAAATGGGAAGAGCTTGAGAAATATTTAGTGATTTGCAGGCTTGCATATTACATTTCGTTAAACGGTCGTCGAACAGTTGTTTAGTTACACCCGTTTAAGGAACGCTGTTTAAGTTCTTATTAATAAATGAATTTCTTGTCTGCGCTATTTAAACACGGTTTGTGTCACAATAGCTTCAGCAATAAACTAACGCTATTGCAATAAATATACTCTGTTAAATATTTAGAAATGGTTTTAAAGTATGGAAGTTTCTGAACTTGATTATTTTGTTTCTGATCTTAGACCTCTTCGTATATTTATTGATGCGCAAAAGTATTTTAATTATAAAATGTCACTTTACAAAGACTTTAAACACACATTTTGATGTTTAATTTAAAATGCTTAAACAGCAAATGCTTTAAATAACATTGTGTAAATTAAAATTTCTTTATTAATAACGTTTTTCTGTTTAAGAGGTGTTTAAAGTTTCGCCGCCGTTAAAACCATTTCATAAATAACACTGTTAGCATTTCAACCAAATAAGTTTTTAACATAAACTATTTATTAAGATTTTCATTTTAAATTCGCTTTGCTCAATTGGTTCGCCTTAATTCAATCAATTCAATGCAAGTTGAGAAATTACCCATAATGCTTTTAATACAAATAAGACTGCAAAGGCCGAGATCCAAGACCCATTCTTTCATAATCATGATTTCTACAAATAAGTCCACGATCCGCGTTCAGTAGACTTAGTTAATTCTTGCAGAGTCAGAAGAAATCTATTACTATATCTGCTTTTCTACACCTGCTACGCGTGAAAAAGCAGTAATTAAATTTACAGCCATAAAATTCAGCGTAGGTAATAATTCAATTTGGCTTATATAATAAGCCCGTTGCTTATCAATGATTTATTGATTGGTCTTTCAATAGCCATATCAGTTGGCAACAGCGCCACGAAACAAGCGAAGGATACTGATAAGCAATAATAAAATTGTGTATATAAGAGGGAAAATATTTAGAAGAATCGTAGTCCGGCAATTTGTTTTGTGAACGTTGGGAGTTATGAAACTGTTAGTCATCGTATTTGTGATCGCAGCTAGTCTCATAGCTAGTAACTCGGTGTCATCCGTCCATTCTAAACCTCTGAATGCAGAAAATACTGATTATGAAATTTTTGATGATATAATTCCAGAATCTATTCCTCGAAATGCTATTAAAGATCCTACGGCCCTTTGGCCCAATGGGATAGTTCCGTTCAAAATTGATAAGGAATTTGGTAAGTCGTGTGCAGGCTTCAGGCCGCATTTGGATGTACTTTTTTTAAAAAAACTTTTAAATTTGTTGGCTACAGATGATGCACATGTTGAATATATACATAGAGCGATGCAAGCAATATCTAGAGTGTCCTGTGTAAAGTTTATAGATGCACCAGCGAATGCAACCACATTCGTTAGTATTAGAGTGAGCCTTAATGATTGTCAAGCTACTCTCGGGTACCGAAATAATAGCGATCGACATATTGATTTGATATCGTATGACCTGGACACTGGATGTTTTAAGATAGGAATAATTATACATGAATTGATGCATGTTTTAGGATTTACTCATCAACATACCACTCCGGATCGGGATAAATATATTAAAATTATATATGAAAATATGAAAGAGCAATACTTTTCGGATTTTGAAAAGCTTAATCCAGCTGACGTCACGAATCTTGGCCTTCCATATGACTTCGGTAGCGTGATGCACTATCCACTGGACGCCTTTTCGAAGAATGGAAATTTGACAATCCAGCCAATTGCAGATCCTGGTCCCGTCATCGATATTGGTAATACGGATAGTCTCAGTAGACTAGATATTTTAAAAATTAATAAATTGTACAAATGTTGTGAATGAATACTTGAGTTTTACAGTACACTGGTACATAATTCCACCTACGCCAAGCAGCAAGTGGTTTATTTTTGAATTTGTTGTTTATCAAAATAATTGTATAACAAATGTGTTCAATAAAACCATGAGGTTATGTGTTTCCTCATAATATATCAAGAATCTTTAATTAGTTTTCGTTGAAGAGTTAAACAGTTTTTAGTTACCCGCTGCTTGAAGACTTACACAAAGTTGCTCAAATATTTATTTATAATCGAGTTAATGAACAAACCATGTTAATTGAACAACGTTTGTGGACAATGAGGTTCAGATATCCACTAAAACCAAAGGGTTTTCCGATAAGAGCGGATCGATGTTGAAATGGAATAAAACACGCTGTGTGTGAAGTATTCATGAACTGTTTTTTTTATTTGAAAGCCCCATTTATGCCACTATATACTGAATATAACATCGTTCAGATGCCGGCTAAATAGCATGACCACTACATACTGTCAACATTGACACGCTCTTATTGCAGAACCCGTCATATATATTTTCAACTCATATTCGATTTCTGCCGCTGTGAAACTCACGATTGCAGGAGTATGACTAAAGATGCCATAATGATGTTACGCATGAATGTTCTCAGTCCTCTTAGGCATGTGGGTATTAAATATGGGTAAAAATCAGAAAAATCCAGCTATCGCCACGCTTACCTTTTAAAGCTCATATAAAGTTATCTGTGCGTTTGGTTTAATTAGTCGACTTGTGAGAACATTTTTTCTAATGGCAGCTTTCCACGACTTCTAGTGGTATTACGACTATTGTGAACTCCAATACGATTATTAAACTCTCCATACTTTCATACTTTCATGTGGGAAATTAGCTAGATCAGACCAATGTCATGCCTAATTCCAATGGGAATATAAACCATAACGGTTTGAGAGTTAAATATCTCTAGGATTGAAGCTTCCCAGAGGCACGTTAGTTAGGTAGAACAGTAGCTAATTGTTAATTAGGTAAAAGTTAATTCCTACTTGTTTTATTTGAATTATTATTAATTGAAAATTTTCTAATGTGACTGAAAAATTTATTAATTAAAACGTTCTTATAATTTAAAAATTTATATGTACGCCATTTTCAAAATTAACGAATTCCTCAAAATTCTTTATTTTGAGCTATTTACAAACTTCAGTAAACAAAATATATAAAAAGTTTTCATTTAGAACTAAATCAAGTTAAAGGGAGTTAAATAACGAAAACTTCATTACTATGAAACGAATTTTTATGTATTATATATTATACGTTATAATATATGTATTATTCTAAAAACTCATTCTATTTCAAAAATCATATTAATTAAAATTCATCAAATTATCAATATTACATGAGGTGATGTCACGATTAAAAAATTAGTACAAAACGTTGGAGAACAAAACACATTCAAAATTATAGAATTTGCATATAAGTGAATAATTTATTGCCGGCCTCCGAAGGAAATGAATGTGTTCATAAGTCATTCAGTGTATTCGCGTTGAAAATTTGTTAGAGAAGTTGAATTTTATTGACCCGTTTTTTATAAAATTTGGTATTTTTTAATTCAGCTAAAAATATAAGTACAAAATTAAATTAAGACTATATATAATATCTTAATATCATAACAATAAAACGGTGTCTAACCTAAGGGTAAAAGGTTTTGATGGAGGTTCGAAATATTTTACTAGACAATGTCTCAACACTTTACGTTCCAAAATCTCAAATACTTTAATGATTGTAGGAGAGACTCTGAACCAAATTGGAAAGCCATAAAGGAAAACCGGTCTTATGCATGTATTGTAAAGTAAGAGTTTAGTTTTCTGAGGCAAATTTTTGTTGCTAAAGATTTTTGAAAGGGATCCAGATTCTATAAGATTTTTTAAGTGTCAATCTTGCATGTTTGTTAAATTTGAAGAGATTGTAAAAGTTAATGCCAAGATATTTAATATTATTTTTGTGAATTTGTGAGCCGGTTAAAGATAATTGTAACGTTTTACTTACTGGGACTACTGGGAAAAAGACTTGCATTATCCTGAAGCATTTCTGAAGCAGATAGCTTCGCATTTTGAAGTATTAATTTTGATTCCCCAATAGTCGTAAAAATTTTTAACTGATGATAAGTGCTGTTAAATTCTTTATTCGTGATGAGAATAAAGAAGGGAGTCGTCAGCGTACAACAACCCTGTGGAAGATGACTCAAAATGTGGAAAGTCAGACATGAAAATCTTATAAAGATGAGGGGCTAAAATGGAGCCTTGGAGGACTCCACAGCTTATATCACCTAAATTAGACAAATTTCCATTAAGTTGTACAACAAATTTTCTGTTAGAGAAAAACTTTTAAAAAGCTTAATAATTGAGGGATAAAACCCCCCAATTCTTATCATTTTAAACAGAATTCCATTATGAAAAGCTCGGTCAAAACCCTTTTCAATATCCAGGGAAATTGTAATAGTACACAAACAATTGCGTAAGTTAGAAATTATGTCATTTCAATAAGGCATCAATTGTGGAATAATTTTTTTTAAGCCGAATTGCAAATTTGGTATATGTGACGAATTAACGCCGTGATCCATTTTAGTCCGAATTATAATCTCGAAAAGCTTCCCCTGATTTGATAACAAAGAAATTGGTCTCAAGTTATATATTTCGTGATTGTTAGGTATTTTTTGCATAGGAATAATTTTATAAACATTCCAAGAATCAGGAAAATAACAATTGCTTAAGCAATTGTCGAAAATAATCGTAATAAATTCGAATGATTTCATGGGAAACTTATTAATTAAAAAATTGGAAATATTATCTAAACTAAACGACCTTTTGTTTTTAAGGTTTTTCTCACAAGAAAGAACTTCATCTAAAAAAGTGAATCTTGAAAAATGCTCAGGGTTAGCTTCTGATGATTCGTTATTATAGAGAAAATTATTCGTAGAGGTTTGTGAAAAAGTTCCATTTAAAGATTCTTCTATGAACGAAAAATCTCTGGATGGAGAACAGTCATTATAAATACAAGAAAAATGCTCGTGTAATTTTTGTAATTTTACTACATCATTCTATAAAAGAAGGCCATTAATCGACAAGTTCTTAATTTCACTTTTTTAATTGCTGTTAATTTATAAATTCAACTTGTCGTTTAATTAATATGTTTAAGAGCTGAATTTGTCTTGAAAGAAGTAAATAGTCAGCACTTGAACGATTCAAATTCCTGTGGAAAATATGTTTTAAGGTTTTTGCCAACGGTATTTAATTTTGAATAAGTTTTTAATATTATCCGAGACAGAAAATTTAGTGAATATTACAATTTTATCCGAATTTATGAGAGATACGTGAATAACTGAATTCGAGAAATGCATGATGAAGTCATCTATTTCTGAATTACTTAAGCTTTTGGACGGATTTAGAAAGCTTTTTAGAATTTCTTGAATTAAATCACTTTTAAATAATTCCCAATTAGTTTTTTTTTAGAAAAGAAAAACCGTTAGGGTAAGAAGGAGTAGAGTCCGACAATCTTACAAAAGATAAAGGAAAGTGTTGAAGCCAATTATGAAAAACGTTACCATTTGAGTTGTTAATAGCGTCACCCCAGACAATATTCTTAGCATTAAAGTCCCCACCTATAAAGGTTCCATCAATTTTTTTGAAAATCGCAAGGAATGTAAATGGACCCAAACAGAATTTTTTACTAATACCATTTACCAATGAATTAATTATAACAAAAAGATTTGGAAAACATAAGCCCAAAATGTTAACTTTAGAGAATTTAAATGATTTTTTCACCACTATGCCAACTCCCAAAGAACTGTTGTCCCGAAGAAATGTGTATTCATCTAAATAAACTTTCTGATTCAATCGTAGATGTGTTTCTTGTATGAATGCAATGTCGATGGTATTGAATTTTAATAAATTCAATAACTCGACTCTACCACTCACTTCAATAAGAGATCTTACATTGGAAGATAGAAGGTTTAGAGAGTTATGGGCCATAGAACTCATTTACTTCATTCAGGAGACTTAAACAGCGTTTCCTAGCTTCAGTTGTAGAAGGAGATTTGTATTCGGAGAGGAATAATTTTAATTTTTTTATCTTCGAGAGGAAGTTTTTCCTTCTTAATTTTTAAAAATTCTTCAACAAAAAAAGGATTTTCAATTGTTTTACGTTCCGGGTTCTTAAACAAACTTGAGAAAGATTTATCAGGTTGAACAAAGTTTATATTTGAGAAGCCAAAGATTTGCTTTCAGAGGATTCACGTTTAAGTTGCTTTTTGTTAAAAACATATTTCTTATAAGCGGAACAACCTTTAAAATTAGAAGGGTGACCGTGCTGATGACAATCCACACAGTAGGGTAAATCAGTGCTGTTCGAAATGAACCGACATTCTCCTGGACCATGCAATTGATCGCATTTTACGTATGCAAAAGGTCTGTTACAGTTTCGGGACATATGGCCCCATTTTTGGCAACGCCAACACTGAACTTCTTGTTTCGTATATTTGGGAGATTCCCAAGACATTTTTTGATGAAGGAAGGACCGAAGACCGGCAATTTCTTTAAATGGCCTTCCAGTAAATAATGTTACTAAGAAGAGACCAATATCGAAATTATTTTTTCTTGAAAGAACCGTGGTGAATTTAGAAACTGTCTACGGTATTTGGAACTAAAGAATCAATCGCACTCTAGATTTTTCCAAGGTCAGTTTTATAATAAAGACCGCGTAAGACTAATCTTACCTTCGGTGTATAAGTTTTCCTTTCCTTTCATTTCCTTCGGTGTATAAGTGAATGAATCTATATTTTTTTCTTTGAGCAACTGCATCATCTCAGAATGAGTTGAAACGTCCTTCAAATAGAGCTTACTCTTGAACTTGTTTTTGATCAAAATTTTGAAAATTACATTTTTTCCTTTAGTTGTTAAGTTACTCCTGAATATTTACTTTAAATAAAAAGATAGGAGGACAGAATGACTTATTTATTTGTAATAAGTCCTTTGATGTCATATTTCGTTGATTGCTGGAAGTTGCGGCACAAGTGTCTGACTGAATATCTAACTCACCCAAGATTGCGAACCTATTTTGTGAATTCGCCTGAATTGGAACTGGAGCCTGATGCTGTTGAGCCTGACTTGGTGAAAAAAATGTTGGCATATCTAATTTAATATCTTTAGATGTCTTACGCCGTTTGGGTTTTACTTTGTCAATGTTTGTAGCAAAATCACAATCCATCGCATCTGCTCTTTGCAGTGCTTCGGCAATTTTTGTTGAATGAATATTATCCCATATTTTGAACCAAGCGATTCGAATGGTTCATCCAAAGAGGCCTTTCTTAGGCAATGCCCCATTGAAAGTTTCGAATTATCTTTCTTACATCTTATGGCTTTGTCCAGAGTAATATTCTCAGCAATATTAACAGTTGTCACGACTGAATTATGAGGCTCCATCTGAATGGGGCTCCAGAAAAATATTAGCAGGAAAAAATTTTTTTTCAATTAATACAAACTAAATTTTTTAAACAGGAAAAAACGACTGCTCTGTTCAGAAAACAATCTAAGAATATTGTTAGAGAATAAATGCCAGAAGTTAATTATTTTCAACAAAACCCAATTGTTCTCACTTCGTTCACTTTAATTCAGTTGATTTAAAATCAAGAGGAAAAAGTAAAATTAACAAAATTCATTCTGAGCAAATAAGTTCAGGATCAATCCATAACAAATATTGGGAAAACATTTGGAAAGTGTTCAGACAGCCCAAGCAAAAGACATTGACGGCAAAACAATACAACCTTACCTTAATACAAAAAATCAAAATATTTTTGCTGAAGCGTAAGCATCCGAGGTGTTTCAAAACTTGATCCGAAAAGGATGGATAGCAATTTAATAAATATGTTTTGGTAATAACAAGTAAGCGTGCTATCTTCGACATGGGCGCAGCTTAAATACCATACACCTTCAGGATATACCCGTATTCCTAGTAGACATTTGTTTCCAAATACACTCCACAAACGTTGAAACTGTGCTTCGTATGTTCAGGCATTCATATAATCTATAAAAAGTCGTATAATAATTCCCCTATTTTCAATACCAACCTGCCTACAATAACAGAATATTTTTGTCAAATTTCACGAACATATCTCTTTCGTGCTCTCGTAATCGTGATTTCAACTGATAGACAGGCAGACAGACAAATAGACAGGAATTTGTTCTTGATCAGATCAGATCAAGAAGATGCATACTTTTCCATACCTGCCACACCTCTTTTAATGCGCTACCAACGGAGGAACAAACTTAGTATAACCTAAATCCATCGGGTGTAGGATGTCAAAACGTTACGAGAGAAGAATGTTACAAATACACACAAATGCACATAAACGCGTACACGCCCACACGTGCTTAGCTACCATTCGTCAATAGTATTTAACAAGCAATTGTAATTTCAGTTTCACTGAAGGTTTCAAATACGAGTAAATTGTTTACGAGTACAATCTGAAATTATGCCAGATGCCATAGCTATCCAGTCAGTAATGATCAATGACCTCCCAGTGACTTATCTCTAAACCATTCAGTGGTCGAAGCTGGTTGCAAAAATGTTCCATTTGTAATGAGATTAGACAAAATCTTTGGGCAAGGAAAAGGCGAATCCAAAATACAATCAAAATGGGAAGAGCTTGAGAAATATTTAGTGATTTGCAGGCTTTCATATTACATTTCGTTAAACGGTCGTCGAACAGTTGTTTAGTTACACCCGTTTAAGGAACGCTGTTTAAGTTCTTATTAATAAATGAATTTCTTGTCTGCGCCATTTAAACACGGTTTGTGTCACAATAGCTTCAGCAATAAACTAACGCTATTGCAATAAATATACTCTGTTAAATATTTAGAAATGGTTTTAAAGTATGGAAGTTTCTGAACTTGATTATTTTGTTTCTGATCTTAGACCTCTTCGTATATTTATTGATGCGCAAAAGTATTTTAATTATAAAATGTCACTTTACAAAGACTTTAAACACACATTTTGATGTTTAATTTAAAATGCTTAAACAGCAAATGCTTTAAATAACATTGTGTAAATTAAAATTTCTTTATTAATAACGTTTTTCTGTTTAAGAGGTGTTTAAAGTTTCGCCGCCGTTAAAACCATTTCATAAATAACACTGTTAGCATTTCAACCAAATAAGTTTTTAACATAAACTATTTATTAAGATTTTCATTTTAAATTCGCTTTGCTCAATTGGTTCGCCTTAATTCAATCAATTCAATGCAAGTTGAGAAATTACCCATAATGCTTTTAATACAAATAAGACTGCAAAGGCCGAGATCCAAGACCCATTCTTTCATAATCATGATTTCTACAAATAAGTCCACGATCCGGGTTTAGTAGACTTAGTTAATTCTAGTAGAGTTAGAAGAAATCTACTACTATATCTGCTTTTCTACACCTGCTACGCGTGAAAAAGCAATAATTAAACATTTTACAGCCATCAAAATTCAGCGTAGGTAATAATTCAATTTGGCTTACACAATAAGCCCGTTGCTTATCAATGTTTTATTGATACGTTTTTCAATAATCATATCAGTTCGCAACAGCACCACGAAACAAGCGAGGGATACTGATAAGCAATAATAAAACTGTGTATATAAGAGGGAAAATATTTAGAAGAATTGTAGTCCGGCAATTTGTTTTGTGAACGTTGGGAGTTATGAATCTGTTAGTCATCGTATTTGTGATCGCAGCTAGTCTCATAGCTAGTAACTCGGTGTCATCCGTCCATTCTAAACCTCTGAATGCAGAAAATACTGATTATGAAATTTTTGATGATATAATTCCAGAATCTATTCCTCGAAATGCTATTAAAGATCCTACGGCCCTTTGGCCCAATGGGATAGTTCCGTTCAAAATTGATAAGGAATTTGGTAAGTCGTGTGCAGGCTTCAGGCCGCATTTGGATGTACTTTTTTTAAAAAAACTTTTAAATTTGTTGGCTACAGATGATGCACATGTTGAATATATACATAGAGCGATGCAAGCAATATCTAGAGTGTCCTGTGTAAAGTTTATAGATGCACCAGCGAATGCAACCACATTCGTTAGTATTAGAGTGAGCCTTAATGATTGTCAAGCTACTCTCGGGTACCGAAATAATAGCGATCGACATATTGATTTGATATCGTATGACCTGGACACTGGATGTTTTAAGATAGGAATAATTATACATGAATTGATGCATGTTTTAGGATTTACTCATCAACATACCGCTCCGGATCGGGATAAATATATTAAAATTATATATGAAAATATGAATGAGAAATACTTTTCGGATTTTGAAAAGCTTAATCCAGCTGACGTCACGAATCTTGGCCTTCCATATGACTTCGGTAGCGTGATGCACTATCCACTGGACGCCTTTTCGAAGAATGGAAATTTGACAATCCAGCCAATTGCAGATCCTGGTCCCGTCGTCGATATTGGTAATAGGGATAGTCTCAGTAGACTAGATATTTTAAAAATTAATAAATTGTACAAATGTTGTGCATGAATACTTGAATTTTACAGTACATTGGTACATAATTCCACCTACGCCAAGCAGCAAGTGGTTTATTTTTGAATTTGTTGTTTATCAAAATAATTGTATAACAAATGTGTTCAATAAAACCATGAGGTTATGTTTTTCCTCACAATATATCAAGAATCTTTAATTAGTTTTCGTTGAAGAGTTAAACAGTTTTTAGTTACCCGCTGCTTGAAGACTTACACAAAGTTGCTCAAATATTTATTTATAATCGAGATAATGAACAAACCATGTTAATTGAACAACGTTTGTGGACAATTAGGTTCAGATATCCACTAAAACCAAAGGGTTTTCCAATAAGAGCTGATCGATGTTGAAATGGAATAAAACAAGCTGTGTGTGAGGTATTCATGATATGGTTTTTTTTTTTGAAAGACCCATTTATGCCACTATATACTGAATATAACATCGTTCAGATGCCGGCTAAATAGCATGACCATAAATAAATACAGACTGTCAACATTGACACGCTCTGATTGAAGAAACCGTCATATATATTTTCAACTCATATTCGATTTCTGCCTCTGTGAAACTCACGATTGCAGGAGTATGACTAAAGATGCCATAATGATGTTACGCATGAATGTTCTCAGTCCTCTTAGGCATGTGGGTATTAAATATGGGGAAAAATCAAAAAATCCAGCTATCGCCACGCTTACCTTTTAAAGCTCATAGAAAGTCATCTGTGCGTTTGGTTTAATTTGTCGACTTCTAGTGGTATTACGACTATTGTGAACTCCAATACGATTATTAAACTCTTCATACTTTCATAATTTCATGTGGGAAATTAGCTAGATCAGACCAATGTCATGCCTAATTCCAATGGGAACATAAACAATCACAGTTTGAGGGTTAAATATCTCTAGGATTGAAGCTTCCCAGAGGCACGTTAGTTAGGTAGAACAGTAGCTAATTGTTAATTGTTAATTTGACTGAAAAATTTATTAATTAAAACATTCTTATAATTTTAAAATTTATATGTACGCCATTTTCAAAATTAATGAATTCCTCAAAATTCTTTATTTTGAGCTATTTACAAATTTCAGTAAACAAAATATATAAAAAGTTTTCTTTTAGAACTAAATCAAGTTAAAGGGAGTTTAATAAAGAAAACTTTATTATTATGAAACGAATTTTTACGTTTTATATATTATATGTTATAATATATGTATTATATATTTCTAAAAACTCATGCTATTTCAAAAATCATATTAATTCAAATTCATCAAATTATCAATATTACATGAGGTGATGTCGCGATTAAAAAATTAGTACAAAACGTTGGAGAACAAAACACATTCAAAATTATAGAATTTGCATATAAGTGAATAATTTATTGCCGGCCTCCGAAGGAAATGAATGTGTTCATAAGTCATTCAGTGTATTCGCGTTGAAAATTTGTTAGAGAAGTTGAATTTTATTGACCCTTTTTTTATAAAATTTGGTATTTTTTAATTCAGCTAAAAAAATAAGTACAAAATTAAATTAAGACTGTATATAATATCTTAATATCATAACAATAAAACGGTGTCTAACCTAAGGGTAAAAGGTTTTGATGGAGGTTCGAAATATTTTACTAGACAATGTCTCAACACTTTACGTTCCAAAATCTCAAATACTTTAATGATTGTAGGAGAGACTCTGAACCAAATTGGAAAGCCATAAAGGAAAACCGGTCTTATGCATGTATTGTAAAGTAAGAGTTTAGTTTTCTGAGGCAAATTTTTGTTGCTAAAGATTTTTGAAAGGGATCCTAAGATTCTATAAGATTTTTTAAGTGTCAATCTTGCATGTTTGTTAAATTTGAAGAGATTGTAAAAGTTAATGCCAAGATATTTAATATTATTTTTGTGAATTTGTGAGCCGGTTAAAGATAATTGTAACGTTTTACTTACTGGGACTACTGGGAAAAAGACTTGCATTTTCCTGAAGCATTTCTGAAGCAGATAGCTTCGCATTTTGAAGTATTAATTTTGATTCCCCAATAGTCGTAAAAATTTTTAACTGATGATAAGTGCTGTTAAATTCTTTATTCGTGATGAGAATAAAGAAGGGAGTCGTCAGCGTACAACAACCCTGTGGAAGATGACTCAAAATGTGGAAAGTCAGACATGAAAATCTTATAAAGATGAGGGGCTAAAATGGAGCCTTGGAGGACTCCACAGCTTATATCACCTAAATTAGACAAATTTCCATTAAGTTGTACAACAAATTTTCTGTTAGAGAAAAACTTTTAAAAAGCTTAATAATTGAGGGATAAAACCCCCCAATTCTTATCATTTTAAACAGAATTCCATTATGAAAAGCTCGGTCAAAACCCTTTTCAATATCCAGGGAAATTGTAATAGTACACAAACAATTGCGTAAGTTAGAAATTATGTCATTTCAATAAGGCATCAATTGTGGAATAATTTTTTTTAAAGCCGAATTGCAAATTTGGTATATGTGACGAATTAACGCCGTGATCCATTTTAATCCGAATTATATTCTCGAAAAGCTTCCCCAGATTTGATAACAAAGAAATAGGCCTCAAGTTAGATATTTCGTAATTGTTAGGTTTTTTTGCATAGGAATAATTTTAGAAACTTTCCAAGAATCAGGAAAATAGCAACTGCTTAAGCAATTGTTGAAAATAATCGTAATAAATTCGAATGCTTTCATGGGAAACTTATTAATTAAAAAATTGGAAATATTATCTAAACCATGCTTTGGGTTAACGGCTGATGATTCGTTATTATAGAGAAAATTATTCGGAGAGGTTTGTGAAAAAGTTATATTTAAAGATTCTTCTATGAACGAAAAATCTCTGGATGGAGAACAATCATTATAAATACAAGAAAAATGCTCGTGTAATTTTTGTAATTTTACTACATCATTCTCTAAAAGAACGCCATTAATCGACAAGTTCTTAATTTCACTTTTTTTAATTGCTGTTAATTTATAAATTTGTTTGTGGGCTCTTGGATAAGGTTAAATTTTTTTCAGTATATCATTAAAAATTTGCGATTGCTCTAATTCAACTTGTTGTTTAATTAGTATGTTTAAGATCTGAATTTGTTTTGAAAGAAGTAAATAGTCAGCACTTGAACGATTCAAATTCCTGTGGAAAATATGTTTTAAGGTTTTTGCCAACGGTATTTAATTTTGAATAAGTTTTTAATATTATCCGAGACAGAAAAGTTAGTGAATTTTACAATTTTATCCGAATGTATGAGAGATTAACTGAATTCGAGAAATGCATGATGAAGTCATCTATTTCTGAATTACTTAAGTTTTTGGACGGATTTGGAAAGTTTTTTAGAATTTCTTGAATTAAATCACCTTTAAATAATTCCCAATTAGTTTTTTTAAAGGTGGAAAAACTAATCGGAGGTCGAACAAGAATTTCAAAATTGGAGAATTTAAGCTCAATTTTAAAAGGGAAATGGTCTGAAAAAGTTGGGAGACTGGAGATATTAAATTTTGGGTTTATGATATTAACTACATTTGAAGAAATTAGAAAATGATAAAGAAAAGAAAAACCGTTTGGGTAAGAAGGAGTAGAGTCCGACAATCTTACAAAAGATAAAGAAAAGTGTTGAAGCCAATTATGAAAAACGTTACCATTTGAGTTGTTAATAACGCCACCCTAGACAATATTCTTAGCATTAAAGTCCCCACCTATAGAAGTTCCATCAAATTTTTGTGCAAAGTGTGCTAAAGCCGAAAGCCCATCATAAATTTTAGATTGTTGAAAATTACAAGGAATGTAAATGGACCCAAACAGAAATTTTTTACTAATACCATTTACCAATGAATTAATTATAACAAAAAGATTTGGAAAACTTATCACAGAAATGTTAACTTTAGGGAATTTAAATGACCTTCTCACCACTATGCCAACTCCCAAAGAACTGTTGTCCCGACGAAATGTGTAGATGTGTTCGTAGATGTGTTTCTTGTATGAATGCAATGTCGATGTTATTGAATTTTAATAAATTCAATAACTCGAGTCTACGACTCACTTCAATAAGAGATCTTACATTGAAAGATAGAAGGTTTAGAGAGTTATGGGTCATAGGACTCATATACTTCATTCAGGAGACTTAAACAGCGTTTCCTAGCTTCAGTTGTAGAAGGAGATTTGTATTCGGAGAGAAATAATTTTAATTTATCTTCGAGAGGAAGTTCTTAAACAAAAATTTAGCAATTTATAAAAATTCTTCAACAAAAAAAGGTTTTTCAATTGTTTTACGTTCCGAGTTCTTAAACAAACTTGAGAAAGATTTATCAGGTTGAACAAAGTTTATATTTGAAATAGATTAGTTTATGTTGCTTTTTGTTAAAAACATATTTCTTATAAGCGGAACAACCTTTAAAATTAGAAGGGTGACCGTGCTGATGACAATTCACACAGTAGGGTAAATCAGTGCTATTCGAAATGAACCGACATTTTCTTGGACCATGCAATTGATCGCATTTTACACATGCAAAAGGTCTGTTACAGTTTCGGGACATATGGTCCCATTTTTGGCAACGCCAACACTGAACTTCTTGTTTCGTATATTTGGAAGATTCCCAAGAAATTTTTTGATGAAGAAGGGACCGAAGACCGGTAATTTCTTTAAATGGCCTTCCAGTGACTAATGTTACTAAGAAGAGACTAGTATTGAAATTATTTCTTCTTGAAAAGACCGTGGTGAATTTAGAAACTGTCTCTATGGTATTTGGAACTAAAGAATCAATCGCACTCTTGATTTCTCCAAGGTCAGTTTTATAATAAAGACCGCGTACGACTAATCTTACCCGTTTCATTTCCTTTGGCGTATAAGTGAATGAATCTATATTTTTTTCTTTGAGCAACTGCATCATCTCAGAATGAGTTGAAACGTCCTTCAAATAGAGCTTACTCTTGAACTTGTTTTTGTTCACAATTTTTGAACTTACATTTTTTCCTTTAGTTGTTTAATTAACTCCTGAATATTTACTTTAAATAAAAAGATAGGAGGACAGAAAGCCTTATTTATTTGTAATAAATCCTCTGATGTTATATTTCGTTGATTGCTGGAAGTTGCGGCACAAGTGTCTGACTGAATATCTAACTCACCCAAGATTGCGAACCTATTTTGTGAATTCGCCTGAATTGGAACTGGAGCCTGATGCTGTTGAGCCTGACTTGGTGAAAAAAATGTTGGCATATCTAATTTAATATCTTTAGATGTCTTACGCCGTTTGGGTTTTACTTTGTCAATGTTTGTAGCAAAATCACAATCCATCGCATCTGCTCTTTGCAGTGCTTCGGCAATTTTTGTTGAATGAATATTATCACCATATTTTGAACCAAGCGATTCGAATGGTTTATCCAAAGAAGTCTTTCTTAGGCAATGCCCCCTGCCCCGTGAAAGTTTCGAATTATCTTTCCTACATCTTATGGCTTTGTCCGGAGGTTTATTCTCAGCAATATTAACAGTTGCCACGACTAAATTATGAGGCTCCATCTGAATGGGGCTCCAGAAAAATATTAGCAAGAAAAAATTTTTTTTCAATTAATACAAACTAAATTTTTTAAACAGGAAAAAACGACTGCTCTGTTCAGAAAACAATCTATGAATATTGTTAGAGAATAAATGCCAGAAGTTAATTATTTTCAACAAAACCCAATTGTTCTCACTTCGTTCACTTTAATTCAGTTCATTTAAAATCAAGAGGGAAAAGTAAAATTAACAAAATTCGCTCACAAAATTCGCTCTGAGCAAATAAGTTCAGGATCAATCCATAACAAATATTGGGAAAACATTTGGAAAGTTTTTAGACAGCCCAAGCAAAAGATATTGACGGCAAAACTATACAACCTTACCTTAATACAAAAAATCAAAATATTTTTGCTGAAGCGTAAGCATCCGAGGTGTTTCAAAACTTGATCCGAAAAGGATGGATAGCAATTTAATAAATATGTTTTGGTAATAACAAGTAAGCGTGCTATCTTCGACATGGGCGCAGCTTAAATACCATACACCTTCAGGATATATCCGTATTCCTAGTAGACATTTGTTTCCAAATACACTCCACAAACGTTGAAACTGTGCTTCGTATGTTCAGGCATTCATATAATCTATAAAAAGTCGTATAATAATTCCCCTATTTTCAATACCAACCTGCCTACAATAACAGAATATTTTTGTCAAATTTCACGAACATATCTCTTTCGTGCTCTCGTAATCGTGATTTCAACTGATAGACAGGCAGACAGACAAATAGACAGGAATTTGTTCTTGATCAGATCAGATCAAGAAGATGCATACTTTTCCATACCTGCCACACCTCTTTTAATGCGCTACCAACGGAGGAACAAACTTAAAATAACCTAAATCCATCGGGTGTAGGATGTCAAAACGTTACGAGAGAAGAAAGTTACAAATACACACAAATGCACATAAACGCGTACACGCCCACACGTGCTTAGCTACCATTCATCAATAGTATTTAACAAGCAATTGTAATTTCAGTTTCACTGAAGGTTTCAAATACGAGTAAATTGTTTACGAGTACAATCTGAAATTATGCCAGATGCCATAGCTATCCAGTCAGTAATGATCAATGACCTCCCAGTGACTTATCTCTAAACCATTCAGTGGTCGAAGCTGGTTGCAAAAATGTTCCATTTGTAATGAGATTAGACAAAATCTTTGGGCAAGGAAAAGGCGAATCCAAAATACAATCAAAATGGGAAGAGCTTGAGAAATATTTAGTGATTTGCAGGCTTGCATATTACATTTCGTTAAACGGTCGTCGAACAGTTGTTTAGTTACACCCGTTTAAGGAACGCTGTTTAAGTTCTTATTAATAAATGAATTTCTTGTCTGCGCCATTTAAACACGGTTTGTGTCACAATAGCTTCAGCAATAAACTAACGCTATTGCAATAAATATACTCTGTTAAATATTTAGAAATGGTTTTAAAGTATGGAAGTTTCTGAACTTGATTATTTTGTTTCTGATCTTAGACCTCTTCGTATATTTATTGATGCGCAAAAGTATTTTAATTATAAAATGTCACTTTACAAAGACTTTAAACACACATTTTGATGTTTAATTTAAAATGCTTAAACAGCAAATGCTTTAAATAACATTGTGTAAATTAAAATTTCTTTATTAATAACGTTTTTCTGTTTAAGAGGTGTTTAAAGTTTCGCCGCCGTTAAAACCATTTCATAAATAACACTGTTAGCATTTCAACCAAATAAGTTTTTAACATAAACTATTTATTAAGATTTTCATTTCAAATTCGCTTTGCTTAATTGGATCTCCTTAATTCAATCAATTCAATCCAAGTTGAGAAATTACCCATAATGCTTTTAATACAAATAAGACTGCAAAGGCCGAGATCCAAGACCCATTCTTTCATAATCATGATTTCTACAAATAAGTCCACGATCCGGGTTTAGTAGACTTAGTTAATTCTAGTAGAGTTAGAAGAAATCTACTACTATATCTGCTTTCCTACACCTGCTACGCGTGAAAAAGCAATAATTAAACATTTTACAGCCATCAAAATTCAGCGTAGGTAATAATTCAATTTGGCTTACACAATAAGCCCGTTGCTTATCAATGTTTTATTGATAGGTTTTTCAATAATCATATCAGTTCGCAACAGCACCACGAAACAAGCGAGGGATAATGATAAGCAATAATAAAATTGTGTATATAAGAGGGAAAATATTTAGAAGAATTGTAGTCAGGCAATTTCTTTTGTGAACGTTGGGAGTTATGAAACTGTTAGTCATCGTATTTGTGATCGCAGCTAGTCTCATAGCTAGTAACTCGGTGTCATCCGTCCATTCTAAACCTCTGAATGCAGAAAATACTGATCATGAAATTTTTGATGATATAATTCCAGATTATATTCCTCGAAATGCTATTAAATATCCTACGGCCCTTTGGCCCGATGGGATAGTTCCGTTCAAAATTGATAAGGAATTTGGTAAGTCGTGTGCAGGCTTCAGGCCGCATTTGGATGTACTTTTTTAAAAAAAACTTTTAAATTTGTTGACTACAGATGATGCACATGTTGAATATATACATAGAGCGATGCAAGCAATATCTAGAGTGTCCTGTGTAAAGTTTATAAATGCACCAGCGAATGCAACCACATTCGTTAGTATTAGAGTGAGCCCTAATAATTGTCAAGCTACTATCGGGTACCGAAATGATAGCGATCGATATATTGATTTGATATTGCATGACCTGGACACTGGATGTTTTAGGATAGGAATAATTTTACATGAATTGATGCATGTTTTAGGATTTACTCATCAACATACCGCTCCGGATCGGGATAAATATATTAAAATTATATATGAAAATATGTATAAGAAATACTTTTCGCATTTTGAAAAGCGTAATCCAGCTGAAGTCACGAATCTTGGCCTTCCATATGACTTCGGTAGCGTGATGCACTATCCACTGGACGCCTATTCGAAGAATGGAAATTTGACAATCCAGCCAATTGCAGATCCTGGTCCCGTCATCGATATTGGTCATACGGATAGTCTCAGTAGAATAGATATTTTAAAAATTAATAAATTGTACAAATGTTGTGCATGAATACTTGAATTTTACAGTACATTGGTACATAATTCCACCTACGCCAAGCAGCAAGTGATTGATTTTTGAATTTGTTGTTTATCAAAATAATTGTATAACAAATGTGTTCAATAAAACCATGAGGTTATGTGTTTCCTCACAATATATCAAGAATCTTTAATTAGTTTTCGTTGAAGAGTTAAACAGTTTTTAGTTACCCGCTGCTTGAAGACTTACACAAAGTTGCTCAAATATTTATTTATAATCGAGTAAATGAAGAAACCATGTTAATTGAACAACGTTTGTGGACAATGAGGTTCAGATATCCACTAAAACCAAAGGGTTTTCCAATAAGAGCGGATCGATGTTGAAATGGAATAAAGCAAGTTGTGTGTGAGGTATTCATGAACTGTTTTTTATTTGAAAGCTCCATTTATGCCACTATATACTGAATATAACATCGTTCAGATACCGGATAAACAGCATGACCCCTACAGACTGTCAACATTGACACGCTCTTATTGCAGAACCCGTCATATATATTTTCAACTCATATTCGATTTCTGCCTCTGTGAAACTCACGATTGCAGGAGTATGACTAAAGATGCCATAATGATGTTGCGCATGAATGTTCTCAGTCCTCTTAGGCATGTGGGTATTAAATACGGGTAAAAATCAGAAAAATTCAGCTATCGCCACGCTTACCTTTTAAAGCTCATATAAAGTTATCTGTGCGTTTGGTTTAATTAATCGATTTGTGAGAACATTTTCTCTAATGGTAGCTTTCCACGACGTCTGGTGGTATTACGACTATTGTGAACTCTAATAGGATTATTAAACTCTTCATACTATCATGTGGGAAATAAGCTAGATCAGACCAATGTCATGCCTAATTCTAATGGGAATATAAACAATCATGGTTTGAGGGTTAAATATATCTAGGATTGAAGCTTCCCGGATGCACGTTAGTTAGGTAGAACAGTAGCTAGTTGTTAATTAGGTAGAAGTTAATTCCTACTTGTTTTATTTTTACAAATTTCAATAAACAAAATATATAAAAATTTTCTTTTAAAATTAAATCAAGTTAAAGGGAGTTAAATAACGAAAACTTCATTACTATGAAACGAATTTTTATGTATTATATATTATACGTTATAATATATGTATTATATATTTCTAAAAACTCATTCTATTTCAAAAATCATATCAATTCAAATTCATCAAATTATCAATATTACATGAGGTGATGTCACGATTAAAAAATTAGTACAAAACGTTGGAGAACAAAACACATTCAAAATTATAGAATTTGCATATAAGTGAAGAATTTTTTCCCGGCCTCCGAAGGAAATGAATGTGTTCATAAGTCATTCACTGTATTCGCGTTGAAAATTTGTTAGAGAAGTTGAATTTTATTGACCCTTTTTTTATAAAATTTGGTATTTTTTAATTCAGCTAAAAAAATAAGTACAAAATTAATTTAAGACTGTAATGTAATATCTTAATATCATAACAATAAACCGGTGTCTATCCTAAGGGTAAAAAGCGAAGGAATTTGAAGCAACAAATATATTAAAAGGCAAAGAAAACGCTCTTGCTCCCGGAGCTAATATATCATGAGAGTACTATAATTTAGATCTCTTAAGCCTAATATATATACTTATAACTAATGCTTAAAAATAACACTAAACTAATACTAAAATTATATATATATATATATATATATATATATATATATATATATATATATATATATATATATATATATATATATATATATATATATATATATATATATATATATATATATATATATATATATATATATATATATATATATATATATATATATATATATATATATATATATATATATATATATATATATATATATATATATATATATATATATATATATATATATATATATATATATATATATATATATATATATATATATATATATATATATATATATATATATATATATATATATATATATATATATATATATATATATATATATATATATATATATATATATATATATATATATATATATATATATATATATATATATATATATATATATATATATATATATATATATATATATATATATATATATATATATATATATATATATATATATATATATATATATATATATATATATATATATATATATATATATATATATATATATATATATATATATATATATATATATATATATATATATATATATATATATATATATATATATATATATATATATATATATATATATATATATATATATATATATATATATATATATATATATATATATATATATATATATATATATATATATATATATATATATATATATATATATATATATATATATATATATATATATATATATATATATATATATATATATATATATATATATATATATATATATATATATATATATATATATATATATATATATATATATATATATATATATATATATATATATATTTGACCAACTAAATTGTTTTTGCTGATTGAAGATATCAAGAATATGAGAGTTACAATGGTAAGCGGATCTAATAATGAACCTTTTCATGATATCACAAATATAAAGACCAATGGGAATTATATTAGCCTCTGAGTACAAAAAACGGTTGGAATATCGTTTTGATGGAGGTTCGAAATATTTTACTAAACAATGTCTCAACACTTTACGTTCCAAGATCTCAAATTATTTAATTGTTGTAGGAGAGACACTAAACCAAATTGGAAAGCCATAAATTAAAACCGGTTTTATGCATGTTTTGTAAGGTAAGGGTTTAGTTTTCTGAGGCAGATTTTTGTTGCTAAAGATTTTTGGAAAGGATCCTAAGATTCTAAAAGATTTTTTAAGTGTCAATCTTGCATGTTTGTTAAATTTGAAGAGATTGTATAAGTTAATGCCAAGATATTTAATATTATTTTTGTGAATTTGTGAGCCGGTTAAAGATAATTGTAACGTTTTACTTACTGGGATTACAAAAGACTTGCATTTTCCTGAAGCATTTCTGAAGCAGATAGCTTCGCATTTTGAAGTATTAATTTTGATTCCCCAATAGTCGTAGAAAATTTTAAACTGATGATAAGTGCTGCATTACTTTACTTAAAGCAATTTGGGGAGATTCGTGATGAGAATAAAGAAGGGAGTCGTCAGCGTACAACAACCCTGTGGAAGATGACTCAAAATGTGGAAAGTCAGACATGAAAATATTATAAAGATGAGGGGCTAAAATGGAGCCTCGGAGGACTCCACAGCTTATATCACCTAAATTAGACAAATTAGGAGAACGAAAATAGACACTGGAGATGGCACATCGCCGAAACTGGTTTGTCTACACACCAAATTTGACTAGGGATGACGAAAAATCGTTCCAAATTTTATGAATTAGACAAATCTCCATTAAGTTTTACAACAAATTTTCCGTTAGAGAAAAAACTTTTAAAAATCTTAATAATTGAGGGATCAAACCCCCCAATTCTTATAATTTTAAAGAGAATTCCATTATGAAAAGCTCGGTCAAAACCCTTTTCAATATCCAGAGAAATTGTAATAGTACACAAACGATTGCGTAAGTTAAAAATTATGTCATTTTGAAATTTCAATAAGGCATTAATTGTGGAATGATTTTTTTTAAAGCCGAATTGCAAATTTGGTATATATGACGAATTAACGCTGTGATCAATTTTAGTCCGAATTATATTCTCGAAAAGCTTCCCCAGATTTGATAACAAAGAAATAGGTCTCAAGTTAGATATTTCGTGATTGTTAGGTTTTTTTTGCATAGGAATAATTTTAGAAACTTTCCAAGAATCAGGAAAATAACAATTGCTTAAGCAATTGTCGAAAATAATCGTAATAAATTCGAATGCTTTCATGGGAAACTTATTAATTAAAAAATTGGAAATATTATCTAAACCATGCTTTGGGTTAACGGCTGATGATTCGTTATTATAGAGAAAATTATTCGGAGAGGTTTGTGAAAAAGTTATATTTAAAGATTCTTCTATGAACGAAAAATCTCTGGATGGAGAACAATCATTATAAATACAAGAAAAATGCTCGTGTAATTTTTGTAATTTTACTACATCATTCTCTAAAAGAACGCCATTAATCGACAAGTTCTTAATTTCACTTTTTTTAATTGCTGTTAATTTATAAATTTGTTTGTGGGCTCTTGGATAAGGTTAAATTTTTTTCAGTATATCATTAAAAATTTGCGATTGCTCTAATTCAACTTGTTGTTTAATTAGTATGTTTAAGATCTGAATTTGTTTTGAAAGAAGTAAATAGTCAGCACTTGAACGATTCAAATTCCTGTGGAAAATATGTTTTAAGGTTTTTGCCAACGGTATTTAATTTTGAATAAGTTTTTAATATTATCCGAGACAGAAAAGTTAGTGAATTTTACAATTTTATCCGAATGTATGAGAGATTAACTGAATTCGAGAAATGCATGATGAAGTCATCTATTTCTGAATTACTTAAGTTTTTGGACGGATTTGGAAAGTTTTTTAGAATTTCTTGAATTAAATCACCTTTAAATAATTCCCAATTAGTTTTTTTAAAGGTGGAAAAACTAATCGGAGGTCGAACAAGAATTTCAAAATTGGAGAATTTAAGCTCAATTTTAAAAGGGAAATGGTCTGAAAAAGTTGGGAGACTGGAGATATTAAATTTTGGGTTTATGATATTAACTACATATGAAGAAATTAGAAAATGATAAAGAAAAGAAAACCCGTTTGGGTAAGAAGGAGTAGAGTCCGACAATCTTACAAAAGATAAAGAAAAGTGTTGAAGCCAATTATGAAAAACGTTACCATTTGAGTTGTTAATAACGTCACCCTAGACAATATTCTTAGCATTAAAGTCCCCACCTATAGAAGTTCCATCAAATATTTGTGCAAAGTGTGCTAAAGCCGAAAGCCCATCATAAATTTTAGATTGTTGAAAATTACAAGGAATGTAAATGGACCCAAACAGAAATTTTTTACTAATACCATTTACCAATGAATTAATTATAACAAAAAGATTTGGAAAACTTAACACAGAAATGTTAACTTTAGAGAATTTAAATGACCTTCTCACCACTATGCCAACTCCCAAAGAACTGTTGTCCCGACGAAATGTGTAGATGTGTTCGTAGATGTGTTTCTTGTATGAATGCAATGTCGATGTTATTGAATTTTAATAAATTCAATAACTCGAGTCTACGACTCACTTCAATAAGAGATCTTACATTGAAAGATAGAAGGTTTAGAGAGTTATGGGTCATAGGACTCATATACTTCATTCAGGAGACTTAAACAGCGTTTCCTAGCTTCAGTTGTAGAAGGAGATTTGTATTCGGAGAGAAATAATTTTAATTTATCTTCGAGAGGAAGTTCTTCCGGTTTGCACAAAAATTTAGCAATTTATAAAAATTCTTCAACAGAAAAAAGGTTTTTCAATTGTTTTACGTTCCGAGTTCTTAAACAAACTTGAGAAAGATTTATCAGGTTGAACAAAGTTTATATTTGAAATAGATTAGTTTATGTTGCTTTTTGTTAAAAACATATTTCTTATAAGCGGAACAACCTTTAAAATTAGAAGGGTGACCGTGCTGATGACAATTCACACAGTAGGGTAAATCAGTGCTATTCGAAATGAACAGACATTTTCTTGGACTATGCAATTGATCGCATTTTACACATGCAAAAGGTCTGTTACAGTTTCGGGACATATGGTCCCATTTTTGGCAACGCCAACACTGAACTTCTTGTTTCGTATATTTGGGAGATTCCCAAGAAATTTTTTGATGAAGAAGGGACCGAAGACCGGTAATTTCTTTAAATGGCCTTCCAGTGACTAATGTTACTAAGAAGAGACTAGTATCGAAATTATTTCTTCTTGAAAAGACCGTGGTGAATTTAGAAACTGTCTCTATGGTATTTGGAACTAAAGAATCAATCGCACTCTTGATTTCTCCAAGGTCAGTTTTATAATAAAGACCGCGTACGACTAATCTTACCCGTTTCATTTCCTTTGGCGTATAAGTGAATGAATCTATATTTTTTTCTTTGAGCAACTGCATCATCTCAGAATGAGTTGAAACGTCCTTCAAATAGAGCTTACTCTTGAACTTGTTTTTGTTCACAATTTTTGAACTTACATTTTTTCCTTTAGTTGTTTAATTAACTCCTGAATATTTACTTTAAATAAAAAGATAGGAGCCTTATTTATTTGTAATAAATCCTCTGATGTTATATTTCGTTGATTGCTGGAAGTTGCGGGACAAGTGTCTGACTGAATATCTAACTCACCCAAGATTGCGAACCTATTTTGTGAATTCGCCTGAATTGGAACTGGAACCTGCTGCTGTTGAGCCTGGCTTGGTGAAAAAAATGTGGTCATATCTAATTTAATATCTTTAGATGTCTTACGCCGTTTCGGTTTTACTTTGTCAATGTTTGTAGCAAAATCACAATCCATCGCATCTGTTCTTTGCAGTGCTTCGGCAATTTTTGTTGAATGAATATTATCACCATATTTTGAACCAAGCGATTCGAATGGTTCATCCAATGAGGCCTTTCTTAGGCAATGCCCCACTGAAAGTTTCGAATTATCTTTCTTACATCTTATGGCTTTGTCCGGAGGATTATTCTCAGCAATATTAACAGTTGCCACGACTGAATTATGAGGCTCCATCTGAATGGGGCTCCAGAAAAATATTAGCAGGAAAATTTTTTTCAATTAATACAAATTAAATCTTTTTAAACAGGAAAAAAAACGACTGCTCTGTTCAGAAAACAATCTAAGAATATTGTTAGAGAATAAATGCCTGAAGTTAATTATTTTCAACACAACCCAATTGTTCTCACATCGCTCACTTTAATTAAGTTGATTTAAAATCAAGAGGAAAAAGTAAAATTAACAAAATTCGCTCATAAAATTCGCTCTGAGCAAATAAGTTCAGGATTAATCCATAACATATATTGGGAAAACATTTGGAAAGTGTTTGACGGCAAAACTATACAACCTTATCAGTTATTGACGGCAAAACTATACAACCTTATCTTATGCACCGATGTGAAGTTAGTACTTATTTTGAGTACACTTTTTTGGAGACTTAAAAATAGAGCTGCCATATAATCTCGAGAAGGTATTAGAATGCTACCAGAATGGAGACTAAGACCCTTAGACCAACTATTGGTTTAGGTCTTTGATATAATATCTTAATTATTGTGATATATTGTTTCCTTGTGTAGACGAGAGATGGAGCTCTGTTTGGATTTTCCGGATTGATGAAACAAGTATTAAGTAAATTTTGTATTTCACATTTGTGAACTTTAAACCTATATTTATAGATTTTTTTCTTATTACTAATGGAATTAAATATAAATTAGTTGCGGGAAATATAATGACTGCTTACTTCTTTTAAAATTATGGAAATAATCTAGTTTAGGGTGTTCTATCCAAACCAGTTCTTTAAAAGCAATTGTGAAAATATTTTTTAGAAACGCAACTCCCTATGTATTTCAACAACAGGCTTCGAAATCATAATAGTGACCGTAAGATATAGAAGATTTTAATGTATTTTATAGTTTGTTTTATAAATTTTTCTAACATATATTTCCTAGACGTGCCTTATTTGCAATATATGATATTTTCATTTGACAATTGTATTCTACAGAAGGAGTAATTTTACAACCACTTCCTTTGATAATATACTTGTTCTGGTTTATAATAGCAAGCCATGACATGAAGCTGAATTGAATAAACTAGACGCTAGCCTCTATTTCACATCATTTGGAAGCTAAGAATCACTGTTGAGCTTCACATCTATGTCAGGTTACACTTCTCATTAAATGAATCTGCTTGATACGAGTATTAAATTCTTTACTAATACGTGACTCTGTGCGTCTAATTTAGTACATAGTACAGCTCTAAATTTCCTTTTTTTTAAAACAGCATTTCTACACCAATATGCCAACTCTGAGTAGTGCGTTTTCGCGATCTAAACCAAGGTAAAGGCATTGTGCTGGCTTTTTGTTCCTTGATTTTACCAGGAATCTATGAACTTGGTTCATAGCAGTAAAACAAATGTTCCATGCTGTGTTGTCATATAATATTAAATAATTTTAAAAACAGTACAGAGTAATCATGACTTCATAATGAGCAGTTATAAGTAATATTTACCCTTTATGTGCATGTCTACGTATTGAAAGTTAAAATACCAGACCATGTAATCAATGCTAAGAAAATAGGTTCCGTTCCTGACTATAACTCAACTTCAGCATAACCAAGTATACCATCCAAGAATACAAAACACTGCATACTTTTTGGCTATTTTTGGAGAAATGTGATTCAATACCTACAGAATACAATACTATGGTCCAGCATATCTTGAATTTGCAAAAAATTGCCCAGAGTTTTTCGAATGAAATTTCTTCACAAAATAGAGGAATGTCCCACCTAACACCCTGTATTCACACAATTGACCGTCTACTAACCGTTTGCCAGATATACGTTTTTTCTTCCGGCTTTACTGAAGCCATCATCGTCCAGTACACATTCAATTTGCAAAAAATTGTCCCGAGTTTTTCGAATGAAATTTCTCCACGACATAGAGGAATGTCCCACCTAACACCCTGTATTCACACAATTGACTCTCTGCTAACCGTTTGCCAGATATACGTTTTTTCTTCCGGCTTTACTAAAGCCATCATCGTCCAGTACACATTCAATTTGCAAAAAATTGTCCCGAGTTTTTTGAACGAAATTTCTCCATAGTATAGAGGAAGGTCGCACCTAACACCCTGTATTCACACTTATGACTGTCTACTAACCCTTTGCCAGATATAAGTTTTTTCTTCCGGTGCTACTCTTTTGGAGACATCATCGTCCACTACACATTCAATTTGCAAAAAATTGTCCACAGTTTTTCGAATGAAATTCTAGCACAGTATAGAGGAAGGTCCCACCAAACACCCTGTATTCATACTACTGACTGTCTACTAACCGTTCTACTGCCAGATATACGTTTTTTTCTTCCGGTGCTACTCTTTTGGAGACATCATCGTCCACTACACATTCAATTTGCAAAAAATTGTCCAGAGTTTTTTGAATGAAATTTCTCCACAACATAGAGGAATGTTCCACATAACACCCTGTATTCACACAATTGACTGCCTACTAACCGTTTGCCAGATATACGACGATATCTCCAAAAGAGTAGCACCGGAAGAAAAAACTTATATCTGGCAAACGGTTAGTAGACAGTCATAAATGTGAATACAGGGTGTTAGGTGGGACCTTCCTCTATACTGTGGGGAAATTTCATTCGGAAAACTCTGGACAATTTTTTGCAAATTGAATGTGTAGTGGACGATGATGGCATTAGTCAAGCCGGAAGAAAAAACTTGTATCTGGCAAACGGTTAGTAGACAGTCAGTAGTATGAATACAGGGTGTTAGGTGGGACATTCCTCTATGTTGTGGAGAAATTTCATTCGAAAAACTCTGGACAGTTTTTTGCAAATTGAATGTGTACTGGACGATGATGGCTTTAGTAAAGCCGGAAGAAAAAACGTATATCTGGCAAACGCTTAGTAGACAGTCAACTGTGAGAATACAGAGTGTTAGGTGGGACATTCCTCTATGTTGTGGGGAAATTTCATTCGGAAAACTCTGGACAATTTTTTGCAAATTGAATGTGTAGTGGACGATGATGGCTTTAGTAAACCCGGAAGAAAAAAACGTATATCTGACAAACGGTTGGTAGACAGTCAATTGTGTGAATACAGGGTGTTAGGTGGGACATTCCTCTATATTGTAGGAAATTTTCATTCGAATAACTCTGGACAATTTTTTGCAAATTCAAGATATGCTGAACCATAGTATTGTATTCTGTAGGTACTGAATCACATTTCTCCAAAAATAACAGCGAAAAAATATGCAGTGTTTTGTATACTTGGATGGTATACTGGGGTTATGCTGCAGTTGAGTTATAGTCAGGAACGGAACCTATGTTCTTAGCATTGATTGCATGGTCTGCTGTTTTAACTTTTAAGATGTAGACTTTGGAATGCACATAAAGGCGCCGTGAAATATTACTTATAAGTGCTCATTATGAAGTCATGATTACTCCGTAAAATTAGTTTATATTATATAACATCACAACATGGAAGACACTTTTTTGCTGCAATGAACCAAGTTCATAGATTCCTGTTAAAAATAAGAAACAAAAAGTCAACACAATGCCTTTACCTCTGTTTGGATAGCTATTTCGCGAAAACGCGCTTCTTAGAGTTAGTATATCGGTGTTGATATGCTGCGGGTTAAAATGGAATATCTAAAACTTTAAGATGTACTATATTACACGCACAGAGTCACGTATTAACAAACAATTTAATATATCTTTAATGTTTTCCTATTATTATAATAACTGATTTAGGTAAAAAGCTTACACTCGTGACATTCACAATAAATTATACTATTCTACCATCGAATCATATAAGCAATTGATAGCAATTTAATAAATATTAATAATAAGCAATTGATAAATTTAATAAAATTGATAGCAACTTAATAAATATGTTTTAGTAATAACAAGTAAGCGTGCTATCTTCGACATGGGCGCAGCTTAAATACCATACATCTGCAGGATATATTCGTATTCCTAGTAGACATTTTGTTTCCAAATACACTCTGCAAACGTTGAAACTGAGATGCGTATGTGCAGACATTCATATAATCTATAAAAAGTCGTATTAGAACCAACCTGCCTACAATAACAGAATATTTTTGTCAGACGTCACGACTCTCTTTTCACGATATCTCTTTTCGTGCTCTCGTAATCGTGATTTCAACAGATAGACAGCCAGACAGACAGATAGACAGGAATTTGTTCAGATCAAGAAGATGTATACTTTTCCATACCTGCCACACCTCTTTTAATGGGATACAAACGGAGGAACAAACTTAATATAACCTAAATCCATCGGGTGTAGGATGTCAAAACGTTACGAGAGAAGAAAGTTACCCACACGTGCTTAGCTACCATTCGTCAATAGTATTTAACAAGCAATTGTAATTTCAGTTTCACTGAAGGTTTCAAATACGAGTAAATTGTTTACGAGTACAATCTGAAATTATGCCAGATGCCATAGCTATCCAGTCAGTAATGATCAATGACCTCCCAGTGACTTATCTCTAGACCGTTCAGTGGTCGAAGCTGGTTGCAAAATTGTTCCATTTGTAACGAGATTAAACAAAATCATTGGGCAAGGAAAAGGCGAATCCAAAATACTATTAAAATGGGAAGAGCTTGAGAAATATTTAGGGATTTGCAGGCTTACATATTACATTTCGTTAAACGGTCGTCGAATAGTTGTTTAGTTACACCCGTTTAAGGAACGGTGTTTAAGTTCTTATTAATAAATGAAAAAGCAGTAATTAAACATTTTACAGCCATAAAATTCAGCGTAGGTAATAATTCAATTTGGCTTATATAATAAGCCCGTTGCTTATCAATGTTTTATTGATTGGTTTTTCAATAATCATATCAGTTCGCAAGAGCACCACGAAACAAGCGAGGGATACTGATATGCAATAATAAAATTGTGTATATAAGAGTGAAAATATTTGGAAGAATTGTAGTCCGGCAATTTCTTTTGTGAACGTTGGGAGTTATGAAACTGTTAGTCATCGTATTTGTGATCGCAGCTAGTCTCATAGCTAGTAACTCGGTGTCATCCGTCCATTCTAAATCTCTGGATGCAGAAAATACTGATCATGAAATGTTTGATGATATAATTCCAGATTATATTCCTCGAAATGCTATTAAATATCCTACGGCCCTTTGGCCCGATGGGATAGTTCCGTTCAAAATTGATAAGGAATTTGGTAAGTCGTGTGCAGGCTTCAGGCTGCATTTAGATGCACTTTTTTCAAAAAAACTTTTAAATTTGTTGGCTACAGATGATGCACATGTTGAATATATACATAGAGCGATGCAAGCAATATCTAGAGTGTCCTGTGTAAAGTTTATAGATGCACCAGCGAATGCAACCACATTCGTTAGTATTAGAGTGAGCCAATATAATTGTCAATCTACTATCGGGTACCGAAATGATAGCAATCGATATATTGATTTGGTATTGTATGACCTGGACACTGGATGTTTTAGGATAGGAACAATTTTACATGAATTGATGCATGTTTTAGGATTTACTCATCAACATACCGCTCCGGATCGGGATAAATATGTTAAAATTATATATGAAAATATGTATGAGAAATACCTTTCGAATTTTGAAAAGCATAATCCAGCTAGGCTCACGAATCTTGGCCTTCCATATGACTTCGGTAGCGTGATTCTCTATCCACTGAACGCCTTTACGAAGAATGGAAATTTGACAATCCATCCAATTGCAGATCCTGGTCCCGTCATTGATATTGGTAATATGGATAGTCTCAGCAGAATAGATATTTTAAAAATTAATAAATTGTACAAATGTTGTGCATGAATACTTGAATTTTACAGTACATTGGTACATAATTCCACCTACGCCAAGCAGTAAGTGATTGATTTTTGAATTTGTTGTTTATCAAAATAATTGTATAACAAATGTGTTCAATAAAACCATGAGGTTATGTGTTTCCTCACAATATATCAAGAATCTTTAATTAGTTTTCGTTGAAGAGTTAAACAGTTTTTAGTTACCCGCTGCTTGAAGACTTACACAAAGTTGCTCAAATATTTATTTATAATCGAGTTAATGAACAAACCATGTTAATTGAACAACGTTTGTGGACAATTAGGTTCAGATATCCACTAAAACCAAAGGGTTTTCCAATAAGAGCTGATCGATGTTGAAATGGAATAAAACAAGCTGTGTGTGAGGTATTCATGATATGGTTTTTTTTTTTTTGAAAGACCCATTTATGCCACTATATACTGAATATAACATCGTTCAGATGCCGGCTAAATAGCATGACCATAAATAAATACAGACTGTCAACATTGACACGCTCTTATTGAAGAAACCGTCATATATATTTTCAACTCATATTCGATTTCTGCCTCTGTGAAACTCACGATTGCAGGAGTATGACTAAAGATGCCATAATAATGTTACGCATGAATGTTCTCAGTCCTCTTAGGCATGTGGGTATTAAATATGGGGAAAAATCAGAAAAATCCAGCTATCGCCACGCTTACCTTTTAAAGCTCATATAAAGTTATCTGTGCGTTTGGTTTAATTAGTCGACTTGTGAGAACATTTTTTCTAATGGCAGCTTTCCACGACTTCTAGTGGTATTACGACTATTGTGAACTCCAATACGATTATTAAACTCTTCATACTTTCATAATTTCATGTGGGAAATTAGCTAGATCAGACCAATGTCATGCCTAATTCCAATGGGAACATAAACAATCACAGTTTGAGGGTTAAATATCTCTAGGATTGAAGCTTCCCAGAGGCACGTTAGTTAGGTAGAACAGTAGCTAATTGTTAATTAGGTAAAAGCTAATTCCTACTTGTTTTATTTGAATTATTATTAATTGCAAATTTTCTAATGTGACTGAAAAATTTATTAATTAATACGTTCTTATAATTTAAAAATTTATATGTACGCCATTTTCAAAATTAACGAATTCCTCAAAATTCTTTATTTTGAGCTATTTACAAACTTCAGTAAACAAAATATATAAAAAGTTTTCATTTAGAACTAAATCAAGTTAAAGGGAGTTAAATAACGAAAACTTCATTACTATGAAACGAATTTTTATGTATTATATATTATACGTTATAATATATGTATTATTCTAAAAACTCATTCTATTTCAAAAATCATATTAATTAAAATTCATCAAATTATCAATATTACATGAGGTGATGTCACGATTAAAAAATTAGTACAAAACGTTGGAGAACAAAACACATTCAAAATTATAGAATTTGCATATAAGTGAATAATTTATTGCCGGCCTCCGAAGGAAATGAATGTGTTCATAAGTCATTCAGTGTATTCGCGTTGAAAATTTGTTAGAGAAGTTGAATTTTATTGACCCTTTTTTTATAAAATTTGGTATTTTTTAATTCAGCTAAAAAAATAAGTACAAAATTAAATTAAGACTGTATATAATATCTTAATATCATAACAATAAAACGGTGTCTAACCTAAGGGTAAAAGGTTTTGATGGAGGTTCGAAATATTTTACTAGACAATGTCTCAACACTTTACGTTCCAAAATCTCAAATACTTTAATGATTGTAGGAGAGACTCTGAACCAAATTGGAAAGCCATAAAGGAAAACCGGTCTTATGCATGTATTGTAAAGTAAGAGTTTAGTTTTCTGAGGCAAATTTTTGTTGCTAAAGATTTTTGAAAGGGATCCAGATTCTATAAGATTTTTTAAGTGTCAATCTTGCATGTTTGTTAAATTTGAAGAGATTGTAAAAGTTAATGCCAAGATATTTAATATTATTTTTGTGAATTTGTGAGCCGGTTAAAGATAATTGTAACGTTTTACTTACTGGGACTACTGGGAAAAAGACTTGCATTTTCCTGAAGCATTTCTGAAGCAGATAGCTTCGCATTTTGAAGTATTAATTTTGATTCCCCAATAGTCGTAAAAATTTTTAACTGATGATAAGTGCTGTTAAATTCTTTATTCGTGATGAGAATAAAGAAGGGAGTCGTCAGCGTACAACAACCCTGTGGAAGATGACTCAAAATGTGGAAAGTCAGACATGAAAATCTTATAAAGATGAGGGGCTAAAATGGAGCCTTGGAGGACTCCACAGCTTATATCACCTAAATTAGACAAATTTCCATTAAGTTGTACAACAAATTTTCTGTTAGAGAAAAACTTTTAAAAAGCTTAATAATTGAGGGATAAAACCCCCCAATTCTTATCATTTTAAACAGAATTCCATTATGAAAAGCTCGGTCAAAACCCTTTTCAATATCCAGGGAAATTGTAATAGTACACAAACAATTGCGTAAGTTAGAAATTATGTCATTTCAATAAGGCATCAATTGTGGAATAATTTTTTTTAAGCCGAATTGCAAATTTGGTATATGTGACGAATTAACGCCGTGATCCATTTTAGTCCGAATTATAATCTCGAAAAGCTTCCCCTGATTTGATAACAAAGAAATTGGTCTCAAGTTAGATATTTCGTAATTGTTAGGTTTTTTTGCATAGGAATAATTTTAGAAACTTTCCAAGAATCAGGAAAATAGCAACTGCTTAAGCAATTGTTGAAAATAATCGTAATAAATTCGAATGCTTTCATAGGAAACTTATTAATTAAAAAATTGGAAATATTATCTAAACCAAAGGACCTTTTGTTATTAAGGTTTTTCACACAAGAAAGAACTTCATCCAAAAAGTCAATCTTGAAAAATGCTTTGGGTTAACGGCTGATGATTCGTTATTATAGAGAAAATTATTCGGAGAGGTTTGTGAAAAAGTTCTATTTAAAGATTCTTCTATGAACGAAAAATCTCTGGATGGAGAAAACAGTCATTATAAATACAAAAAATATGCTTGTGTAATTTTTGTAATTTTACTACATCATTCTCTAAAAGAACGCCACTAATCGACAAGTTCTTAATTTCACTTTTTTTAATTGCTGTTAATTTATAAATTTGTTTGTGGGCTCTTGGACCAGGTTTAATTCTTTTCAATTTATCATTAAAAATTTGCGATTGCTCTAATTCGACTTGTCTTTTAATTAATATGTTTAAGAGCTGAATTTGTTTTGAAAGAAGTAAATAGTCAGCACTTGGACGATTAAAATTCCTGTGGAAAATATGTTTCAAATTTTTTTGCCAACGATATTTAATTTTGAATAAGTTTTTAAAATTATCCGAGACAGAAAATTTAGTGAATATTACAATTTTATCCGAATGTATGAGAGATACGTGAATAACTGAATTCGAGAAATGCATGACGAAGTCATCTATTTCTGAATTACTTAAGCTTTTGGACGGATTTAGAAAGCTTTTTAGAATTTCTTGAATTAAATCACTTTTAAATAATTCCCAATTAGTTTTTTTTTTAGAAAAGAAAAACCGTTAGGGTAAGTAGGAGTAGAGTCCGACAATCTTACAAAAGATAAAGGAAAGTGTTGAAGCCAATTATGAAAAACGTTACCATTTGAGTTGTTAATAGCGTCACCCCAGACAATATTCTTAGCATTAAAGTCCCCACCTATAAAGGTTCCATCAATTTTTTTGAAAATCGCAAGGAATGTAAATGGACCCAAACAGAATTTTTTACTAATACCATTTACCAATGAATTAATTATAACAAAAAGATTTGGAAAACATAAGCCCAAAATGTTAGCTTTAGAGAATTTAAATGATTTTTTCACCACTATGCCAACTCCCAAAGAACTGTTGTCCCGAAGAAATGTGTATTCATCTAAATAAACTTTCTGATTCAATCGTAGATGTGTTTCTTGTATGAATGCAATGTCGATGTTATTGAACTTTAATAAATTCAATAACTCGAGTCTACCACTCACTTCAATAAGAGATCTTACATTGGAAGATAGAAGGTTTAGAGAGTTATGGGTCATAGGACTCATTTACTTCATTCAGGAGACTTAAACAGCGTTTCCTAGCTTCAGTTGTAGGAGATTTGTATTCGGAGAGGAATAATTTTAATTTATCTTCGAGAGGAAGTTTTTCCTTCTTAATTTTTAAAAATTCTTCAACAAAAAAAGGATTTTCAATTGTTTTACGTTCCGGGTTCTTAAACAAACTTGAGAAAGATTTATCAGGTTGAACAAAGTTTATATTTGAGAAGCCAAAGATTTGCTTTCAGAGGATTCACGTTTAAGTTGCTTTTTGTTAAAAACATATTTCTTATAAGCGGAACAACCTTTAAAATTAGAAGGGTGACCGTGCTGATGACAATCCACACAGTAGGGTAAATCAGTGCTGTTCGAAATGAACCGACATTCTCTTGGACCATGCAATTGATCGCATTTTACACATGCAAAAGGTCTGTTACAGTTTCGGGACATATGGCCCCATTTTTGGCAACGCCAACACTGAACTTCTTGTTTCGTATATTTGGGAGATTCCCAAGACATTTTTTGATGAAGGAAGGACCGAAGACCGGCAATTTCTTTAAATGGCCTTCCAGTAAATAATGTTACTAAGAAGAGACCAATATCGAAATTATTTTTTCTTGAAAGAACCGTGGTGAATTTAGAAACTGTCTACGGTATTTGGAACTAAAGAATCAATCGCACTCTAGATTTTTCCAAGGTCAGTTTTATAATAAAGACCGCGTAAGACTAATCTTACCTTCGGTGTATAAGTTTTCCTTTCCTTTCATTTCCTTCGGTGTATAAGTGAATGAATCTATATTTTTTTCTTTGAGCAACTGCATCATCTCAGAATGAGTTGAAACGTCCTTCAAATAGAGCTTACTCTTGAACTTGTTTTTGATCAAAATTTTGAAAATTACATTTTTTCCTTTAGTTGTTAAGTTACTCCTGAATATTTACTTTAAATAAAAAGATAGGAGGACAGAATGACTTATTTATTTGTAATAAATCCTTTGATGTCATATTTCGTTGATTGCTGGAAGTTGCGGCACAAGTGTCTGACTGAATATCTAACTCACCCAAGATTGCGAACCTATTTTGTGAATTCGCCTGAATTGGAACTGGAGCCTGATGCTGTTGAGCCTGACTTGGTGAAAAAAATGTTGGCATATCTAATTTAATATCTTTAGATGTCTTACGCCGTTTGGGTTTTACTTTGTCAATGTTTGTAGCAAAATCACAATCCATCGCATCTGCTCTTTGCAGTGCTTCGGCAATTTTTGTTGAATGAATATTATCACCATATTTTGAACCAAGCGATTCGAATGGTTCATCCAAAGAGGCCTTTCTTAGGCAATGCCCCATTGAAAGTTTCGAATTATCTTTCTTACATCTTATGGCTTTGTCCAGAGTAATATTCTCAGCAATATTAACAGTTGTCACGACTGAATTATGAGGCTCCATCTGAATGGGGCTCCAGAAAAATATTAGCAGGAAAAAATTTTTTTTCAATTAATACAAACTAAATTTTTTAAACAGGAAAAAACGACTGCTCTGTTCAGAAAACAATCTAAGAATATTGTTAGAGAATAAATGCCAGAAGTTAATTATTTTCAACAAAACCCAATTGTTCTCACTTCGTTCACTTTAATTCAGTTGATTTAAAATCAAGAGGAAAAAGTAAAATTAACAAAATTCATTCTGAGCAAATAAGTTCAGGATCAATCCATAACAAATATTGGGAAAACATTTGGAAAGTGTTCAGACAGCCCAAGCAAAAGACATTGACGGCAAAACAATACAACCTTACCTTAATACAAAAAATCAAAATATTTTTGCTGAAGCGTAAGCATCCGAGGTGTTTCAAAACTTGATCCGAAAAGGATGGATAGCAATTTAATAAATATGTTTTGGTAATAACAAGTAAGCGTGCTATCTTCGACATGGGCGCAGCTTAAATACCATACACCTTCAGGATATATCCGTATTCCTCGTAGACATTTTGTTTCCAAATACACTCTGCAAACGTTGAAACTGAGATGGGTATGTGCAGACATTCATATAATCTATAAAAAGTCGTATAAGAACCAACCTGCCTGCAATAACAGAATATTTTTGTCAAATTTCACGAACATATCTCTTTCGTGCTCTCGTAATCGTGATTTCAACTGATAGACAGGCAGACAGACAAATAGACAGGAATTTGTTCTTGATCAGATCAGATCAAGAAGATGCATACTTTTCCATACCTGCCACACTTCTTTTAATGCGCTACCAACGGAGGAACAAACTTAATATAACCTAAATCCATCGGGTGTAGGATGTCAAAACGTTACGAGAGAAGAAAGTTACAAATACACACAAATGCACATAAACGCGTACACGCCCACACGTGCTTAGCTACCATTCGTCAATAGTATTTAACAAGCAATTTTAATTTCAGTTTCACTGAAGGTTTCAAATACGAGTAAATTGTTTACGAGTACAATCTGAAATTATGCCAGATGCCATAGCTATCCAGTCAGTAATGATCAATGACCTCCCAGTGACTTATCTCTAAACCATTCAGTGGTCGAAGCTGGTTGCAAAAATGTTCCATTTGTAATGAGATTAGACAAAATCTTTGGGCAAGGAAAAGGCGAATCCAAAATACAATCAAAATGGGAAGAGCTTGAGAAATATTTAGTGATTTGCAGGCTTGCATATTACATTTCGTTAAACGGTCGTCGAACAGTTGTTTAGTTACACCCGTTTAAGGAACGCTGTTTAAGTTCTTATTAATAAATGAATTTCTTGTCTGCGCCATTTAAACACGGTTTGTGTCACAATAGCTTCAGCAATAAACTAACGCTATTGCAATAAATATACTCTGTTAAATATTTAGAAATGGTTTTAAAGTATGGAAGTTTCTGAACTTGATTATTTTGTTTCTGATCTTAGACCTCTTCGTATATTTATTGATGCGCAAAAGTATTTTAATTATAAAATGTCACTTTACAAAGACTTTAAACACACATTTTGATGTTTAATTTAAAATGCTTAAAGCAAATGCTTTAAATAACATTGTGTAAATTAAAATTTCTTTATTAATAACGTTTTTCTGTTTAAGAGGTGTTTAAAGTTTCGCCGCCGTTAAAACCATTTCATAAATAACACTGTTAGCATTTCAACCAAATAAGTTTTTAACATAAACTATTTATTAAGATTTTCATTTCAAATTCGCTTTGCTTAATTGGATCTCCTTAATTCAATCAATTCAATCCAAGTTGAGAAATTACCCATAATGCTTTTAATACAAATAAGACTGCAAAGGCCGAGATCCAAGACCCATTCTTTCATAATCATGATTTCTACAAATAAGTCCACGATCCGGGTTTAGTAGACTTAGTTAATTCTAGTAGAGTTAGAAGAAATCTACTACTATATCTGCTTTTCTACACCTGCTACGCGTGAAAAAGCAATAATTAAACATTTTACAGCCATCAAAATTCAGCGTAGGTAATAATTCAATTTGGCTTACACAATAAGCCCGTTGCTTATCAATGTTTTATTGATAGGTTTTTCAATAATCATATCAGTTCGCAACAGCACCACGAAACAAGCGAGGGATACTGATAAGCAATAATAAAATTGTGTATATAAGAGGGAAAATATTTAGAAGAATTGTAGTCCGGCAATTTGTTTTGTGAACGTTGGGAGTTATGAAACTGTTAGTCATCGTATTTGTGATCGCAGCTAGTCTCATAGCTAGTAACTCGGTGTCATCCGTCCATTCTAAACCTCTGAATGCAGAAAATACTGATCATGAAATTTTTGATGATATAATTCCAGATTATATTCCTCGAAATGCTATTAAATATCCTACGGCCCTTTGGCCCGATGGGATAGTTCCGTTCAAAATTGATAAGGAATTTGGTAAGTCGTGTGCAGGCTTCAGGCCGCATTTGGATGTACTTTTTTTAAAAAAACTTTTAAATTTGTTGACTACAGATGATGCACATGTTGAATATATACATAGAGCGATGCAAGCAATATCTAGAGTGTCCTGTGTAAAGTTTATAGATGCACCAGCGAATGCAACCACATTCGTTAGTATTAGAGTGAGCCCTAATAACTGTCAAGCTACTATCGGGTACCAAAATGATAGCAATCGATATATTGATTTGATATTGCATGACCTGGACACTGGATGTTTTAGGATAGGAATAATTTTACATGAATTGATGCATGTTTTAGGATTTACTCATCAACATACCGCTCCGGATCGGGATAAATATATTAAAATTATATATGAAAATATGTATAAGAAATACTTTTCGCATTTTGAAAAGCGTAATCCAGCTGAAGTCACGAATCTTGGCCTTCCATATGACTTCGGTAGCGTGATGCACTATCCACTGGACGCCTATTCGAAGAATGGAAATTTGACAATCCAGCCAATTGCAGATCCTGGTCCCGTCATCGATATTGGTCATACGGATAGTCTCAGTAAAATAGATATTTTAAAAATTAATAAATTGTACAAATGTTGTGCATGAATACTTGAATTTTACAGTACATTGGTACATAATTCCACCTACGCCAAGCAGCAAGTGGTTTATTTTTGAATTTGTTGTTTATCAAAATAATTGTATAACAAATGTGTTCAATAAAACCATGAGGTTATGTTTTTCCTCACAATATATCAAGAATCTTTAATTAGTTTTCGTTGAAGAGTTAAACAGTTTTTAGTTACCCGCTGCTTGAAGACTTACACAAAGTTGCTCAAATATTTATTTATAATCGAGTTAATGAACAAACCATGTTAATTGAATAACGTTTGTGGACAATTAGGTTCAGATATCCACTAAAACCAAAGGGTTTTCCAATAAGAGCTGATCGATGTTGAAATGGAATAAAACAAGCTGTGTGTGAGGTATTCATGATATGGTTTTTTTTTTGAAAGACCCATTTATGCCACTATATACTGAATATAACATCGTTCAGATGCCGGCTAAATAGAATGACCATAAATAAATACAGACTGTCAACATTGACACGCTCTTATTGAAGAAACCGTCATATATATTTTCAACTCATATTCGATTTCTGCCTCTGTGAAACTCACGATTGCAGGAGTATGACTAAAGATGCCATAATGATGTTACGCATGAATGTTCTCAGTCCTCTTAGGCATGTGGGTATTAAATATGGGGAAAAATCAAAAAATCCAGTTATCGCCACGCTTACCTTTTAAAGCTCATAGAAAGTCATCTGTGCGTTTGGTTTAATTTGTCGACTTCTAGTGGTATTACGACTATTGTGAACTCCAATACGATTATTAAACTCTTCATACTTTCATAATTTCATGTGGGAAATTAGCTAGATCAGACCAATGTCATGCCTAATTCCAATGGGAACATAAACAATCACAGTTTGAGGGTTAAATATCTCTAGGATTGAAGCTTCCCAGAGGCACGTTAGTTAGGTAGAACAGTAGCTAATTGTTAATTAGGTAAAAGCTAATTCCTACTTGTTTTATTTGAATTATTATTAATTGCAAATTTTCTAATGTGACTGAAAAATTTATTAATTAATACGTTCTTATAATTTAAAAATTTATATGTACGCCATTTTCAAAATTAACGAATTCCTCAAAATTCTTTATTTTGAGCTATTTACAAACTTCAGTAAACAAAATATATAAAAAGTTTTCATTTAGAACTAAATCAAGTTAAAGGGAGTTAAATAACGAAAACTTCATTACTATGAAACGAATTTTTATGTATTATATATTATACGTTATAATATATGTATTATTCTAAAAACTCATTCTATTTCAAAAATCATATTAATTAAAATTCATCAAATTATCAATATTACATGAGGTGATGTCACGATTAAAAAATTAGTACAAAACGTTGGAGAACAAAACACATTCAAAATTATAGAATTTGCATATAAGTGAATAATTTATTGCCGGCCTCCGAAGGAAATGAATGTGTTCATAAGTCATTCAGTGTATTCGCGTTGAAAATTTGTTAGAGAAGTTGAATTTTATTGACCCTTTTTTTATGAAATTTGGTATTTTTTAATTCAGCTAAAAAAATAAGTACAAAATTAAATTAAGACTGTATATAATATCTTAATATCATAACAACAAAACGGTGTCTAACCTAAGGGTAAAAGGTTTTGATGGAGGTTCGAAATATTTTACTAGACAATGTCTCAACACTTTACGTTCCAAAATCTCAAATACTTTAATGATTGTAGGAGAGACTCTGAACCAAATTGGAAAGCCATAAAGGAAAACCGGTCTTATGCATGTATTGTAAAGTAAGAGTTTAGTTTTCTGAGGCAAATTTTTGTTGCTAAAGATTTTTGAAAGGGATCCAGATTCTATAAGATTTTTTAAGTGTCAATCTTGCATGTTTGTTAAATTTGAAGAGATTGTAAAAGTTAATGCCAAGATATTTAATATTATTTTTGTGAATTTGTGAGCCGGTTAAAGATAATTGTAACGTTTTACTTACTGGGACTACTGGGAAAAAGACTTGCATTATCCTGAAGCATTTCTGAAGCAGATAGCTTCGCATTTTGAAGTATTAATTTTGATTCCCCAATAGTCGTAAAAATTTTTAACTGATGATAAGTGCTGTTAAATTCTTTATTCGTGATGAGAATAAAGAAGGGAGTCGTCAGCGTACAACAACCCTGTGGAAGATGACTCAAAATGTGGAAAGTCAGACATGAAAATCTTATAAAGATGAGGGGCTAAAATGGAGCCTTAGAGGACTCCACAGCTTATATCACCTAAATTAGACAAATTTCCATTAAGTTGTACAACAAATTTTCTGTTAGAGAAAAACTTTTAAAAAGCTTAATAATTGAGGGATAAAACCCCCCAATTCTTATCATTTTAAACAGAATTCCATTATGAAAAGCTCGGTCAAAACCCTTTTCAATATCCAGGGAAATTGTAATAGTACACAAACAATTGCGTAAGTTAGAAATTATGTCATTTCAATAAGGCATCAATTGTGAAATAATTTTTTTTAAAGCCGAATTGCAAATTTGGTATATGTGACGAATTAACGCCGTGATCCATTTTAATCCGAATTATATTCTCGAAAAGCTTCCCCAGATTTGATAACAAAGAAATAGGCCTCAAGTTAGATATTTCGTAATTGTTAGGTTTTTTTGCATAGGAATAATTTTAGAAACTTTCCAAGAATCAGGAAAATAGCAACTGCTTAAGCAATTGTTGAAAATAATCGTAATAAATTCGAATGCTTTCATAGGAAACTTATTAATTAAAAAATTGGAAATATTATCTAAACCAAAGGACCTTTTGTTATTAAGGTTTTTCACACAAGAAAGAACTTCATCCAAAAAAGTCAATCTTGAAAAATGCTCTGGGTTAACGGCTGATGATTCGTTATTATAGAGAAAATTATTCGGAGAGGTTTGTGAAAAAGTTCTATTTAAAGATTCTTCTATGAACGAAAAATCTCTGGATGGAGATAACAGTCATTATAAATACAAGAAATATGCTTGTGTAATTTTTGTAATTTTACTACATCATTCTCTAAAAGAACGCCACTAATCGACAAGTTCTTAATTTCACTTTTTTTAAATTGCTGTTAATTTATAAATTTGTTTGTGGGCTCTTGGACCAGGTTTAATTCTTTTCAATTTATCATTAAAAATTTGCGATTGCTCTAATTCGACTTGTCTTTTAATTAATATGTTTAAGAGCTGAATTTGTTTTGAAAGAAGTAAATAGTCAGCACTTGAACGATTCAAATTCCTGTGGAAAATATGTTTTTTGCCAACGATATTTAATTTTGAATAAGTTTTTAATATTATTCGAGACAGAGAATTTAGTGAATTTTACAATTTTATCCAAATGTATGAGAGATATGTGATTAACAGAATTCGATAAATGTATGATGAAGTCATCTATTTCTGAATTACTTAAGTTTTTGGACGGATTTGGAAAGTTTTTTAGAATTTCTTGAATTAAATCACCTTTAAATAATTCCCAATTAGTTTTTTCAAAGGTGGAAAAACTAATCGGAGATCGAACAAGAATTTCAAAATTTGAGAATTTAAGCTCAATTTAAAAAGGGAAATGGCCTGAAAAAGTTGGGAGACTGGAGATATTAAAATTTGGGTTTATGATATTAACTACATTTGAAGAAATTAGAAAATGACAAAGAAAAGAAAAACCGTTAGGGTAAGTAGGAGTAGAGTCCGACAATCTTACAAAAGATAAAGGAAAGTGTTGAAGCCAATTATGAAAAACGTTACCATTTGAGTTGTTAATAGCGTCACCCCAGACAATATTCTTAGCATTAAAGTCCCCACCTATAAAGGTTCCATCAATTTTTTTGAAAATCGCAAGGAATGTAAATGGACCCAAACAGAATTTTTTACTAATACCATTTACCAATGAATTAATTATAACAAAAAGATTTGGAAAACATAAGCCCAAAATGTTAGCTTTAGAGAATTTAAATGATTTTTTCACCACTATGCCAACTCCTAAAGAACTGTTGTCCCGAAGAAATGTGTATTCATCTAAATAAACTTTCTGATTCAATCGTAGATGTGTTTCTTGTATGAATGCAATGTCGATGTTATTGAACTTTAATAAATTCAATAACTCGAGTCTACCACTCACTTCAATAAGAGATCTTACATTGGAAGATAGAAGGTTTAGAGAGTTATGGGTCATAGGACTCATTTACTTCATTCAGGAGACTTAAACAGCGTTTCCTAGCTTCAGTTGTAGGAGATTTGTATTCGGAGAGGAATAATTTTAATTTATCTTCGAGAGGAAGTTTTTCCTTCTTAATTTTTAAAAATTCTTCAACAAAAAAAAGGATTTTCAATTGGTTTACGTTCCGGGTTCTTAAACAAACTTGAGAAAGATTTATCAGGTTGAACAAAGTTTATATTTGAAGTAGATTTCAAAATATTAGCAGAAGCCAAAGATTTTCTTTCAGAGGATTCACGTTTAAGTTGCTTTTTGTTAAAAACATATTTCTTATAAGCGGAACAACCTTTAAAATTAGAAGGGTGACCGTGCTGATGACAATCCACACAGTAGGGTAAATCAGTGCTGTTCGAAATGAACCGACATTCTCTTGGACCATGCAATTGATCGCATTTTACACATGCAAAAGGTCTGTTACAGTTTCGGGACATATGGCCCCATTTTTGGCAACGCCAACACTGAACTTCTTGTTTCGTATATTTGGGAGATTCCCAAGACATTTTTTGATGAAGGAAGGACCGAAGACCGGCAATTTCTTTAAATGGCCTTCCAGTAAATAATGTTACTAAGAAGAGACCAATATCGAAATTATTTTTTCTTGAAAGAACCGTGGTGAATTTAGAAACTGTCTACGGTATTTGGAACTAAAGAATCAATCGCACTCTAGATTTTTCCAAGGTCAGTTTTGTAATAAAGACCGCGTAAGACTAATCTTACCTTCGGTGTATAAGTTTTCCTTTCCTTTCATTTCCTTCGGTGTATAAGTGAATGAATCTATATTTTTTTCTTTGAGCAACTGCATCATCTCAGAATGAGTTGAAACGTCCTTCAAATAGAGCTTACTCTTGAACTTGTTTTTGATCAAAATTTTGAAAATTACATTTTTTCCTTTAGTTGTTAAGTTACTCCTGAATATTTACTTTAAATAAAAAGATAGGAGGACAGAATGACTTATTTATTTGTAATAAGTCCTTTGATGTCATATTTCGTTGATTGCTGGAAGTTGCGGCACAAGTGTCTGACTGAATATCTAACTCACCCAAGATTGCGAACCTATTTTGTGAATTCGCCTGAATTGGAACTGGAGCCTGATGCTGTTGAGCCTGACTTGGTGAAAAAAATGTTGGCATATCTAATTTAATATCTTTAGATGTCTTACGCCGTTTGGGTTTTACTTTGTCAATGTTTGTAGCAAAATCACAATCCATCGCATCTGCTCTTTGCAGTGCTTCGGCAATTTTTGTTGAATGAATATTATCACCATATTTTGAACCAAGCGATTCGAATGGTTCATCCAAAGAGGCCTTTCTTAGGCAATGCCCCAGTGAAAGTTTCGAATTATCTTTCTTACATCTTATGGCTTTGTCCAGAGTAATATTCTCAGCAATATTAACAGTTGCCACGACTGAATTATGAGGCTCCATCTGAATGGGGCTCCAGAAAAATATTAGCAGGAAAAAATTTTTTTTCAATTAATACAAACTAAATTTTTTAAACAGGAAAAAACGACTGCTCTGTTCAGAAAACAATCTAGGAATATTGTTAGAGAATAAATGCCAGAAGTTAATTATTTTCAACAAAACCCAATTGTTCTCACTTCGTTCACTTTAATTCAGTTGATTTAAAATCAAGAGGAAAAAGTAAAATTAACAAAATTCATTCTGAGCAAATAAGTTCAGGATCAATCCATAACAAATATTGGGAAAACATTTGGAAAGTGTTCAGACAGCCCAAGCAAAAGACATTGACGGCAAAACAATACAACCTTACCTTAATACAAAAAATCAAAATATTTTTGCTGAAGCGTAAGCATCCGAGGTGTTTCAAAACTTGATCCGAAAAGGATGGATAGCAATTTAATAAATATGTTTTGGTAATAACAAGTAAGCGTGCTATCTTCGACATGGACGCAGCTTAAATACCATACACCTTCAGGATATATCCGTATTCCTAGTAGACATTTGTTTCCAAATACACTCCACAAACGTTGAAACTGTGCTTCGTATGTTCAGGCATTCATATAATCTATAAAAAGTCGTATAATAATTCCCCTATTTTCAATACCAACCTGCCTACAATAACAGAATATTTTTGTCAAATTTCACGAACATATCTCTTTCGTGCTCTCGTAATCGTGATTTCAACTGATAGACAGGCAGACAGACAAATAGACAGGAATTTGTTCTTGATCAGATCAGATCAAGAAGATGCATACTTTTCCATACCTGCCACACCTCTTTTAATGCGCTACCAACGGAGGAACAAACTTAGTATAACCTAAATCCATCGGGTGTAGGATGTCAAAACGTTACGAGAGAAGAATGTTACAAATACACACAAATGCACATAAACGCGTACACGCCCACACGTGCTTAGCTACCATTCGTCAATAGTATTTAACAAGCAATTGTAATTTCAGTTTCACTGAAGGTTTCAAATACGAGTAAATTGTTTACGAGTACAATCTGAAATTATGCCAGATGCCATAGCTATCCAGTCAGTAATGTTCAATGACCTCCCAGTGACTTATCTCTAAACCGTTCAGTGGTCGAAGCTGGTTGCAAAATTGTTCCATTTGTAATGAGATTAAACAAAATCATTGGGCAAGGAAAAGGCGAATCCAAAATACAATTAAAATGGGAAGAGCTTGAGAAATATTTAGGGATTTGCAGGCTTACATATTACATTTCGTTAAACGGTCGTCGAATAGTTGTTTAGTTACACCCGTTTAAGGAACGGTGTTTAAGTTCTTATTAATAAATGAAATTACTGCTTTTTCATTTAAACATTTTACAGCCATAAAATTCAGCGTAGGTAATAATTCAATTTGGCTTATATAATAAGCTCGTTGCTTATCAATGAGTTATTGATTACTTTTTCAATAATCATATTAGTTCGCAACAGCACCACGAAACAAGCGAGGGATACTGATAAGCAATAATAAAATTGTGTATATAAGAGGGAAAATATTTAGAAGAATTGTAGTCCGGCAATTTGTTTTGTGAACGTTGGGAGTTATGAAACTGTTAGTCATCGTATTTGTGATCGCAGCTAGTCTCATAGCTAGTAACTCGGTGTCACCCGTCCATTCTAAATCTATGGATGCAGAAAATACTGATCATGAAATGTTTGATGATATAATTCCAGATTATATTCCTCGAAATGCTATTAAATATTCTACGGCCCTTTGGCCCGATGGGATAGTTCCGTTCAAAATTGATAAGGAATTTGGTAAGCCGTGTGCAGGCTTCAGGCTGCATTTAGATGTACTTTTTTCAAAAAAACTTTTAAATTTGTTGGCTACAGATGATGCACATGTTGAATATATACATAGAGCGATGCAATCAATATCTAGAGTGTCCTGTGTAAAGTTTGTAGATGCACCAGCGAATGCAACCACATTCGTTAGTATTAGAGTGAGCCAATATAATTGTCAAGCTACTATCGGGTACCGAAATGATAGCAATCGATATATTGATTTGGTATTGTATGACCTGGACACTGGATGTTTTAGGATAGGAACAATTTTACATGAATTGATGCATGTTTTAGGATTTACTCATCAACATACCGCTCCGGATCGGGATAAATATGTTAAAATTATATATGAAAATATGTATGAGAAATACTTTTCGAATTTTGAAAAGCATAATCCAGCTAGGCTCACGAATCTTGGCCTTCCATATGACTTCGGTAGCGTGATGCACTATCCACTGGACGCCTATTCGAAGAATGGAAATTTGACAATCCAGCCAATTGCAGATCCTGGTCCCGTCATCGATATTGGTCATACGGATAGTCTCAGTAGAATAGATATTTTAAAAATTAATAAATTGTACAAATGTTGTGCATGAATACTTGAATTTTACAGTACATTGGTACATAACTCCACCTACGCCAAGCAGCAAGTGGTTTATTTTTGAATTTGTTGTTTATCAAAATAATTGTATAACAAATGTGTTCAATAAAACCATGAGGTTATGTTTTTCCTCACAATATATCAAGAATCCTTAATTAGTTTTCGTTGAAGAGTTAAACAGTTTTTAGTTACCCGCTGCTTGAAGACTTACACAAAGTTGCTCAAATATTTATTTATAATCGAGTAAATGAAGAAACCATGTTAATTGAACAACGTTTGTGGACAATGAGGTTCAGATATCCACTAAAACCAAAGGGTTTTCCAATAAGAGCGGATCGATGTTGAAATGGAATAAAGCAAGTTGTGAGTGAGGTATTCATGAACTGTTTTTTATTTGAAAACTCCATTTATGCCACTATATACTGAATATAACATCGTTCAGATACCGGATAAACAGCATGACCCCTACATACTGTCAACATTGACACGCTCTTATTGCAGAACCCGTCATATATATTTTCAACTCATATTCGATTTCTGCCTCTGTGAAACTCACGATTGCAGGAGTATGAATAAAGATGCCATAATGATGTTGCGCATGAATGTTCTCAGTCCTCTTAGGCATGTGGGTATTAAATACGGGTAAAAATCAGAAAAATCCAGCTATCGCCACGCTTACCTTTTAAAGCTCATATAAAGTTATCTGTGCGTTTGGTTTAATTAATCGATTTGTGAGAACATTTTCTCTAATGGTAGCTTTCCACGACGTCTGGTGGTATTGCGACTATTGTGAACTCCAATAGGATTATTAAACTCTTCATATTATCATGTGGGAAATAAGCTAGATCAGACCAATGTCATGCCTAATTCTAATGGGAATATAAACAATCATGGTTTGAGGGTTAAATATATCTAGGATTGAAGCTTCCCGGATGCACGTTAGTTAGGTAGAACAGTAGCTAGTTGTTAATTAGGTAGAAGTTAATTCCTACTTGTTTTATTTTTACAAATTTCAATAAACAAAATATATAAAAATTTTCTTTTAAAATTAAATCAAGTTAAAGGGAGTTAAATAACGAAAACTTCATTACTATGAAACGAATTTTTATGTATTATATATTATACGTTATAATATATGTATTATATATTTCTAAAAACTCATTCTATTTCAAAAATCATATCAATTCAAATTCATCAAATTATCAATATTACATGAGGTGCTGTCACGGTTAAAAAATTAGTACAAAACGTTGGAGAACAAAACACATTCAAAATTATAGAATTTGCATATAAGTGAAAAATTTTTTCCCGGCCTCCGAAGGAAATGAATGTGTTCATAAGTCATTCACTGTATTCGCGTTGAAAATTTCTTAGAGAAGTTGAATTTTATTGACCCTTTTTTTATAAAATTTGGTATTTTTTAATTCAGCTAAAAAAATAAGTACAAAATTAAATTAAGACTGTAATGTAATATCTTAATATCATAACAATAAACCGGTGTCTATCCTAAGGGTAAAAAGCGAAGGAATTTGAAGCAACAAATATATTAAAAGGCAAAGAAAACGCTCTTGCTCCCGGAGCTAATATATCATGAGAGTACTATAATTTAGATCTCTTAAG